>CM077156.1:152750372-153456300 GCA_039583875.1 Platanthera guangdongensis | reverse complement strand
ACAATCAGCATCCCTCTCCTTGCTTTTCTGAAACTGTCAAAAAAGCGAAAATGAAAAGTTTAGGTTCAATGAATTAGATGAAAAAGGGGGTTTTAATCATTTAATGCGAAATTGCGTAGACATCAGAATATGATCTTGCACCAACAATGCAAGATCAAGATCATTAATGGCATTTTCAATGAGAAAGCTAAAGAAAGATAGAAAGACTGCTTGAGATACTTCTTTTGAATGTGCCATTTTCCTCTCTCTTTCCTTAAGTAGTCCCTTTTTTATTGAGGTAACCCCTTTCTAGTTGTGAAAGGGCTCGCCACTGACTCATACGAGAACGACCTGATCCCGGAGTGAAGACCTTTTGAAAAATCCGCCGCGCACATATTGAATCCAGTCGCTCTCCTCATTCTTATCTGCAAACATAAGTGCGTAGATCACTACGAACCCGAAGTCTTACCTTAACCTTACTCTAGATAGACTATCGAAAGATGCTCTTTTTCATTACCTTTGCTATCGCTCGCCTGGTTTCAACCCTACTGATGTATCAACCTCCATATCTTCGTTAGCCCGTGTACTTCCCACCTTCCCCTCTTAGCACCAACTTTGAAGAACCACTACTCGAACGTCTGGAGGGGGGGCATCCCACGTAGCGGTAGGCATTGAACCTATATTCTGATGATTCTACAGAAATCTATCAATCCCTCATAATCTCATATATAGAATAGAAGCAAAATGTTCTTATTGAATATATAGTATATAGAATAGAATCAAAATCTTCTTCTCTCAAAGAAGAGTCAAGACTGGGCTCCCTAATGGAATGTTTAACCAATCCATTATAGATCGATTGAATTGGTACGAAAGTTGTAATATGGGAAAATCACGGAAAACATGACTGCTTTGAAGTTTTGTTAATTCTAGTTTTTTTTGTTTTTGTTACTTTCCCGGATTTTGTCATTTTTGAGTATAGAATTGCTTTTGTTTTTTTGATTCAAAACCATTTTGAAAGGCGAAGGAATGCATGGTAAGTCGGACAGCCAATCAAAAGCTATCTCAGTCGCTAAAGGAAGAAAGATTTTTATGGAACCTTCTCTAATAGGCCTGGGTGGAAGCACCACAACTCCCCAGCACAACAAGATCTTCTCCTAACACTCATAGGCGGGCAGGGCGCATCTAGTGGTATCGTATAGTTGATCATGGCTGCTTTTTTCAGCAATCTTTCCCTCTTCTTAAAGTCATCTGTGATCCTACTGTCGAAAAAGAGTCTCGACAACCACGCTGGTCCGCGAGATCGATCGTGGAAAGCAAGAGATGGAAACCCTGAACCAACAGGCTTCTTGAAAAATGCATTGCCTTCTTTGGGAAAAGTAGACTTTATCTACGCTAGATGAGATGATGGATGGAACGAGAAAGGATAGACAGAAAGAATGACCCTAGAGCCAGGGTCTATCCTTTGGCAAGCAAGGCGGAGACCCGATGAATTTTTTTGTCATACAATTTGAGGGTGACCCAAAGAAGAACTTGTTCCACCAAAAGCACAAAAAGGCTATGTGATCATCCTCCGGAGACGGCCCATTCCACATGATCATAAGAGTGGAGTTTATGTCTGAAGAATAAGGGGGGTCGACTGAAAGGAGACCAATTTGAACTGCGAAGCATTAAGAGGTGCCCACTTATAGGTCCTCATTATCCTCTTTTTCCAAAAGTGCTAGGAGGCAAACAACCCAGCGTTGCTATGTCTTGAAAATTCTGGGTTATAGGATCACACTCGAACCGAAAAGAGTTAGCAGAACGCACCCAAATCCTTCGCTATCGCTCGCCCATCTGCTAGGACGTTGACATCATGATCATGTGATAGATGCCAACCCTATTCAAAATTAGCCCATAAAGATCCTTCATGCGATCTAGCCCCTCACCACCCTTGAAAAGAGAGAAGAAAGGCATTGACGCTGCGTCTTTCCGAGAAAGGAAGACGGAAGAGGAAGTTTCTCGAAAGGGGCCACAAAAGCGGTTCTCATTCTATCATAGCGATATGTCAGAAGTCTGTCATTTGCGCTTTAGGGCGGAACATGGCGTGCGCGCGTGAAATTTAGACAAAAGAGGCTTTCTCAGAGGTAAGGAGGTGCATAACGGTCTATCGATTTATCTTTCTTCCCTCTGTGATAGCCTATTGATCCAGTTTAGGCAGTTTCAGGAATGCCGGAATGGGCAAAATCTTCTTCTCTATGTCACTGATCAGAGCCAGAAAGACCCGCGAGACTTTCTTTTCTCCAAGCACAGCGAGATGAAACGAATGATGTGCTCCATAGTACTGACCTTCTCATTTTTCCCATGGTATTTGGAGTACTCTCTTTGATTTACTCTTCGATCAGATAAGTTTGAGGATCTTCTCCTTGTTAGGTAGCTCGTAATCATCATCATTCAGTGATGCTAGGTTGCGCCTAAGGATTTTCCCTCTCTAAAAGAAGGGGAAATGGTGAGATACCTTCAGCTTCCGTGCACCTACAAATTATTCACCCTCTTTTCTGAAAGCGAGGTTGTTTACATTCATTCTATCACACCCTAGTTCGTAAATTAGGTTATTGAAATAGAAAAAAGTTCCCCTACTGCCCATCTAAGAGAAAAAGTAGTATGCTTTTTGAGGAAGAATATCTTATATCGATCCAAGAAAATTGAGCTTTTCGGGTAGGTTGTTGTAGATGATCACTGAACTTTCGCTATCACTTAGTCTTTTAGTTCTAGTCTCATTCTGTTTTCAAGGAAGGAGGATATTATGTGTGAAAGTATCTAGCGCCAACCTAAATCACATAGAGGAGGGTGAATAGGTGTTGTCTGTGTATTTTCGCTTAATAAAAATTACTTAGAAATTGAAAGCACACAGATGTTGAAGTCAGGAAAATTCCCGACCTCAGAAATAAGATCAAGGCAGCCTAAGGTTACTGATTCTACGGTCCGACATCACAGATCAAGTGACTAGTGCGAGAGGTAGGAAACTATCTATAAGCACACCCCAAATGCTCCAGTAGGGAGGTCCTGCCACGTACCCGGAAGCTTAGAAGAAGCTTCCCCTACGCAACCAAAAGGCTAGGCGAGGTACTAAGCAAGCATGGACTGTGCGAGTATCCACTTGGGGGGACCTCGACCTCTTCCAAAAGTGCCATTTTCAGTACCCATGGGGGGCTATTTATAGAGAAATCCTGGGGGGGGGGGGGGGTATAGGCGAGTATCCAGCTTCTTCCAGCGAGTTCCAAGAGATACTCGCCTATACTCGCGAGTTACTCGCTCAAGCTCTCCTTTGCTCGTCCAAGCTCTCCACTGCTCGTCTCTGCTCGCCCAAGCTCGTCACAGCTCGGCTGTGCTCGCCCAAGCTCGCCTCTGCTCGCCCAAGCTCGTCACAGCTCGCCTCTGCTTGCCCCTGCTCGCCCAAGCTCGCCACAGCTCGCATCTGCTCACCTAAGCTCATCACAGCTCGCCTCTGCTCGCCCAGGCTCGTCACAACTCACCGAATGGTCTGCGGATAGCCGTCTGCTGGGGTACTTCTGATCTCGACGAATTACGGGTTATATACAATCCCCGCTTTTTTCGAGCTAGGAACGAGCTTGGAAAAACAATGTTCAACCCGTTGTTCGGAGAGATGACGCTAGACGATGCACTGCGCGAGGTACTTCCTAGGAGTGGAGCTCAACTGAAAGGGGAGAGATGGTTGATACCTCATAGGAACCAAGTTCAACTAAACTATAGAAGAGGTCGACACCTCGCAGGAGAAAGCTCGACCGGAGGTACAGAATATGGTCGACACCAAGCAGGAGCCGAGCTCAACTGGAGTTGGAGAAAAAGGTCGACACCTAGCAGGAGGAAGCTCAACTGGAGGTGGAGAGTCGACACCTCATAGGAGCCAAGCTCAACTGGAGGTGGAGAAAAAGGTCGACACCTAGCAGGAGGAAGCTCAACTGGAGGTGGAGAGTCGACACCTCACAGGAGCCGAGCTCAACTGGAGGTGGAGAAAAAGGTCGACACCTAGCAGGAGCCGAGCTCAACTGAAGGTGTAGAAAAGAGGTTGACACCTCGCAGGAGCCGAGCTCAACTGGAGGTGGAGAGAAGAGGTCAACACCTCGCAGGAGATGAGCTCAACTGGAGGTGCAGAGTCGACACCTCACAGGAGCCGAGCTCAACTAGAGGTGGAGAAAAAGGTCGACACCTAGCAGGAGCCGAGCTCAACTGAAGGTGGAGAAAAGAGGTCGACACCTCGCAGGAGCCGAGCTCAACTGGAGGTGGAGAGAAGAAGTCGACACCTCACAAGAGTCAAGATCAACTGGAGGTGGAGAGTCGACACCTCACAGGAGCCGAGCTCGACTGGAGGTGGAGAAAAAGGTCGACACCTAGCAGGAGACGAGCTCAACTGAAGGTGGAGAAAAGAGGTCGACACCTCGCAGGAGCCGAGCTCAACTGGAGGTGGAGAGAAGAAGTCGACACCTCACAGGAGTCAAGCTCAACTGGAGGTGGAGAGTCGACACCTCACATGAGCCGAGCTCAACTAGAGGTGGAGAAAAAGGTCGACATCTAGCATGAGCCGAGCTCAACTGAAGGTGGAGAAAAGAGGTCGACACCTCGCAGGAGCCGGGCTCAACTGGAGGTGGAGAGAAGAAGTTGACACCTCACAGGAGTCAAGCTCAACTAGAGGTGGAGAGTCGACACCTCACAGGAGCCGAGCTCAACTAGAGGTGGAGAAAAAGGTCGACACCTAGCAGGAGCCGAGCTCAACTGAAGGTGGAGAAAAGAGGTCGACACCTCGCAGGAGCCGAGCTCAACATGCAGGAGAGGAGCTCGTGCAGGGACTTGCACTTACGATGACACTACCACTTGAGGACTTTGAACATTGTTGTAGTTTTTCCCTGCTGCTTAAGAGATTGTCAATGAATCAAATGCATCAATATCTTTGAGGACGAAGAAATTACAAAGAGAACGATGATCCTGCCGCCGTCGAGTTGGGAGGTTGGCATCCAGCCCTGTTCCTGATAGTTCCTCCAGTCGGAGGAGAGATGTAATCAGGGGTAGCTAGGCCGACATGTAAGGGGGGATTTGATCTCGGCCGTCAATGTAGGGGTTCGGTCTTACAAGGATGCTTACATCCTGAGGCATCGTCTCATCGCCCGCCCTGGGCTATCTAGGAGAAACAGGTCGACGGCTCGCTTCCCAATCCAACCGTTGAGATCATTTTCAGCTCTGCCACTTGGCTACGAAGGTCAGCGTACAAGCGAAGGGAAATGACCCTCAGGGTGTCCCACAGGACACGCACTCGAGCCCACCATCCTTCTGCGAACTTGTACTTCTCAGAGCTCGGCAGATTATCCTTCTTTGGTAATAACAGAGACTCGTCCTGCTTACAGGACAAACATTCACTACGAGCGGGTCTTTTAGTCTTCTCAAAGTCCGATGACGCCTTTGTACAAGGCATCACTTTGTGAGGTCGATCCTTTATCGAGTTTAGGAGGTTAGCCTCCAAACCTGTTCCTGATAGTTCTTCCAGTCAGAGGAGAGATGCAATCGGGGGTAGCTAGGCCGACATGCAAGGGGGGAGCTGATCTCGGCCGTCAATGCAGGGGCTCATTCTTACAAGGACGCTTAAATCCCGAGTCATCTCATCGTCTGCCCTGGGCTAAATATGAGAAACAGGTCGAGCGCTGGTTTCCTAAATCGATCGTGGAGTTGAACTTCACTGCTCCTAGCTAACTTGAGATGAATCAACAGAAAGAAGACAACTCGCATTAACCCGTGACTCTGGGGGCAAGGAAATGTATAAACAACTTAGAAATAATGTTACAGGTAAGCAATACATGTTACCGCTAGGGGTAGAACCTTTTCAGGTCATCCCCGCTCCAGATATTTGAGGAGATGTAATGAATAGCATTGTGTCCTATTTCTGTAGTGATAGCCTCACACATATAAACTCACAGAATTCGAACACCATAGTTGTTGAAGTAGTGATCTCGCGAGTATAGACTCACAGAATTAAAGGAGAGCATCATAGCTGTTGAAGAGATGACCTCGCGAGTATGGAACTCGCGGAATTGAAGAGAGCACTCAGTAGGCATGAAGAGCATCATGAGTAGGAGCTCGTAAAATATTAGCTTGAAGATGCCATGAGTAAGCCGTCTCATGGAATGTAGGTTGTCGGAGGATATCATCGCATGTAGGATCTCGCAGAGCACCTCGTATGTTTTTCCCTAGTGGTGAACATGTCGTGATTCGCTCTGTTTGTTAGTCATACAAAAAGTACTCGCGGGCTTTACCAAAGCACCCATAAGTATGAACATGTATGAAAAACACCGTTATTGAAATAGGAGATGAATCAGGCGGAGGATAAATGTCACTTTTGACATTAGAGCCCCTACGCAGAGATTCTGAGCTATCCCGGCCTTGCGAGTAAGCCGCCTGCGAAACTCGCATATGGGAGAGTAATAAAGATACTCGCCCCTTCAACTTGCCTTTGGGCGAGTAACAAAAATACTCGCTTATTCACCTGCAGAACTCGTATATGGGCGAGTAAGAAAGATACTCGCCTCTTCGAAGTAGCCAATCCTGTCTATACTCGCATATGGGCGAGTAACAAGGAAGCTCGCCAACCTATAAACAGGATACCTACGAGTTGATTTGGAGCTCTCTGTATAAAACTTGCCAGAGTATATCGCCATCCGCAACTCGCCTACATGAACTCGCTCACATATACTCGCTAACCGAAGTCATCATCTGGAACTCGCCTAAGGAGGTCGCGATCTGGAACTCGCTTATGAGCGAGTAATAGGTAAGCTCTCCCCAGGAAGCCGTCGATCTTGAAAGTCGCCATCGTGAAGTCACTTATGGGCGAGTAACCAGGAAACTCGCCCACTTTGCCGAGAACTCGCCCAACTTGCCGAGAACTCGTGAGTTCCTGCCTTTGGTCTCCAGCTCGCCATCTTAATCTATGAAGTCTTCTCGCAAAAATTTCTTCCTCGGCTACTATCAACGCTCATCGCACCAAGTGTTGAAGCCAGGAAAATTCCCGACTTCAGAAATAGGATCAAGGCAGCCTAAGGTTACTGATTCTACGGTCTGACGTTACAGATCAAGTGGCTAGCGCGAGAGGTAGGAAACTATCTATAAGCACACCCCAAATGCTCCAGCAGGGAGGTCCCTCCACGTACCCGGATGCTTAGAAGAAGCTTCCCCTCCGCAACCAAAAGGCTGGGCGAGGTACTAGGCATGCATGGACTGGGCGAGTATACACTTGGGGGGACCTCGACCTCTTACAAAAGTGCCATTTCCAGTACCCCTGGGGGGTTATTTATAGTGAAATCCTGGGTGGGTATAGGCGAGTATCCAGCTTCTGCCAGTGAGTTCCAAGAGATACTCGCCCATACTCGCGAGTTACTCACCCAAGCTCGCCTCTGCTTGCCCAAGCTCACCACAGCTCGTCTCTGCTCGCCTAAGCTCGCCACAGCTCGCCTCTGCTCGCCCAAGCTCGCCACAGCTTGCTACAGCTCGCCCAAGCTCGCAACAGCTCGCCACAACTCGCCTCTGCTCGCCCAAGCTCGCCACAGCTCGCCTCTGCTCGCCCAAGCTCGCCACAGCTCGCCTCTGCTTGTCCATGCTCGTCACACCTCGCCTCTACTCACCTAATCTTGCCACAGCTCGCCTCTGCTCGCCCAAGCTCGTCACACCTCTCCTCTGCTCGCCCAAGCTCACCACAGCTCGCCTCTGCTAGCCCAAGCTCATCACAGCTCGCCTATGCTCGCCCAAGCTCTCCACAGCTCGCCCAAGCTCGCCACAGCTCGCTGAATGGTATGCGGATAACCGTTTGCTGGGGTACTTCTGATCTCGATGAATTACGGGTTATACAACAGAACACAGAGATCTATAGTGGTTCCCCGTATTGGGTACGTCCACTGTCTCGCCTCACCTATCTACCATGAAGGGATAGATTCAGATACTTCACCTTTCTCAGATTTCAACAAATCTTACACCTCGGAGCCGTAACTTCTACAACTCGGATACGACGCTCCTACCACTCAGAGAACAAGCTATCCTACGACTCGATCTACAAACGGATCTACGACTCGATCCACAAACAGATCTACCACTCGATCCACAAACGGATCTACAACTGGGAGTTAAAACCTTCTACAAATGTAAAAGAATATTACACAACACTATTACACAATCTTGACAATATCTAAGGTCTTCAATCCATTGTTCTTTGAAAATGGTTGATCTTAAATATTGTGAAGAATACGACAAATCTGAAATCCTTGAAGATGTTGATCTTGAATCATGAATCGACTAGATCTGGAATATATGAATCTTTAGCAAGCAATGATCAAGTCAAATCAGTTGAGGAAGAACGAATCATGTACTTGCTGTCGTCGGCCGATCAGGATTTCGCGATTAGGTTTCGGTAGCCTACGGGAACAATGCGTACGAGATCTTTCTTGAAACGTTTCAGCACGATTAGGGAAGATGGAAAATCTACCTTGAGTATTTATAGGAGCCTTCAATTGTAACGACTACAAAAGAATTTCCAAGTTGGGACCTTCACATTTACTGTACATGGCATATCGTCCAACCCGAGCCGCGGTTTTGAAAAACCAGGGAAAAAATAACCTAAGTCAATTTCATCGAGTGTCGTCGAGTGTAGCTGAGTATACTCGCCAAACGCAGTAATGATATTTGACGAAACTTACTTGAAGAAATTTTGCTCGGATCAACTTGCCACTCGACGCCAGGCAGAAGACATACTCGACGAATTCGACGAGTATCAGCAATTATACTCGACGAATTCGATGAGTATCGTCTAGACCACTCAACACATTCGACGCCTTTGCCTTAAGAAAATACAGAAAAGTAGCGTCGAGATGATTTGACGAATTTGGCGTGTATCGTCATGTATATTAGACGAATTCTGCGAGTATCATTAGATACATTCGATGAACTCGACGAGTATACTTGATGATACTCGACGAATTTTACTTTAACTATTTTTTCAACTTTTCAAAAATTCTATCACAAGTACATATGATGAATTCGACGAGAGCTAGTAGGTATATATGATGAATTTGATGAGTATCAGCTAGTATACTCGACGAATATCCCTTATAATAATCGACGAATTTTACTTGGGTAAAATTTCTGTTCTCCTGAATTCAACTTCTTCTTCTTCCTTGATCCTTCTCATGCACATGGTATATAAGTACACCCCAATAGAGAGATTACATATGAGTCAACACATTGGCCTATACAATGAAGGATTGCATTGTATAGTCCTGTGTTTACTGACCCACTGTAACCTGACATTGGTGTATACTTGGCAATGTAAACTTGCAAGTATATAACTAAAAATGCAATATCAAATACAAGAATAATTTATCTTAGCTTAACCGAACCTTTCTTCAAATCAGGATTATTGTGGATACAATACCCAACAATCCCCCCCCCCTTATTTGTAGAAGTCAGAATCATATAAGCTAAGGTGAATTACACAACAAGAATAAACATAGAGCATAAAATTGAAAATATATTTAAAATTAGAAACAGAGTGCATTCCCAGTCAAAATATTTAAAACATATAATATATATATATATATATATATATATATATATATATATATATATATCAATAAGAGTTTTTTTTTTTTTGGGGGGGGGGGGGACAACCACAACTACACACAAAATATTCCAAAACAGAATAAACAACCCTCAGCCTGCCTGTCCTGCCTCTTCTGACGCTGCCTGACAAAATAAGCCTTGGGCTTTGGATAATATCTTGGAGGGGCTGGAGGTGCAGCTGGATCATCATGTCTGTATTTTCTGAAGTGGATCCTTCTCTTTACGCAGACCACCTCATACTTATGCCACTCATCTTATTCATAGTGATCCCATCTGCTTTCCCCTCCAATATTGACCATGGTGAAGGAGTCTAAGATAATTCATCTTGAAATAGGACTCCACACCTCAGCCATCTCTCTATCTCTGACTGGTAGTTCTCTGGCAGGCTCTGATCTTATAATAGAAGGGCCTTCACCATATACTGGAGCAGGGATATCTTCAACCACTTGAACATCTGGGAACCCAGCAGCAGCAGGTCTGTACTGAGAGAGAGATCATGTGTGTTTGTCCAATATTGAGAGTAATCCTCAGCAGGATGAACTTCAACATGAGCAGGCACAACAGGTACTTGAAATACTTGGCCTGGCCTACCAAAGATCTCATTATGCAGCCAAGAAAAGTTTTCAAAGCTGTAATCATTGAGTCCTTTTAAGTTTTCTAACATGGCAGCCTCAACTTCATCCACCTTGGATTCCACCTTAGCTTGAAGGGCATCCTCCCCCTTTCTGACTTCTTATGTTACAACATTTGCATAGGATTCCATTATCTTATCAAAACGAGTCATCGATCAATTGTGAGCATCGATCATGGTTATAGTGTTCTTATCAACATTTTGAAGAACTTCTACGCTACTCTTTAGCCCGGCCATATTATGAATGAGAGTTGCACGTCCTTGCTCAAACCGTGAGTCCAACCTTGACCCTATCTTATCAAAATGCACCTTGAAAGCTACAAGGCCGTTGCTCAGATATTTCTCTATCTCCTTAACCTTTTTCAAAAAATTTTGCATTGAGGAATCAAAATACTATTACTGTTTAGCCAACATGGCTTCTATGGTCTTCAGTATAGAACTATCAGCATTGGAGCTAGGAACCTCTTCTGTAGGAGTACTGGGATGAGAGGGTAGATCTTAACAAATTTCTGACTCACTGGAGTACTCAGCTATTGGAGATAAATGAGATTTAGAGATCAAACTAAGATCTTCAACAGCAAATAGGACAGGAGCATGCTTTTTTGCATTCCCTTCCTCATTAGAAATATCAACTATCTCCTCAAGAACGGCTAGAGGAATACCTGACACCTCGACAACTCTTTTCTCAAGGTTGCAGATAAACATGTCAACCTGAGTAGAGTCAGATATCAAGGACTGAGTCAACTCCCCCTTAGAAGCGGAAGCATGAGTAATCTTTGGGAGAGGTACAATCATGTTGTCCACTGACACCTGCTCAGAACCATCACTAACATTATCAGCAACTTTGGTCTCATCAGTAACAATCGAGGTGAGAGACCTTCACCTTAATTGAAGTCTTATGAACTTTGATCTTGATGACAGTATCTTTATGTCAGAGCTTGACATTCTGAAAGAACTCAAGAACGTCCTTGTCCAAGATCTTGCAAGGGTGATATAGGATAAACGAGAGACCGGTTGTCTCCAACATCAGGATTACATTCCTGAACTCATCAGAAGCTAAAGCAAAACCTGTGCGAACCAACTCTCCACCCCTAGCAACCCACTGGTGGTTCGAGGAGCCATGGAGAATCAAAAAAATGGAACAAAGAAAATGTCTGGACTGAACTGTCGGTTGGAACAGATTACTTTTACTGACGGAAAGGCGAGAACAAGCCATCAGAATCAAGTCCTCTGGAGGAAATCGCTGTTGGGAATCAAGCCTTTGGTGGAAATTGCTGCTGGGAATCGGCTTGGACTGCTGTCACTGACCTAAGCGAGGAAGAACGAGAGCAGGAACACGAGATGGAAAGGACGAACAGTTCGGCGGGATGAATAGTTTGCTGGAGCCGAAGGGTCGGGTGAAATAGTTCGGCGAATATAGCATTCTGGTTTTGACAAAGTGTAGTGTGGTTGCCCCAATTCTTGATTATATATATGTATATAATATTAAATTTGACCTAGGAGGGCACGCATCTGATATTCGGCAGCTCTTCGGATCCAATATAGAAAGATAAATTTTGATCAAAGTGAAATTCGACGAGATACACCAGACGCAAAGTTAGATTCATTGAGTGTATACGTGCACTTCCGACGAATCACAGAGATTGTCGTTTGATATTTGACGAATTTGCCTTGGGAAAAATTTCTTCCTTGATGAATTTCTTGAGAAACTTTCGGTCTTCTTTTCCATCTTCACAAGTCCTTATTCAACATGCCCAGTTCCGTTTTGAAGAACGAGAACTTAGTCTCATCCAGCGACTTCGTAAAAATATCCGTGACCTGCTTATCCATTGGGACAAAGCTGAGGGCTATATCCTTTTTCTCCACATGCTCCTGGATGAAGTGATATCGCACTTCAATGTGTTTTGTCTGGCTGTGAGAGACTGAATTATGCGTGATCGCTATTGCGCTGGATGAGTCGTAATACATTGGAATCTCTTTGAACTTTAAGTTGTAATCTTCAAGTTTGTTGGAACCGAAATCTCGGTCTCATGTGGAGTTCACCCTTGGGGAAGGGGTGATCGCGCACCTACTTCGCTCATGCAAGCAAAACAACAAAAGAGACAAGGGAAGAACCGACCCAAGTGCTCGGCAGGGAGGACCCACCACACACCCGAAAGACCTGAGAGCACTTCCCCTCCTTAGACACAGGCCGAGCTAAGGCTACCTCAGAAAGCACTAGAAGACTAAGGAGCAAGTGAATATGAGAGCCTGCCTTCTGAGGTGCCCCCTTGGGTCCTATATATAGAATTCTGAAAACGACCTGCAAATAGCCAACCTCTGCTATTTTGAACAGCTATGTGCAGTCCAACTTGGTCTGCCAACAGCGTAGCTCCGCTGTTCCAACAAGCTATTCGCACCCATGGGGAGGGCATCCATGTAATTTTACCTTTGGGCCTCTACTGAGCCCACCCCAGGGATATGAAGGTCAGCTCGCCACTATTCTCCCCACGCGGGAGGCGGGTGCGACCTGGCTCCTACGGCTCTCCTACTCTTCTTGGGCGTGCGCGAGCCGGGCCACCGCGACCCGCCAATCCTCTATCGAGGCGGACCGGCGGCCAGGTCGCGCATAAGAGAGCGGCCTGGCGGCCAGGCTTCCAACTGTAACCATGAGAGCCCCGGAGGAGGGCTCACCGATCTGGACTCCTCGAACCCATCCTCGAATACTAGTCCGATGAATGCTGACCAAAAAGCTATGTTTGACGAATGGAGACCCAAGCTCTGCTCGGCGAATTTTGAGCGAGCAAGAGGGGTGAAGGGGCCAACTCGTGTGGCTCGCCCGCCCGACCTGGGAGAGAGTGAGCTGGCCTCCTGCTGCCTGCCCCCCGCATATCATTCTGGTGGGGGCCGGGCAACCTGGTCCGCTCGCCTAGCTTGGCGGAACCGCTCGACAAACACAGGGTTGTACACAATCCCCACTCTTTTTGAGCTTGACTAAGCTTGAAAAGAATCATCCAACCCGCTTTTTCAGCGAGTGTTGTGCTGAGCTATCATGGAATCTTCTGGTGGGTCCCACTCCCTGGCTATAAATACACCACTAAGCCCTTAGATGAATCCTCACCCCATTTTGACTTTCCAGGCGAACTGTAGCTGCACTATGCCAGTCAGCGAGGAGGTGCAAACCCGTTTGGCTGTTGCGGGCCAGAAGACTTGGGAGGAGGCCCTTGAGGACGCCCCTTGGTTGGCGTGTGGGTCTCCCGGCCCTCTCTTCAGGCCGATAAAAGGAAAGATTTTTAGGCGGTCCCCGACGAATGACTTCCCGGGCTCCAGCTCGGCAGCTGGCACCGAGGTCGTCCCGGAGGTATGTGCACCTCCTTCCTGACTGGTCATTTCATTTCTGACCTTTTTCTCTCGTAGGTACTGCCACGCGAAGATGAGGGTGGTGGGGGAGGATCACTCCCCTCCTCTATCAACTGAGCGGGTCGCCAGCCCCTCGGGCCTGGGACATCCCCCCCCCCCAAATACCCCCCGGTCGCCGATTCCCCCCGGGCTAGGGAAATCTATTGCAGCCTTCAAAGGAGAACCCTTCCAGGGTCGGCCGGGTTCCTCCCGACCGTCCATCGGTATGGAGGGCGTGCCAACCCCTGGTAAGCTCGTACTCGGCGCTTGTTTTGTTCTCACCCGTCCCCTCTGAATCTCTTCTTTGCAGGCTACAACGCGATCTCCTCTAAAATCGAGATGAACGAGGGGTACTCGCCTCCCCCTGACGTGGAGGGTGTTTCGGATTATCTGGGCGACCCGGCAGATGCAGTGGGAATGAAGAGGCAGGTGACACGGCTGTTCCATAAACATACTCTGTTGCTTCAGGAGATCGTCAAGAGAGTTAACCGGGACAAGGCCGAGACCGAGGATCGGCTCGCGGCTCTGGAGGGAGCTCCATGCGCAGCAGAAGGTGGTGAGGTCACCTCACCTGGTGTGCATATCATGCGGGTCGAGGAGCAGCTAAAGAGTGTCACGGAATAAGTTGGCCTGGCCCAGCGCGATTACCACTATCCTCGCGTGCCGCCGCGGACCGGAACGCGGAGGCGTGGTAGGTGGAAGTGGATCCAGTACTGATCCACTTTCCCTCCCCTTTTGCTCGCGTCCTATCGCTAGGTCAAACCGCTCTTGTGCTTCGAGGCGACTCGCTTTAGGGGGGTTTATTATTTTAAAAACTCTTTCAATGTCTGTAATAATCTGCGACTTTTCTCACCCATCCATGGGTCTGATTTCTGATTTCTGATTTCTGGTGTATGTTGTTTTTATCATGATATTTCTTGACTTTATCTGAGGTGGGCAAGGATGAAACTGCGTCGTCCGCTCGCCACTCTTTCGGGCGGGTGCGAGGCCATAGGATGGACTTGCCCAGCCCGCCAACCTGATCTTAGCTGGAGCGGGCCAGGAGCTCGCCGTTTGCGAGTCTCCCTGGCTCGCTCAGAGTTCTGGGCGGGTGCGGGTCGCAGCTCGCCCGCTTTTCATGCGGATGCGGGCGGGCATGACCCGCTGCTGAATGGTCCCGGCGGCGCGGTTGCGAGCCGGGAAGTTGAACCCTCAGGCCTGATTTTTGCTATATGCACTTTTCCAGCCGGCAGAAGATTTTCCCACTCTTTTTTCTCTCTATAAATAGGCCTTGCCGGCCCTTGTCCTTCCACCGCACTTAAGTTCTTTCTCCTCTCCTGCTCCTTGCGAAACCCGACCCGCGTGCGCCCTCCTGAGGTTTCCTCACTCACTCGGCAAACCTTCTGTGGAATGGGTGGCGGCAGCGGCGACGCGGACAGGCGGAGTAAGTGCGCCTGGACTTTCTCGGAGCATGACTTCACCCACGCCGTTATCTCTGAGCGTGAGTACTTAGATGCCCTCAGCGATCACGTCCCGCCTGGATTCTCGGCGAGGCGGCCCAGGGAAGGGGAGAAGATTAACGATCTCTCACGGGACGAGCTCGTCATTTCCCTGGCTCACTTTGAGGTGGGCCTCCGGCTTCCCCTGTGGCTGGATGTTCGTCAAGTGTTGAAGTACTTCTGGGTCGTCATAGGCCAGATGACCCCAAACTCTATGGCGGTCATGGTCGGGTTCGCCTGCTTTTTGCGGGAGGAGCAGGTCGAGTTCAGTCTGGCGGTCTTTCGCAAATTGTTCTCCTTCCGCGCGAACCGGGACGGGACCGCCTACTTCTCCAGCGCCAACCTCAAGGTGCGGGAGACCGTCAACAAGAGCCACAATTGGCTCAAGAAATTTCTGTTCGTCAAGGGGGACTTCGGCAATGTCCCTTTCTCGCCGGTGCAGCTCAGCAAGGCGAGTTACCGCCCGCACAGCCTGGGGGGCCATGAATCCGACCTGTGGTGGTTCTTCGCTGGGAAGAACTTCGAGGTCGCGTACTTGCGCCACAACCTGGATAACCTCGCCTTCGTCCCGCCTGGGGGAGGTTAGCTACGTTGTCATTACTCTGCTTCGCTGTTTTGTACTCTCGCTTCACCCTCTCTCTCCTTGGCAGGCGAGCGTGACGTTCCCCTTCACCCCATTATGAGAGTGCCAGAGTCGCCGCCAGCGTCCTCGTCCGCACTCAGGCCGCTAATGCCGCTCAGCGCGACACCCCGGCGGTTCCCGCTAAGAAGCGGCCGGGCCGCGAACAGCCTACTCCTCCCCCGCCAAGAAGGCAAAGACTATGGGGGAGGTGCCTGTTGCGGGCCAAAGGAAAGGCAAGGCCCCGACGAATCAATCGGTCGAGGATCCCGCCCTCTTGACCGCCTCGACCAGCGAAACTCCCGGCGAGGCGGCGGGCACTTCCGGGCCGCCGAAAGGGGTGCGAGCCGCCGCAAAGCCGGTGCCGAGGGGGCACCACAATTTCGGCTACGGAGAGAAGTACCTAGATGAGCTCGGCATCCCGCTTTTGCTCGGAGTCAACTCGTGCAGTGATCTCGACCCTATGTCGAGCTGGCTGGAGCAGGATACCATCGGCGGGGAAGCCTACAACTTCTCATTTTCCCTTTACTCGTGAAAGAATTGGTTTCAAGATGTTCTAAATACCTAGAGGTGGGGGTGAATATGTTCAATTCTTTTTCTTACTTAGGCAGATAATTCTATCTAGTTTAGCAATGTATTCAGCAGAACATCCAACATAGCATTCACATACACAACATTCACAGATTGCACACAAATTTTATAGTGGTTCCCCAAATGATGGGTACATCCACTTTCCCCTTCGCCTATCTAGCAGTGTACTAGATTCGGCCTAACTTCCTTCCTTTTTCTCAGATCCGCAGATCTTTCAGCTCAGAACTAAGAATGGTTCCTACAACTCAGAGTGAATCCACACTCCTATAACTCAGGAACAAGCCTTACCTTAGCCTCTTCCACAGGCCTACAACTCAGAGTGACACCCACTCCTACAGCTCAGGCAACAGCCCTACCTCAGCCTCTATCACAGGCCTACAACTCAGGGAACAGATTCCCCTACCTCAGGCACACAGCCCTACCTCAGGCTTTATAATTTAGGCTTACAACTCAGAGATGTAAATCTCCTACACTCAGATCTAGTACAGATCCTACAAAATTATTGATGAAAAGTTGTTGATATCTTCAACCAGATGGAGAGAGAATTGGTTGAAGGCTTCTTGATCAGTTCTTGATAGAACTGGATTCTTAAGGATCAACCTGACTTAGCTTTCTTCAAAGCTTCTTGAATCTGAACACAGTAGGGTTGATCTACTTGATGTTGGAGTTGATCTTCAATCTTCCTCCTTCAGATATTAATCTGAATTCTTCAGGCAAACTGTTCAGGATCTGCCTTCACTGGATGAGAGCTTCTCACCTTCTTGTTTTTCTCTCACTACCATCTGTTGACTGTTTCTTTCTTTTCTTCTGGATTCTCAATCCTTCAGAGATAATAATAGATCAACTATCTGTTATCTGTTATTGTTCTTCTTGTTGTTATTTGTGTTGTCTGATTGTTGAGAGAGCACATCTATTTATAGGCTTCATCCATGGTAACCGGTTGTTCCGGTTTCAAACAGTCTTCTGACACCTCTGACAGGTGTGATAGCAATGTCAGTAATGACAGCTGTCAAGTCTTCACTTGTATTACTTCAGCCTTCAATTAACTTTGACTCAGCAGCAAAAAATGTCGACTGAATTCTTCATATGTGTCAACACACATAGTCCATGTGTCGACACAAGTCTTGTTGTTGTCGACACAGCTTCTGTGGAATGTGTCGACACAATTTCTGTGTGTCGACACAAACACTCCTTGTCTTGACAAAGTTGGTGTCGACATAATTCTGGTGTGTGTCGACACAAGTTCTGTGTGTCGACACAGTCATTGTCGACAGAATTCTGGAATGTGTCGACAGCTTCTTTGTGTGTCGACACAGCTCCTGACAATGTCAACACAAGTCTGGCCCTTAGTGTCGACACAACATTGTCGACAGATTTTCTGTGTGTCGACACAAATTCTGGATGTCGACACAATCTGGCCCTTGGTGTAGACACAGCATTGTCGACAGATTTTCTGTGTGTCGACACAAATTCTGGATGTCGACACAATCTGGCCCTTGGTGTCGACACAGCCATTCCCAGGTGTCGACACTTGTACTTAGAAAATTTTCCTTTCCATTTTCTTAACCTGCACATGATAACTCAAAATAACATCAAATACAACTTGATGTATATCATTGAGTTAGGTGAGGCTTCTCCAAATCTGGTATACATTTTCCAATGTACCCAACAATCTCTCTCTATTTGGAGAAGTCATAACCCTTAGTCAATGATATACATCACTTATAATAAAATTAATAATATGATGTATAAAAACATTCACTGACAGGAAAACATATAAACAAAACAAGTAAATAATTTCATCACAGAATATGATATAACAATATCAATCATGAATCATTGTTTTGTTTAAAACTTCACAATAGTTTGATGATAATAGATTACATGGAGTTTAAAACTGAAAATTACAATGTTTTATAATCTAGTTAATCTATCCTAAGGCTGATCAGGCTCCTTGATCACTATGCCTTTTCCAGACTGGATCTTTGCTTGTACTGGAGCTTCAGTGTCTTCAGCTGGCTTCTTGCCTTTGAGATCCTTTTTCTTTTGTTCTTCAGCCTTAACTCTTTGCCTTTCAAAATAGTGAAAAGGTTTAGGAAAATATTTACTGGGTTCTACTGCTGTGGCAGGTATTCTCCCAGCCTTGTGATCCCTTCTGAACTGCTGAATAACATCTTGTCTTTGCAGATATTTATTCCACTCAACTTCAGAATACCACTTGCCTCTATCATGCATTTTGTCTTTGACAGCTTGCCAGACAGTGAGTATAATTATTCTGAAGGTTGGACTCCATCTTTCAAAATCAGGCTTCAGTTCAGTCTGCTCTCTAAATCTTTTCTTTGAAAGTTGAGCTTCTTGCTTTTATTCAGTGCTGCCTCTGACATTTCTACTTTCTCTATTATAACATTCTTAGTAGTCTCTGGAGGGCTATACATCTGGTGAACCAGGTGTTGAATTTCCTCAAAGTTAGAAGGGGGATATATGATTTGAGCTACTTCCTGCTGACCCCCTTCATTTCCTGCAGCTTGAATTCCTGACTCAGCTGTATTGTCATCATCACATAGGGGTGGATATCCCAGAGTTGCTCTAACAGCATTTGTTATCCATTTGGCATGCTCTGAGCTAGCATTAACTATCAACCTCTCCCCTGTTTATGACTTCTCTTTCAATATGATCCCTGAGATCATTCTTTTGGAACCTTATTTGATTAACCAGATAATTGGTTCCTTCTGTATAATAGGCTTTAAACTTTTGGAGCTGAGTAGAGATGAGTTTCTGAGAGGCTTGAATGGCTGATTGGAAAGTGGCTAAATCTTATTGAAATTTCTTATCAAACTCTGACTTTTCTTTAGCTCTTTCCTCAGATAATGCAGTTGCTTTATTCTTTAATTCAGTAACAATCACATTATGTGATTCAGTAAGATTTTCATTCATTCTAATCTAATTTTCCAGAACATATCCTTGCTTTATTACTATGTCATCAATTTGTGTCCTTGCCTCTTGTTGTTGTTTTGCCAGAAAAACTACAGCATTATCTCCTTTATGGAAGCAATCTGTCATCTCCCTCTTATTCTGGTTAACTTCAAATCTAATTGATTTTATATCTTGAGCCAAAGAGAACTGAAGATCCTTATGACTTTCATCCATATATTTTTCCATGGCTGCTCTTTGCTCATCCATTTTAATCTGAAGAGCAACCAACAATGAACTGAAATCAACTGTTGGTGCTGAGGGTTGTGAGGCTGTCTGTAAAGCTTTCTTATAAGTTGAGCTTTTCTTCTTGTAAACCATCAATTTCCTCTTCTTTGCTCTTTGTGCCTCTCCATCATCAGATTCAGAAGTACTTTCTAGATTCACAGTGGCCTTTGGACTTGAGGGCAGCTCCTTATCAATTCTTGGCAGTTCCCCCTTAGTTCTTGGCACAACTTCCTCAGTTCTTACTTCTTGTAAATCAGGGAATAATTCCTCAAGAGTAAATTCGTGTTGTTGTTGAACCGGAGGAATATCTGTTGCTTGAACATTTGAAGGAATATCATCTAAGGCAGTTGTATCATCCATAGATATATTCTGTGCAGGGATGTTGTCATGATTTGTCTGTTCAACATCAGATAAAAGCACAGTTAATGTATCTGGCTCAGTATCTAGTATTGATTGATTAATATCACCAATTACCTCAAGAATTGTTTGAGTGGCTGTTTCACTCTCTAAAGCAGCTTGCACTTTCTCTGGAGCACTATCTGAAGGCAAGACTTCTTGTTGAACTGGAGAAAGTTCATTTGCTCCCCCTAGGGAAGGCACATCCTGAGCTTGATCCAGTGGAATGGTATTTTCTGAAATAAACTCCGCATGCATCTGACTATCATTTACAGTCTTAAGAGCAGATGATTTCCTTGTAGTTTCTTGTTGGTCTTCATCTGAACTGAAGATTACTTGTTCTTCTGAATCACTAGAAGATTCAGGCTTCCTGGGTATTGTCTCTTTCTTTTTCTGTTGTGGTTGTTTTTGTGGTTTTGAACCATCTTTTGTCAGAACTCTTTCCCACCTGGATAGTATTTTCAAATCCATACTTCTCATGTGATTTATTCTAGATCCAGTGGTATGGTTCAGCACTTTAGGAATAGTTATTGCCAGATACAAACTCAGAATTCTAACTAGATTAGGTTTCTTCAGGCTTTCCTTGATCTTATCAAAAATTACTGCAGACCAGTTAGTCTTTATTCTGAAAATTATTCTGGTCATCAAGCTGAACATATAGACTGAGATCCTATCATGTCCACCTGGCTTGCAGAGAATTACTTTTCCAACAATCTCTGAGAGAAATTTTCCTTGTGAATTCATTCCTTTCCTTTGCATGGATGATTCAATCCTAGTGTTGGGATTCAGGCCACACCATTGAAGTGCTTCTTTAGTCATTGAAGATGTAACTTCATCATCTTCCTGAGTCTTGGGCAATTGAAGTGTTTTCCTCAGTCGCTTTTGGGTAAGTTTCACCTTGCTGCCTTGAATTGATGACTTAATCTTCAAGCCAGTTGAATCCAAGGTTGCTTTTGTATAGAATTCAAGAATTTCTGTCTTCCAGATCTTTGTAGGTTCAGAGACTAGATATTCTAAACCATTCTCTTGGATTAGGGTTATTACCTCACGAATCTCAGTCGTCGCACTGTCAAAGGCATTGCGAACTAACTCATAACCTTCGTTGATGTTGGTCTCCAACTTTGGCGCCATTGATGACGAGAAATTTGAGGAGAAGAGAGATGAAAGTTTGTCGACTCAAGGTTTGGGTCTCGAAAATGTTGAGAGCTTAGTCGACAAAATTGCTCTGTGACCTATTTATAGGTTTGTCAACACAGAAGGCCAAAATGCGGGATAATAGAAACTTAATGTGTCAACACTGTAGAGATTGTGTCGACACAGACTTCTAATGTCTCGACAGAGTCAGACAACACTATGTGTCGACACAGTTTGTGATGTGTCGACACAGACTTCTTAATAGTCGACGCTAATATTTGTGTGTCGACACAGACTTCTGTATGTGTCGACACAACTATCTAAATGATAGAACTTCTATGTGTCGACACCAAACTCTTAGTGTCGACACCACTATCTCAGCACTATTTTGCTATATCGACACAACTTATCTTAAGTGTCGACACAAACTACTATATGTCGACACAAATTTTCTTTTGTGTCGACATAAATTCCTATAAGTCAACATTGATTTACTTAGTCAGAATTACTAAGTTACTCTAGATTTAACATGCTAATTCAATTTTGAAATAATTGAACTTAGTTTCCTCTAGTGGTTTAGTAAACATGTCAGCAATTTGATTATGTGTGGTGACAAATTCCAAACAAATATCTTCTTTTTCAACATGTTCTCTAATAAAGTGAAATCTAATTTTTATATGCTTTGTTCTGCCATGTGATATAGGGTTTTTAGCAATAGAAATTGCACTTGTAGAATCACAAAATAGTGGAATTCTACTTACCTTGAGACCATAGTCTTCAAGTTGATGTTGAATCCATAGAAGCTGGGCACAACAGCTGCATGCAGCAATATACTCAGATTCTGCAGTGGAAATTGCCACACTAGTTTGCTTCTTACTGCTCCATGATACTAGTCTACCACCTAGAAACTGACATGTGCCAGTAGTACTCTTCCTATCTTCTTTGCAACCTGCAATGTCTGCATCTGAAAAACCAGTTAGTAGAAAGTCTCTATTCTTAGGGTACCAAAGACCAAGATTAGGTGTGCCCTTAAGATATCTCAATATTCTTTTAACAACAGTATAATGAGATTCTTTAGGGCTTGCTTGGTACCTAGCATAGACACATGTAGCATACATAATGTCTGGTCTACTAGCAGTTAAGTATAGGAGGGAGCCAATTATCCCTCTATACAAAGACTCATCTACAAGTTTTTCTGCATCATCTTTGCATAAAGGCATACTTGTCCCTATTGGAGTTCTCATGGTAGTGGATGACTTCATACCATATTTCTTAATTAACTCCTTGGTGAACTTAGACTGTGAGATGGACAAGCCCTCATCAGTCTGTCTTACTTGGAGTCCCAAGAAGAATTTGAGCTCACCCATACTGCTCATCTCAAACTTCCCTTACATAAGTTTTGCAAATTCCTACAAAGGTTATTTTCAGTAGATCCAAAGATTATATCATCAACATAAATCTGTACTAGGATCATCTTGCCCTTTGACTCCCTAAGAAATAGAGTCTTGTCTATTTCCCCCCTTGAAAATTTATTTTCAATGAGGAAAGTAGACAATGTTTCATACCAAGCCCTAGGGGCTTGCTTCAAACCATATAAGACTTTCTTAAGTCTATAAACAAAATCAGGATAAAGTGGATCAACAAAACCTGAGGGCTGATGAACATAGACTTCTTCTTTCAAATTACCATTTAGGAAAGCTGACTTAACATCCATTTGGTATACTTTGAAACCTTGGAAAACAGCAAAGACAAGGAATAGCTTTATTACTTCCAATCTTACCACTGGAGCAAAAGTCTGATCAAAATCAATGCCCTCTTCCTGTCTATAACCTTTGGCAACCAGTCTTGCTTTGTTCTTCGCTATTATGCCATTTTCATCCAGTTTGTTCCTATAGATCCACTTTGTCTCAATAATGTTGTGATCCTTTGGTTTTGGAACCAGCTCCTATACTTTACACCTTCTGAATTGATTCAGCTCCTCTTGCATGACATCAATCCAGTTGGTGTCTTGTATGGCTTCTTCAAATTTTTTTGGTTCCAACTGTGTCAGGAAACTTGAGTAAAGCACTGTGTTCATGTGTTTGCTTCTGGTTTGCACACCATGTATCTGGGATCACCAATGATTTGGTGTGCTGGATGATCCTTTAGATTCCTTATTGCTGGAGGCATTCTATCAGCAATCTAAACTTCTTCACTTTCTCCACCATGCTGAACTTCATTGTCTTCAATGTCAGCTTGTGGACCTTGTACTCCCCCTGGACAGCAACCATCATTTTCCACATCTTGTCTTGCAGTTTGGTCTTCATTAATGGTCAGCATGTCCAACCTTTCTTTTAAACCTGTTGAGCTACAAGGATTGCTAGACAACTCACAGTTAATAAGCTCAGATTCATCAAACACTACATGAACTGATTCTTCTACAACTTGTGTAGTCAAGTTGTAGACCCTATATGCCTTACTATTATTGTTGTACCCAACAAATATCCCATCTTGAGATTTGGCAGCAAACTTAGTTAGGTGAGACTTGTCAGTGTTAAGCACATAACACCTGCTACCAAAGATCCTAAAGAAGGATATATTTGGTTTTCTTCCCTTCATAATCTCATAGGGAGTCTTTTTGTGGTTCTTAGTTATAGATGCTCTATTGAGAACATAACAAGCAGTATTTACTGCCTCAGCCCAGAAATATTCTGGGAGTGAAGTGTCACTGAGTAGAGTTCTACCAGCCTCAATGAGAGTTCTATTCTTTCTTTCAGCAATACCATTTTTCTGAGGTGTTCTAGGTGAGGAGAATTCCTGATGAATCCCTAGTTCTTCACAAAACCTTTTCATACACTCAAATTGAAATTCAGTTCCATGGTCACTTCTGATTTTGACCACTGAATTGTTGTATTCATTCTGAATTTGTTTAACAAAGTTATGAAAGATAGTAGGGGTTTCAGATTTCTGCCTCAAAAAGAAAACTCATGTGTATCTAGAATAGTCATCTACCACCACAAAAGTATAGACTTTCCTACCTAGACTATGAACTGGCATAGGACCAAATAGATCCATATGCAAGAGGTACAAACAGCTCACAGAGTCTTTGGTATCAAGACTATGAAAAGAGGATTTGGTCTACTTGCCTTTTTGACAAGCTGAGCATATACCCTCTTTTATGCACTTAAATTGAGGACCATTCCTCACTAACTCTAAACTATAGAGTTGGCTTATAGTTTTATAGTTCAGATGAGCTAGCCTCTTGTGTCATTGGACACACTGAGATGCTTTCTCATCTGCAACTAAACATATAGGAGAGTTCATATTTTCATAATCAAAATTTAAACAATAAACATTCCCTTTTCTATAAACAGATAAGATTACTTTCTGATCACTTATCCTTTTGATCTGACACCCATTCTTAATAAATGATATGTCATACCCAAGATCACTCAACTGACTTATGCTTATCAAGTTATGTTTCAAACCTTTTATATAAGCCACTTGAGTGATTGTTATAGAACTAGAGAAAATATTACCAAACCATTTAATGACCCTTTTTTCTGATCCACCAAAGATCACTTTAGGTCCATTCTCTATGGGAGTATAGTCCTTTAACATTCTTCTTGTTCCAGTCAGGTGCCTGGAACATCCACTGTCCAAGTACCATATGAGGGTATGACAACTTGGACCCACATGCAGTAAATAAAATTAAGTTACCTTAGAACCCCAACTTTTATTGGGTTCTAGGTTCATGTTAGATTGAAACTTAATATTCTTACCAGCAACCATCCTCACAGGCAAGCTGGCAATCTTCCTGACACTAATGTTGTGCAAGCAATCTAAGGCATAATGCCCTATCTTACCACAACACCAACAATTATATCTATTGTACCTCTTTTTAGGTACAGTTCTAACAGCATTGCTGTCAGCTGATCTTAACACTGTTGGTACAGTAGTTCTTTGCTTGAGTGCTGGAGCTACACCCTTGTCATTCAGAATTTCAGGCTTACCATTACCATGTATAATATCATGATCATATCTATTAGTTGGTTGTCATACCTTTTTGAAGGAAATGGGGGGTATGAAGGCTAGAGGCTGTACTAGGTCTTTGCCTTTTCTTTTGGAATTGACAACCCTTGCATTTCCCTCAAACCCAATCCAATCTTACCTTTTTTAGGAATAAAGTCATCAATTAAAGGTAAAACTGATTTTGGCTTAGAGAACTTAGCCACCAGATCCGTTTCCTTCTGAAGTTTGACTTCCAAACTTTTGATTTGATCATTCTTGAATGTAATAGTACCCATCTGAATAACAGTTATGTTTTTCAGTTTGGCTACTTCATTCATCTTTAGATCCAGCAATTTTTCTGAATCTAATGTAGCCTGCTTAAGATCAGCAATTTCCTTGGCCTGTGCCTTATTAAGGATTCTGCCTTTCTTAAGTACTTGCAACAGGTCACCATATTCATCAATAAGTTGATGAACATCTCCTTCAGATTCAGATTCATCTACATCTCTTGATGCAGATGCTTCTGATTCTGAACCAGTATAGTAATCAGAATCTATTGAAGAATTGTTTACCTTACTAGGTCCAGGCTGATCCTAGCATTGATCTTCTTCTGTCAAGGCCATCAGCCCTTTACAACAAGGTTCTTCAATTTCATTTACTGAATCCAGCCACTTTAAGAATTCAGCCTCTTCTACATCCTCTTCAGTTGCCAACAGTCCTATATATACTTCAGCTTCAGCTTCAGCCTCAGAATCTGATGATGAAGAATCTGACCAACTTTTTTGCTTCTTTGCAACAAGGGATTTCTCCTTCTTGCCCTTATTCTTTAGCTTCTTCTTATCATTTGATTCTTTTCTTTTATCAGGACAATCAGCTACCACATGTCCTGGCCTATTGCAGCAATAGCAAACAATCTTAGTTGAAGATAATTTACAAGGTTTAGAGCTATACCTATCCTTTCTAGAGGATTTCTTTTTCTAATAGTAATCATCCTTGGATTTTGAGGATGATGGCTTGGATCTCCACTTTTTCTTCTTCAAAAACCTTTGAAATTATCTTGAGAAAGTTGTTAAGTCTTCATCAGAATTTGGACTATCTGATGTGTGACTGGCTGAACTATCTGAAACAACTTCTGCAGCTTTTCTAGGAGGTGATGGAGACATCCTCCTATCCTTTCTTATGGCTTCAGTCTTGAAAGCCACTGACTTATCTCTGGAATCAATTTTATTACTTTTCTCCTCCTCTTTTCTGACCATCAGCTGCATTTCATATGAAAGCAGTTTGCCAAATAATGTTGGAGGTGAAATTTCTACTAGTCTAGTCACTTCCCTAATGACACATATCTTAGTGTCCCAGTCTTTAGTCAATAATCTCAGAAACTTATCATTTAACTCATATGTACTGAATACTCTTCCATATGACATCAATTCATTAACTATTCTGAAGAATTTCTTGTAACATTCAGTTATACTGTCTGTTTTAGATTGTCTAAATCTTTCATATTCCTGATTCAGCATAGACTTTCTGTCTTCTCTCACCTCTTCTGAACCCTCCATGTAGACAATAAGGGTGTCCAGCATTTCTTTGGAGGTCTTGTAGTGAATCAAATTTTGGAATGTGGAATCATCTATGACACTAACTATTATATTCTGAGCTCTCTTATCCATAGTAACCAAGATGATTTCATCCTTTGTCATTTCAGAATATTCCTTTAGTGTTCTGAGATTTACATCAAGAACTGAGACTTCATGTAAATTCTTGGATCTGAAGCTTCCATAAACAATCTAACTCTTTCTTTCCATATGCCAAAAATTTCTTTCCTACATATGGGTAATTTCATGGAACCAAACTCCTTATGATTCTCTATGGAACCCATTTTGCCTAATAAATTTCTGTCTTGGAGATCTACTCAGACTGTTAGGTCTATTCTTTGAGAAACCTCCCTCTGATATCACTTGAAAGAATTGGTTTCAAGATGTTTTAAACACCTAGAGGGGGGTGAATTGGTTCAATTCTTTTTCTTACTTATGCAGATAATTCTATCTAGTTTAGCATTGTATTCAGCAGAACATCCAACACAGCATTCACATACACAGCATTCACAGATTGCACACAAATTTTATAGTGGTTCCTCAAATGATGGGTACATCCACTTTCCCCATTCGCCTATCTAGCAATGTACTAGATTCGGCCTAACTTCCTTCCTTCTTCTCAGATCCGCAGATCTTTCAGCTCAGAACCAAGAATGGTTCCTACAACTTAGAGTGAATCCACACTCCTATAACTCAGGCACAAGCCCTACCTCAGCCTCTTCCACAGGCCTACAACTTAGAGTGACACCCACTCCTACAACTCAGGCAACAGCCCTACCTCAGTCTCTATCACAGCCCTACAACTCAGGGAACAGATTCCCCTACCTCAGGCACACAGCCCTACCTCAGGCTTTATAATTTAGGCTTACAACTCAGAGATGTAAATCTCCTACACTCAGATCTAGTACAGATCCTACAAAATTATTGATGAAAAGTTGTTTATATCTTCAACCAGATGGAGAGAGAATTGGTTGAAGGCTTCTTGATCAGTTCTTGATAGAACATGATTCTTAAGGATAAACCTGACTTAACTTTCTTCAAAGCTTCTTGAATCTGAACATAGTAGGGTTGATCTACTTGATGCTGGAGTTGATCTTCAATCTTCCTCCTTCAGATATTAATTTGAATTCTTCAGGCAAACTGTTCAGGATCTGCCTTCACTGGATGAGATCTTCTCACCTTCTTATTTTTCTCTCACTACCATCTGTTGACTGTTTCTTTCTCTTCTTCTGGATTCTCAATTCTTCAGAGATAATAATAGATCAGCTATCTGTTATCTTTTGTTGTTCTTCTTGTTGTTATTTGTGTTGTCAGATTGTTTAGAAAGCACATCTATTTATAGGCTTTATCCATGGTAACCGGTTGTTCCGGTTTCAAACAGTCTTCTGACACCTCTGACAGGTGTGACAGCAATGTCAGTAATGACAGCTGTCAAGTCTTCACTTGTATTACTTTAGCCTTCAATTAACTTTGACTTAGCAGCAAAAAAATGTCGACTGAATTCTTCATATGTGTCGACACACATAGTCCATGTGTCGACACAAGTCTTGTTGTTGTCGACACAGCTTCTGTGGAATGTGTCGACACAAGTTCTGTGTGTCGACACAAACACTCCTTGTCTTGACAAAGTTGGTGTCGACAGAATTCTGGTCTGTGTTGACATAAGTTTTGTGTGTCGACACAGTCGTTGTCGACAAAATTCTGGAATGTGTCGACAGCTTCTTTGTGTGTCGACACAGCTCCTGACAATGTCGACACAAGTCTGGCCCTTAGTGTCGACACAACATTGTCGACAAATTTTCTGTGTGTCGACAAAAATTCTGGATGTCGACACAATCTGGCCCTTGGTGTCGACACAGCGTTGTCGACAAATTTTCTGTGTGTCGACAAAAATTCTGCATGTCAACACAATCTGGTCCTTGGTGTCGACACAGTCATTCCCAGGTGTCGACACTTGTACTTAGAAAATTTTCCTTTCCATTTTCTTAACCTGCACATGATAACTCAAAATAACATCAAATACAACTTGATGCATATCATTGAGTTAGGTGAGGCTTTTCCAAATCGGGTACACATTTTCCAATGTACCCAACAACTCGCGGGAGGACGCCTCCTTTTATGACAAGGAGGCGACGCGGGTGTTGGTGCACGAAAGTGCGCGAGCTCAACTCCGCGGCGTGGAGCTAGCCCATATGGTCGGGCGGCGCTGTACCCAGTTGGAGCGAAACGCCACCTCTCTTAAGAAGTTGGCGGACAAAAAGGAGGAGGCCCGCAAGCTCGCTCAGGGGGAGGCGGATCTTCAGAGGAAGCGGGCCGACGCGACCCTCGCGCAGTACTTGGGAGGGGTGGTACATCTCTCAGCCCGCACTTACTTCTAGTTGTCGTTTCTTTTCCCGAATCCATCCTTTAACCATCTCCCCTTTTCGTAGGATGTGGCGACGGCCAGCCGGATGGGCGCGAAGATCGCCACCCTCGGCCAGGACAAGCTGGCGCTGGAGGCGCGGGTGCCCGAGCTGGAGGCTGCTGCAGCTGCCACTCCACCAGCCAGCAGCAGATGCCCGCTGGAACACCATTCTGACTACGAGTTGGAGGTGTTGATGCAGAAGAACGCTGCCAGCGCCGCAAAGTATACGATGCAGATGCTACGGTGGGCCGACCTCCTCAAGAGCGAGGGCGCGGGTCTCTCGGCGAGCGAGGTGGTGCCGGCACTGTTCCTTCCTGTGCCGGACCTCGCGGACAAGTCCTATCAGCGCCTCTAGGACTTCTAGCCCAGGATATCGCGTCGCCCTTCACTCACGCGCCTCGTCCATCATGTGTATACATATTTTTTGGTTGTTGAACTGTGAGCGCGGGCTGCGCCATGACTTTGCAATATTTATCTATTTCTGTTTTTATAAATGATCCTTCACTTGCCTTGTATGTACGTTTGTTATTATTGCGCGATGTAAATTCTCTTCCTTTTTTGTATTCACGGTCATTCATTTCGCGTTATGTTGACGAGGTCGCACGCCTACGGGTTTAGCTTTTTTAGGAGTCATAAGAGACTTAATCAGCCGTCCTGCTTGCGGCGACCTGCCCGTGGATCCCGTCCCCGCTGTGATGGCTGCTCGCCCACCAGGAGAGGCGAGCTGGCTCGACGCTTGCCTGACCCGTCAGGTTTCTTGCAGGCTGACCCCCCCCCCCCCCTGCGACGCGACCCGGGTTCTAGCCCCCTTTGACCGCTATTCTGCGTGCTGAGCGATTATGTTAGTCTCCTCTTTTGGTTGGCTCTGCAACTTCTTTTCCCCATCATTTGGACACCTGGTTCTCCGACTTCTAACACCGCTTTGCTCATCCAGATCTGTCTTGTTAGTTGGCGAGAGGCCGAAGTTTTCCCCAACGAGTGACGTCCAGCCCTACCAGCTAAGTGAGAGCCTGACAGCAGGATCTGCTCGGGGTCCAAGGCTGACACCATCGAGTGACTTGCAGCCCTGTCAGCTAGGTGAGAGCCTGCCAGCGGGATCCACTCGGGGTCTAGGGATGACACCGAGTGACTTCCAGCCCTACCAACTAGGTGAGAGCCTGACAGCGGGATCTGCTCGGGGTCCAAGGCTGACACCATCGAGTGACTTCCAGCACTGTCAGCTAGGTGAGAGCCTGACAACGGGATCTGCTCGGGGTCTAAGGATGACACCGAGTGACTTCCAGCCCTGCCAGCTAGGTGAGAGCCTGACAGCGGGATTTGCTCAGGGTCAAAGGCTGACACCATCGAGTGACTTCCAGCCCTGCCAGCTAGGTGAGAGCCTGACAGTGGGATCTGCTCTGGGACCAAAGCTGATACCATCGAGTGACTTCCAGCCATGCCAGTTAGGTGAGAGCCTGACAGCGGGATCTGCTCCGGGTCCAAAGCTGATACCATCGAGTGACTTCCAGTCCTGCCGGCTAGGTGAGAGCCTGGCAGCAGGATCTGTTCGAGGTTTAAGGATGACACCGAGTGACTTCCAGCCCTGCCAGCTAGGTGAGAGCCTGACAGCGGGATCTACTCGGGGTCCAAGGCTGACACCATCGAGTGACTTCCAGCCCTGCCAGCTAGGCGGAAGCCTGGCAGCGGGATCTACTCGGGGTCCAGGTACACTTCGCCCTTTCAGACAAATTGTGGCGATAGGAGTGGCATGTCAAATAATTTTATTATAAATCAAAGTATCACTTACATGTTTTAAGGAAAAAAGCGCTTCAAGTCGTCACCACTTCAGGTGAGACTTAGGGTCTCGCCCTCCACATTTTGGAGTCGATACCCTCCTTATTTCAATGCCTCTTTTACAATGAACAGACCTTCCTAGCTGGGGTTAAGCTTCCCCCACGGTTGCCGACCTTCTCGCTGTATCCACTTTCTTTAGCACCAAGTCCCCTTCGGCAAACTGCTTGACTCTGACGTGCTTATCAAAGTATTTGGCCATCCTCCTCTTCACCTCTTCATGTCGAATGACGGAAAGATCACGCAGCTCCTCCACCATATCCAGGGAGAGCCGCAACTCTTCCTCGTTCTCAGCTTGCCATTCTTCCTTGCCTTCCCCGGCTGTGACGACTCGAGGTGTTTGAATTTCAAATTCCACGGGGAGCACTGCCTCGCACCCATGGGAGAGCTTGAAAGGAGTCTCCCCTGTTGCTGTGTTGGGGGTGGTCCTTAGGGCCCAAAGAACCGCGGGAAGCTGCTCCACCCAGCTCCCCTTCAGATTCTCGACTTTCTTCTTCAGGAGGTTTACAATGATTTTGTTTGCGGCCTCCACCTGCCTGTTGCTCCTGGGGTGGTGGACCGAGGCGAACCTGAGGTCAATCCCAAGTTGCTCGCAGAAACTAGCGAACTCTATGCTGGCGAACTGGGGTCCGTTGTCCGTAACAATGGCCTGGGGCAGCCCATGGCGGCAGATGATCTCCCTCTAGACAAAGTTTCTGATGACCTGGGAGGTTACCTTGGCCAGTGCCTTCACCTCCAACCACTTAGAGAAATAATTGATCATCACCAGCAGGAACCTCCTTTGCCCACTAGCCTGGGGGAATGGTCCAACCAAGTCCATCCCCCAAATGGCGAAGGGCCCGGGGGCTGTGATATTCTTGAGTCGCTGAGCCGACTGTAGCTGGAGGGGGGCAAACAACTGGCACTTATGGCATCTTCTCGCGAACTCTGTCGCATCGCGGCCCAGGGTGGGCCAGAAATACCCTTGCCTAACGATCCTTCCTTCTAGGTTTCAACTCCCGGAGTGGCTCCCACACTCCCCGGAGTGGACTTCTTCTAAGACTCTTTGAACTTCCCCCTCCGCCATGCAACGGGCCAACATCCCCGAGAGAGCCTTCCTGTACAACTGCCCGTCTCGGAGGAGGTAGTACGCTGATTTGTACCTGAGCTTCTTCTTATCCACCCCCTCCGGATACTCTCCCGTGGAAAGGAAGGTTGTGACCAGGTCCATCCATGAGGGTCGCTGATCTATCTCCATGAGCTCTCCCTCTTCGATGGAAGGCCGGAACAAGTCAGTGATGTTGCCCCCCACTCAGGGACCATGCTTCGCAAGCTGATCGACCTGATCATTTTCCTCCCGGGGCAGGTGTAGGATAGAAAAAGTTTGGAATGTGCCGATGATCCCTTTCACTTTTGCTAAGTATAACCGCAGGGTGGGCTCTCTTGCCTCAAACTCCCCATTAATCTAGGAAGCTACCACCATGGAGTCGATGAGGACCTCTACGTCCAGTACCCCCAACTCCCTGGCCAGGCGCAGCCCTGCTATCACGGCCTCATACTCGGCCTGATTGTTGGTGATGAGGAAGTGCACCACCACCGTCTGCTCAATTCTAGTTCCATGGGGGCTCTCCAAGATCACCCCCACCCCCAGGGAATGTCTCCCTAAGGCTCCATCTACCATTACCTTCTAAGGAGTCGGACGAGTGAGCTCTTCCTCTGCCACCTCGATCACATAATAGACCAAGAAGTCGGCCATCGCTTAAGCCTTGATCGAGAGGCGGGGGACGAAGGAACTCGCTCAACTCCACCGACCACTTGGCCAGCCTGTCAGAATGCTCCACCCCCTCAAAGATGTTGCGGAGGGGATGGTCAGTCACCACTCGGATGGAGTGTGCCTGGAAATAGGGCCGCAGCCTCCGGGCTGAGATGATCAGGGCGAAGGCTAGCTTCTCCAAGATTAGATATCGGAGCTCGGCCTTCCTCAGGACCCGGCTCACGTAGTATATGGAGAGCTGCTTCTTCCCCTCTTCCCGAACTAGGACAGAGCTCAAGGCCTCCACCCCGACACCGAGATACAGAAATAAGTCTTACCCCTCCTTAGGCCCTTGGAGCAACGGAGCCTGCGTCAATTGCATTTTGAGAGCTTGGAACGCCTCCTCGCACTCCTTGGCCCATTCGAATTTATGACCACCTCTCAGAGTTTTAAAGAAGGGGGAACACTTCTCCCCGGCCCAGGAGAGGAACCGGCTCTACCCTGCCAGCTTCCCTGTCAATCATTGCACTTCCTTGGTATTCCGCGGAGACCCCAACTCCATGATAGCCTTGACCTTATCCGGATTCAGCTTGACCCCCGCGGGGGTGAGGAGATGCCCCAAGAACTTCCCCCTGCTGGCCTCGAAGATGCACTTCAGGGGGTTAAGCCGCATTTTGTACTTGCGCAGGGTGGCGAAGGTCTACTCCAAGTCCCGAAGGTGAGAGTCCACGTCTTGGCACTTGATCATGAGGTCGTCCACGTACACCTCCAGATTCCTCCCCTTTTGTTCCCGGAAGACCCTGTCCATCATTTTTTGGTAGGTCGCCCTGCATTTTTCAGCCCAAAGGGAATCATCTTGTAGTAGTAACACCCATCCCCAGTGATGAACGAGACGTCCTTGACGTCCGGGGGGTGCATCCTGATTTGCTGATAACCTGAAAATGCATCTAAAAAACCCATTACAGAAAAACCGACGGCTGAGTCAACCAGCGCGTCAATCCGAGGCAAGGGGTAACAATCCTTAGGGCACGATTTATTAAGCAAAGAGAAATCAATAGAGATGCGCCACCGGACGTCTCCTTTTTTAACCAGGACCATGTTGGAGACCCAGCCGGGGTATTGGATCTCGGATATGAAGCTGGTCTTGAGAAGCTTTGCCACCTCCTCCCTGATGGGCTCGGCCAGCTTGTCCGTCGTGGACCTCTTCTTCTGCTGGACGGGGCGTGCTTCCGGGTCCAGGTTGAGACGGTGGCAAGCCACATCCGCGTCTACCCCCAGCATCTTTGTGACGCTCCATGCGAAGATGTCCATGTTCTTCTGGATGCATGCTAGCGTCCTACCTTGGTCCTCCGGAGTTAGCCCTCCGCTGATGCGGATCTTCTCCACCCTGCCCCCACGGGTGAGGACCTCCAGCTCTACCACCTCTTCCGCAGCCTCTAGCCTGAACTGCTTCCCCCATTCTCCAACATCCCTCTCCTCTGGGACGAGGACCTCCTCCTCTACCTCTTCCTCTACGGCCATCGCTTCAGCCAGCTCCTCCCAATCTCCTCCTGCCACCTTAACCTCATTGTAGCTCTCCACCTCCATCTCCTCCCTACCAGCTTCCTGCTCCGCCTCCTCCATCCTTCGCTCCATCTCCTCGGCCCCCTCTTGCCAAGATATGGAGTTAATGACGGTGACGTAGCAGTCCCACGCCACCTTGGGATCCCCCCTGACCCAAACCTGGATCCCCTCGACACTGAACTTCAAGCGCTGATGGAATGATGAGGGAATGCAGTGGAAGGAACTGATGAGGGGCCACCCGAAGATGGAGATGTAGCTACTAGGGGCATCCACGATGATGACCTGCAGTTCCTCGACTCTCCCCCCAGGGTGACATGGAGGCCTACCCCTCCTTCCTCTCCCCCGAAAATCCGAACAAGGGCCCATCCGAGGCCAACACCCTCTTCTCCTACACCTTCATCGCGTCAAACGCTTTCTTAAAGACGACGTTGACGGAGCTTCCATTATCAACGAGGATCCTGGAGACGGTAAAATTTTTGATGGTTGTCTGGATGACCAGCACATCGCAAAATGGATCCTCATGATCTGATATATCTCTCCTGGAGAAGGTGATCCTCTCTTCTGGGTGTGGGGTTTGGGATTTGGAGCCAACGCTCCGGTGATACATGGTGTGGAGGCTCGCCTTCTGGGAGGCCTCTACCCCCACCCCTCCGTGGATCACTCTGATCCCTCCTCGGGTCCCGACATCCACCCGGTCCTCGCAACGGTCCTCCTCCGCCTGAGACAGGACCTCCTCGATCCTCACTTCCTGGCGCCCCTGCTGCTGCTGCTCCCTATTTTCCCTCATTTTGAGGAACTCCGGGCACGTGGTTGTGGCGTGCCCTTCCTCCTGATGGAAGTTGCAGTAAGGCAACTCCACCCTAACTTCTCTCCTCCTCCTCCTTGCTACTCTCATCCTCTCTCCTATGGCTATGACTATAGGCTCTTCTTGATCGGGAAGTCGAGGCCTCTGGGCCTGCCTCCATCCCGGGGGTGAAATTGATCCTGCCCCCCTTGATGGCGATCGCTTCCTTGGTACCCTCTCTGCGGCACCTGCCCTTGCCACTCGGGCCTCTAGCCCAGCTGACGGTCGGGCTCCTGATGCCCCCACATGGGCTGCTGCTTCCCCTGGAGCTGCCTCTACAAGGGCTTGACTCTCCTCTCATCCTGCCCTCTTCCTCCTCTCGACTCTTTCCCCTCCTCCGTGGCCCACCTGGCCAGCTTCCGGGCGAACTCCGAATTTGACGCCTCCCTGTCAACTTCTCTCGCTGCCCTCTCCATCAGCTCCTCGTAGGAGAGAGGGGGTACTCACTTCAGCTCCATCATGAAGAATCCCTGCTGCAGGCCCAGGGTGAAAGCCATCATCAGACTATGGTCTGATATCTCTTGGACCTGGGTGACCTCCTCCTGGAACCGGTCCACGTAGCTTCCCAGCATCTCATTCACTCCCTTCTTGATGTGGAATATGGACTCTGACTCCTTCTTCCTCATCTTTGAGGTAGTGAATCTCAGCATGAACCCCCGTCGCAGGTCCTCGAAGCAGTAGATGAAGCTGGTCGGCAGCTGGTGGAACCACTCCCTTGCCTTCTCCTTGAGGGTGATAGCGAAGAGTCGGCACTTGAACCCATCCGACATTTGCCAGATTGAAACCACGTCCTCAAACCATTGGACGTGTTGGATCGGTCACCCTTCCCAGTGTAGTAGGATATTTTGGGTTCCCTGAATCCATCTAGAACTGGGGCGGAAGAGACCAACTCGCTAAAGAGGCTTCCTCCTCCCGCCGGGCGAGCCGGAACATCCCACACACTCAGCTCGCCGAGACGGCTGCCGCTTGCCGAGCTGGGGAAAAGTATGCGCCTCGGGAGCTCTCCTTCCCTTCCTTCTTCAGCAACCTCCTTCCCGGCTCGCCTGCCAGGAGCATGCTCGCCCGCGCGCCGAGTATGAACTTGACGAGGCTCAACACCTTGTTCCTGAAATCCTCAAACATCCCCACTATGGCCAGAGGTGGGGGGGGCGGCGAGTCCGACCTGTCAGATCCCTGTCCTCTTGTCATCGAGCTCGCTGAAGGTTTTCTGTGATGACCACGCTCACCGCACCAAAATGTTGGAACCGAAATCTCGGTCTCCTGTGAAGTTCACCCTTGGGGAAGGGGTGATCGCGCACCTACTTCGCTCCTACAAGCAAAACAACAAAAGAGATAAGGGAAGAACCGACCCAAGGGCTCGGCGGGGAGGACTCACCACACACCCAGAAGACCTGAGAGCACTTCCCCTCCTTAGCCATAGGCCGAGCTAAGGCTACCTCAGAAAGAACTAGAAGACTAAGGAGCAAGTGAATATGAGAGCGGGCTGGCGGCCAGGCTCCCAACTGTAACCGTGAGAGCCCCGGAGGAGGACTCACCGATTTGGACTCGTCAAACCCATCCCCGAATACCAGTCCGATGAATGCTGACCAAAAAGCTATGTTCGACGAATGGCGACCCAAGCGAGCGAGTGGGGTTAAGGGGCCAACTCGCGTGGCTCGCCCGCCCGACCTGGGCGAGAGTGAGCTGGCCTCCTGCCGCCTGCCCCCCGCATGTCGTTCTGGTGGGGGTCGGGCAACATGGTCCGCTCGTCATACTTGGCGGACCCGCTCGGCGAACACGGGGTTGTACAAAGTTGATTCCTGATTCATAGAAGTTGTGCGTAACAACTACTGACAGAGATATACTTTGACTCGGCAGTTAAACTTGTGACACAATTTTGCTTCTTACTGCTCCATGTGATAAGCCTTCTTTCGAGGAATTGGCACGTCCCAGAAGTGCTTTTCATGTCATCCCTACTTCCTGCAAAATTTGCATTTGAAAATCCAATTAGCTCGACATCATTACTTCTCGGGTACCATAGGCCAAGATTGGGTGTACCCTTAAAGCATCTTAAAATTCGATTTGCAGTGATGTAATGAGATTGAGTTCACTTGAAATCTAGCGCAGACGCATGTTAAAAACATTATGTCGGGTCTACTAGCAATGAGGTAGAGCAAGGATCCAATTATGTTTTTGTACTTGGTTTCATCAAAAGGTTTCCCTTTCTCATCCTTGTTCAGAGACATGGTTGAATCCATTGTTGTCCTCATCGAGGTTGCTTTCTCCATTCGAGTTCCTTTAGTACCTCTTTGGTGAACTTTATTTGAGATTTGAATATTCCATCTTCAGATTATTTCACCTGAAGTCCTGAGAAATACTTCAGCTCTCTCATACTGCTCATTTCAAACTTCCCTTGCATAAGTTTGGAAAACTTATTGCAAAGGTTGTCTTTTGTAGAGCCAAATATAATGTCGTCGACATAGATTTGCACTAACAGAATCTTGCATTTTCCTTCCCTTAAGAAATAATGTTTTGTCTTTCTTTCCTTTTGTGAACTTATTCTCAAGAATAAAGCTAGACAAAGTCTCATACCAAGCTCGGAGAGCTTGTTTTAAGCCATATAGAGCTTTATTAAGAAAATAAACATGTTCAGGGAAAGTAGATTTGACAAAACCTGGGGGTTGCGCTACATATACTTCCTCCTTCATATTCCCGTTGAGGAATGCTGATTTTACGTCCATTTGATATACCCTGAAGCCTTTTAAGGCAGCATACGCAAGAAATAACTTGATCGCCTCGAGCCTGGCCACTAGAGCAAAGTTCTGATCGAAGTCGATCCCTTCTTCTTGTATATATCCTTGAGCTACAAGCAGGGCTTTGTTCTTTATGATTATGAAATTCTCGTCCAGCTTGTTTCTGAAAACCCACTTGGTGCTGATCACATTCTATCCCTTGGGCCTGGGCACCAACTCCCAGACTTTGCATCTTTCAAATCGGTTGAGCTACTCTTGCATTGTTATGATCCAAAAAGCACCCTTGTTTGCTTCTTCAAACTTCTTTTGCTCAACCTGAGACAGAAAACTAAGATACAATAACTCGTTAGCTGTACCTCTTCTGGTTCTAACTCCATCTCCTGGCTCTCCAATGATTTGATAAGCTGGGTGATCTCTCAGGTGTCTGAACACTAGGTTTCTTGCTCTCCCTCTAGCAGGTTCTGCAACATTTGGTTCATCCTCTGTAGGTTGAAGCAATTATACCGCCTTCATCTCCCCTGAAAACCCAAACAGGGGCCCATCTGAGGCCAGCACCCTCTTTGCCTCCACCTTTATTGCGTAGAATGCCTTCTTGAAGAAGATATTGACGTAGCTTTCGTTGTCAATGAGGATCCTGGAGACGGTGAAATTCTTGATGGCTGTTTGGATGACCAGCGTATCGTAGAAGGGATCCTCATGATCCGACATATCACTTCTGGAGAAAGTAATCTTCTCCTCTGGGGGTGGGGTCTAGGATGTGGAGCCAACGCTCCGGCGGTACATAATATGGAGGCTCGCCTTCCAGGAAGTCTTTATCCCCCCCCCAATGGATCACTTTGATCCCTCCCCGGGTTCCAACATCCACCCGGTCTTCACATATATCCTCCTCCGCATGAGGCAGGACCTCCTCAATCCTCACCTCCTGGTGACCCTACTGCTGATATTACTCCTTGTTTCCTCTCATCTCGAGGAACTCTGGGCACGTGGCCGTGGCGTGCCCTTCCTCTTGGTGGAAGTCGCAGTAGGGCAACTCCACCATGACTTCTCTTCTCCTCAGTGCAGCTCTCCTCCTCTCCCCCATGGCTATAGCCATAGCCTGATCTTGATCGGGGAGGGGAGGTCTTTGGGCCTGCCTATAACCCAGGAGATGGAACTGATCCTGGCCCCCTAGCGGTTGTCCCTTCCCTGGTAACATCTTTGTGGCGCCTGGTCTTGCCACTCGGGCCTCCATCCCAGTCGACGATCCGGCTCCTGACGCCCCCACCTGGGCTGTTACTGCTGCTGTCGTTGTTCCCTCTGCCGAGGTTCAGCTTTCCTTTCCTCCTGACCTCTACCGCCTCTCGGCTCCTTCTTCTCCTCTGTGGCCCACCTGACCAGCTTCTGGGCAAACTCTGGGTTCGACGCCTCCCCGTCAACTTCTCTTGCCGTCATCTCCATCAGCCCTTCGTAAGAGAGGGGGCACCCTCTTTAGTTCCATCCTGAAGAAACCTTGTTGCAGCCCCAAGGTAAAGGCCATCATCAAGCTATGCCCGGGCATCTCCTGGACCTGGGTGACCTTCTCCTGAAACCGGTCAACATAACTCCTCAAGGTCTCGTTCACCCCTGCTTGATATGGAACAGGGACTCTGACTCCTTCTTCCTTCTCTTGGAGGTGGTGAACCTCAACATGAACCCCCGACGCTGGTCCTCGAAGCAGTAAATGGAGCTGGTCGGTAGTTGGTGAAATCATTCTCTCGCCTTCTCCTTGAGGGTGATGGCTAAATTCCAGCACTTGAAGCCATCCGACATCTGTTGGATCGAGACTACATCCTCAAACCACTGGACGTGATGGACCGGGTCTCCCTTCCCAATGTAGTAAGACATCTCAGGCTCCCTGAACCCCTCCGGAACTGGGGCCGAAGAAACCAATTAGTTGAAGGGGCTGCCTCCCCCTGTTGGGCGAGTCGAATGGTCTCGCTCCCCCATCTCGTCGAACCGGCCTCACTTACCGAGCCCGAAAAGAGTACGCGCTCAGGGAGCTCGCATCCCCTTCCTCGGTGACCTCCTTCCCAGCTCACCTACCGGGAGCGTCCTTGCCTAGAGACGGGGTGACTATGACTGGAACTGCTGGAGTCGAGCACTCGGCCCGTCCGCCGAGTGCGAACTTGACGAGGTTGATCACCTCCTGCCTGAAGTCTTCGAACATCCCCACCGTGGCCAGAGGGGGTGGGGGATGGCGAGTCAGACCTGTCCGAGCCTTGTCCTTCTCCTCCTGCCATCTAACCTGCTGAAGATTTTCTGTGCTGACCACTTTCCACGCTCTCCGCACCAAAAATGTTGAAACTGAAAACTCGGTCTCTTGTGGAGTTCACCCTTGGCGAAGGGGCACGTGATCGCACACCTACTTCTCTCCTGTAAGCCAAATAACAAAAAGAAATGAGAACTAACCCAAGGGCTCGGCATGGAGGTCCCACCACGCACTCGGAAGATCTTAGAGTGCTTCCCCTCCTTAGTCAAAGGCCGAGCTAAGTCTACCTCAGAAAGCGCAAGAAGATCTGAACACTCATAAGCATGCCTTCTGAGGTGCCCCTTGGGTCTTATTTATAGTTTTCTGAAGACGGCCTGCAAATAGCAAACCTCCGTTGTTTTGAACAGTTATGTACAACCCAGGTGGGTCTGCCAATAGCGTAACTCCGATGTTCTAACAAGCTATTTGCACCCCTGACAAGGTAACCCAGGTAATTTTGCCTCCGGGCCCCACTGGGTAGATTTCAAAGACCTGGAGGTTGGCTCGCCACGACTCTCCACCCCGCTGGGGCGAACACGACCTGGCTCCCGCATCTCGTCTTCCCTCCTTGGGCGAGCACGATCCAGGCTGCCGTAGTCCCCCGACCCTCGCTCTGAGGCGGGCTGGCGGCCAGGTCGCCTGTGGGAGAGCGGGCTGGCCGGTCTGGGACTATTACTATAGAAGGAATTCCAGAAGAATTGAGTTCGCCGAGCTTAGTTCGACGAATCCACGATTCTAACTTCTGAGGTTAGCTCGAAGAATGTCGAGCTCCATTCGACGAACTGAGTGGACTGGGCAGGCTTCTCTCAACGCCAAGGTAGAATGGCGTCGAGTGTCTGGACTTCACTCAACGCTAAGGAGAAACGGCGTTGAGTGTCAGGACTTCACTCAATGCTAGGGTAAAACGGTGTTGAGTGTCTGGACTTCACTTAACGCTAAGTCAGAACGGCGTTGAGTGTCTAAACTTCACTCAACGCTAAGGCAGAATGACGTTGAGTGTCTGGACTTCACTCAATGCTAAGGCAGAATGACGTTGAGTGTCTGGACTTCACTCAATGCTAAGGTAGAACGACGTTGAATGTCTGGACTTCACTCAATGTTAAGACAGAACGACAATGAGTGTCTGGACTTCACTCAACTCTAAGGCAGAACGACATTGAGTGTCGGAACTTCACTCAACGCTAAGGCAGAACGACATTGAGTGCCAGGACTTCACTCAACACTAAGACAGAACGGCGTTGAGTGTCTGGACCTCACTCAAGGCTAAGGCAGAACAACGTTGAGGGCCTGGACTTCACTCAACGTTAAGGCAGAATGGCGTTGAGTGTCTGGACTTCAATCAACGCTAATACAGAACGGCGTTGAGTGTCTAGACTTCACTCAACGCTAAGGTAGGATGGCGTTGAGTGTCGGGACTTCACTCTATGCTAAGGCAAAACAACGTTGAGTGTCTGGACTTCATTCAACGCTAAGGCAGAACGGCGTTGAGTGTCTGGACTAGCTGGCGCTCACCGCCTCTACCTACCTCTTGGCGAGTGCGGGCCTGGATGGCCCTACTCGCCTGCCACTTGCTGGGATCGCCTGGCGAGTTGGGGGCTGGGTGGGCCAGCCCGCGTAGCTTTCGTGCCTGACTTTGGTGGGAGCGGGCTAGCCGTTTGGAGTTCGCGCGCATGCCGTTCTGGCGCGGATAGGACGCCTTGGTCTGCTCGCCTTGCCTGATGGACCCACTCGACGAACACGGGGTTATACAAGAAGAATTATTTAGCCAAGATCTCAAGCTCGGAGTGTCTCGAGGTTTTTTGCAAATTATCGAGCGCCTTTTAAATGTAATTCTTGGATGTTTTGAACGAATCGGGAGACGATAATTACGAGCTATGAATAGAGCAATGCCCAACCTTGAAACGAGTGTTGGAATTTCCCCATTATTTTGAAATGATTCTCGAGGTTGATGTTCGAGAAAAATCAGGTTTTCTACAAAAATGCTCGGATTTGTCCTGACTCAAGCAACTAAGTTAGCTATTATTCTTGATTGAATAATAAAATGTGAAACCCATAATAAGCTTCTTCAGTCCGATTAAGTCGTGTTTAAGAGACGCAACTGAACTAATATAAAACTTTAATAATGTCTGAAACTCAAAAGAACTTTCCTAAGAATGAAAATGGAAGTGAACATTCCTACATTTCTTATATGAATGGAGATGGAACTAAAGTCTCCTGAGAATGGATTGATTGGACTACTAACATTTTTCTTTATTACACTTTATTTATGTAATGCCCCGAAACTCAAAAGAGCGACGGGTGACGTTTTTGTACCAAATTTGGAATTTGGCAGAGGTACACGGCCTGAGACACGGGCGTGTCCCAGGGCGTGTCGAGAGTCGACGATTTAGTTCAAAGATTTGGCAAATCGATCAGGCGGTTTTCTGGGTTCGACGATCGTCGAGCAGCGCTCGACGATCTGGTCACAATTCTGCGGTCGACGATCTGTCGTTAGTCTGCGGTCAACGATTTGGTCGACATTCTGCGGTCGACGATTTCGTCGACGTTCTGTGGTCGACAATCAGGCCGTGGGTTCGACGATCGGGCCGTGGGTTCGACGATCGGGCCGCGGGTTCGACGATCGGGCCGTGGGTTCGACGATCGGGCCGTGGGTTCGACGATCGGGCCGTGGGTTCGGCGATCGGGCCAGCGATCTCCGTTTGCTGATTTGGCTGCGTTCGATGATTTGGTCAGAGAGATCCGTTCGACGATCTGACAGCGGTCGACGAACTTGGTTCGACGATCGTCGAGCGCGGGGTGCCTTGTGGCGTGTTTAACTCTGTCGACACGGAGTGTCGACACTGGGGTTTTGGCGGGAGTTGACTAAATATACCGACACTAGTTAATTGGTCGCAGTCGTGTCTTGCTCCGGATTGGTGGACTGTGCGGTGTTTAACCCCATTTGTCCAGGTCAGACCTGGATCGTGTCCGTGCATCCCTTTTTGTGGGATCCGATAGCTGCGGTTATCCCGAAGGGGTTATACCCGAGAGAACGGTTTCAAAACTCTTATTTTTCTACTGTGAGTTCTCTGTCTAAATTATAGAGAGAAGGGAGAGCAAAGGAGGAAGAAGAAATCTAGATCTGGTCCTTGGAGGGGCTTCGGAGCTCCAAATCGCGAGCCGTCTTCGGATCTACGAAGGCAAAGAGAGTGCGGTGATTTTCATTCGCTTACATTTCCATGGCGCCAAGGAAGAATGCTAGGGTAACGATTCTCTACTTGAGCATATGAAGCTCTCCTTCTTTGCATAGGAAGCCCGCTCTCGCGAGTTTGTGGTGAGTTGAAGGCATTTCTTCGGGTAGATATGTGAAGTCCCCGTTGTGTAGAGTCTGTAATCGAGAACAGACATAGACATGATGTGTGAAGCCTATCCGGACATGTTGGTCTGGATCAGTGATGTTGCATTGCATAAATGCCGGAGAAGACTCTGTGCGAATGCTTGTTTTTCGGATTTTCTACGTGGTAGATTGCAACAGGGAGCCTTGGGGATTAACCCTAAGGTGCACCCGGAAAACTGGGCGGATGCGTGATCTTGCCAACTTGGTGGACTGGGAGCCAACTTGAACATAACCGGGTTATGTGAAGTATGTGATGGAAACGGGACTCAGAGAAGTTTGACCTGCGTATATGGCTTAAATTGTCGTTACGATGTAAGCACAGGTTAGATGGAACCGTACCCGTTCTATGTCGTTCGGTTAGAACCGTTGGCATAGATGAGGGTCTTCGGCGGTCTATGGCTTAAATTGATGTGACCCATGCCGGGAAGACAAAATGCTCATATGTTTGGTCGTCAAAGTGGCGGTGGTGAGTCCGGAATGTCTATGGCTTAAATTGACGTGACATTGGCCGGTTCGCCGAGAATGTGCCCTGAGTGCACGGGGTGTGTGGCCGTGTGTGCCTACGTCTGTGATGTTGTGACATTACTACTGCTTGTTTATACTAATAAAGTGCAGGGAAGGAGCATCGCCACCCCGAGTTGGGGGAGGGATCGTTATAATTTGGTCAGCATTGCTGACTGTTGCTTTTGTTTGCCACCGTGTGATGGATTATGCTTGCAGGTGCTGCTGGACCAAGCGGTAATAGCGGGCTAAAGCCCAAATTGCGAAGCCGGCCCTCGAAGGCCTAATTGGAGTGTTTACTTACTTTTGTTCATGTATGACCGGCATGCGTGCCGTGGCATGGAAAACATGTAATTTGAGTAAACCATTTGTAAGGCCGTAATGCCAGTACTTGTGTATGTACTTCATTCCTTTTTGGCTTGTTAGTGGACATTCATGCTTGTTGCTGGGTTCTTTTAATTACAACTATTTAAACTGCTTCCGCTAGAATGCTCTGTGTAGGACGTTGGATTAGTTGGATGGTTTCCATTGAGTAACCACCCGGTCTGTCTGTGGTATATGGCGTCGGGCCCCGACCGGACCTACTACTATATGCTATGCGACGGATATGGGGTGTTACAATTTGGTATCAGACTAATGGTTTCGGTCAGGCTTAAATGAATTCGTGGACGAATTCTTTTTAAGGGGTGGTGAGCACATGTATGTGCGTCATCGTTATAACAACAAAAGAACCCATGAATGTCCACTTAGGAATGAAAATACACATGTTTGGGGAACCTGCGTTTTCCTATAATTATTGTTTGCAATTTTGTTTGGTCGCTTAAAGGTGTTTTGTACCACCATAGGTGACCAGAAGCAGTGCTGGGCCGTCGGAACGTCGAGTTTCTGAGGCTAGCAGTGCACCAAATGATGCTCCTGCAACACCTCCATCGACTGAGACCATATGATTGGTTGTCGAAGCAGTGTTTGTCATGATCAATGCGCAGCCTACAAGGCAAATGCAGCAGCCCGCTCCTGCGTTGGAGCAGGTACCTCTTCCAGAGGTAGAGCCGAGAAGAGTGGAGCAGGTAGTAGTGGAGCCGTTGGTGCCAAGGAGGGCAACCGAGAGACAGCTCAAACATGTCATGAGCTTTAATCCTCTGGTATTCTCGGGGTTGGGAACCCCATCTCAAGCTGAAGACTGCCTCTCCCGTGTGAAGAGAGTCTTGACAGCGACGGAGACGGAAGAATGGCAAATGACCACCATTGCTACGTTCCTTTTGGACGGTGAAGCGAGATTGTGGTGGGAAGGATTGGAGCTGCATCTATTGAGAGGTAGGCAACTTACAGATGTCTCGATGGAGGAGTTCTCGAGACTGTTCTTGGCTAGGTAGCCCCCTTCGACGCAGATGATAGCTTTGGAGAACGAGTTCCTGAAGTTGGTTCAAGGAGAGAGTAGCGTGGATGAATATCTCCACGAGTTTACTCGATTGAGTCGGTATGCTAGCTCCACCATCACGGATGAGGAGCACAAGACGAATCGATTCTACGAAGGGTTGAGAGATGATTTGAGGCTACTACTCTCGGGGCCGATGACGCAGGGTTTCTTGATCTTGGTCAACATGGCCCGGTCCTTGGAGAAGGACAAGAAGAATGTTCAAGCAAAGAAGTGCATTGGTGACAAGAAATCTGAGTTCAAGGTGCCGACTACCTCAAAGTCTGGGTACCATAAATTCTTTAAGAAGGTTAGGATTTCGGGTCCAGCTCCTTCTTCTGGTGCTTCTGGGGTGACTACGGGTCGGACCCCAGGTGCATGCTTTACTTGTGGAAAGCCGGGGCACTTTGCCCACGATTGCTGGAGCGGACGTCCCAAGTCCGAAAGGAAGCTGGGAGCAACTTATGAAGAGAAGGGCAAGGCGGTGGAGTCAACCGCATCCCATTATGCGCCGGCCCAACCGAGGGTTTATAATCTTGGCCAACAGGAGGCCATCAAACAGGCGGATGTGGTGACAGGTAAAATTTAAATTTGTAGCAAGTTAAATTTCTTTAAATACTTGTTATGCACATGTTACCTTACCACTGCTTGTTTAGGATTTGTTTTGATTTGTGAAAATCCGGCAAGAGCACTCTTCGATACAGGAGCTTCACACTCCTTTTTGTCCGAAGAATTCATATCGCACATCGGAGTACCTTCTTCGATGGCGAAGGAAAAGTTGGATGTGTTGTTGCCCAATGGGTGTTCAATGCACGTGGATAGAATCTGCGATGTTAAGATTCACATTGGGAATCAAGAGTTCGATCTGCAAGCGTCGTTACTACCGTTGGTGGAGTTCGCCGTTATATTTGGCATGGACTGGCTCTCGGAGCTGCGAGCCTATATTGATTGCGGTAGCAAGGAAGTCAAGCTGGGAGCAGGTCGTGAGATGACTTTCGCGGGCTTGAAGGGGTCGAGCAAGACATTGATGTCTGCTCTTCAGGTGGTGAAGGAGGTTCGTGCTGGTGCAGAACTGTTATTTACACTAGTGGAGGTTGCAAAGCCTAAGCCTGCGTTGGGCAGTATTTCAGTGGTATTAGAGTACCCTGATGTGTTCCCTAGCGATCTTCCTGGAGCCCCGTCGCAGCGGGAGATAGATTTTACGATAGAGCTCGTACTAGGAGCAAAGCATGTGTCACGCTCTCCATATCGGCTAGCGCCTAAGGAGATGACGGAGCTGAAGGTTCAACTGCAAGAGTTGTTGGAGCAAGGGTATGTGCGTCCAAGTTCTTCTCCTTGGAGCGCGCCGGTCCTCTTTGTTAAGAAGAAGGACGGAAGCTTGAGGCTATGTATTGATTATCGGGAGCTCAACAAGTTGACGGAAAAGAACAAGTACCTGATCCCCCGGATTGATGATCTATTCGATCAGTTAGTCGGGTCGACTGTGTGCTCAAAGTTGGACCTCAAGTCCTGGTACTATCAGCTGCGAATAAGGGAGAGTGATATCCCGAAGACAACGTTCAGTACAAGATACGGGCATTACGAGTTTACGGTCATGCCGTTTGGGCTGACTAATGCGTCGTTAGTGTTCATGGATTTGATGAACAGGGCCTTCAGGGAGTACTTGGACCATTTTGTGATCGTCTTCATCGACGATATTTTGGTGTACTCGCAGAGTGAGGAAGATCACTTCAGGCATCTTCATTTGGTTTTGGAGATGCTAAGGAGGAATTAATTATATGTCAAGTTCTCGAAGTGCGAGTTTTGGTTGTCCTCAGTGGCGTTCCTCGGTCATATAGTGAGTGGGGAAGGTATTGCAGTGGATCCGACGAAGATTGTTGCGATACGGGAGTGGCCTGAGCTTTCTACGGTAGCGGAAGTCCAGAGCTTTCTGGGGCTTGCCGGCTATTATAGGCACTTCGTAGAGAACTTCTCGCGGATAGAGTTACCTCTCACTACTTTGACGAGGAAGGAGCAGAAGTTCATTTGGACGCCGGAGTGCGCGCAAGCTTTTGAGGAGTTGAAATGTCGGTTGACCACGGCGCCTGTGCTAAGTTCGCCGAGTGGGACCGAAGGTTATGAGATTTATAGCGATGCTTCGGGCAGTGGTTTGTGTTGTGTGCTGTTACAGCATGGAAGCGTTATAGCATATGGCTCGAGACAGCTGAAGGTGCACGAGAGGAACTATCCGGTCCATGACTTGGAGTTAGCGGCCGTGATTTTTGCCTTGAAGCTGTGGAGGCATTATTTGTACGGTGTGAAGATTGATATCTACACCGATCATAAAAGCCTGAAGTATTTGATTGATCAGAAAGATCTGAATATGCGACAGCGTAGATGGATGGAGTTCCTGGGGGACTATACATTCAAGATCCACTACGTGTCTGGTAAAGGTAATGCGGTTGCGGACGCGTTGAGTCGCCGGGCCCCAGTTCAAGTTAATTGGTTGTCGATCCATGACGAGTGGTTGGTTCGGGAGTTGGAGGCATTGGAGAATGTTTGTGTAGATAAGCAGTCAAGTGCTGAAGCACTCTTGAATTGGACTGAAGTTCAATATGACCTGGCTGATCGGATTCGACAGGCTTTGGATTTGGATGGCCACATGAAGCAACTCATGATAGAGGCTCTGGATGGGTCAAATTCCCAATATGAAGTTGTGGATGGATTGCTTTGGAAAGACGGTCGTTTTTGCGTCCCAAGCGTGAGCAGTTTCCCGGTGGATTTGTTGTACGAGGCGTACCATACCAAGTACTCGATTCACCCGGGGAGCACAAAGATGTACCGCGACGTTAAGAAACTGTTTTGGTGGCCGGGTTTGAAGAAGGATGTGGCGCTCTACGTGGCAAAGTGCCAAACTTGCGCCTTGGTGAAGGTGGAGTGCCAAAAGCCGGGAGGATTTCTGAAGTCCTTGCCTTTTCCGGAGTGGAAATTCGACGACATCACTATGGACTTTGTGCACGGGTTGCCAAGGTCGCAAAAGGGGAACGACGCCATCTGGGTGGTCGTAGATCGGCTAACGAAGGTGTCGCATTTCATTCCGCATAGGAAGGATGATCCGGTGGAGAAGTTGGCAAAGTTATATGTGGATAACATAGTGCGGCTCCACGGTGTGCCCCGCAGCATCGTGAGTGGCCGAGATGGGCGGTTCACGTCCAATGATTGGAGGCTTGTGCAGCAAATGTTGGGAACAAAGCTGAGTTTTAGCACAGCCTTCCATCCGCACACGGATGGGCAGATCGAGAGGGTCAATAGAACTATGGAAGACATGCTCCGCATGTGTGTCTTGGACTTTGGAAAGCAATGTGAAGACCATCTTTATTTGGTGAAATTTGCGTACAACAATAACTACCAGGAGAGTATCCAAATGCCACCCTTCGAGGACCTTTATGGTAGAAGATGTCGCACGCCGTTGTCCTGGTTGGAAACGGGTGAGTCAAAGTTGTACAAGCGTCAAGAGGTGGAAGATGTTACTTCGTTGGTGCGAACCATTCAGGAGAGATTACTTATCGCTCAGGACCGGCAAGCGAAGTACTATAATGTCAAGCACAGGAACGTGGAGTTCGCTGTGGGCGACTGGGTGTACTTAAAGATCAAGCCGTTCAAGTGTGTCTCGCGGGTGCGACGCTTGAAAAAGCTAAGCTCGAGGTACCTTGGGCCGTTTGAGGTTCTGGAGCGGATTGGCGAAGCGGCTTATCGGTTGAAGCTATTAGTGGAGCTTAGTGGTTTACATGATGTATTCCATATATCGGTGCTGCGGAAGGCGGTGCAAGAGCCTACGCAAGTGATCGCGGTCGATCAAGTGCCGATTGATAGTGGGTTGACGACAAAGGTCAAGCCCGTGCGGATTGAAGACTCGGAGGTCAAGCGGCTACGTAATAAAGAGATCAGGATGGTCAAGGTCCGTTGGGACAATTGCGGCCGAGAAGAGCTCTCTTGGGAATAAGAGCAGACCATGCTTGACGAGTATCCGGAGTTGTTCCGCTCAGGTACAATTTAATTTTATACTTATCTTTCCTCTATGTAATTTTGTGGACGAAATTATTTTAAGAGGGGGAGAGCTGTAGCACCCCGAAACTCAAAAGAGCGACGAGTGACGTTTCTGTACCAAATTTGGAATTTGGCAGGGGTACACGGCCTGGGACACGGGCGATTCCCAGGGCGTGTCGAGACTCGACGATTTAGTTCAAAGATCTGGCAAATCGATCCGGCAGTTTTCTGGGTTCGACGATCGTCGAGCAGCGCCCGATGATCTGGTCACAATTCTGCGGTCGACGATCTGTCGTTAGTCTGCGGTCGATGATTTGGTCGACATTCTGCGGTCGACGATTTGGTCGCCGTTCTGCGGTCGACGATCGGGCCGTGGGTTTGACGATCGGGTCGTGGGTTCGACGATCGGGCCGTGGGTTCGATGATCGGGTCGTGGGTTCGACGATCGGGCCAGCGATCTCTATTCGACGATTTGGCTGCGTTCGACGATTTGACCAGAGAGCTCCGTTCGACGATCTGACAGCGGTCGACGATCTTGGTTCGACGATCGTCGAGCGCGGGGTGCCTTGTGGCGTGTTTAACTCTGTCGACACGGAGTGTCGACACAGGGGTTTTGGCGGGAGTTGACTAAATGTCCCAACACTAGTTAATTGGTCGCGGTCGTGTCTTGCTTCGGATTGGTGGATTGTGCGGTGTTTAACCTCATTTGTCCAGGTCAGACCTGGATCGTGTCCGTGCATCCCTTTTTGTGGGATCCGACGGCTGTGGTTATCCTAAAGGGGTTATACCCGAGAGAAGGGTTTTAAAACCCTTATTTTTCTACTGTGAGTTCTCTGTCTAAATTCTAGAGAGAAGGGAGAGCAAAGGAGGAGGAAGAAATCTAGATCCGGTCCTTGGAGGGGCTTCGGAGCTCCAAATCGTGAGCCGACTTCGGATCTACGAAGACAAAGAGAGTGCCGTTCTTTTCATTCGCTTACATTTCCATGACGCCAAGGAAGAACGCTAGGGTAACGATTCTCTACTTGAGCATGTGAAGCTCTCCTTCTTTGCATAGGAAGCCCGCTCTCGTGAGTTTGCGGTGAGTTGGAGACGTTCCTTCGGGTAGATATGTGAAGTCCCCGTTGTGTAGAGTCTGTAATCGAGAACGGACATAGGCATGATGTGTGAAGCCTATCCGGAAATATTGGTCTGGATCGGTGATGTTGCATTGCATAAATGCCGGAGAAAACTCCGTGCGAATGTTTGTTTTTCAGGTTTTCTACGTGGTAGATTGCAACAGGGAGCCTTGGGGATTAACCCTAATGTGCACCCAGAAAACTGGGCGGATGCGTGATCTTGCCAACTTGGTGGCCTGGGAGACAACTTGAACATAATAGGGTTTTGTGAAGTATGTGATGGAAACGGGACTCGGAGAAGTTTGACCTGCGTATATGGCTTAAATTGCCGTTACGTTGTGAGCACAGGTTATATGGTACCATACCCGTTCTATGTTTTACGGTTAGAGCCGTTGGCATAGATGAGGGTCTTCGGCTGTCTATGGCTTAAATTGATGTTGTAACACCCCCATCTGTCGCATGACATATAACAGAAGGTCCAGCTGGAACCCGACGCCATATACCACGGACAGTCGGAAGGGTTACCAAATGAATATTCAAACCATCCAATTAAGACTACTCGTCCTACACAGAGCATTCTAGCGGAAGTTTTTAAAGTTGAAAGAACCCAAACTTAGATCCAACAAATATGAATGTTCACAACTACAACTACAGGAATGAAACCCCAAATACACTGAAACGGGTACATGGCCTTATGGCCTTATAATAGTTCACTTAATAAAACATGTCTTACATACATCGGCTCGCAGGCCGGCCACACATGATAAACGTAAAAACAACTATTCTACGGCCTTCTAGGGCCAGCACAGCAACATGGGCTCCAGCCCGCTATTTGGCGCTCGGCTCCGCAACACCTGCAAGCACATACCACCCCACGGTGGCAAACAAGGCAACGGTCAGCTAAAAGCCGACCAAATTATAACGACCCCGCCCCTCACTCGGGACGACGGTGCTCTTTCCCTGCATATCATTAGCCCAATATAATAATACAGCGCAACTATCTATTTCGCCACAGATGTATGCTCGCACGGTCAAACACCTCGTGCACTCAGGGCACATTAACGGTGAATCCTGTCATTCCAGTGTCTTCACCACCACCGCCAGGATGGCAACAATATGTGAACATTTAGCCTTTCTGACTACCGTCTAAAGCTCCCGACTATGCCAACGGCCAGTCCCCGTCTTCGGGTCTCTCGCACCGGACCACATAGCCTAGGTCCGATTCCACTTGCCCGTTGCTCACGCCGCCTAGTCAATTTAAGTCCTACGCGCGGGCCAAGCTTCTCTCGGATCCCAAAATTTTCCAAACAATTTCATAACCCAGTTATGATCAAGGCCGGTTCCCAGACCGCCAAGTTAGCAGAACACGTTTCCGCTCAATTTTTCGGGTGCGCCTTGAAGCTAACCTCCAAGTATCCCTGCTGCAATCTACCGCGTAGAAACCCGAAAAACCCAAAACACGGAGTCTTCTCCGACAATTCATATCAAATGCAACATCACCGATCCAGACAATACACGTTCGGGCAGGCTTCACACACAATGTCTATGCCCGTACTTACAATTCCGGACTCTATATGCAACACAAGGGGGAATATTCACATCAACCCCAAGGAACACCACGCACTCGCCGCACACTCGCGGGAGTGGGATTCCCTATGCTGAAAGAAAGAGCTTCTAACGCTCAAGTTGAGAATCGTTACCCTTGTAGTCTGTTTTGGCGTCATGGAATGTAGAAAGTAGCGAATAAGAAAGAACAAACGGATAAACTTTTGAATAATTGAAATTTTATTATCCAAAAAAGATATAATTTACAAAGGTATGACCTCCTTTATATAGAATGGAGGAGATATGAGAGAGAGTAAACAAACAATGTGGGACTAAACATTTACAGTACTGAGCGGCTAGAAATAAAGGAGACCGCACAAGCCGCGCGGTTAGACAGATGGGTTAATCGCTCGGCAACTCCAGTATGATAGAACATGCCGCAATGGGAGACCGATAGACCGCCCGGTCTCCAGGCTTCAGAGTGAGACCGCCAGACCGGTCGGTCAACAAACCGCTGGATAAGACCGTAAGGCCGCCCGGTCTAATACTTCAACACTCCCCCTCAAGCTGGAGCATAGATATCAATCATGCCCAGCTTATCACAAATGTGGAGGAAGGAAGTAAAAACCGGCTTGGTGAAGATATCTGCCAATTCCTTGTCAGAGGTGACAAATGGAGTACAAATCTGTTTCTTCAAAATCTCTTCCCGAATGAAGTGACAGTCAACCTCTATATGCTTTGTTCTCTCATAGAAGACCGGATTTCTGGATATGTATATAGCGGCCTTGTTGTCACAGAACATAGGGAGAGGACAGTCATATACCTCGCCCAGGTCAAGCATGAGAGCCCGCAACCACTTTAACTCACACGTGGTTGACGCCATACTCTGGTATTCGGCTTCTGCACTGGATCTGGAGACAACAGACTGTTTCTTGCTCTTCCAACTCACGAGATTACCTCCAACAAAGGTACAAAAACCTGATGTGGATTTACGATCGCCTTTGTCATCCGCGTAACTTGAATCTGAGTAGGCCTCAACCCTCAGATGACCATTCTTCTGAAAGAGTAACCCTTTGCCTGGTGCTGCTTTGATATACTCTAAAATCTTCAGGGCGGACTGAAGATGGCACTCCCTGGGAGCTTGCATAAACTGACTGACCTTGCCCACATCATAGGTGATGTCGGGTCTAGTCACCGTGAGATAGATGAGTTTGTCTACCAAACGTCTGTACCTTGTGGCATCAGATAGAAGAGGCGAGTCATCCGTCCACATTTTTGTCTTCTCCAATAGCCATGGGAAATCGAGCCAGTTTGGCACCTGTCAATCCTGCTTCTTGTAGAAGATCAAGGGCATACTTCCGTTGGGAGAGAACCAACGAGTCAAGTTTCTGAGAGATTTCTATCCCCAAAAAGTATTTCGGGGAGCCCATATCCTTCGTGACCAAGTGCTAACGGAGGTGCTTCTTCGTCAAGTCCACCCCATCTCAGTCATCGCCAGTAAGAAGAATATCATCCACATATACAGCCAAAACCACCAGTCCCGAGGCCGTTTTGCGAATGAATAAGGAGGGATCGGCCGAACTCCTTCGAAAGCCGATGGTAGCCACAATACCACTGAATTTGTCGAACCATGCCCGAGGGCTCTGCTTTAGGCCATAAATGGCCTTCTTCAAATGACATACACGTGTCTCCCCCTGAGCAACATACCCAGGAGGTTGCTCCATATAGACGTCCTCCTGAAGATCGCCATAAAGAAAGGCATTCTTCACATCAAGCTGAGAAATAGCCCAATCCCGGTTAACAACCACAGAAAGGAGAACCCGGATGGTGCTGAGGCGAGCAACTGGAGAAAAGGTATCAAAGTAATCAATGTCGTAAGTCTGAGTGAAGCCCTTGGCCACCAGCCGGGCTTTGTAGCGATCCACAGTGTCGTCGGGGCGAAATTTCACAACAAAGACCCAGCGACAACCAACCACATCAGTGCCCACGGGAGGAGGAACCAGGGTACAGGTACCCCGTTCAGTAAGAGTAGCCATCTCCTCATCCATGGCAGACTTCCAATGAGGGCGAGCAAGAGCCTCCTGGTAGGTGCGGGGAGTAGAAGTAGCAGAGATAGCCAAGGCAAAACACCTGCGAGAAGGAGAAAGCCAATCATAGGAAACAACTGCCGCAAGCGGGTGTTGAGTACACGCCCGCACCCCTTTGCGAAGAGCAATGGGAAGATCCAGGTCGACGGGAGCGTCAGCGACCGGAGCGTCCGTGGTGGAGAAGGCTGGCCTGGGACTAGAGAGAGACGGCGGCGGAGAGGAGGGTGGAGGGGTAGGTGGGGAGACGGACTGGGAAGGAGTCGATAGAGGAGGAGACGGAGGTGGGAAAACGTCGAGAGGCGTGGAAGGAATGGAGATATCAGAAGGAAGAGAAGATGTAGGAGAGAAATAGGAAGCATTCTCGAAAAAGGTCACATCCGCGGAGACAAACTGCTTGCGGAGAAGGGGGTCAAAGCAGCAATAGCCTTTTTGAGTGGTAGAGTACCCCAAAAAGACACACTTGGTGGAACGGGGGGAAAGCTTGTCGCGGGTAGCAGAGGGAGCGTGAACAAAGGCCGTACAGCCAAAGACACGGAGAGGGAGAGGAAAAGGTTCCTTGTGGGGGTAGAGAATGGAGAAGGGAGTCTGGCTGTGGAGAACTGTGGAGGGAAGGCGATTGATGAGATAGCAGGCGAGGAGCACAGCGTAGCCCCAGTAGGAGCGAGGGACGTGCATCTGCGTCATGAGAGTACGAGCAACATCAAGCAGGTGACGATTTTTACGCTCTGCCACCCCATTCTGCTGGGAGGTGTAAACACAAGTCGTTTGATGAAGCAGTCCATGTTGGTGAAAGAATGCGAAGAACTCATGATTCAAATATTCCTTGGCATTATCAGAACGTAAAACTTTAACAGAAATAACAAATTGAGTCTGAATCATAAAATAAAATGATTGCCAAACAGAAAAGAGTTCAGAGCGATCTTTTAACAGATACACCCAGGTATAGCGGGAAAAATCATCTATAAAAGTGACAAAATAGGAATTACCCCGACCAACAGTGAGGGTGGGAGCAGGACCCCATACATTAGAATGAATAAGATCAAACGGGTGAGAGGAGCCACGACCTTGCTTCGGTGGGAAGGAGGAGCGATGATGTTTGCCAAGCTGACAAGCATCACAGTTGAGCGGATAAGTGGTAGGAGGTAAGTGGGGCAGAAGCTGGCGAAGAATCCGAGGAGGAGGATGTCCAAGGCGAATATGCCATTGAAGGAGATCTGTGGAGGAGGAGTAGGCGGACAGAGCGGAAACATCGTCGAGGAAGTAGAGGCCGCCGCTCTCAGTCCCAGTAGCAATCGCCCGCTGGGTCCTCGGGTCCTGAAAAGAACAAGTAGTGGGAGTGAATAAGACGGAGCACTGAAGTTGCCAGCATAAAGTAGTAACTGATAACAAATTGCACGGGAACTTCGGGACATAGAGGGTGTCCTCCAAGCAAAGCGAGGGGGTGAGTTGAACCATGCCCGTCCCATGAACCGGGGACGGGGAACCATCCGCCACACGAACCGGGGGTAAGCGGTCATGTGTCTCAAGACGGGAGAAATAATGAGGGTTGCCAGTCATATGATTTGTAGCACCGGAGTCAATCAGCCATTTACCTTGGGTAACGACGTGGGCACTACCTGACGTCGTGGCCACAGAGGCAGACGACCGAGAAGAGGCGGAGGCCGAAGAAGGAGCATCACCGGAAGGGCGAAGATGAGGATGTTTCTGCCAGCAGCGGTCAACAGAGTGGCCGGTACGACCACAGTGAGGGCAGAGGAACCGGGATGAACCCCGTCCGCCGGAGGGGCCGCGACCACTAGGTCCCCCCCTCTGAGCTTGGTGAGCAAAGGAGTCCTGGGAAGGAGGGGAGGCCAACAGAGGCCGCTGGAGCAGCGAAGTAACAGCGGCAATGCGAGCCGCAGTGGCATCCAAAGTAGGAAATTCCGCCTCACCCAAGATCTGCTGGCGGATCATATCATAAGAATCGGGAAGTCGAAGAAGATAACAAACAACCAGGAGTTCCTGGAAGTGTTTGTGCTGTTCGGCCAAGTCCGCGGAGAAGGGGCGATTCTGGAGGATTTCAGCACCAAGAGCTTGAACCTGCTGATAAGCCGCAGCAGGAGACATGGAAGGGCGGGCGAAGAGGTCCGCATAGAGAGTATAAATGCGGGACGTCTGGCCCCCCTTTGAATAGAGAGCAACAAGATGAAGCCAGGCGGCCTTGACCGTCTCATCATGGCGAATGACGGGAAGGCACTCATCAGAAAGGCTGTTGGCCAGCCAGGTGCGGACAAGAGCATCACTCGCATCCCAGTCATCAAACTTAGGAGAGGTACGAGGAGGAGGGAAATCGGTGAGGTGATGACGTTTGCGTTGAGAGCGAAGGAGAAAAGTGAAAGAAACGCTCCAATCGGGATAGTTGGAGCCAACAAGCTTAGAAAGGGTGCCAAGGTTGCCCGAAGGAGGAGGTGGAGAAGGAGCTGCAGGAGTAGTGGTGAGACCGGAAGTAGTCGCCATAGAACACAGCAAGAAACCGCAGCGGATAAAAAAGGGAGAAGCCGCGCGAACACAAGCGGCTAGAAAGCAGTCAAAGGCACAGCGGGGAAGAGGTCGCGCGGACTGAAAAGGCCGAGCGAACAGAAGAGAAGAGGAGGCAAGAAGCAGCGACAACAACAAGTCTCAAGCCGGGCGAACAGAAACAGGCCGCAACGATTAGGAAGCCGGAGAGGCAAGAAGGAACCAGGAGCGCGGCGACGAATAGCAGCAGGAGAAGAGAACTAAGGAGAAGCAAACCGCGCGAACATGGCAGTGGATAGAAACAAGCCGCGCGAACAGGGCAGCGGACAGAAGAGAAGGCAAGCCGCGAGTCAGGTCGCGGAAAGCGGAAAACAAGCTGCGAGAATCAGAGAGCGCACACAATCAGGAGGAAACGACCGTGTGCTTTGATACCATGTAGAAAGTAGCGAATAAGAAAGAACAAACGGATAGTCTTTTGAATAATTGAAATTTTATTATCCAAAAAAGATATCATTTACAAAGGTATGACCTCCTTTATATAGAGTGGAGGAGATATGAGAGAGAGTAAACAAACAATGTGGGACTAAACATTTACAGTACTGAGCGGCTAGAAATAAAGGAGACCGCACAAGCCGCGCGGTTAGACAGATGGGTTAACCGCTCGGCAACTCCAACAGGATAGAACAGGCCGCAATGGGAGACCGATAGACCGCCCGGTCTCCAGGCTTCAGAGTGAGACCGCCAGACCGCTCGGTCAACAAACCGCTTGATAAGACCGCAAGGCCGCCCGGTCTAATACTTCAACATGGAAGAACTACGCGGACAGAACTCTTCGCAACGACCTTCCCTCCACGAATCCGCTCTCAGATTTCTAAATGGTGCTCTGGTGCTCCGCCGGTGGCTGGAAACCTCCTCTTCTCTCTAACACCTTGGAAGGAGAAAGCCTTGGAGAGAAATGAGGGATTAACTCCCCGATTCCCGGCCTTAATAGAGCAGGAACTCATCTGGGCCGTTGGATCTTAATTAAAGAAAACGAACGGCTCAGATCTGTACAAAATTCTCCAGAACTGGGCCGAACACGGCTTGGCACACGGCCGTGTGCCTCGATCCAGGCACAATCGTCGAACTGAGAAACGACACACGGGCTAAGACACGCTCGTGTATCACCCAACACGCCTGTGTCGGGTCCCTCGACACGCCCGTGTTCGTGGGCGTGTCACGCATAACCGCCACGGCAACGGACACGACCCAACTGGACACGGGTATGGACACGGGTTGGCACACGCCCGTGTCGGATGACACGCCCGTGTCATCCAGCCGTGTTCCTGGCTGTGTCCTTCTCGGGATGAAAACGACCAAAAACGCCAGCCAGACACGGCCTTGGACACGCCCGTGTCCTAGGCCGTGTACCCCTATACAGGCACCAAAAATCACTTTTTCGCGACCGACTCACACATAATTTTTGGGGCGTTACAAATCTCCCCACTTAAGGAATTTCGTCTCGAAATTAAGCAAAGGTACACAAAATCTAAATGATACCTGAGTGGAATAACTCGGGGTATTCCTCCAACATAGCTTGCTCTCGCTCCCAAGAAAGCTCCTCACGTCCGCAATTATCCCAACAGACTTTAACCATTCGGACCTCCTTGTTGCGGAGTCGTTTGACTGCGACATCTTCAATTCGTACTGGCTTGACCCTTGTTGTTAATTCATAATCAACCGGTATCTGATTGTCCGCAACGATCTGCGAAGTCTCTTGCACTGCCTTACGCAACACCGATACGTGGAACACGTCATGCAGTCCCCTCAACTCTGTCGACAGCTTCAATCTATACGCCGCCTCGCCAACACGCTCCAGGATTTCGAATGGTCCAAGGTATCTCGGACTCAGCTTCTTCAAGCGTCGAGCCCGCGATACACCCTTGAACGGCTTGATTTTTAGATACACCATGTCGCCAACATTGAACTCCACATTCCTATATTTGGCATTGTAATACTTTGACTGTCTATCCTGAGCGATCTTCAACCTTTCTTGAATTGTCCGTATCATTGAAGTGGCGTCTTCCACCGCTTGACGTTTATACAACTTCGATTCGCCTGCCTCCAACCAAGACAACGACGTACGACACTTCCTCCCGTACAAGGCTTCGAAAGGCGTCATTCCAATACTTGCCTAAAAGCTGTTGTTGTACGCAAACTCCACCATGTACAGGTGATCCTCCCAATGCTTCTCAAAATCTAGGACGCACATGCGAAGCATGTCCTCCATAGTCCTGTTGACTCTCTCGGTTTGGCCATCCGTCTGCGGGTGAAAGGCTGTGCTGAACTTTAGCTTAGTACCCAACAAACCATGCACCAACCTCCAGTCATTCGACGTGAAGCGTCCATCTCGATCACTAACAATACTGCGGGGCACACCATGCAATCGTATAATATTATCCACGTAGAGTTTGGCTAACTTTTCCACCAGATCTTCCTTCCTGACCGGGATAAAGTGTGACACCTTTGTCAACCTATCTACGACCACCCAAATGGCGTCGTTTTCCTTCTGCGACTTCGGCAAACCGTGTACAAAATCCATAGATATGTCGTCAAACTTCCATTCTGGGATAGGAAGGGATTTCAAGAAACCTCCTGGCTTCTGGCATTCCGCCTTCACCAATGAACAAGTATGACACTTGGCCACATAAAGTGCCACATCCTTCTTCAAACCCGGCCACCAGAATAATTTCTTCATGTCTCTATACATTTTGTGCTTCCCGGGTGGATTGAGTACTTGGTATGATGAGCCTCATACATCAACTCCTCCCGAAGATTATCCGCACTAGGAATGCATAGACGACCGTCCTTCCTTAGCAACCCATCCTCAACAGCAAACTGGGAATTTGACCCATCCAAAGATTCTTCCAAGATCTGCTTCATGCTACTATCCTGAACCAAAGCCCGCCGAACTCTATCTGCTAGGTCACACTGCACCTCTGTCAAAAACAGTTTCGCCTCGGCACTAGACTGCTTGTCGACGCAAGATATCTCCAATGCCTCCAACTCTTGGACCAATCTCTCATCATGTACCGATAACCAGTTGGCTTGTGCGGGAATCTTATGACTCAACGCATCCGCCACTGCATTTCCCTTCCCAAACACATAATGTATCTTGAAGGTGTAGTCCCCTAAGAACTCCATCCACCTCTGCTGCCTCATGTTCAGATCCTTTTGGTCCAACAGGTACTTCAAACTCTTATGATCGGTGTAAATATCGACCTTCACACCGTACAGATAGTGCCTCCAAAGCTTTAGAGCAAATATCACGGCGGCTAACTCTAAGTCGTGAACCGGATAATTCCTCTCGTGAACCTTCAGTTGTCGTGAACCATAAGCTATCACTCTCCCAAGCTGTAGCAGAACATAGCCCAAACCACTGCCCGAAGCATCACTATAGATCTCGAACCCTTCGGTTCCACTTAGCGAACATAGAATAGGCGTCGTGGTCAACCGCCTCTTCAACTCTTCAAAAGCCTGCTTGCACTCCGGAGACCACACAAACTTCTGATCCTTTCTTGTCAACGTCGTGAGTGGTAGCGTTATCCGCGAGAAGTTCTCTACGAAGCACCTATAGTAGCCAGCAAGCCCCAGAAAACTCCGGACCTCTGCCACTGTAGTCAAAGTAGGCCACTCCCGTATTGCCACTATCTTCGCCGGATCCATAGATATTCCTTCTCCACTGACAACATGACCAAGGAACGCTATCGAGGATAACCAGAATTCACACTTAGAGAACTTTGCATAGAACTGACTTTTCCTCAATGTCTCCAACACCATGTCTAAATTCTTGTAGTGATCCTCCTCGCACCGCGAATACACCAGGATATCATCGATAAATACTATCACGAAATGATCCAGGTATTCTCTGAACGTCCTATTCATCAGATCCATAAACACGGATGGCGCATTCGTCAACCCAAACAGCATGACCGTGAACTCATAATGCCCAAACCGCGTACTGAATGCTGTCTTTGGGATGTCTCTCTCCCTTATCCTCAACTGATAGTAACCAGACTTCAGATCTAACTTCGAATATACTGTTGACCCAACCAACTGATCAAACAGATCGTCAATCCTCGGGATTGGATATTTGTTCTTCTCCGTAAGCTTGTTCAATTCCCGGTAGTCGATACAAAGCCACAAGCTCCCATCTTTCTTCTTAACAAAGGGAACTGGTGCGCTCCAAGGCGACGAACTTGGACGCACATAACCTTGCTCTAGCAACTCTTGTAGTTGCACCTTCAACTCTGCCATCTCTCTTGGAGCTATCCGATAGGGGGAGCGTGACATCGGTTTGGCACCCGGTACCAGCTCTATAGTAAAGTCTATCTCCCGCTGAGGAGGGGCTCCTGGGAGATCATCTGGAAACACATCAGGATACTCAGACACAACTGGGATGCTATCCAAACTAGGCTTAGACGTCGAAGTCTGCACTAGAGCGACATATAGTTCTGCCCCAGACCGGACTACCTTGAACACCTGAAGGGCCGACATCAGAACTTTCCCTGATCCCTTCATGCCCGCAAAAATCATCTCCTGATCTGTGTCCAGACCCAACTTGACTTCCTTACGGTTGCAATCAATGCATGCACTCTGCTCCGAGAGCCAATCCATACCGAAGATTACGTCATACTCTGCTAACGGTAAAACCAACGCCCGCAAATCGAACTCCCGGTCTCCAATCTGAATCTTCACAACGCAAATCCTATCCGCACGCATTGAGCACCCATTAGGCAACAACACATCCAACTTGTTTTCTTCCATCGAGGACGGAACTCCGATGTGTGATATGAATTTTTAGGACACGAAGGAATGCGATGCTCCCGTATCAAACAGGGTTCTCGCCGGAAACCCAAAGATTAACACAAAGCCTAGCACTAACAAACGTAAGCTAACAAATACGAAGGTAACAACTATAAAAGTTAAACCACTGTAATTTAACTCATACCTGTCACCACGTCCGCTTTCTTAATGGCCTCCTGCAGACCAAGGTTGTAGACTCTAGGCTGCGCTGGAGCATGATGGGATGCGGTTGACTCCACCGCCTTCCCTTTCTCCTCATAAGTCGCTCCAGGTTTCCTCTCGGACTTTGGACGTCCGCTCCAACACTCCCGAGCAAAATGCCCCGTCTTCACGCAGTTGTAGCAAGCTCCGGGGGCTCGAATTGTAGTTGCCCCCGACGCATCAGCCGAAGGGGCTGAGTTCGAAGTCCTCTGCTTCTTGTTCCACCTGCGGAAACTTGACTTGGTATTTGGCACTTTGAACTCGAACTTCTTTTCTCCTGGGTCCTTCTTCTCTTGAACTTTCTTCGCAACATTTTCCAACGATCAGGCCGAATTGACCAAGGATAGGAAGCCCTGCGCCTTAGGCCCAGCAAGGAGTAACTGTAAATCGCCGCGAAGACCCTCATAGAATCGGTTGGTCTTCCTTTCTTCTTCTGTAAACATAGCACCAGCATAACGACCCAACCGTGTGAACTCATGCAGATATTCGTCCACGCTTCTGGATCCCTGAGTCAACCCAAGAAATTGATTCTCCATCTCCAACTTCTGAGCAGAGGGTACAAATCTGGCTAGGAACAATCTTGAAAATTCCTCCATCGGCACATCCGCAAGTTGCCTTCCCACTAGAAGATGAAACTCCAACTCGTCCCACCACAGCCTTGCTTCACCATCCAACAGAAGGTCCAGCTGGGCTGCAGCATGAATACATCGGTCCAGCTGGGCTGGGCCGATGTATGTAAGACATGTTTTATTAAGTGAACTATTGTAAGGCCATAAGGCCATGTACCCGTTTCAGTGTATTTGGGCTTTCATTCATGTAGTTGTAGTTGTGGACATTCATATTTGTTGGATCTAAGTTTGAGTTCTTTCAACTTTAAAAACTTCCGCTAGAATGCTCTGTGTAGGACGAGTAGTCTTAATTGGATGGTTTGAATATTCATTTGTTAACCCTTCCGACTGTCCGTGGTATATGGCGTCGGGTTCCAGCTGGACCTTCTGTTATATGTCATGCGACGGATGGGGGTGTTACAATTTAGTATCAGACTTCTGGTTACGGTCAGGCTTAAATGAATTCGTGGGCGAATTCTTTTAAGGGGTGGTGAGCACATGTGTGCGTCATCGTTATAACATCAAAAAGAACCCATGAATGTCCACTTAGGAATGAAAATACACTTGTTTTGTGGAATTTGAACGTTCCAATGATTGCTTTTAGCAATTTGTTTGTCGTCTAATCGTGTGTCTTTGCTACTATAGGCAGCTAAAAGCGGTGCTGGTCGGTTAGAGCGTCTGCAATCAGCGGAAAGTAGTGCACCAAGGGATGTGCCTGCTACACCTGCTTCAGCGGAAACCATCAGGATGGTGGCTGAAGCCGTATTTGCAATGATAAATGCCCAACCCGCAGGGCAAATGCATCGTGCTCCTCCTGCGAATGAGCAAGAATCGGTTAGGGCGGCAGAGCCGAGAGTGGTGGAACGCGCATCAGTTGAGTTGGTAGAGCCGAGGAGAGCTACGGAGAGGCAGCTAAAGCATGTGATGGGTTTTAACCCTCCGAGGTTCAATAGGGTTGGAACGCCAACTCAAGCTGAGGACTGGCTCTCTTCGATAAAGAGGGTGTTGACAGCCACAATAACTGAGGAGCCGTGGGAGAGGGGTTGGGGTGCTTGGGCTGCAGCCGGTTAGCGACACCTAGAGCGGAGCCGTGACGCTGTCACGTTGGATCGGCTAGGGTCGTTACAATAAACCTCGCTCTGATACCAAATTGTAACACCCCCATCCGTCGCATGACATATAACAGAAGGTCCAGCTGGAACCCGACGCCATATACCACGGACAGTCGGAAGGGTTACTGTTGGGTACATTGGTTTAAATGTACCTGATTTGAAGAAGCCTCACCCAACTCAATGATATACATCAAAATGTATTTGATGTATTTTGAGTTACATGTGCAAGTTAAGTATTTGCAGGAAATGATGAAAAAGTTTCTAAGTCCATGTGTCGACACCCAGAGGGAAAGTGTCGACACTTAAGAAGACTTGTGTCGACACCCAGGCAAGCAGTGTCGACACTTGGAGTCATTGTGTCGACACCAGGGATGCTGAGTCGACACCAGACAGAAAGTGTCGACACAAGGAGCTGTGTCGACACTCAGTGAAGAAAAGACAGTAAAGCTGTGTCGACACTTAACAGTTGTGTCGACACCCAGCGAAGCTGTGTCTACATCAGAAAGTGTCGACATTTGGAACTGTGTCGACACTCAGCAAAAGTCAGCAGAGACTAAGTACAAGTGTCGACACCAAGAACAATGTGTCGACACTCAACAGAAGAGTCAGCACTTGAAGTAAGTGTCGACACCCAGAACAATGTGTCGACACTCAGCTGAAGACTCAGCACTTGAAGAAAGTGTCGACACATGGAGCTGTGTCGACACTTAACAAAGAATAGCAAGATCAACAAAATATTCTAAGTATAAGTGTCGACACTAAGGGAATGTGTCGACACTCAGCTGAAGTCTCAACAAGAAGAAGAATGTGTCGACACAAGGAGCTGTGTCGACACTCAACAAGTATCAACACTGAAGACATGTGTCGACACCAAGAAGCAGTGTCGACACTTAACAGATTCAACACATGAAGATGTGTCGACACAAAGGTGTTGTGTCGACACTTAGAAGAATTCAGCAAAATACTGAAGTACAAGTACTTGTGTCGACACTCAATCTCAGTGTCGACACATGAAGAAGAAGTAGTGTCGAGATAAAGAATCAACAACACAAGGAGTTGTGTCGACACCTTGTAGACTAGTGTCGACACTGAGACAACATGTGTCGACACTTGGTCTATAAGTGTCGACACTTAAAGACAGAAAGTCTCGACACTTTCAGACAGTTAGAGAACTTTCAAGAACTGACTGGATGACTTGACAGCTACCGTTCCAACCGGTCTACAACACTTGTCAGAGTTGTCAGAATTTAGTTATGGACCGGGCCAGCCGGTTACCATGAAGAAGGTCTATAAATAGGCCTATGCTATCTACAGAAGAAATTAATCAACAAGTTGTTGAAGAGATTGAACACAAGTCCAAGTTCAGATTTAAAGAAGATATAGCTATCAAGTGCAGATCTAAGAAGTTGGAGAGAGAGAGCTCCATCCAAGAAATCAGCCATTGGAACTAGGCTGAGAAGAAGGGTTCAGATTTATTCTGAATTCTAAGTGGCAGAGGTTAAGGATCAACTGCAGAAGGAGTCAGTCTTATTGAGTTCTACTTTCAAGAAGCTTTGAAGAAAGCTAAGTCAGATTGATTCCAGCTGAGTTCTTCCAAGAACTCATCAAGAAACTCACAACTGTCCTCTCTAGTCTTTGGGTTGCTGAGTTAACAATTGTATAATCATTTTTTATCTTGTAGGATCCTTTGGATCTGAGTTTTGTAAGCCTGTAATTATAAAGGCTGAGTGTAGGGCTTGAGAGCCTGAGTGTAGGAGATTGAAATCTCTGAGTGTAGGCCTTGGTGGCTGAGTGTAGGCCTGAGTGGCTGAGTGTAGGCCTTTGTGGCTGAGTGTAGGCTTTGTGGAAAAGCTGAGTTATAGGGCTTTGGGCCTGAGGTGTAGGAACCAGTTTGGGTTCTGAGATAGTGGAGAAGTTTGGCCAAATCTAGTACACTGTTAGATAGGCGAAGGGGGAAAGTGGATGTACCCAAAGCTTGGGGAACCACTATAAAACTCTATGTCTGCTGTGATTGTGATTTGCTGTGTATGCTGTGTGATTGCTGTGTAAAAGTAGATTAGATTCTGTGTTTATAACTGATTGCTGCCATTAAAGCTTAAAAGATTTTGGTCACCTATTCACCCCCCCCCCCCCTCTTGGTGTTTAGGTACTATATCTTTCAAGTGGTATCAGAGCCAGGTTCCTCAAAAAGGACTAACAGTCTGAGGAGATCCTGATTGTCAGATTCAGTCTAAGTCAACTTACAGATTCAAGAAAATCAAGAACCATGGGTTCCTCTGAGAATCACAAGGAATTGGGATCCATGAAATTACTTCTATGTAGGAAAGAGATATTTGGGATCTGGAAGGAAAGGGTAAGGCTGTTTATGGAGGCCTCAGACCCAAGAATTTACATCACAGTAAAGGAAGGGTCATATATGCCCATGAAGGTGTCAATCCTAGATGCTAATCAGAGAACACCAAAGGATTTCTCTGAAATGACTAAGGATGAGATTGTCCTAGCCACCATGGACAAAAGGGCTCAAAACATCATTGTAAGTGTCATAGATGATGCCACTTTTTAGAATCTAATACACTGTAAGACAGCCAAAGAGATGTGGGATACTCTCATTGTCTATATGGAAGGTTCTGAAGAAGTAAGGCAAGATAGAAAATCCTTGCTAAATCAAGAGTATGAAAGTTTAAGACAAGGAAAGGGTGATAGCATAACTGAGTGATATAAGAAGTTCTATAGGATAGTGAATGAACTCATGTCTTATGGAAGAGAGTTCAGTAATTATGAACTAAATGACAAGTTTCTAAGGTCCCTAACTAAAGATTGGGACACCAAGATCTGTGTCATTAGAGAAATGGCTAAGTTGGGAGAAATTCCTCCACCTATATTGTTTGGCAAATTGTTGTCTTATGAAATGCAGTTGACAGTGAGGAAAGAGGAGGAGAAATCAACAAGAAATGAATATAAGGAAAGAACAGTAGCTTTCAAGACAGAAGTTCCCAGAAAGTATAGGAATAAGTCACCAACTCCACCTCCAAAGGTTGCTGAATCAGAGTCAGATGAGTCAGTCAGCACAAAATCTGGAAGCAGTGAAAGTGATGAAGACTTTGCTGCCTTCACTAGACATTTTCAGAAATTCTTGAAGAAGAAACAGTGGAGGACAAGGCCTTCTACTTCACAAGGAAAAGAAGACTTCTATCAGAACAAAAAGTCTTCAAAGAAGGACATGAAGAGGACTAAATCTAGCAAGACAACTGTTTCAAAAATAGTGTGCTATTGCTGCAATAGACAAGGCCATGTTGTTGCAGATTGTCCTGAAAAGAGAAAGGAGTCTAGTGACAGGAAGAAGACTCATTTCAGAGGCAAGAAAGAGAAGTCTTTTGTTGCCAAAAAGGAGAAGACTCTGTCAGATATTTCTTCTTCAGAAACTGAGTCAGATGCTGAGGCATACATATGGCTGTTTGCTAAAGAAGAAGAAGAAGAAGAAGAGTTCATGCAGATTTTGGAGTCTATATATGAACAAGAAGATAGTCAATGTCAAGGGCTAATGACATTGACAGAAGGTGACAAAATCTTGGAACAGCCAGGACCCAGTAAGGTACAATGTTCAACTCTAAGTTCAATTTCTTGTGCCAGTACAGATTCAGACTCATCATCATCAAGTGATGAGAGTGCATCTGAGTCTGATGCAGATATTCATCAATTGATAGATGAATACAAGGTTCTGTTGCAAACTTACAAGAAGAGCAAGTCCCTAGCCAAAAGTCAGGCAAAGGAAATTGCTGATCTTAAAGCTGCTGCAACTGAGGTTGAGAAGTTATTTGATCAAAAGCTTAATGAGATAGCCAGACTGAAACACATAACATTGATTCAGATGGGGACTATCACCTATAAGAATGATCAAATCAAGAGTCTGGAGATTAATCTTCGGAAGGAGAGAGAGCTTGTTGCTAGGTTTTCCAAACCTAAGTCAGTGTTACCCATAATTGATGAATTTGCTCATCACAAGGGTAAAGCTGGACTGGGTTTTATTAAACCTGCAAGGACTGATCATTCCAAGTCCAAGTCCAAGGGCAAAGCCCCAACATTCAACAAGTCAGCTGTAGATAAGACAGCAAAGAAAGTACCTAAGCAAAGGTACAATAAGTTTGAATGTTGGTGTTGTGGCAAAGTTGGCCATTTTGCAATGGATTGTTGGCACAATGCTAGTGCCAAAGTGTGTAGCAATCTGCCTATTGGAAAACCAGTAGGTAGCTTTGTCAAGTTGCAAACTAACAAGTACCAAGGACCCAAGAATTCTTTGGGTTCTAAGGTTCATTAATCTGTTTTGCAGGTGAGTCCAAGTGGCCATACCCCAACATGGTACTTGGACAGTGGATGTTCCAGACATATGACTGGAACTAGGGGACTACTAAGGGACTACATTCCAATCAAAGATGGTCCTAAAGTCACCTTTGGTGGTTCTGAAAAAGGAATCATCAAAGGATTTGGTAACATTTCTAGCAACTTGCTTACCATTACTCAAGTGGCTTATGTTAAAGGGTTGAAACACAACCTAATAAGTATAAGTCAGTTAAGTGATGTAGGGTATGACATCTCATTTGTTAAAAATGGTTGTCATATCAAGAGGTCAACTGATCAAGAGATCATTTTGACCGGTTATAGGAAAAGGAATGTCTATTGCTTAGACATTATGGTTGAGAATAATGGTTCTCTAGTGTGTCTTGTAGCTAATGAGACAGTCTCTCATTGTGTCAAATGGCACAAGAGGCTTGCCCATCTTAACTATAAGACTATTAGCAAACTCTTTAGCAAAGAGTTAGTGAGGAATGGTCCTCAAGTTAAGTGTGTTAAAGATGGTATTTGCTTAGCTTGTCAAAAGGGCAAGCAGACTAGATCCACCTTTAGAAGCATAGAAAACAAGGATGCTGTGAGGTATTTATACCTCTTGCATATGGATCTCTTTGGTCCAATGCCAGTTCACAACTTAGGTAGGAAGGTCTATACCTTTATAGTTGTAGATGACTACTCAAGGTTTTCCTGGGTGTTCTTCTTAAGACAGAAATCTGAAACACCTAGTGTCTTCCATAGCTTTGTCAAGCAAATTCAGAATGAACTAGACAGTACAGTGGTCAAGATTAGAAGTGACCATGGTACTGAATTTCAGTCTGATAGCATGACAAAACTATGTGAAGAATTTGGGATATTTCAAGAATTCTCTTCACCTAGAACACTTCAGCAAAATGGCATTGCTGAGAGGAAGAATAGGACCTTGATTGAGGCAGGTAGAACCCTATTAAGTGACACATCACTGCCAGAGTATTTCTGGGCTGAAGCAGTTAACACTACATGCCATGTTATAAATAGGGCTACCATCACTAAAAGCCTAAACAAGACCCCCTATGAAGTTGTGAAAGGCAGGAAACCAAACCTATCCTACTTCAGGATCTTTGGTTGCAAATGCTTCATACTTAACAATGAAAAGTCTTACTTAACTAAGTTTGCTGCCAAGTCCCAAGAGGGAATTTTTGTTGGGTACAGCAACAATAGTAAGGCTTATAGAGTCTACAACTTGTCTACACAAGTTGTAGAAGAATCTGTACATGTAGTATTTGATGAGACTAAACTTATTAATAATGAGTTGTCTAGTAGTGTATGCAGCCCCACAGGTTTAACAAAGAAGATGGACAAGCTCACTCTAGAAGAAGAATCTACTGCAAGACAGCAAGTAGAAGACAGTGGCTGTTGTCCAGGGGGAGAACTACATGTACCTATTGCTGATGAAGTTCAAGGAGTGCAACATGATGGAGATGCTGAAGAGGTTCAACCAGAAGTCAGGATGCCTCCAGCCAATAGGCATCTTAGAGATCATCCAGTAGAGCAGATTATTGGAGATCCAAGACAAGGGGTACAAACAAGGAGCAGAAATCTGAATGCAGCAGTCTACTCCAGCTTTCTATCCCAAGTAGAACCTAAAAAGTTTGAAGAAGCCATACTAGATCCACAATGGACAGAAGCAATGCAAGAAGAGCTTAATCAATTCAAGAGGTGCAAGGTCTGGGAACTAGTTCCTAAACCTAAAGACCACAATATAATAGGAACCAAGTGGATCTACAGGAATAAGATGGATGAACAAGGGGTCATCATTAAGAATAAAGCAAGATTGGTTGCTAAAGGATATAGGCAAGAACAAGGTATTGACTTTGATCAAACCTTTGCTCCAGTAGCCAGACTGGAAGCCATAAGGATGTTCTTGGCCTATGCAACCTATCAAGGATTCAAGGTTCACCAAATGGATGTCAAGTCAGCATTCCTGAATGGTAATCTTAAAGAGGAAGTCTGTAACACCTCCCCTGTAGTGGACGTATAATATGGGTCCGGCCGGGGCCCCACAACATACGAACGCCACAGCTTTAGTATTATAAGTTGATATAGCTACCCAAACTCAAAACACTTGCACAACACAGCGGAAAACCAAGCACAACTAGAAGTTATCCACTAACCAAAAGAGTTACAACTAAGGCCTTAAGGCCTACCACAAAAGTCCAAAAGTAAAAAAGTACAACAAACATGAATGTGCATAGCACTCCTAGACTACCTCGGCCTGCAAGCCGGACAAAAGAGTCTCAAACATACATCATCATAAATGTAGTGCTACAAGAGGGAAAAACACTTCATGGGCTTAGGCCTTTTTGGCCGGCGTGCTAACTCCTGCGTGCGTTCCTTGCCCTGTAAAAATTATTAGTAACGTGGGTCAGCAAAGGCTGACCTCAAACTGTGTAACAACACATCTCCTCCCGGCCGCCCCTAACGGACCCCGGGGAACCCTCCAACCTGCAAGTCAGCACTTCATATGCAAATAAACATTTATAAATGGAAAGACAATAAAACAGGCTTGGATGTCTCAATCATCAAACATGTTCTCTATTGGTTGAGCATATAAAGAAAGGGCCTACTATGCAACATGAATGCAACACCCGGGCTTCACCCAAGGTACCCTACAGCGTATGCATCTAGCACAACATCACATCATTTGGGTACTCACATTTCCCCAATTGGCATAAAGCCGCAAACATTGAGGGAGACACGACCCCCTCACACGGCGCACAGGCCGCCACATGGAATTCTTGCCAAGGCCCCACCCGCTCGTGGGCTTAGCCCCGGGCTTGCCTGCAAGCTCTGACGTCTCATGTCAGGATTCCAACAACCACAGACTGACCGATTCTAAGAATCCTTGCTGGACCCCACCCGCTCATGGCCTCTTTGCCCGGGCTTGCCCCAAACTTGGCATTCTCGTCAGTCACACAAAAGGGGACTAGTCTCGCCGGGACACTCTCCACACATGACGCACATGTCACGGGATAGCCAGCCGACCACGGAGACATAGCCACGCCTTGGCACAACACAAACCAAGACTAAATACATCGCAATCCCTCTTTGTACCGCAGCGTTCCCGCGCACCAAGGAAAACATCTCCAACTCGTGCGGAGCTAACCTTGTCCCTCAAGGAAACCATCTACCGCCACGAGGAGCTAACCTTGTCCGGGTTCGACTACACGTACCTTTTCGAACAAACGGGACAATCACCACCACAACACAAACGGCATCTTGCCGCAACGGAAATCTCTACGAATCCCTAAGTTCGTATGCAACATCACCGGGCCGGACTAACGGTCGCGACCACGGCTTCACCCACCATGCCTAATCCACTAGCGAAGCGGATCTCTAATGCAAAATATGCCGGGGACGGACTCAATCAACCCGGAAGTTCCTCTTGAAACTTGGCAAACCAAAACCCCTCTCATTTGAGAGTTCGGTGCCCAGAAATTAGGGAGAAAGAAAACTAAATGATGCTAATACATGCATCCTAAGGACCGAGAGGAGAGATATCGTTACCTTCCGACTCCTCTTCCTTGCCATGGCAAAAATGGCCGGTTGGAAATCTTCGCAGCGGTCTAAGCTTCACGGATCCGGACTCGGTTCGCGATTTGGAGCTCCGAAACCCTTTCTACAGCCCAAGACCTTCTTCTTCTTCCTCCTTGCTCTAGCTTTTCTCAAGATCTTAGAAAGAGAAAACTTGGAAAACGATGAGGGTTTCCAACCCTGAATTCGGTCTTAACTCCCCAGGAGATGGCCTGAACCGTTAGATCCTAAAACCAGAAAAAGAAAGGTCACGACTCACCTGGAAAACAGAAGATCTGGGCCGAACACGGCCTGGCACACGCCCGTGTCCAGGGCCGTGTGCCTCATTCGCCGTCTCAAATCGACGCGCCTGGAATCAGACATGGGCATTCAACACGCTCGTGTTCAATCCGACACGCCCGTGTCCCCAGTGACACGGCCGTGTGGCCTGCCGTGTGCCTCCAATGACACGGCCCCAAAACCAACCCGAGAGGTGACACGGCCTGGGACACGCCCGTGTCCCAAGCCGTGTGCCAAGTCTCGACACCCGTCGACAGGCTTTGTGTCGACACCGCAGAAAAACGTCGAGCGAAGATCGTCGACCAAGCGGGACACGGCCTGTGACACGCCCGTGTCACAGGCCGTGTGCCCAAGTCTCGACACATTGTCGAGCGAGAGTGTCGACACTTGGGCCGAGTGTCGACACGGCCTCGACACGCCCTGCGACACGCCCGTGTCGCAGGCCGTGTGCCCCCCTCTCGACACTCTGTCGAGCGAAAGTGTCGACACTTGGGCCGAGTGTCGACACGGCCTCGACACGCCCTGCGACACGCCCGTGTCGCAGGCCGTGTGCCCCACTCTCGACACTTTGTCGAGCGAAAGTGTCGACACCTGGGCCGAGTGTCGACACGGCCTCGACACGCCCTGCGACACGCCCGTGTCGCAGGCCGTGTGCCTCCTGCCAGAAACCCAAAAAATTTCCAGAACTGCAGACTGAACCTCTTACAAAATCTGGGGTGTTACAACTCTCCCCCACTTAACAGAATTTCGTCCCGAAATTATAAAACAAAAGGGTACAAAACTTAAATTGTACCTGACAAAAATAGTTCTGGATAGTCTTCTAGCATGGCCTGTTCTCGCTCCCAAGAGAACTCCTCACGACCGCAGTTGTCCCAATGAACTTTCACAAGTTTAACTTCTTTATTCTGCAACTACCGAATCTCCGAATCTTCTATAGCGATTGGAAGAACTCGCGTCCTCAAGTCTTCCTCAATCGGCACCGATGCCGGCTCAATCACCACGCTAGCCTCCACCAAGGCTTTCCTCAACACGGAAACGTGGAAGACGTCATGTAATACACTCAAATCTGCGGACAACGCCAACCGATAGGTTGCTTCTCCTACCCGCTCAACAATTTCAAAAGGGCCCAAAAACCTTGGACTCAACTTCTTGAGTCGGCGGATCCGTGAGACGCCTTTGAACGGCTTGACCTTCAGATAAACCCAATCACCAACTGTAAATTCCAACTTCCGGTGACGAGCATTAAAATATTTTGCTTGTCTGTCTTGTGCCACCTTCATACGCTCTTGGATGGTCCGTACCATCTCACAAGCGTCAACTACCGCACCCTTTCCCAAAAGTTTGGTGTCTCCCGCCTCTGCCCAAGACATTGGCGTTCGACACTGCCTCCCATACAAAGCTTCGTATGGCGCCATCTTTATACTAGCTTGAAAACTGTTGTTGTACGCAAATTCTACCATGAAGAGGTGATCCTCCCACCTCTTGCCAAAATCAAGAACGCACATCCTCAACATGTCCTCCATAGTACGGTTCGTTCTCTCTGTTTGCCCATCAGTTTGAAGATGGAACGTCGTACTAAACTTTAGCTTCGTGCCCAAGCTCTTCTGAACCAATCTCCAGTCCTTGGACGTAAACCGTCCATCTCGATCACTGACTATGCTCTTAGGAATTCCGTGCAGTCGCACAATGTTGCGAACATATAACTCCACCAGCTTCTCCACGCTGTCCTCTTTCCGATTTGGGATGAAGTGAGCCACCTTGGTTAGGCGATCCACGATCACCCAAATAGCATCATTACCATGCTGCGATCTAGGCAACCCATGCACAAAGTCCATGGAGATGTCCTCAAATTTCCATTCAGGAATTGGAAGGGGCTTCAGGAACCCGCCCGGTTTCTGACATTCGGCCTTCACCAAGGCACATGTTTGGCAACGACTCACATACAAAGCTACATCTCGCTTCAACCCCGGCCACCAAAAGGATTTCTTCATATCCAAGTACATCTTTGTACTGCCCGGGTGAATGGAGTACTTTGAGAAGTGAGCCTCAAACATCAACTCCTCACGGAGATTGCCAAACTGCGGTACACAAACCCTTCCATCCTTTCTCAAGATTCCCCCGATCATCTCCCAGGTGCTGCTCTCGCCCGTTTGAGCCTCCAACACAAAAGGTTGAAACTCCACATCTAATCGAGTCACTTCCCGAATACGATCGGACAAGTCATTTTGCACTTCAATCCAGTTCAACCGAGCCACGCTAGACTCGCCTCTTGCAACACATTCCAATCCAAGGGACTCCCATTCCCGTACCAACCGCTCATCATGAGCTTCGATCCAATTTCCTTGCCCCGAGTACTTTCTACTCAACGCATCCGCCACCACATTGGCTTTACCCGGCGTGTACTGAATCGCCACTTCGTAGTCTCCAAGAAACTCAACCCATCTGCGTTGCCGCATGTTCAAGTCCTTTTGATCCAAGAGATACTTCAGGCTTTTATGGTCCGTGAAGATCTCCACCCTTGCGTCATACACATAGTGTCGCCAAATTTTCAATGCGAAGATTACCGCCGCCAACTCCAAGTCGTGGACGGGGTAATTCCTCTCATGAGGCTTCAGCTGTCTAGACCCAAAAGCTATCACCTTGCCATGCTGCACTAACACGCAGCCCAAACCGCATCCCGATGCGTCACTGAAAATTTGAAATCCATCGGTCCCTTGCGGTAAACTCAGGATCGGAGCCATCATAAGCCTCTCCTTCAGGGCCTCAAATGCTTGACCGCACTCTTGGGTCCACACAAATTTATGGTCTTTACGAGTGAGAGAAGTGAGGGGTAGAGCTATCTTCGAGAAATTCTCCACGAATCTCCTATAATACCCGGCTAGTCCAAGAAAACTTCGGACTTCCGCCACGGTCCTCAACACCGGCCAATCTCTGATGGCCTCCACTTTCGCTGGATCCACTGCCACCCCATCACCACTAATCACGTGGCCCAAAAATGCCACCTTCTCCAACCAAAACTCGCATTTGGAGAATTTTGCATACAACTCATTCTCCCTCAACACTTGCAAAACCAATCTCAAGTGGGTCTCATGCTCCACTTGCGATTTGGAATACACCAAAATGTCATCAATGAAAACAACCACAAAAGAATCCAAGTATTCCTGAAATACCCGATTCATCAGATCCATGAACACCGATGGTGCGTTCGTCAACCCGAACGACATCACCGTAAACTCAAAGTGTCCGTACCTTGTCCCAAAGACAGTTTTGGGTATGTCCTCATCTCGAATTCGTAGCTGATAGTATCCCGACTTCAAGTCCAACTTCGAATATACCACTGACCCCACCAATTGGTCAAACAAATCGTCTATCCGAGGGATCAGATACTTATTCTTGACGGTCAACTTATTGAGCTCTCGGTAGTCTATGCACAGGCGCATGCTACCGTCTTTCTTCTTTACAAACAACACCGGTGCGCTCCACGGTGAAGAACTGGGTCTAATATACCCTTGCTCCAACAGTTCCTGTAACTGTACCTTAAGTTCCGCCAACTCCTTTGGTGCCATCCTAAATGGAGGACGTGACACCGGTCTAGCCTCCGGCACTAACTCGATCGAGAAGTCGATCTCCCGCCGAGGAGGCGCTACAGGAAGTTCATCCGGAAACACATCCTTGAACTCTGCCACCACAGGCACTTCCTAAATAGATAGTTGGGAGAGGCGAACCTCCAATAACGCTACAAGCGCTACACCACCCTGGTTAACCGCCCGCACCAACTGCATGGCCGAAATCAGGGAACAGGCCACCCCACAAAGGCCCTCAAATTTGACTTCCGCTTGCCACTTACTCTTTAGAGTCACTACCTTGGATAAACAATCAATGCTGGCGCGCTGCTCTGCAAGCCAGTCCATGCCCAAAATGACATCGAACTCTACTAATGGTAACACTGCTGCTTCTAGAGCGAAGACAACTCCGTCTAGCTCCCAACAAATGCGCCCTTTAGCCCCGGTGGTCATAGATGACCCATTGGGCATGCGCACTCTCAGCTCTGCTCCCGACGAGAAAGACTCAACTCCTATTCTCCGGATGAAGCTCTCCGCAAGAAAGGAGTGCGATGCTCCCGTATCAAACAATACCCTAGCGGGGTATCCGGAAACTAACACGAAGCCTACAACATCGACATTCCACAAAAGTCTAAAAGGATGAAGTACAAAATTTAAACTTAAATTTTCTTCATACCTGTCACCACATCAGTCTGGCGGATCGCTTCTTGCTGTCCAAGGTTGTAGGCCCTTGGTTGCACCGGTTGGAACCGAGAAGCGCTCGACTCCGCCATCTTTCCCTTCTCTGCAGCACTGGGGCCGGAGCGCACAGTCTGCTCCTGCCTTGCCTCTTGCCCCGCTCCCCCTTGCTGACAAGCACGGGCTATATGCCCAACCTTCCCGCAGTTGTAGCACGTCGGCGGTCCCCTAGAGTGGGAACCCTCAGGCGTCCAGTTGCTCCTCTCACCAGATCTGGAAGTGTGAGGCTTCTTCCTCCACCTACTCCCATCAGACTTTCCATGAGATTGGGAAGGCTTCCCTTCCCCTTGCTTGGGAGTAAAACCCTTACGGCGTTGGGTTCACTCCAAATCACTTTCCAAGATCCTGGCAGCCTCAACTAGTTCATTGAATCTGGCTCTCTTCATAGAGATGAGAGGTTGTCTCAAATTCTCCCTCAGCCCTTGGTAGAAGAGGTTATCCCTCTCTACATCATCCGCCATTGTAGTTCCCGCATAACGACCCAAACGGGTGAACTCTTGCACGTACTCATCCACTGTCTTGTCTCGCTGCATTAAATGCAGAAACTGCCTCTGCAGGGCCAACCGTGTTGAAACTGGGATATACCTCTTAAGAAAAGCGTCCTCAAACTCTTCCACTGATGGGGTGCGTCCCGGGAACAGGCGGCCGCTATGGCTCACCCACCACAATTTGGCGTCTCCTTCCAACATGAACGCCGCATACTCAGCTTTCTTTTCCTCTGGCGTCTCTGCCGCCCTTAACAGTTCTTGAATACGAACCCACCAATCCTCCGCATCCGTTGGCGTTCCAACACCCTTGAAAGACGGGGGATGGAAACTCAGGAAATACTTCATGTGTCGGTCTCCATGTCCTACCACCACCCTTTCCGCCAAAGGCTCCACTCGCCTGGCTTCTCCGCCTGGCACGGCCGTCGCCGTGTCCGGTGTAGCAGGGGTTGCTACCTGGGCTGCAGCCGCCGCTTGGGCTGCCACCATCGCTTCTGCAAGCATACGACAGAAGTCGGCCGGGTCTACACCCGTGCCCAAAAGGCCTGGAGCAGTAGCACTACTCGCCGAGAGATCATCCCTTGCTCTTGAAGTGCCCGCCTCGTTGCTTGCACTCTTTAGGAAAACAAGAAATAAGGGATTAGTCTCCAATCTCAAGACTAAAACATAAGGACACTCACGGTCCCGCGTTACTCTTATGTGGATAACTTCTCTACGCACTAACCTTGAATCTAACCTCCCTCTGATACCAAATTGTAACACCTCCCCTGTAGTGGACGTATAATATGGGTCCGGCCGGGGCCCCACAACATACGAACGCCACAGCTTTAGTATTATAAGTTGATATAGCTACCCAAACTCAAAACACTTGCACAACACAGCGGAAAACCAAGCACAACTAGAAGTTATCCACTAACCAAAAGAGTTACAACTAAGGCCTTAAGGCCTACCACAAAAGTCCAAAAGTAAAAAGTACAACAAACATGAATGTGCATAGCACTCCTAGACTACCTCGGCCTGCAAGCCGGACAAAAGAGTCTCAAACATACATCATCATAAATGTAGTGCTACAAGAGGGAAAAACACTTCATGGGCTTAGGCCTTTTTGGCCGGCGTGCTAACTCCTGCGTGCGATCCTTGCCCTGTAAAAATTATTAGTAACGTGGGTCAGCAAAGGCTGACCTCAAACTGTGTAACAACACATCTCCTCCCGGCCGCCCCTAACGGACCCCGGGGAACCCTCCAACCTGCAAGTCAGCACTTCATATGCAAATAAACATTTATAAATGGAAAGGCAATAAAATAGGCTTGGATGTCTCAATCATCAAACATGTTCTCTATTGGTTGAGCATATAAAGAAAGGGCCTACTATGCAACATGAATGCAACACCCGGGCTTCACCCAAGGTACCCTACAGCGTATGCATCTAGCACAACATCACATCATTTGGGTACTCACATTTCCCCAATTGGCATAAAGCCGCAAACATTGAGGGAGACACGACCCCCCTCACACGGCGCACAGGCCGCCACATGGAATTCTTGCCAAGGCCCCACCCGCTCGTGGGCTTAGCCCCGGGCTTGCCTGCAAGCTCTGACGTCTCATGTCAGGATTCCAACAACCACAGACTGACCGATTCTAAGAAGCCTTGCTGGACCCCACCCGCTCATGGCCTCTTTGCCCGGGCTTGCCCCAAGCTTGGCATTCTCGTCAGTCACACAAAAGGGGACTAGTCTCGCCGGGACACTCTCCACACATGACGCACATGTCACGGGATAGCCAGCCGACCACGGAGACATAGCCACGCCTTGGCACAACACAAACCAAGACTAAATACATCGCAATCCCTCTTTGTACCGCAGCGTTCCCGCGCACCAAAAAAAACATCTCCAACTCGTGCGGAGCTAACCTTGTCCCTCAAGGAAACCATCGACCGCCACAAGGAGCTAACCTTGTCCGGGTTCGACTACACGTACCTTTTCGAACAAACGGGACAATCACCACCACAACACAAACGACATCTTGCCGCAACGGAAATCTCTACGAATCCCTAAGTTCGTATGCAACATCACCGGGCCGGACTAACGGTCACGACCACGGCTTCACCCACCATGCCTAATCCACTAGCGAAGCGGATCTCTAATGCAAAATATGCCGGGGACGGACTCAATCAACCCGGAAGTTCCTCTTGAAACTTGGCAAACCAAAACCCCTCTCATTTGAGAGTTCGGTGCCCAGAAATTAGGGAGAAAGAAAACTAAATGATGCTAATACATGCATCCTAAGGACCGAGAGGAGAGATTTCGTTACCTTCCGACTCCTCTTCCTTGCCATGGCAAAAATGGCCGGTTGGAAATCTTCGCAGCGGTCTAAGCGTCACGGATCCGGACTCGGTTCGCGATTTGGAGCTCCGAAACCCTTCCTACAGCCCAAGACCTTCTTCTTCTTCCTCCTTGCTCTAGCTTTTCTCAAGATCTTAGAAAGAGAAAACTTGGAAAACGATGAGGGTTTCCAACCCTGAATTCGGTCTTAACTCCCTAGGAGATGGCCTGAACCGTTAGATCCTAAAACCAGAAAAAGAAAGGCCGCGACTCGCCTGGAAAACAGAAGATCTGGGCCGAACACGGCCTGGCACACGCCCGTTTCCAGGGCCGTGTGCCTCATTCGCCGTCTCAAATCGACGCGCCTGGAATCAGACACGGGCATTCGACACGCCCGTATTCAATCCGACACGCCCGTGTCCCCAATGACACGGCCGTGTGGCCTGCCGTGTGCCTCCAACGACACGGCCCCAAAACCAACCCGAGAGGTGACACGGCCTGGGACACGCCCGTGTCCCAAGCCGTGTGCCAAGTCTCAACACCCGTCGACAGGCTTTGTGTCGACACTGCGGAAAAACGTCGAGCGAAGATCGTCGACCAAGCGGAACACGCCCTGTGACACGCCCGTGTCACAGGCCGTGTGCCCAAGTCTCGACACATTGTCGAGCGAGAGTGTCGACACTTGGGCCGAGTGTCGACATGGCCTCGACACGCCCTGCGACACGCCCGTGTCGCAGGCCGTGTGCCCCCCTCTCGACACTCTGTCGAGCGAAAGTGTCGACACTTGGGCCGAGTGTCGACACGGCCTCGACACGCCCTGCGACATGCCCGTGTCGCAGGCCGTGTGCCCCACTCTCGACACTTTGTCGAGCGAAAGTGTCGACACCTGGGCCGAGTGTCGACACGGCCTCGACACGCCCTGCGACACGCCCGTGTCGCAGGCCGTGTGCCTCCTGCCAAAAACCCAAAAAATTTCCAGAACTGCAGACTGAACCTCTTGCAAAATCTGGGGTGTTACAAAGTCTATGTGGAACAGCCTTCAGGTTTTGTTGATCCAACTCTACCTCATCATGTCTATAGACTTAGGAAAGCTTTATATGGGTTAAAGCAAGCCCCTAAGGCTTGGTATGAAACCCTATCTAGTTTCCTCATTGAGAACAAGTTCTCAAGGGGGAAAATAGATAAGACTCTATTCCTTAGGGAATCTAGAGGCAAAGTTATACTAGTCCAAATATATGTAGATGACATTATATTTGGGTCTACTGAAAGTAGCCTTTGCAAAAAGTTTGCAAAACTTATGCAAGGTCAATTTGAGATGAGTAGTATGGGAGAGCTGAAGTTTTTCTTGGGTCTCCAAGTTAAACAAACTGAGAGTGGTTTATCCATTTGTCAGTCCAAGTTCACCCTAGAACTCATAAGGAAGTATGGTATGGATTCATCCAGTACCATGAAGACTCCTATGGGGTCAAATATATCTCTTAGCAAGGATGATGCAGGGAAACCTGTAGATGAAACCTTGTATAGAGGGATAGTTGGCTCCCTATTATACTTGACTGCTAGTAGATCAGATATCATGTATGCTACATGTGTTTGTGCAAGGTATCAAGTCTGCTCTAAAGAGTCTCATTTGACAGCAGTCAAAAGAATATTGAGATATCTAAAGGGCACTCCCTATCTAGGCCTCTGGTACCCTAGGAATGGGGATTTTGAACTAACAGGTTATTCAGATGCAGACTTTGCAGGATGCAAAGAAGATAGAAAAAGCACTATTGGAACCTGTCAATTCCTAGGTGGGAGACTAATTTCATGGAGTAGCAAAAAGCAAACCAGTGTGGCTATCTCCACTGCAGAGTCAGAGTATGTGGCTGCAGGAAGTTGTTGTGCTCAACTTCTTTGGATACAACATCAGCTAGAGGACTATGGATTTCAGGTAAGTAGAACTCCACTCTTTTGTGATTCTACTAGTGCTATTTCAATAGCCAATAATCCTGTATCCCATAGTAGAACAAAACATATTGAAATTAAATATCATTTTCTTAGGGAGCATGTAGAAAGAAAAGATATTTTACTTGAATATGTTAAGACAGATGAACAACTAGCTGATATGTATACTAAGCCCCTAGAAGAAGCTAAGTTCAATAGATTTAAAATTGAACTAGGAATGATAAACTTAGAGTAAGTTTACAGAATTGAAATTGGCTAAGTAAAAAGGTGTCGACACATAGAGATATTTGTGTCGACACAGAAAGTTGGTGTCGACACTTCAGGGAAAAGGTGTCAACACATCTAGAAAGTTAGTGTCGACACTTCAGAATATTAGTGTCGACACATGACAAGTTGGTGTCGACACACCCAAGGTAGTGTCGACACTTAGTGTTCTACTCAGAATTCTCTAAGTAAAGTCTCGACTATGTGTCGAGTTATGTAGTGTCGACACATAAACAAGTGTCGACACATAAATCTGTTGACTAAACTTGTGTCGACACATATGTGTCGAGACATTATAAGTCAGTGTCGACACTTATTGCCAGTGTCGACACAATTTAAGTTAGATGTCCCGCCTGTTCATCTTCAAAATTAGAAAGGTATAAATAGGGTTTTGTCTTAGTTTGTCGACACGCTTTCAAAGTTTTGAGACCAAACTTCAGTGTCGACACCTCTCTTCTCTCAAGACAAATTCTACAAAGCCTAATGGCGCCTAAGCTTGAGGAGAATGTCAACGAAGGATACGAGCTGGTGCGCGGTGCTTTTGAGGATGCCGATCAAGAAATCCAGACTGTCGTAACCCTAGTTGCCGATTCAGGATTGGAATATCTTATTTCAGAACCTACTAAGATATGGAAGAAAGAGGTACTAGAATTCCTAAATGGAGCCAAAGTGGACGAATCTGGATACAAGATCAAATCCAGAGTTCATGGAACAAAGGTTAAGATTTCACCAAAGAGCTTGAGGAAGGTACTTCAGTTGCCAAGAATTAAAGAGGAAGATGAGGTTACTGCTTCAAAGACCAGGGAAGCTCTAACCTGGTGTGGACTAGACTCTAAGATGAAGATTGGTTCTGTTTTCAATAGAAAAGGCATGAACAATCAAGGCAAATTCTTGTCTGAGATAGTTGGCAAGGTAATTTTAAGCAAGCCAGGAGGGCATGACAGAGTGTCTGCCTCTATGTTCAATATTATGACCAGGATTATCTTCACTCTAAGAACTGATTGGTCTGTTATAGTATTTGAGAAAATCAAAGAAAGCTTGAAGAAGCCTAATCTGGGCAGGATCATAAGTCTTTACCTTGCTGGTACCATACCAGAGGTAATGCACCAAGCTGCAGGAAGCAAAATAAATCACATGAGAAAAATGGACATGAGGTTGTTTTTGAAATAGGACAGGGTGTTGTCTAAAGAGATGCCAACCCCTGAGAAGATAGTTCCTGAGAAAGAAATTCCTCCCAAGAAGAAAAGGAAGATTGCTCCAGTGGCACAAGAGTCCACTAGTAGCTCTGACAGTGAAGAACAGGTTGTCTTCACTCCAGATGAGAATGAAGAAGACACAGGAACTGCTGTGAAGTCTCCAGCACAACAAGTGGATGCTGAGATCCAGGGGAGCTACCTCAAGCTAGCCCCATACATAAGGATCAAAGCAAGGGGAGCTACCAGTTGTAGATGAACCCACTACACTGGAAAGTGAACAAGCAACTCACATTATCCTAGAGGTAATCACTGAACTCAATACTTTAGAATTTCTTATGGAAGATACTGATTTGTCTGATGTTCATCAGCAAACTCAGCTGGATAACCAAGTCCCAGATGCTGTCATAGAAGACACATCTGCTATTGTTCAAGATGTTTCTGATCCAGTGGTTGAAGAGCCAAGAATTTCTCCAGCTCAATCTCCAACAGAATATACCATGGAAGATCTTTTCTTGAATCTGGATCAAGCAGATTTTGATAAGGAAACTGCTGCTGAAGAGGAGAATGCTCCAGTTCAGGGGGAGCAAGTACATGTTGAAGAGCCTGCAAGGCATGAGATTGATAAGCCCCCAAGCCCTAAGGAGAGGGTAGATATAGCCAGCTCCTCAGCATCTGAAGATGAGGAGGCTGCAAGGGCTAGGAAAAAGAAAATTTATGTCTTCAAAACAAGGAGCCAAAGTTATAAGAAGGCTTTGCAAACTGTAGCTCCACAACCTATAGTTTAGCCAGCCCCATCAATAGACTATAGTGATCTGATGGTTGTCATGCAGCTCAAGTTGGATGAGCATAGAAAAGCACTAGAGACTTATGTGGATATAGGGCAGAAATCATTGTAATTTGATCTGGCCCAGGACATAAAATCTATAAGGTTTGAAATGAACCAAAATAAGAAGGAGATGACTGACTGCTTCCACAAGGGTGGAAATGCAGTGGTGTATTTGGCTACACACCAGGAGAAGATAAAAGCACAAGTTGATGACATAGCTGTGAAGCAAGGTTATGTACTTGAAAATCAACTCAGGATGAATGACAATCTGACAGCATCTCATAATGCAATTGTCACAGAATTAAAGAATATAGGTGCTGGACCTACTACCTCTACTGCTGCTGTTAAAGCTGAATTTGACAAAGTATTTCAAGAAGAAATCACTGCAGTTAAGACTGTCATTCAAGACTCCCAGAAGGCCATATCTGAACAACTTAAAAAGCTCAAACTTTTCTTTAAAGATGGAGTCAGATACTTGGATAATCAAATCAGATTCCAGAAGGATGATGTCATAGATCACATGGCTAGAGAAGTCATAAAGAGGGAGAGAGTTTTAGTCAAAGCTAGCTCTGATCATGCCAAATGGATATCTAATTCCATCAGAGCTACACTGGGCTATCCTCCACTTTGTGATGATGACAATGTTGCTGAATCTGGAATTCAGCCTGCATATTTAGGAGGGGAGCAACCAGAAGTGGCTCAAGTTATCTATCCTCCTCCAGATTTTGACATGGTGCAAGCTAATATTCATCACATGTATAGCCCAACTGAAGGGAAGTCTAATGTCATTCTGGAGAAAGTGGTTCAGCCTATATCTAAAGCTATGCAAGCAGCTCTTTAGAAAGAAGAAGAAGCTCTGCAGAAAGAAGAAGAGACAAGATTGTCTAAGAAGAGGTTTAGGGAACAAGCTGAACAAATGCCAGACTTTGAGCAGTGGAGCCCTACCTCTAGAAACATTATATTAACTGCCTGGAAAGCTGTCAAGGATAACATTCAAGACAGGAACAAATGATTTTCTGAAACTGAATGGAGAAAACATGAAACTAGACAGGAGGCAATAGTCCAACATAGAAGGAAGGCCAAGATGGGAAAGCTACCTCCTACTGCTCTGGAGCCTAGCAAGTACTTTCCAAAGTCATACCATTACTTTGAAAGATAGAAGATTAAAGCAGAAGAGCTTAAGAAGAAAGACTTGAAAGGCAAGAAGCCTGCTGATGCTGAAGTTGCTGATGCTCCTGTTCAAGCTAAAGTTCAAGCTGGAAAAGGCATAGTGATTAAGGAGCCAGAACAGAAATAGCTTAGAACATCTCTTAAGTTTACCATGTATTCTTTTGATATAAAACATGCTGTAAACTTTTGACAAAGAATATGACAAAGTATTGGAACAATGTTTTGTGTGATAAATTTGTTGTGTTAAATTTATTTCATAATTGTTCTGTGATGCAATCTATCTGTATATGCATGTTAGTTTTATACATGTGATGTACTTTCCTGTTTACATAATCCTGTCTTACATCATTTTGTATTTTTATTATGAATGGTGTATATCATCGACTAAGAGTTATGACTTCTCCAAATAGGGGGAGATTGTTGGGTACATTGGTCTAAATGTACCTGATTTGAAGAAGCCTTACCCAACTCAATGATATACATCAAAATGTATTTGATGTATTTTGAGTTACATGTGCAGGTTAAGTATTTGCAGGAAATGATGAAAAAGTTTCTAAGTCCATGTGTCGACACCCAGAGGGAAAGTGTCGACACTTAAGAAGACTTGTGTCGACACCCAGGCAAGCAGTGTCGACACTTGGAGTCATTGTGTCGACACCAGGGATGCTGAGTCGACACCAGACAAAAAGTGTCGACACAAGGAGCTGTGTCGACACTCAGTGAAGAAAAGACAGTAAAGCTGTGTCGACACTTAACAGTTGTGTCGACACCCAGTGAAGCTGTGTTTACATCAGAAAGTGTCGACATTTGGAACTGTGTCGACACTCAGCAAAAGTCAGTAGAGACTAAGTACAAGTGTCGACACCAAGAACAATGTGTCGACACTCAATAGAAGAGTCAGCACTTGAAGTAAGTGTCGACACCCAGAACAATGTGTCGACACTCAGCTGAAGACTCAGCACTTGAAGAAAGTGTCGACACATGGAGCTGTGTCGACACTTAACAAAGAACAACAAGATCAACAAAATATTCTAAGTACAAGTGTCGACACTAAGGGAATGTGTCGACACTCAGCTGAAGTCTCAACAAGAAGAAGAATGTGTCGACACAAGGAGCTGTGTCGACACTCAACAAGTATCAACACTGAAGACATGTGTCGACACCAAGAAGCTGTGTCGACACTTAACAGATTCAACACATGAAGATGTGTCGACACAAAGGTGTTGTGTCGACACTTAGAAGAATTCAGCAAAATACTGAAGTACAAGTACTTGTGTCGACACTCAATCTCAGTGTCAACACATGAAGAAGAAGTAGTGTCGAGATAAAGAATCAACAACACAAGGAGTTGTGTCGACACCTTGTAGACTAGTGTCGACACTTAGACAACATGTGTCGACACTTGGTCTATAAGTGTCGACACTTAAAGACAGAAAGTCTCGACACTTTCAGACAGTTAGAGAACTTTCAAGAACTGACTGGATGACTTGACAGCTGCCGTTCCAACCGGTCTACAACACTTGTCAGAGTTGTCAGAATTCAGTTATGGACCGGGCCAGCCGGTTACCATGAAGAAGGTCTATAAATAGGCCTATGCTGTCTACAGAAGAAATTAATCAACAAGTTGTTGAAGAGATTGAACACAAGTCCAAGTTCAGATTTAAAGAAGATCTAGCTATCAAGTGCAGATCTAAGAAGTTGGAGAGAGAGAGCTCCATCCAAGAAATCAGCCATTGGAACTAGGCTGAGAAGAAGGGTTCAGATTTATTCTGAATTCTAAGTGGCAGAGGTCAAGGATCAACTGCAGAAGGAGTCAGTCTTATTGAGTTCTACTTTCAAGAAGCTTTGAAGAAAGCTAAGTCAGATTGATTCCAGCTGAGTTCTTCCAAGAACTCATCAAGAAACTCACAACTGTCCTCTCTAGTCTTTGGGTTGCTGAGTTAACAATTGTATAATCATTTTTTATCTTGTAGGATCCTTTGGATCTGAGTTTTGTAAGCCTGTAATTATAAAAGCTGAGTGTAGGGCTTGAGAGCCTGAGTGTAGGAGATTGAAATCTCTGAGTGTAGGCCTTGGTGGCTGAGTGTAGGCCTGGGTGGCTGAGTGTAGGCCTTTGTGGCTGAGTGTAGGCTTTGTGGAAAAGCTGAGTTGTAGGGCTTTGGGCCTGAGGTGTAGGAACCAGTTTGGGTTCTGAGATAGTGGAGAAGTTTGGCCGAATCTAGTACACTGCTAGATAGGCGAAGGGGGAAAGTGGATGTACCCAAAGCTTGGGGAACCACTATAAAACTCTGTGTCTGCTGTGATTGTGATTTGCTGTGTATGTTGTGTGATTGCTGTGTAAAAGTAGATTAGATTCTGTGTTTATAACTGATTGCTGCCATTAAAGCTTAAAAGATTTTGGTCACCTATTCACCCCCCTCTAGGTGTTTAGGTACTATATCTTTCAGTTACCAAATGAATATTCAAACCATCCAATTAAGACTACTCGTCCTACACAGAGCATTCTAGCGGAAGTTTTTAAAGTTGAAAGAACCCAAACTTAGATCCAACAAATATGAATGTCCACAACTACAACTATAGGAATGAAACCCCAAATACGCTGAAACGGGTACATGGCCTTATGACCTTACAATAGTTCACTTAATAAAACATGTCTTACATACATCGGCTCGCAGACCGGCCACACATGATAAACGTAAAAACAACTATTCTACGGCCTTCTAGGGCCAACACAGCAACATGGGCTCCAACCCGCTATTTGGCGCTCGGCTCCGCAACACCTGCAAGCACATACCACCGCACGGTGGCAAACAAGACAACGGCTAGCTAAAAGCCGACCAAATTATAACGACCCCGCCCCTCACTCGGGACGGCGGTGCTCTTTCCCTGCATATCATTAGCCCAATATAATAATACAGCGCAACTATCTATTTCGTCATATATGTAGGCTCGCACGGCCAAACACCCCGTGCACTCAGGGCACATTAACGGTGAATCCTGTCATTCCAGCGTCTTCACCACCACCGCTAGGATGGCAACAACATGTGAGCATTTAGCCTTTCTGACCACCATCTAAGGCTCCCGACTATGCCAACGGCCAGTCCCCGTCTTCGGGTCTCTCGCACCGAACCACATAGCCTAGGTCTGATTCCACTTGCCCGTTGCTCACGCCGCCTAGTCAATTTAAGTCCTACGCGCGGGCCAAGCTTCTCTCGGATCCCAAAATTTTCCAAACAATTTCATAACCCAGTTATGATCAAGGCCGGTTCCCAGACCGCCAAGTTAGCAGAACACGTTTCCGCTCAATTTTTCGGGTGTGCCTTGAAGCCAACCTCCAAGGATCCCTGCTGCAATCTACCGCGTAGAAACCCGAAAAACCCAAAACACGGAGTCTTCTCCGGCAATTCGTATCAAATGCAACATCACCGATCCAGACAATACACGTCCGGGTAGGCTTCACACACAATGCCTATGCCCGTACTTACGATTCCGGACTCTATATGCAACACAAGGGGGACTATTCACATCAACCCCAAGGAACACCACGCACTCGCCGCACACTCGCAGGAGCGGGATTCCCTATGCAGAAAGAAAGAGCTTCTAACGCTCAAGTTGAGAATCGTTACCCTTGTAGTCCGTTTTGGCGCCATGGAAGAACTACACGGACAGAACTCTTCGCAACGACCTTCCCTCCATGAATCCGCTCTCAGATTTCGAAATGGTGCTCCGGTGCTCCGCCGGCGGCCGGAAACCTCCTCTTCTTCCTCTTCTCTCTAACACCTTGGAAGGAGAAAGCCTTGGAGAGAAATGAGGGATTAACTACCCTATTCCCGGCCTTAATAGAGCAGGAACTCATCTGGGCCGTTGGATCTTAATTAAAGAAAACGAACGGCTCAGATCTGCACAAAATTCTCCAGACCTGGGCCGAACACGGCTTGGCATATGGCCGTGTCCAAGGCCGTGTGCCTCGATCCAGGCATAATCGCCGAACTGAGAAACGACACACGGGCTAAGACACGCCCGTGTCTTACCTGACACGCCCGTGTCGGGTCCCTCGACACGCCCGTGTTCGTGGGCCTGTCACGCATAACCGCCACGGCAACGGACACGACCCAACTGGATACGTGTATGGACACGGGTTGACACACGCCCGTGTCGGATGACACAGCCGTGTCATTCGGCCGTGTTCCTGGCCGTGTCCTTCTCGGGATGAAAACGACCAAAAACGCCAGCCAGACACGGCATTGGACACGCCCGTGTCCTAGGCCGTGTACCCCTATACAGGCACCAAAAATCCAACTCACACACAATTTTCGGGGCGTTACAGACGTGACCCATGCCGGGAAGACAAAATGCTCATATGTTTGGCCGTCAAAGTGGCGGTGGTGAGTCCAGAATGTCTATGGCTTAAATTGACGTGATATTGGCCGGTTCACCGAGAATGTGCCCTGAGTGCACTGGATGTGTGGCTGTGTGTGCCTACGCCTGTGATGTTGTGACATTACTACTGCTTGTTTATACTAATAAAGTGCAAGAAAGGAGCATCGCCGTCCCGAGTTGGGGGCGTGATCATTATAATTTTGGTCAGCATTACTAACCGTTGCTTTTGTTTGCCACCGTGCGGTGGATTGTGCTTGCAGGTGCTGCTGGACCAAGCAGTCAATAGCGGGCTAAAGCCCAAATTGCGAAGCCTGCCCTCGAAGGCCTAATTGGAGTGTTTACTTGCTTTTGTTCATGTATGACCGGCTTGCGTGTCGTGGTATGGAAAATATGTAATTTGAGTAAACCATTTGTAAGGCCTTAAGGCCAGTACTTGTGTATGTACTTCATTCCTTTTTGGCTTATTAGTGGACATTCATGCTTGTTGCTTGGTTCTTTTAATTGCAACTATTTAAACTGCTTCCTCTAGAATGCTCTGTGTAGGACGTTAGATTGGTTGGATGGTTTCCATTGAGTAACCACCCGGTCTGTCTGTGGTATATGACGTCGGGCCCCGACCGGACCTACTGCTATATGCTATGCGACGGATAGGGGGTGTTACAATTTATTCCAGTATCATACTGTTGCAGTTTTTTTTATTACTTTCAGTTCAGTACTTTCTTTTCAGTATTTCTCCAGTCTTGTACTGATCCCGTTCCTTTTATTACTTTCAGTTCAGTTCTTTCTTTTCAAGTACTACTCCAGTTTTGTACTGATCCAGTTACTTTCAATACTTTATTTACAGTTCTTTCTGTTCAGTACCATTCCAATTCCGTACTGGTCTTGTTTATTTCAGCACTTTATTCAGTGCGTTCAGTTCAACATTTCAATTTTGCAGCTTATTTCTAGCATATTTTATTACCGCATTTAAATTACTGCAATTTACTATTTCAGCATTTTTACCATTGCTCTTGCTCTAACGAGCAGTAGTTTGATAGAACATTAGTTGGGGATAACCCGGAGTCGAGATATTCCTCTAAGGTTAGTCTCAAATAATGAGCTCTCATGCTTGTAGCGCTCCTCTTGTCGATTATTGGGCGTCATGTTGTTTTTAAAATGTCGCTTGCCTAAATTATTTGATGTCAAGTAGAGCAGGCCGCCACAGACCCGATTTGTACCAACAAATTATTTAAATTAAAATGCTCGTAAATTGTTTGCGGTGAAAAGTGGTTGGTCAGACACTTTTACAAACCATTCGCACCGGCACAGTTTGAATACCTACGGTGTGAGCGGTTTGAATACCGACGGTGTGCGCGGTTTGAATACCGACGGTGTGCGTGGTTTGAATACCCGTGGTGTGCGCGGTTTGAAAGCCTGCGGTGTCTGCAGTTTGAATGTCCGTGGTTTGAATACCTGCAGTGTGCGCGGTTTGAATACCTGCAGTGTGCGTGTTTTGAATACATACGACGTCCGCGATTTGAATACTTGCGGTGTGCGCGGTTTGAATACCTGAGGTGTGCTCGTTTTGAATACATGCGGTGTGCGCGGTTTGAAAACCTGCGGTGTGCGCGGTTTGAATACCTGCGGTGTGCACGGTTTGAATACCTGCAGTATGCGCGGGTTAGAACACATGCGGTGTTTTGGCAGGTTTTGAATATATGTGGTGTAGGTTGTGAGTACCTGTTGGTTGTGACAGCTAGTGGAACGTTTTTTTAAATAACTGATGTTTATGCTGTTACTTTTCAGTCATTTTATGCTGTACTGTTTTAGATATTTGCTCCTAGCTTAAGAAATGAAAATTCATTATATTGAAATACTGCTACTAACTCTCATGTGCTTAACTATTTACTTATGCTATACTCGCGCATGTAGCAGCCCCTATGATCCTCAGGAAAGCCATCATCTTAGTTTACTACTCCATCTAATGCACAAGCCCCTCCAAGGCAGCTACATGCGCAAGTATTGCTTCCTCTTTGAGAGGCACATTGATGAGAGAATGTGAAGAAACAGGATCAATGCGTCCTTCTGGATCGATCTCTTAATGGTGTGAGCGCTTCTTCTCGCCATGACCGCCAGTTTTGATTACACTCCAAGGAGTCCGATCGCGCGTCATCCCATACATCCTTTCTGTTACATTGAAATGTTTTTGGAATTCATCAAAGCTAAAATATCACAATAAATTGTTTAATGAATTAATAGTTTCTTACAATACTTGTATGATGATGCATTGGACTGTTTAATGTAGAAGGGCCCATTTTTGGCACGAAGTCCGGCGCAAAGACTGATGCAGGAACGGACGTGGCCCACGTGGGTCAGCCATGGGAATCCGATTTGATGGCGAGAAGGCATTTAACTAGCCGATTGATTTCTCTCCTTTTTTTTTCTTTTTTTTTTTAAATTTGCAGTAGATTATACTATTATAGTGTAGCGGTTGTAGCCCATCCGGAAATCAATTGCCTTTTTTTCACCCACTGCTTTCGTTCTCTCTCTTCGCTGGTTCTGCTACTGCTCTCCTCGTGATGTGCTCTCTCCACATTACCCATCAACTCATCCCTATCCCATCCGTAACCCTAACGGGCCTAAGTCTAGCCTCGGCCTTAGCGGTGGCATCGGCTAGCTGGAGGCTGATTTTTTCTGTTTGAGAGGCGAATCTTGGTTCTTCTCCTACTTCTCTGATCCAATTTAGGCTGCAGTATGGAATTATTACCCTCTTCTTCTTTTTTGTTAGAGAATGCTAAGTTGTGCTGGAATGCAAGATTTATCAAATTTCTGTGATTTTTTTTTAAATTTCAGCTAGTAAATGTTGGGATTTGTGGATATTGTTCGCTTGGAAGTTCTCGTTTAAGTCGAAGCTCTGGTTAATGTAATTAAAATCGATCTACTTCTTCATCCCTTATATTTGGTGTGGTTCACAGCCTGTTCTGATCATATTGTTCGATTTATTATATCAGCAATCTCCTTTTGTCGGTCTTAATTTTCTGAAGGAAGATCTGGTTCTCCCTTTTCGACTGACTTCAGGAAAAGTAGAGGAGTACCTCGAGTAGGTTCACATGGGCTGTTGGTGAAGATCACAGGCACTCGTAATGGTTGCTGATGCGCAATACTGGAGAATAGTTGCCAATGGCTACGAATTTGAACTTTGAGCAATTAAACTAGAATAGTTATATGGAATGTTTTAAGAATTGGAGGGAATATGTGAATCCTTATGCGCTCAATGGAGAAGATATTTTGATTACTTTTTCATGAAAGCTGTAGAGTCCTCGTAGTTCATGTGAGTACTTAGTTGGCTAAAGCCATCAGAGGCAATCCTTTTGATTTGGTGTTTTAAGGAGAATGCAAAATCTTATGTGAGCTGAATGTTGAGATAATTTCAGTACAGCTGTAGAGTTTAGATAGTTCATGTGCTTCATTTTTTGGGTTCAAGTCATCAGAGGCAGTCAGTTTAATTAGAAGGTGGTTGTTCATTCTTTAGCTTATTTTTACTTGTTTGAATCGTTTTTTGATAGTACTGCACATTGCAGATATATACCCCGACAGTCTTAATTTGGTTGCATCGGAAAGTTTTAGTCTTATTTTTTACCCCGACATTGGAGAGTTTTAATGGATGGTTAGATACGATGAATGGTATGGTCTCGACACGAGCAAACGTAATTTCATTGCATGATAAGAGCACTTATGATGACATAGCTTCTCACATCACCCTGCACCTAGCACATGCGGAAGACTAGAGTGATAAAATATGTTCTAACATTTCCCCCCATCACTCCTTATATAGGAGTTTACATGTTGCACCAAAAGAACTCACTTTCTTTCCCCTTATAGAACCTTCTCGTCCTCTCTTGAACTCGTCCTCTCCTGAACGTGACGCGGCTCTGCAAGAATAAACCTAGATGATCAAGCGCGTGTTCAACACGCGAAGTTCAAAATATCCTTGGCTTTGAAAAATGCGGATACAAGAGAATATTTAGTGAGCACACTCAAAGGGGTGAATAGAGTATATAAAAATAATCACCCGCAACAATCTGCAAATTACGAGCAAGCGTAAGATAAAAAACTAGACACAAAACAATGCAAAAAATAAATCTAAACTATAAAGAATGAACACACAAAATTTCTGAGTTTCCTAAAAAATGGGTACGTCCTTTCTTCTATTGTAGTGTGAATTCATTGCCTTTTAGTATTTGATAATGAGACTCTTAGGGCTTGTTTGGCTAAGCTGTAGCGATGAGAGAAGCAATGGTGAGAATCAGTGGTGGAGAAATCTGTTGTTTTGCAGTGGTGAAAAAATTCATGTGTTTGAAAAACTGTAGTTGTGGTACCGTGTGAAATAATGTTGCAGAATTAAATATTAATGAAAATTATACAATGATAATAATAATTAAACAATGATAATAATTTATGAAGTTCAAATAATAATTAAACAGTTTGCTCGACATAAAAATTTGCGATAAATATAATCTAAATAGATAACCCTCCCTTGTAATGCGACAACCTGCACTGTGCGGCAAGCGCAGTGCCATGCTCGGTGCTTACACGTATGATGGGGTGTGCCGTGGCTTTCGTGCAAGGGCATTTCAACTCCGGATTGGGATGCTAAACGGACTCGGGATTGTGCGCGACCGGGCCCATTGAAATTGTATCGACGAGCTGGTTGAAGTTGTGACAAAAAATCCCCGATTCAACCAAACTATTCTTGGGGAACACCATTATATATATAAGTTAAATATATTAATTTTGTTTAATTATAAAAGTTAATTATATTTAATGTTAATATATTAAACAATAATTAAAGTTTAATATTAAAGTTTAAATAAAATTTTTGTATCACCTTCATTAATAATTTTTTTTAGAAATTAATATTTAATATGATAGCGCTGCAAACCCTTTTTCATGGTTGTAGCGCTGTTTGCTGTGGGTACCCTCCCACGGCAGGAAAATAGGCGTTGGCAACGGTGGCTTCTAGCCACCACCTGTGCCAATCTGGGCTGCAAAAAAATCGGCTGTGTGTCGCTGCTGTGCCGCCCCGCCAAACAGGCCTTTAGAATCAGTGAATCTTGTTGAGATATTCTTAGATTTCTAATACAAAGGTATGTATTTGAGGAGTGAACTTTTTCCATAATTTAAATCTCTAATGTAGATTGAGATTTTATATCAACTTACTCTATGGATTCAACATGTTTGGAGGTATCTCTTTCTTTAGAGTTCTCAACGAGGGTGCCATCTTGAGAGCAGTAGACTTGTTCTTTTAGAGATGAGAATATTTTTCAGAATAAAAAAGAGAGAGTGATTAAGGTTCTTTGGAGTGAGAATTCAAAAGAATGAGAGACGTGCTGAAGACAAAGAGAAAAAGTATATATACTTCTATTCTATATCCTTTTAAAAGGATTGTTTTCTTAATGAGATACCTCTAGAATGGAAAGATATCACGCCATAAATTCTTTTTTCTTAAATTGCTCTAACAAACTCAAATAATTTTAACTCCTTTTTCAACAACTATATTTTTTTTGCAAAATGCGCTTATTATTTCACTTATTTTCTTGGAATATGAGATAACACTTCTTCTTTACTCGAATTGCATTTGATTTACGCCTTCTAAAGTACCTTTGTGATCCATTCACCAAGCTTATCCATTGCCTTGTACTTGATGTAGAAATTATACCCGACGAGCTTGGCGATCCACACCTACTGATACTGGATGGCGATCCTTTACCCAAGAAGATACTACACGCTCCAATGGTCACTATGGATGTTGAAATGATGCTCTGGTAAGTATGGTCTCCGGTAATGAAGAACAAGAAAAAGCGCATGTAGATCCCTCTAATAGACATATTTGGTCATGCCTTTGCCGATCAGGCTTTAATATAGTAAGCGAACCGATGTCCCTCATGCATCAACATGGTCTTGATCCCTGCCTTAGATTCTCACTCTCCAAGACAAATGGTTGACTATGTTTAGGATGATTGTGATTGCATGAAAAGAAGCAAGAGAAGTGAGATGTCTGAAAGTGTGAAATAGGTTGTGAATTGTCAAGTGTAATCTTCCTTGTCATATGCACACCAAATTCAATAATCAAAAATAAAAGGGAATAAATGCAAAATTAGAAATCTAAAAGAAATCTAAACTATAAAGTAGGCATCACTGAAGACAATAAATTTATAGAAATTTCCCTAAACTTGGTTACTTCTCTTTTCCATCACCTGACAAGAATCCACTGCGTAAGTTTTTTAATAAGGAGACTCTCAGAATCAAATCTGAATCTCTTGATAAAGAGATTCTCAGAATAAAACTAAGTCTTTTGTTAATAAGATTCACAAAACCACGAACTAAATATTTTCAAGAGGGATTCTGGAGACTCTTATACAGTTGGTGTTGAAATGATCTTTGAGTTTTTTACAATGAGAACCAATCTTTTGCAAGCTTCAAATTGATTCTGGAATCCAACTGTGTTTTCTTGTCTTTCGTTATTCTTGAGAGAGAGAGAGAGAGGATAGGGCAACAATGACCTCTTATTTTTGTGCGAGAGAGCATAACAACAAAAATTTCTTGAGAGAACAAGTGAATGTGTTTCTCTGAAAGCTGTTGAAAGAAAATAAATACTTATGTGCATATTATTCTTCCACATAGGTGTAATATATAGGTGATTACAAAGACATTTAAACACGGGCTTATAATGTGGGACTAAACCAACATAGAATAAGACACCTTAAATATTAATATAAACTAATAACTCCAACGCTTTCCCTGAAGCTGGAGGGGAAAGCTCCAGCTTGGACACATCAAATAAATCAACAGAGGTAGGTGATGTGGGACAAAATATCAGTCGAGCCACCAGCGGCAATTCCAAGCCCGAGAATCAAGTCGGGGACATAGCCACATATGACGCAGGCTCACATACGACGCAGACTCACATACGACGCAGGCTCACATACGACGCAAGACTCACACACGATGTGGATTTGCTGGAATAAGGTAACCAACATCACCTACACACAACATGCGAAAGGGAACAAACGATGTGGAGCTAATCATCAAAAATGCAAACAGGGATAATCCGCCGAGGATAATCTGTCAGGAATAATTCGCACAAAGGGCGGTCCCACTCGACACAGTTCCACACGATACGGTTCCTCGCAACACAACCCGCTGAGATTAGAGTAACCAACAACAGTCGTGCCCCGACACATGACCAATCAAAAAAAACTTGGGGAGACGCGAACAATCTATGGAATAAGCCTAGAGGTCATGCAAAACGAAGGCAAAAGGTCGAGAAAGATCATCTGACTCGCTTTCATCCCAAACACTCCCCCTCACGTAGAAAACACGTGCATATATGCATAACAAGATGATACAAAACAAATACTGACAACATACAATTAAAAGAATCACATAAAATGACCAAAAACAACACAAAACATCAACTTTGGCGAGAGATCAGTGCCCTTGAGGGGTTGGCAACAACACTGGACGGTTACACCGAGGGTAACCTCCCGTCCTTATCATCTGCATGGGCTCATCCATTTTGTGCTTTAACATTCCCCCTCAAGCTTGAACATATTTGTAAATCATTCATATCCTGACGCAAATATCTGAGAAATATGAAGAGATTGATTTTGTAAAGATATCAACCAATTATCTATCAAATGAAACAAATAGAGTGCAAATCTGTTTCTTCAAAATTTTCTCTCAGACAAAGTGACAGTCGACTTCGATATGGTTTATTCTTTCACGGAAGATTGAATTTTTTGACATATAGATGACTATTTTATTATCATAAAATATGGGTAAAGGATAATTGTAGACTTCCCTCAAGTCTATTAGAAGTGCTCGCAACCACTTTAACTTGCATGCAATTTGAGTCATACTTCTACACTCAACTTCAGAACTTGACTTGGACACAGCTGCTTGTTTCTTGCATTTCCAAGTGATAAGATGTCCACAACGAATGTGCATAATCATGAGGTGGATTTACCATCTCCTTTATCATATGCATAACTGACATCAAAATAAGCTTCTATCTGCAGATGGTTGTTCTTTCTAAATAATCGGCCTTTGCACGAAGACCCTTTGATTTATTCTAGTATTTTTAAAGCTGTCTGCAGATGACACTCTCTGAGGGTTTACATGAACTGACTAATTTTTCCGACAACATAGCAGATGTCAGGTCTTGTTACAGTAATAAATGAGTTTACCAACTAACCGCCTATATCGAGTAGCATCCGGAAGAGGAGGAGACATCTCACTATAAAGTTCGTCCTCACCTACAATCATAAGACTTCGAGTAGGTTTGACACCAAGAAGCCAGTTTGATTGAGATGATCGAAGACATACTTGCATTGGGAAAGAACCATAGAGTTACTCTTTCTTGCAATCTCGATTGTTGAAACCGAAAATTCGGTCTCTTGTGGAGTTCACCCTTGGGAAAGAGGTGATCGTGCACCTACTTCTTTCCTGCAAGCAAAACAACTAAGGAAGCAAAGAAGAACTGACCCAATGGCTCGGCGGGGAGGACCCACCACACACCCGGAAGATCTTACAGCGCTTCCCCTCCTTAGCCAAAGGCCGAGCTAAGGTATCCTCAGAAATCGCTTGAGAGATGGAGCAAGGGGGCACAAGAAGCATGCTTTCTGAGGTACCCCTTGGGTCCTATTTATAGAATTCTGAAAATGACCTGCAAATAGCCAACTCCCGCTTTTCTGAACGGCTATGTGCAGTCCAGGTTGGCCTGCCAACATCGTAACTCCGCTGTTCTGAAGGGCTATGGGAAGCCCAGCGGGGGAAAAATAGTAAAAAATACCTCATAGACCTGGGCGAGCTGAGGAGCTCGCCCCGCCTGAAGATTCTGCTCGCCTGCTGTCTGCCGAGCTCCTTAGGGCGAGTGCGAGCTGTGCCACTATGCTCGCCCTTCGATCAGCCTCCATTAGTCGAGCTCAGCTCGACGAAACCCGGGCTTGGCTCGGCGAATGCCGAGCTCGGGGTCGACGAATGCCGAGCTCGGGCTTCAGATTTCTCTGCCGAGCTCGCCTGGGGCCTGGGTGATCTGAACCGGCCGGTTTGGTTCCTGGTGACCCCGCTCGCCGGATACGGAGTTGTACACAATCCCCGCTCTTTTTGAGCTTGACAAAGCTCGGAAAGAAACATCCAACCCCAAGTGTTCGGCGAGTGCGGGGTGAACCAGAGGGAATCTTCGGGTGGGGTCCACCTGTGGCTATATATATACACCTGCATACCTGCCTGACTCTTGCCATTCCCTCAGCTCTAGTTCTGCCGGGATGCTGATCCTAAAGGAGATCCAAGAGCGGCTCGCCCGTGTTCGCGAGACCTCGGCTGCTCGTGTAGCTGTCTTGACTGCGGTTCCACTAGCTGTCCCGCAGGGAAGCTCGGCCGAGCCCCACTCCGCTAAGAGGGTGAAGCCGTTTCCTCCGGCGGGCGAACCCATTTTTGCCGACCTGAAGACAACCCTAGAGCATGGGGCTGGCTCGTCCAATCTGCCTGCCCCTGATAAGGGCAAAAATATTGTTGATCTCTGCGACGGCCCGGACAGCCAGCTGGATGGCATGGAGGGCACCACGCCGCGAGTCTCCACCCCGCGAGCCAACGACCGCACCGGGCGACTCGCGATTCAGAACTCCAGAGAACCGTCCCCGGGACCCGTCCCCCCCCCGGGACCTTGGGGGTGTACTCGCAGAAGCCAAACTCGCCGGTTCGCGCCCCTTCTCCTCAGCGACCTGCCGTGACCATGGGGGCAGGTGTGGAAACCATCCCCATTCCGGAATTCGACCTCCTCTCACCGGGAATGCGCCGCCCGGGCCGCGGGAAGGACCTGAGGTTTGTCCCTCCCCGCACCTTCTTGGAGATGCCGAGTTCGTCAGGTAAACTTGGCCTTGGATTCTTGTTGTGGTTTTCCGGGACACCTCCCCTTGCTGACGCTTCTGCTTCACAGCTACCCCCAGCCAATCCGCGGCCGAGGAGTCCTCGCGGACAACCCACTATTATCCCCTCCCTTCTCCGAGCTCGCTGTACTCTTATTTCGGCCCTGAGGTGGAGAACGACGAGCTGACGAGGAGGGGGATCAAGCTCTTCAAGAAGCTCGTGCGCGGGCTGCGCGAGGTGCAGGAGGTCAACGAGGCGCTGCAACGCGACTACGTGCGTCTCGCTGACGAGGTGCGAGGCGGCCAGGCTGGCGAGATGACGTCTCCTTCCCGATTTCTGGATGAGATCGACGACGGCCTTTCGGTGGCGCAGAGGAATTCGGGGCGGATCCGCGAGTTTCTCCGCTCGCGACAGTCTGAGGGACGGGGGATGCGAGGCCGGGGTAGATAGAATGCGGCTTTATTGCCGAGCCGGCCGACACTCGCCTCCTGGTCCCCCTCTGCTCGCGCGCCCTGCTTTCTTATTTCTGCATTTGATTCCTGTAATAACTTCATTCTTAGACTAGTGTCTGGTATTCAAATAATAGTAAATATATTGCTTCGTATTTAACTCGGCCTGGGATGGGACGCGTCAGAAGTTGGCGAGCTGGGGTTGTCGAGCTGGGATGACGAGCTGGGCCGATTGGACAGCTTGGCCCCAGATTTCTTTTTCTATAAATAGCCCCCCAACCCCGTACCGCCGCCTTAACTGCTTGCTTCTCCTCTCTTTTTCCGCGCCCCACCCTTTGTACTCGCGCTCCACCCCCCTTTTGCGAGCATGGGCAAGATCAACCCCGACGTCGACGGTCGCTCCAAGTGCGCCCAACACTTCAGGGACTACTGTTTCTTTGAGGGAAACACCAACGAGGCCGAGCTCGCCGAATTCGTCGACGACCATGTTCTGCCTGGCTTCGAGGCGCGCCGACCGAGGGAGGGGGAGGCAATCAACTCCTTTTACGATGACGAGCTCGCCTTCCCCATCTCGCATTTTGAGGTGGGGTTGCGACTCTCGCTCTGGCCGGAAATTCGCCAGATCTTCAAGTACTACGGCGCGGTGCCTGCGCAGCTGAAGTCGAACGCCATCGCCATGATGGTGGCGTTCGCCTGCTACCTCCGCCGAGAGCGGATAGAGTTTAACCTGACTGTGTTCAGGAAACTCTTTTCTTATAAGGCGACGCCGGATGACGTCGCCTACTTCGGGGGCTCGCTGATCAAGGTTCGCGAGATCGCGAACAAGCATCACAACTGGATGACCAAGATCGCCTTCATCAAGGGCGATCTCGGCAACATCCCTTACTTCCCCCAGCAGAAGGTCGAGGAGATCTACCGCTCCCCCACCGTGTCCGGCAATGATGCCGACCTCCACAAGTTTTTCCTCTACAAAGACTTCGAGGTCGCCTTCCTGCGAAGGGGCCTCGACTCGCTGCGCCCCGTCCTGCACGGAGAAGGTGTTGTCCTCTTCCCTGTTGCTCAGCTCGTAATAATTTCATTGAAATTTTCTAAGTTATTTCATGCAGGAGAGCAACTAATCCCCGTGAACCCACCGTTTGCGGACTCGGGGTTATACGCGGACCCTCTGGCTCGCTAGAGGGCGGCGGCGGCGGCCTGCCGAGACGAGCCGACCTCCTCTAAGCCCTCGTCCGGCAAGAAGCGAGTTGAGCCTGCTGGTTCGAGCCCGCCCCATCACCAACAACTGCCAAAAAAGATAAGGAGATCCACGGTGGCTCCTCGGACGAAACAACATCAACAACATCAACAACCCAAGTACATGAGCTCGCCCGACACCATCCCAGATGGATCGCCGGAGAGCCCGCTCAACGAGATCACAAGCAAGGGGCAGGGGTGGCGAGACCTCTACTCCCCCTGCGACGACCTCTGCTCTCCCCGCGGCGAAGAAGGCGGCCCGCGAGCCCGCCACGCCGAAGGAACACCCCCTTTCGGCTTTGGGGGGAGGTGGAAGGACTCGGCTGGCGAGCCCATGGTTCAGTGGGACTCGCTGGCTCACCGAGTCTCCATCTCCACCCTCTACCCCTCTTGGGCTGACCGTGAGCTCTCCACCGGTCATGCCTACGCACTCGGCTTCGGCCTCTATGGCCGCGAGGACGCCGAGGCCTACAAGGCATGACCCTGCGGCAACTCGGCCATGAGGGCATGCAGGCCCACATGCGAGCCATAGAGCTCCACCACATGATGGTCCGCCTCAGCTTCAATCTCAGCAACCACCTCCAGAAGACCGAGCAAACTCGCGACGTCGCCAAGGATAAGGCCGTCGACCTAGCGAGGCAGCTCGACATCGCTGAGAGCGTTCTCGCCCAAAACGCCGGCGGACTGGTAAGTATCGGGCTTCCTTCTCCCCTTTTACTTAGAATTTTCTGCGCTGTTGCTAACGTACTTCCTGTCTCATCAGGATGCCAAGGCCGCTGGGGAGTTGCGGGCTCGCGCCACCGGGCAGGAAGAGGAGATCGGCCAGCTGCGCGCTCACCTTGCCGAACTGGAGGGGGCGAATGCGAAGCTGAAGGAGGAGAACGCTAGCCTCAGCCGCGAGGTCCGCCGCCAAGCGGAGATCTTCTTCCCGGCTCGCGACGTCGAGCCCACCTTCCCGTATAAGAGCCCGAGGATCTTCGGCGAGGCTGACGTCGCTGAGAGGCTGCGGATGAACTCGATCCAAACCGCCGAATGTACCCTCCAGATGATGAAGGATACATGAGTGCTGGTGGAGGGCTTCGAGGAGATCTCAGTCCGGGACCTGATGCCGAGCCTGTTCCCGGCGACGCCGCTCAGCGAAAAGGAGGATAACCTTGACGCGCTCTTCGGGAAGGGTTTCCAGGACTTGTCCGGCGAAGGGGGTGAGGATCGCCAGTCCGGCAAGGGGGGCAAAGGCTGATGTATATATTTTCATCTTTTTTCTTGTAATCTCGCCGAGGCGAGCACCCCATGTAATCACTATTACTATTGAATACATTTTTGATATGATCTTCTCTATTTTTTTTCTATCTTCTTTCTGGACTTTTCTGCTGCGCCTTGCTTGCCTGCGAGCCCTACCCCTGGCGACGCCTGCCCCTGGCGACCTCGCATAGATAGGTTTTTGCAAGTAGGATAGTTGTTTGGACCCGCTCCCGAGAGTATGCCTTGAGGGCTCGCCGATTCTCAGATGATCGGGGGGTGGACTATCCGCCGCACTAAGCACACTACCCCCAACTTCCCCTAACTTGCTCGCGAGCTGCCCATAATTTTATCAATATAAGACAAAAATCAAAAAATTTCCCAAGTACTATTAAGAGGGGGTGAGGTGTTCTGCCAGAGCTCGCCTCCCTTCAGCGAGATCTAAGGGCCCGGCTTGCCGCCCTTCTGCCGAGGCCGAGTTGAACTTGGCGAGTCCCGACTCGCCTGTGCAGCGCTTTTTCCCCCTGTTTTTTGGAAAAAATGCCAAACTCCTTGGACACTATATGCAGAGTATAGGACTCTCCCGAGTGACTTCCAGCCCTGTCAGCTAGGTGAGAGCCTGACAGCGTGATCTGCTCGGGGTCCGGGTAGACACCGTCGAGTGACTTCCAGCCCTGCCAGGTAGGTGAGAGCCTGACAGCGGGATCTGCTCGGGGTCCGGGTAGACACCATCGAGTGACTTTCAGCCCTGTCAGCTAGGTGAGAGCCTGACAGCGGGATCTGCTCGGGGTCCGAGTAAACACCGTCGAGTGACTTCCAGCCCTGCCAGCTAGGTGAGAGCCTGACAGCGGGATCTGCTCGGGGTCCGGGTAGACACCGTCGAGTGACTTCCAGCCCTGCCAGCTAGGTGAGAGCCTGACAGCGGGATCTGCTCGGGGTCCGGGTAGACACCGTCGAGTGACTTCCAGCCCTGTCAGCTAGGTGAGAGCCTGACAGCGGGATCTGCTCGGGGTCCGGGTAGACACCGTCGAGTGACTTCCAGCCCTGTCAGCTAGGTGAGAGCCTGACAGCGGGATCTGCTCGGGGTCCGGGTAGACACCGTCGAGTGACTTCCAGCCCTGCCAGCTAGGTGAGAGCCTGACAGCGGGATCTGCTCGGGGTCCGGGTAGACACCGTCGAGTGACTTCCAGCCCTGTCAGCTAGGTGAGAGCCTGACAGCGGGATCTGCTTGGGGTCCGGGTAGACACCGTCGAGTGACTTCCAGCCCTGCCAGCTAGGTGAGAGCCTGACAACGGGATCTGCTCGGGGTCCGGGTAGACACCGTCGAGTGACTTCCAGCTCTATCAGCTAGGTGAGAGCCTGACAACGGGATCTGCTCGGGGTCCAGGTAGACACCGTCGAGTGACTTCCAGCCCTGCCAGCTAGGTGAGAGCCTGACAGCGGGATCTGCTCGGGGTCCGGGTAGACACCATCGAGTGACTTCCAGCCCTGCCAGCTAGGTGAGAGCCTGACAGCAGGATCTGCTCGGGGTCCGGGTAGACACCATCGAGTGACTTCCAGCCCTGCCAGCTAGGTGAGAGCCTGACAACGGGATCTGCTCGCGGTCCGCTAAATGAATACATCCTATCGTACGAATTATCGCAGCAAAATTGATACATCAAGAGATTTTATTAAGAACAAAACACCACTTACATGTCTCAAGGATAAAAACGCTTCAAGTCGTCACCGCTACAGGTGAGACTTAAGGTCTCGCCCTCCACATTTCGGAGTCGATACCCTCCTGATCTCAATACTTCTTTTATAATGAACGGACCTTCCCAGATAGGGTTGAACTTCCCCACGGTTGTCGACCTTCCCGCTGCATCCACCTTCTTCAGCACCAAGTCCCCCTCCTCAAATTGTTTGACTCTGACGTGCTTGTCAAAGTACTTGGCCATTCTCCTCTTCACCTCTTCTTGTCGGATGGCGGAGAGGTCACGCAGCTCCTCCACTATGTCAAGGGAGAGCCGTAGCTCCTCCTCGTTCTCAGCCTTCCATTCTTCCCTGCCTTCCCCGGCCGCGACCACCCGGGGCGTTTGAATTTCAAATTCCACGGGGAGTACTGCCTCACACCCATGAGAGAGCTTGAAAGGAGTCTCTCCTATAGCCGTGTTGGGGGTGGTCCTCAGGGCCCAGAGAATCGCGGGAAGTTGCTCCACCCAGCTTCCTTTCAGATTTTCTACTTTCTTCTTTCAGAGGTTTACAATAATTTTGTTCGCGGCATCCACCTGCCCGTTGCTCTTGGGGTGGTGAACTGAGGCGAACCTGAGGTCGATCCCGAGCTGCCCGCAAAAGCTGATGAATTCTGCCCTGGCGAACTGAGGCCCGTTGTCCGTGACAATGGCCTGGGGCAGCCCGTGGCGGCAGATGATCTCCCCCCAAATAAAGTTCCTGATGACTTGGGAAGTCACCTTGGCCAGTTGCCTTCACCTCCAACCACTTTGAAAAGTAGTCGATCATCACCAACAGGAACCTTCTTTGCCCGCTGGCCTGTGGGAACGGTCCAACCAAATCCATTCCCCAAATTGCAAAGGGCCAGGGGGCTGTGATGCTCTTGAGGCGCTGAGCCGGCTGTAGCTGGAGGGGGGCAAATAGCTGGCACTTGTGACATCTTCTTGTGAACTCTGCAGCATCGCGACCCAGAGTTGGCCAGAAGTACCCTTGCCTGACGATCCTTCCTTCCAGGGTCCGACTCCCGTAGTGACTCCCATATTCTCCGGAGTGGACTTCTTCCAAGATTCTTTGTACTTCTCCTTCGGCCACGCAACGGGCCAGCATTCCCGAGAGAGTCTTCCTGTACAGCTGCCCGTCCCGGAGGAGGTAGTATGCCGATTTGTACCCGAGCTTCTTCCTGTCCACCCCCTGCGGATACTCTCCCGTGGAGATGAAAGTTGTGACCGAGTCCAGCCACGAAGGCCGCAGATCTATCTCCATGAGCTCTCCCTTTTCGATGGTAGGGCGGAATTGATCGGTGATAGTTCCCCCAACCCGGGGATCATGCTTTGCTAGTTGGTCGACCTGCTCATTTTTCTCCCGCGGCACGTGTCGGATGGAAAAAGTTTGGAACGTGCCGACGACCCCCTTTACTTAGGCTAAGTATAATCGTAGGGTAGACTCTCTTGCCTCAAACTCCCCGTTGATCTGGGAAGCTACCACCATGGAGTCGGTGAGGACCTCCACGTTCAACACCCCCAGCTCCCTGGCTAGGCGCAACCCTGCTATCACGGCCTCATACTCGGCCTGATTGTTAGTGATGGGGAAGTGCACCACCACCGTTTGCTCAATTCTAGTTCCCCGGGGGCTCTCCAAGATTACCCCCACTCTCAGGGAATGCCTCCCCGAGGCGCCATCTACCTTCACCTTCCATGGAGTCGGACGAGTGAGCTCTTCCTTCACCACCTCAATCACATAATCGGCCAAAAAGTCGGCCATCGCTTGAGCCTTGATCGAGAGACGGAGGACGAAAGAGATGTCGAACTCGCTCAACTCCACCGACCACTTGGCCAACCTGCCCGAGTGCTCCACCCCCTCAAAGATGTTGCGGAGGGGATGGTCAGCCACCACTCAGATGGAGTGTGCCTGGAAATAGGGCCGCAGCCTCCGGGCCGAGATGATCAGGACGAAGGCTAGCTTCTCCAAAATTGGATACCGGAGCCCGGCCTTCCTCAAGACCCTGCTTACGTAGTATATGAGGAGCTGCTTCTTCCTCTCTTCACGGACTAGGACGGAGCTCAAGGCCTCCGCCCCGACCCCGAGATACAAAAATAGGTCCTCCCTCTCCTTTGGCCCTTGAGCAACGGAGTCTGCGTTAATTGCATTTTAAGAGCTTGGAATGCCTCCTCGCACTCCTTGGTCCACTCAAATTTTTGGCCCCCCCGTAGTGTTTTGAAGAAGGGGGAGCACTTCTCCCCAGCCCGGGAGAGGAACCTGCTTAACCCTGCCAACTTCCCTGTCAAACATTGCACATCCTTAGTATTCCGTGGCGATCCTAGCTCCATGATAGCCTTGACCTTATCAGGATTTGACTCGACCCCCGCGGGGGTGAGGAGATGCCCCAAGAACTTCCCCTGCTGGCCCCGAAGACACACTTCAGGGGGTTCAGCCGTATCTTGTACTTGCGCAGGGTGGTGAAAGTCTCTTCTAAGTCCCGGAGGTGAGAGTACACGTCCTGACTCTTGATCATGTGATCATCCACGTACACCTCCAGGTTTCTCCCCTTCTGTTCCCGGAAGACCCTGTCCATCATATTTTGATAGGTCGCCCCTGCGTTCTTCAGCCCAAAGGGCATCATTATATAGCAGTAGCACCTATCCCCGTGATGAATGAGACGTCCTTGACGTCCGGGGGGTGCATCCTGATTTGGTGGTAACCTGAAAATGTATCTAAAAAGCTCATTACAGAAAAACCGACGACTGAGTCAACCAGCGCGTCGATCCGAGGCAAGGGATAACAGTCCTTAGGACAAGATTTATTAAGTAAGGAAAAATCGACACACATACGCCACCGACCGTCTTTTAACCATGACTACTTTGGAGACCCAGCCGGGGTATTGGATTTCAGATATGAAGCCGACCTTAAGAAGCTTTGCCACCTCCTCCCTGATGGGCTCGACCAGCTTGTCCGCGGTGGACCTCTTATTTTGCTGGACGGGGCGTGCTCCCGGGTCCAAGTTGAGGCGGTGGCAAGCCACATCCGCATCAACCCCCGGCATCTCTGCGGCGCTCCATGGGAAGATGTCCATGTTCTTCTGGATGCATGCCAACATCCTTCCTTGAGCCTCCGGGGTCAGCCCTCCGCTGACGCGGACCTTCTCCACCCTGCCTCCAAGGGTGAGAACCTCCAGCTCCACCTCCTTTTCCGCAGCCTCCAGCCTGGACTGCTCCCCCCATTCCCCAAAATCCCTCTCCTCTGGGACGAGGACCTCCGCCTCCACCTCTTCCTCCACGACCATTGCCTCGGCCAACTCCTCCCGGTCTCCTCCTGCCACCTCAACCTCGGTGCAGCTCTCCTCCATATCCTCCCTGCCAGCCTCCTGCTCCGCCTCCTCCATCCTCCGCTCCATCCCCTCGGCCCCCTCCTGCCAAGAGATGGAGTTCACGGAGGTGACGTAGCACTCCCTTGCTACTTTAGGGTCACCCCGGACCCGGACCTGAATCCCTTCGGCGTTGAACTTTAAGCATTGATGAAACGACGAGGGGACACAGCGGAAGACGCTGATGAGGGGTCTCCCGAAGATGACGCTGTAGCTGCTGGGGGTGTCCACGATGACAAACCTGCAGTTCCGGGACTGCACCCCCCAGGGTGACATGGAGTCCCACTCCTCCTACCTCCTTCCTTTCCACCGAAAATCCAAACAAGGGCCCGTCCGAGGCAAACACCCTTTTCGCCTCCACCTTCATCGCGTCAAACGCTTTTTTAAAGACGACGTTGACGGAGCTTCCGTTGTCCAAGAGGATCCGAGAGATGGTGAAATTTTCGATGGCCGTCTGGATGACCAGCGCATAGCAAAATGAATCCTCATGATCCGACATATCGCTCCTCGAGAAGGTAATCCTCTCTTCCGGGGGTGGGATTTGGGATGTGGAGCCAACACTCCGGCGATACATGGTGTGGAGGCTCTCCCTCCGGGAAGTCTCAACCCCCACCCCCCCATGGATCACCCCGATCCCCCCTCGGGTCCCGACGTCCACCCGGTCTTCACAACGATCCTCCTCCGCTCGAGGAAGGACCTCCTCGATCCTCACCTCCGGGCGCCCCTGCTACTGTTGCTGCTGTTCCCTGTTTCCCCTCATTTCGAGGAACTTCGCGCATGTGGCAGTGGCGTGCCCTTCCTCTTGATGGAAGTCGCAGTAGGGAAACTCCACCCTAACTTCTCTCCTCCTCCTTGCTACTCTCCTCCTCTCCCCTATTGCTGTGGCCATAGCCTGTTCTTGATCGGAGAGTGGAGGCCTCTGCACCTGCCTCCAACCCGGGGGGTGGAATTGATCCTGGCCCCCTTGATGGCGGTCCCTTCCTTAGTACCCTCTCTGTGGCCCATGCTCTTGCCACTCGGGCCTCCAGCCCAACCGACGGTCCGGCTCCTGACGCTCCCACCTGGGCTGTTGCTGCCCCTGGAGCTGCCTCTGCTCCCTCTGCCGGGGCTCGACTCTTCTCTCCTCCTGCCCTCTTCCGCCTCTCGGCTCTTTCTCTTCTTCCGTGGCCCACCTGGCCAGCTTCCTGGCAAATTCCGGATTTGACGCCTCCCTGTCAACTTCTCTCGCCGCCCTCTCCATCAGCTCCTCGTAGGAGAGGGGGACACTCTCTTCAACTCCATCCTGAAGAAACCCTGCTGCAGTCCCAGGGTGAAAGCCATCATCAGGCTATGTCCCGACATCTCCTGGACCTGGGTGACCTCCTCCTGGAACTGGTCGACGTAGCTCCCCAGCGTCTCATTCACTCCCTGCTTGATGTGGAACTGGGACTCCGACTCCTTCTTCCTCCTCTTCGAGGTGGTGAACCTCAACATGAACCCCCGGCGCAGGTCCTCGAAGCAGTAGATGGAGCTGGCCGACAACTGGTGAAACCACTCCCTCGCCTTTTTCTTGAGGGTGATGACGAAGAATCGACACTTGAAACCATCCGATATCTGCCGGATCGAGACCACATCCTCAAACCACTGGACGTGTTGGACCGGGTCTCCCTTCCCGGTGTAGTAGGACATCTCGGGTTCCCTGAACCCCTCTAGAACTGGAGCAGAAGAGACCAATTCGCTGAAGGGGCTGCCTCCCCCTACTGGGCGAGCTCGCGCGTCTCGCGGGCCTAGCTCGCCGATCCGGCCTCCGCCTGCCGAGCCGGGAAGAGCACGCGCCCGGGGAGCTCGCACACTCGGCCCTCCTCAGCCACCTCCTTCCCAGCTCGCCTACTGGGGGAGTCCTCGCCCAGAGACGGGGCGGTTGTGATCTGGGCAGCTGGAGTCGAGCACTCGGCCCGCACGCCGAGTGCGAACTTGACGAGGCCCAGCACCTCCTTCCGGAAATCTTCGAACATCCCCACCGTGGCCAGAGGTGTGTGTGTGGGGGGGGGGGGCGGCGAGTCTGACCTGTCAGATTCTTGTCCTCCTGTCATCGAGCTCGCTGAAGATTTTCTGTACTGACCACGCTCCATGCTCACCGCACCAAAATGTTGAAATCGAAAATTCGGTCTCTTGTGGAGTTTACCCTTGGGGAAGGGGTGATGACGCACCTACTTCTCTCCTGCAAGTAAAACAACAAAAGAAGCAAAGAAGAACTGACCCAAGGGCTCGGCGGGGAGGACCCACCACACACCCGGAAGATCTTAGAGCGCTTCCCCTCCTTAGCCAATGACCGAGCTAAGGTATCCTCAGAAAGCGCTTGAGAGATGGAGCAAGGGGGCACAAGAAACATGCTTTTTGAGGTACCCCTTGGGTCCTATTTATAGAATTCTGAAAATGGCCTGCAAATAGCCAACTCCCGCTGTTCTGAACGGCTATGTGCAGTCCGGGTTGGCCTGCCAACAACGTAACTCCGCTGTTCTGAAGGGCTATGAGCAGGCCAGAGGGGGCAAAATAGTAAAAAATACCTCATAGACCTGGGCGAGCTGAGGAGCTCGCCCCCCCTGAAGATCCTGCTCGCATGCTATCTGCCGAGCTCCTTAGGGCGAGCGCGAGCTGGGCCACTATGCTCGCCCTTCGATCGGCCTCCATTAGTCGAGCTCAGCTCGACGAAATCCGGGCTTGGCTCGGCGAATGCTGTGCTCGGGGTCGACAAATGTCGAGCTCGGGCTTCAAATTTCTCTGCCGAGCTCGCCTGGGGCCTGGGTGATCTGAACCGGCCGGTCTGGTTCCTGGCGACCCCGCTCGCCGGATACGGGGTTGTACATCGATGCCTAGGAAGTATTTTGGAGGACTCATGTTTTTAGTGACAAAATGTTCATGCATATGTTTGTTGTCATTCCTATCATTGATGAGTCATTACCAGTGAAAAGAATTTCATCAACATACACAACAAGAATAACTAGTTTGTGAGTCATTTTCCGAATGAAGAATGAGTGATCTGCAACACTTCTGGAAAAACCAATTGTAGATATGACTTGACTGAATTTGCCGAACCATACACGAGGACTTTGTTTGAGGCCATAAATAACCTTTCTTAGCTTGCATACTTAAGACTCCTCCTGAGAAACATAATCAGAAGGTTGCTCCATGTACAACTTTTCTTGCAAGTCACCATAGAGAAAGACATTCTTAATATTCAGTTGAGACATCTGTCAGTCCTTGTTGACAGTAATAGAGAAGAGTACTCGGATGGTACTGATGCGGGCAATAGGAGATAAGGTGTCAAAAATATCAACACTATATGTTTGAGTGAATCCTTTAGCAACCAAGAGAGCCTTGTATCTATCCATTGTGCTTTTAGGACAATACTTGATGACAAAGACCCAACGACAACCAACAACATCATCACCTGGTCGGGTAAGGACGAGAGCCCCAGTACCTTTTGATGTCAAAGCGAACATTTCCTCTTCCATATCAGCCTTCCAGCATGGTAAGACAAGAGATTCATGATAAGTAGTTGGAATGACGGTGGTAGAAATGGCTAGAGCACAGTTTCTACAAGAAGGGCTAAGTTGTGCATATGACACTACATCTGTAATGGAGTGTTGAGTACATGCTCGGATCCCCTTGCGAAGAGCAATGCGGACAACAAGATCATAGTTGTCTTCAGTAGAGGATTCTTTCGAAGAGGAGAGAACTTACCGGAGATCTGGTTGTGGGAGCCTCACAGTAGATAGAGGGAAGGGTGGACTATGATGAGGTGGGATGGGTGGACACTGAAATAGGAGGCTGTGGTGGCGGTATGTTCGGCGTAGGAGCATGAACAATAGGAAAGGAGGGAGTAGTTGGAGGAGGCTGTGATGGCCTTAAAAGAAGCTTTGGAGGGTGCCAGTTAAGGATGACTGGATCACATACATCCATGCAGGAAGCTAAATTGCCCATAGAGCACTTACATCTTCATGACTGTCCGACATGATGTGCGTCAAAGGTATTCCCCTGAGAAAAGGGCAGTGGCCTAGTTTGCATGAACTGCTGGAACAAAACAATGTTGGAGATGCATTAGAGATGGTGCATATAGGGAAACAATGACATTAGTGAACACAATGAGGGAACTACAAGGATGGTGCAACAGATTGATATGGCTGGCAAAATACAACGCTTCTATATTGATGTACGCTAGTTCGAGACAATTGACAAAGCCTATGTAAATAGATGAATGGTGAACCGGGAGGTCGATCTATCGCGTGGCGCTTCATGAGGATCCACTTGAATAGGTGGTAGGTGTGCGTGCATTGCTTCAGCGAGTCTTTGAACCAAGATTCTTGCAACCTACGGTCAAGTAAAAGGTATATTTTTACTATAAAATCAAACTATGCATGACATTCTTCTCTTCCCTCTCGATTTATGTGCATGATTATTCTTCTTCCTTTTTCTTATTTTTTTCTTCTATTTTCTAGTATTTAAAGTTCCGGATTTCAATAGGTATCAAAGCTTACTATTGTTTTAGTAATCATCATCAGGAATTGAACATGATGATGGATCATTGTTGTGATGCAATTCAATTCCCATGAATCAATGAAATTCTCAATGAAGAGATTTTATTTGTTAGCTTTTGACTTGTCAGTCTCTATAATGGAGGTATTCTTTTCTCAAGAGTCAAGACCCATAATAATCTATCCAAATCTTAAAATTGTTCAAAACAATGGAAATGCCCCTCTCTTCATGATTTATCAAGTCTTACCACATTCACAATTTTCTCTTACCTTCCCCTCGATCTCTTTCAAAGCGCATCCTCCCTCCCCCTCTCTTTGTTACCAAGGTAGACTCAGATGGTCGGGTGTTTAGTCTGTTTACTCCAGGAGGACAACACCTACGTGTGAGAAGGCTTAGACGTCATTGACCTTCATATCCCTTATTTTTTTTTTAATTTCATATTTTTATTTCAATTTCGGGTTTAGGGTTGACCCAGACGATATACTCATTGAAGTATGAAAATGTCTAGAGAGTGAATGAATTTTTTGGCTTACATATTTTTTCAATAAGATACTAAAGTTAAAGAGGATGTCATACCGAGGAAAAGAAAATATCTTGGTACCTTTTTATATGAACAAAGAAGATATACAAAATTATGTTAATTACAAAGGAATTAAATTGATGAGTCATACCACGAAACTATGAGAACGAGTAATGGAAAGAAGAGTAAGATGGGAGACTAACATCTATGAGAATCAATTTGGATTCATGCCAGGGCGATCGACCATAGTTAGTGAATTTGGAGACTAACCATGAGATCTTTTATGCCGTTTATCGATCATGAGAAGACGTATGATAGGGTTCCAAGCTAGATCTTATGGAGAGTCTTAGGAAAGAAAGGTGTAAATATATCATGCATTGACATAATCAAATATATGCATAAAAATTTAGTGACGATGGTGAGAATATCTGGAGGATTAACACAGAAATTTCATATCACTGTTGTCTTATATCAAGGTTCATCTTTAAGCCCTTATCTGTTTATCCTTATCTTAGATGAGCTCACCAGACATATCTAACAAGCAATACTGTGGTGTTTATTTTTTGCAGATGAAATCGTTTTGGTCGATGAGACGCGTGAGGGTGTAAACGCAAAACTTGAATCTTGGCGAGACACTTTAGAAAAGGAGGGTTTAGCTGTGCAAGAAGGACAAATGACTTCGTTATTAAGTTGGGCTGTCAAGATATTTCCCGTAGTGAGTGTTTAAAAAATCTTGGATCAATAATTCAGAAAGATGGATGTGTTGATAAAAATGTGATGCGTAGAATCCAAACAGGTTGGTTGAAGTGGAGAGGCGCGTCAGGGATCTTATGTGATCGTAAAGTACCATTAAACTCTAAGACAAGTTTTATCGTACTGCAATTAAACCAGCCAATCTCTATGGTTCTGAGTGTTGAGCAGTGAATTGTGTACATGAGCATAAAATAGGTGTTGCGGAAATGAGAATGCTTAGGTGGATGTGTGGACACACGAGACTGGATAAAATTAGGAATGAATATATTAGGGATAAGACAGGAGTGACACCAATTGCAGAGAAGATGCGAGAAACTCGAGTAAGATGGTCTAAACACGTACAAAGGAGACTATTAGAGACACCTGTTATGCGTTGTGAGAGTTTAGTCACTAGGAATGTTAAACGGGGAGGGTAGACCAGAAAAGACTTGGAATGAAACTATAAGGAAAGAAATGATGTACTTGGGCATTAGCGAGGTTATTACTAAAGATAGGGCACAATGAAGACAAAAGATCTATATAGCTGACCCCACTATATTGGGATAAAGGCTTGAGTGTTGTTGTTGTCATCTTTAAGATCTTTAATTGTAAGTAGTGGGTTACAAGGTCATCTAAAATGCAAATTATGATCATTGGGGTGAAATGATGACCAACCTGCTTCTCCTTCCTCTTAGATTTTGCATGATTCTTCTTCATCCTTCTGCTATTTTTTTCCTCTTCTTTGTATCTCATTATTCTGTCAACCTAGAGCCAATGGTTGGCCAATTTCATGAATGTACTTCTCAACTTTGGACATTGGCCAATTTCATGAATGTACTTCATGGTTGGCCAATTTCATGGTTGGCCAATTTCATGAATCCTTCTGCTGTTGAGTTCTATTAGTTCAAGTAACTCTACCCTACTCTACTAAGCCTTTCTCTCACCTTTTGACAGGCAAGAGACAACAGCTTGCCTTAGATTTAGGCTGATGTTTATTTCATAGCTGGAAGGCTGCCATCCTTCCAGCCTTTGTAGTTGGCATCTTAGATTTAGCATGATTCTTCTTCATCCTTCTGCTATTTTTTTTTCTCTTCTTTGTATCTCATTATTCTGTCAACTTAGAGCCAATGGTTGGCCAATTCCATGAATGTACTTTTCAATTTTGGACATTGAGCAAGTTGAGTTCTTTTAGTTCAAATTAACACTACTCTACTCTACTAAGCCTTTCTCTCACCTTTTGACAGGCAAGAGGCAGCAAGCTTAGGCTGATGTTTATGTCGTAGCCGGAAGGCTAGCCTTTGTAGTTGGCATCCTTGACGACACCATTTCACTCAACAGTGCCGCATGAATCAAGTGTTGTTGGTGTAAGTGTAACATACTGATATGAACCCGAGAGAAATCCGGTAAGGGGGAGGGCCGACAGAGGTGAGAAAGAGGAAGGAGGAGGGAACGAGACAAAATTCTTAGGGAACAACCCCACTTTTCCATTCTTCCAAGAATAATCCAAAAGAGTACAACCCCACCCCTTATAGGTGTGGGGTGTGACATAATAAGAAATACAACATAAAGAGAAATAAATAAATGTGTACGACCAAATAAGAAATAATAGAATAAGAAATAAATAAAGACGTCAGGCTGGCCGCGTCTTCGGTCTCTCCTCCTGCAGACCGACCCGTCGCCGTCTTCCTCCGCGTGCGGACACTCCACGATGTCTCGTCGGCGTGCACGTGTCCCGTCGGCATGCGCAACCGTAACACATAGACACTTGAGTGCCTTCCGTTGGCTGCAAGCTATGAAGCACGGATACTTCTCCGAAGGCAGCGTACCCGTACCGGATACGTATCCGGTACCGGTACGTACCCGATACTCATTGAATACACCTATGTGGACACACTTGGACTTAGCACATCATTTTGCATATTGTGATAGGAGTATGTTTTTCTAGAATAAACAAAGGTTGGTACGTCCAATTAAATTGTGTATCTGTACCGAGTATGTTTCTGGTCTCGGTATGTTTTTGTTACAAGTACGTGTATTGAACGTGTTGATTCAACGCAAGTTATTAACAAACGACTAACTTGTCTCTAAATTAACCGGAGATTGAAGATGTTGATCTCCAACAATGACGTTGATTTGCAACAATGAAGAAGAAAAAAAACTGAAAAAGTGAACTTAAGTTTAATTTTCTCTTTTGGTTAAACATATAAGACGTTAAATTTTGTAATATTTACGAATGTTTTATGTTTGAAAACTTCATGTTATGTTGCATTGATTTGTGAACTTGTACTTCAAGTTATTATTTATGTTTAATGTTTCGATGTTTTGAGAAATATTTATTGCACTTGTGATATATAAATATATATTATATTTGTTATAACGCATCATGACGTACCCGTATCCTTATTTTTTAAATTTTATCGTACCGCCGTACCGGGTACGTATCGTATCCGGTACCCGTACCAGTGCTTCCTAAGTTCCTTGGCTGCAAGTCATCAACACATTCCATTGCATAAGATCCTTTTGTAGTATCCTCAACTTCAGTCCTGAAAATACAAAGTCAAGCACAACAACTCATGGATGGAAATCATCTGTGCGTTTTTCAATTTATTCCACTCTAGTCTTCTGAGATTTCCTTCTTCCCACATGGAGTACCTTTGGGCTTCATGTGGTACCAGCTTCCATGACTCCAACAATAGGGATAAGTGAAGTGATCGAATTGTCACCATCTTGGTTAGTCCTTTGCGACCTTGATTGGTGATGTGTGAAGATGTTGCAATAAGTTGTTCCATCCCTGTTTTGACCTACGTATTCAAGAGGGTTACAGCAGACTTTCAGTTGTATTGTGATGCAAGCTAAAAACTAAATATTTTAGCTGAAATCCTAAGCTTGCATGGTATTTTATTATTTTCCTCTTAATCAAATATCACGTTAATATCATTAACTGTCTGCAATTTGTTGGGCCAAGCTCAAATGTTGTGAAGCACTTATAGTGGCTTCGCAGAAATGGAATCGGTGATTCAATCTTTAGATGAATCATTTCTTCGAAGAAGATTTTGTAAACATTGAATGAAAATCTCACTTGTAAGAACCCATTGTGGCATAATCTTCCGAGGAATTGGCCTTGATGTATCTGATCCATGCATTATATCATGAAAAATTGATGCAAAATTTTGACTGCTATATAGTGTCTGCAAGGGTTTGAACAACTGTATCAGCATACCTAGCACAACTGTTAGAGTTCTGAAGTCATCATAATGCTATCCATTACATGATCAAAATCAACATAACCTTTCCAAAGTTAGGGTCTTAGAAGCTCACTTTTCTCATTCGGGCGAGCATTTAGTAAGTGAGAAAAACTCTGAAGTAGAATCCTCCCTTGCCCATGGTATGTTCAACTATGTTGACTTGTGCTTCAATGACTTTTTCTCCGTTACAATGTTTTTTGCGCAATTCTGACATTTTTTGTTTATGTTTATGTGAAGGTACTCATAAATGTTATGGAAACAATGCAGTAAAAAGTTTTGTTTTAGAATATCTTTGAAGAAAATTGTTCGAGGAAATATAAAAGCAAAAAATTTTCTGCTAAATTGTGGAATTATAGCATACATGCGGGATATTTGAGCGAGTTTTAAAGCTAGGCCGTGCCAAAATGTGGGAGAATACCCTAGTGCTCTGATCAATGAATAACAGTGGTATCCATTGAGATGTTGCAAAATGATGAGAGATTGTTGTGGATAAGTACTATTGTAGTAACTCAGATATGTTCTTCATGATTGTTTTGGGTATTTTTGAAAAAAGTAAAAAAAAAAAACTAGAAAAAATACGTGATACATGTTTTTCTTATAGTGTTTTTGTGCGAACAGATAAGTAGAAACCAAAAATTGGAATAACAGAAATTTTATTATCCAAAAAGGTGCGTATTACAAAGGTATAACCTCCCTTTTATATAATGAAGGAGATGAGAGAGATTACAAATAAGGAATGTGGGACTAAATAATTACAAGTATATGCGGCTTTACAAATAAACAAACCGAACAAGTCGCGCGGTTAGACAAGCCGGCTAACCGCTCGACAACCACCAGTAGGAGAGAACAAGCTGCCACAGAGAACAAGCCGCCACAGGAGACCGCTAGACCGCCGGTCTCCAAGTCGCCTGAGACAAACTGTCAGACCGCTGGGATACCAAACAACAACAGCCCAACAGACAAGCCGCTGGGATAAACCGCCAGACCGTCCGGCCTCCGAACAACAACAGACTGCCCGACCTCCATACTGCAACACTCCCCCTCAAAATGGAGCATAAATATCAATCATGCCCAACTTGTCGCAAATGTGGAAAAAGAAAGCGGACACCGACTTGGTGAAGATATCTGCCAACTTGTTGTCGGAAGTGACGAACGGAGTGCAAATCTGTTTCTTCAAGATCTCTTCCCGAATAAAATGACAGTCGACTTCTATATGTTTTGTTCTCTCATGAAAGACCAGATTTTTGGAGATGTATATCACGACCTTGTTGTCACATAACATAGGAAGAGGATAGTTGTAGACCTCTCCTAAGTCAAGCATGAGATCACGTAACCATTTCAACTCACATGTGGTCGATGACATACTACAATATTCCGCTTCTGCGCTAGACCTGGAGAGCACGAACTATTTCTTGCTCTCCCAGCTCACAAGATTTCATCCAACAAATGTGCAGAACCCTGATGTTGACTTGCGGTCACCTTTACCATCAGCATAGCTCGAATCTTAGTACGCTTCAACCCTCAAGTGACTATTCTTCTGAAAAAGCAATCCTTTCCCTGGTGCTGCTTTGACATACTCCAATATCCTCAGTGCAGACTGTAGATGACACTGCCTAGGAGCTTGCATGAATTGACTAACCTTGCCTACAACATAGGAGATATCGGGTCAGGTCACCGTAAGATAAATGAGTTTGCCCACCAGACGCCGGTACCTCGTAGTATCAGATAGGAGAGACGAGTCATCTGTCCATGTTTTGTCTTCTCTAGTAGCCATGAGACATCGAACAGGTTTAACACCAGTCAACCCTGCCTCTTTTAGTAAATCAAGAGCATACTTCCGTTGGGAGAGAATCAAAGAGTTGAGCTTCCGAGAGATTTCAATCCCCAGAAAGTACTTGGGGGAGCCCATATCCTTCATGACCAGGTGTTGACAGAGGTGTTTCTTAGTCAAGGCTACCCCAACGTGGTCATCGCCAGTTAGAAGAATATCATCCACATATACAGCAAGAACTACCATACCAGAGGAGGTTTTGCGGAAGAATAAGGAGTGATCGGCCGAACTTCTTGCAAAATCAATGGCCGCAACAATACCGCTGAACTTGTCAAACCAAGCCCGAGGGCTTTGCTTTAGGCCGTAGATGACCTTCTTAGCCGACATACTCGTGTCTCCCCCTGAGCAACATACCCATGAAGTTGTTTAATGTAAACGTCCTCCTGAAGATCACTATAGAGAAAGGTATTCTTGACATCCAGCTGGGAAATAGGTCAATCCCTGTTGACAGCCACAGAGAGAAGAACCCGAATGGTGCTGAGACGAGCAACGGGAGAGGTGTCAAAGTAATCAACACCATAAGTCTGAGTAAAGCCTTTAGCGACCAAGCGAGCCTTGTATCGATCTACGCTGCCGTCCGGACAGAATTTCACAACAAATACCCAGCGACAGCCAACTACAGCAGTGCCCAAAGGGGGAGGAACAATGGTCTATATACCCCTTTCAGTGAGGTTAGCAATTTTCTCATCCACGACAGTCTTCCAATGAGGAACAGTAATGACCTCCTGGTATGTGCGGGGAGTGGCAGTGGCGGAGATAGCCAAGGAAAACGCCCTGCAAGGAGTTAGACGATCATAGGAAACAACATCAGCTAGCGGGTGTTGGGTACAAGACCGCACCCCTTTGCGAAGAGCAATGGGAAGATCCTGGTCGGCGTGTGCCGGAGTTGCCGGGGCATCCGCGGCGGAGAGAGCTGGCCCTTGAGTAGAGAGAGATGACTGTGGAGAGGAGGGAGATATCTCGGTAGGTGGACACGGCGGAGGAGAGGGTGGAGATGGTGGAGGTGGCGGAACGTCAGCAGGTGTAGAGGGGACGGATCGGTTGGGATGAGAAGTAGGAACATCAGGAGGAGAGGAGGAGTCGTGAGAGAAGTAGGATGCATTTTCAAAGAAGGTGATGTCCGCAAAGACGAATTGCTTGCGGGTAACGGGGTCAAAACAACAATAACCTTTCTGAGTTTTAGAGTACCCCAGAAAGACACATTTAGTGGCCCGTGGTGAGAGTTTGTCACGGGTGGCTGAGGGAGAGTGCACAAAGGCTGTGCACCCAAAGATACACAGAGGAAGAGGAAATAGATTCTTGTCCGGATAGAGAATTGAGAATAAGGTTTTACCGTGGAGAACTGTGGAGGGAATGCAATTGATCAGATAACAGAAGATGAGGACAACATAACTCCAATAGGAGCGAGGAACGTGCATCTGTGTCATCAGAGTGCAAACGATATCGAGGAGGTGACGGTTTTTGCGTTCCGCCACCCCATTTTGCTGTGAGGTGTAGACACAACTAGTTTGATGAATAATAACATGTTGCATACAGAAAGAAGAAAAACATGACTAAGATATTCCTTAGTATTGTCAGGACGAAAGATTTTAATAGATGTATCAAACTGATTCTTAATCATATAATAAAGCGATGTCCATATAGAGAACAGTTCAGAGCGATCCTTTAAAAGATACACCCACGTACACCTAGAGAAATCATCAATAAAGATGACAAAATATGAACTACCTTGACCGATGGTGAGGGTGGGAGCAAGACCCCATACATCAGAGTGAACGAGGTCAAACGAACGGGAAGAGCCACAACTTTGCGTTGGTGGGAAGGAGGAGCGGTGATGCTTGCCAAGCTGACATGCGTCACAGTTGAGAGGTGGATGATGCAGAGGGAGGTGGGGCAGAAGCTGGCGAAGAAGCCGGGGAGGAGGATGACCAAGGCGAAAATGCCATTGAAGGAGATCAGTAGAAGAGGAGGAGAAGGCGGGCAGAGCGGAAACGTTGTCGAGGAAGTAGTGGCCGCCGCTCTCCGTCCCAGTAACAATCGTCCGTTGGGAGCGCAAATCCTGAAAAGAACAAGAAGTAGAAGTGAATGTGACTGAGCACTGAAGTTGCTTGCATAGAGAGGTAACAAATAATAAATTGCCAAGGAACTTGGGCACGTAAAGAGTGTCCGCCAAGCGAAGAGATGGTGTGACTTGAATCATGCCCGTGCCATGGACCGGGGAGGAAGAGCCGTCTACAACGAGGACTGAGGGCATCCGGTCATGTGTTTCTCGGAGAGAAAAACATTGAGGATTGCCGGTCATGTGATTATTAGCGCCAGAGTCTATCAATCATTTTCCTTGAGTAGCCATGTGGGCACTACATGACGTAGTGACCATGGAGGTAGACGACCTTGAGGAGGAGGAAGCGTCACTAGATAGGCAAAGAGGAGCCCATACAAACGAAGAGAGAAAAATGGAACTCGCACGAGTAGCAGTAAGGCCGCACGAACAGCAGGCAGAAGAGAGCGCGATCCAGAGAGAGAGGCCGCAAGAACAAGGGAGACCGCAACGGATAAAGAAGGAAGACCACAGCAGATAAAGATGAGGAGAACTGCAGCGGTCAAGAAGCGCCACGACCAAGAAGCAGAGCAAAGCAGGGGCGGCAAGAAGTTGTGCGAACAAAGGAGATCGCACGAAGCAAAACAGGCAGGGAGGTCGCGTGGATAACCAGAATCCGTGCGAACAGAGGCGAAACCACACAACAAGAGAGAACACGGGAAACAGCTCGCGGCGACTTAAGAACAAGAGCGGCTAGAAAAGGGAAAACAGAGAGGTCGCGCACACAAAAGAGCAACGACAAGGAGAGAAAGAAACCACGCGAACAGGGCGGAAACAGGCGGAAGAAACAAGTCACGAAGACAGTTCGCGAGAAGAGAAGTCAAGCCGCGCGGACAGGCCGTGCGGACAAGGAGAGCCCACAAAATCAGGAGGAAAAGATCGATTCCTCTGATACCATGTCCGAACAGATAAGTAGAAACCGGAAATTGGAATAGCAGAAATTTTATTATCCAAAAAAAGGTGTGTATTACAAAGGTATAACCTCCCTTTTATAGAATGAAGGAAATGAGAGAGATTACAAATAAGCAATGTGAGAGTAAATAATTACAAGTATATGCGGCTTTACAAATAAACAAAACGAACAAGTCACGCGGTTAGACAAGCTGGCTAACCGCTCGACAACCACCAGTAGGAGAGAACAAGCTGCCACAGAGAACAAGCCGCCACAGGAGACCGCTAGACCGCCAGTCTCCAAGTCGCCTGAGACAAACCGCCAGACCGTTGGGATACCAAACAGCAACATCCCGACAGACAAGCCGCTGGGATAAACCGCCAGACCTCCCGGTCTCCGAACAGCAACAGACCACCCGACCTCCATGCTGCAACAGTTTTCACCCTATTTTTCTTATCATTTTCATCCATTCATGTGCTAGAAATGTCCTTTTAATGTTCATTTTGAGTTTATTTAGAATTTTGGTCTGATTGAATGATTGTTTGCACTAGTGTGGATTTTTGTGTGCATTTTAGGGGAGGTTATGTTCAATTTGGCTCACACACGTCCGTACGGAATTTTCGCACGCGCGTGCGCCTCTTTCTCCCCTAACATGCACGTTTTCTGTCAATTCAAATTTGCTTGTGCATTATTTTCGCACGTCCGTGCACACACGTGCATTTGCGCGTGCATAGTAATTTTGTGGTTTTCACGCAGGTTAATACGAGTTTACGCGTGTGCGCACGTGCAAATACGCATGTGTGACCTGGGCTCCCAGTTCTTCACTGTGTTTCTAACTCACGCACGCGCGTACATTTTGCGCCGCACGCACGCGCACACCCTGTTTTTCTATATTGTAGTTGTTTGCAATTTCAGTTGGGTGTCGATCAGGAATCCGTCCGGGAGCGCCGTTTAGGTCAAAATCTCTAGGTTATCGCCCCTAGGCCCTTTCCTTTCTCCTCAAGTATTCTAAAAGGGAAGAAAGTGATTTTCAAGGTGCCATTGGAGCTCCAAGCTGGAGCACTTAGTGTTGAAGAGAACAAACCCTGGGAGAAGATGCGTTAGGAGAAGGTGACAACTTTTCCCGTATCGTGGACGAGGCCAAGGAGGAAGAGGTTGAGTTGGCAAACCAAGTTGGGATCTCCTACGATTCCGAGGAGACTAGGCTTTCATTCCCTCCATGCTAAGTATTGGTAACTTGTATTTTGCTCCATTCTTTTAAAGTACTTGTAATCTTTATTGAAGTGTATTCTAAAGCATCTACATGCCATGACTATTGGGTGTAGGTGTTCGTAGTTACATTTTCTATTTGTGGATGAGGTATGGATGAGTGGTTTGTGTTCATCTTGATGTGTTTGTGAATTGTGTTGGTTCGTTGTGTTTGTGTACGAAGCAGAGGCCTGCGACCCGCGGGAGGGTGAAGCGGAGGCTTTCAACCCGAGAGGTGCGAAGTGAAGGAAGTTGACACATGGAGGTACGAATCGGAGGCAAGCGAGCCGCGGAGGAGCGAAGCAGTGACTGCGACCCACACGTTAAATTAGTTGTCTTTTTTATTGCTTTAGGTTTAGCCAAAATCAAACCCCCCGTTAAAACGTCGACTAAAGACTTCAATCTCAAGTTTTCCTCGGAAGATAACTCTACCCTGCTATGTTCCACATGAGATCGATACTCGGGGTTAACTTCTCATTTTATTATTACTTGATGGCATCGGTACTCTTGCCGTAATCGCATCAATACACAATAGAGGATCATTTTTGGACTTAAAGTAAAATATTGAATATGCTGTTAGGGCCTGGTCTTCTAGATTAAGTAGATGCAGCCTTTACCTTGAGCCTAGGAAATATTGTTGTCTTATCTGTGAGAGTTTGGGTCCCATATAGATTCCCTGCCGTACTTTTGTTTGCTTAACCAGTGAAAACTGAATCTGCGCTGCTCCCTAGTTGAGGAATTATGTACTATTTATGTACAGTAATTTTAAAATATTCCTTATCATTTCGATATTGTTAACTATTATAATTCTAGTTCGTTTAGCATTTTTTTGAGTTGACCTTTTCTATGATGTATAATTTTTGCCTCATTTTCTGTTCATTCCATTTACTAGAGAACCTATTTTATGCCCTGATAGATTCTTTTTTAAAACAGGTTCGACTGTTTTTGGTTTTGGAATCTTTGAACCACCACTATGCATGAATTTCATAATTTCAGACATGTTTTTGATATTTCTACTCAGAGGATCTCACACAAAATATTATTTTCAGAGATGGGTTAGTTGGGCTTTTTTATGATTTGAAACTTTTGGCGGGACCAATGGGCTCCTCGGGTGGTGCATCTGAGATTGTTGAGTCAGGTGAAGAGTTCAACTATGGGATTTATTCTAATCAGTCACGGCCACTAAGAGTCAAGCTAAAAGAAGACGAAGGAAAATCCCGTGGTTGTCCCATCGAGGATGATCTTAATCGTCTTATTGAAACAATTGATCTCAGATCATCGCCTAGGATATTGAGCCCTTGGAAAATGGCTCATGACATACAAAGGAAGGATATATCTAAAAAGCCCATTATAGTTAATGCACCGCAAGACTCGGTCTTTGGAATTTCCGACTCTGTAACCCTGAAACAGGCTTTGAGAAGATTATGCATTTCCCAGGCATCTGAGCAGGCTGCAATGAAGAGGTCGATCAAACCAATTGGCTCGCCTGGTGCCTCTGAAGCTGACACAATTAAAAGGTTGTTTGCAACACTCATTCTTGATGGCAGCAAATCTGATCTCTCCGTTGATGAAATTGAAAATAAGTTATCTGAAGTATCCATTGAACCTAAAAATATATCTCCAAATTCACCTAAGAAGGGTGTATCTTCTCCGCATACTGCAACTACTGCAGCCAAAGCAACCAAAACCAGAATCCAAGATGTGATAGCTCCATCAAAGGTTGCCACACCACTACACAATTCAGCTTCGACATCAAATGCATTCAAAACCAGAATCCAAGATGTCATAGCTACACCATCTGCAAGAGGCAGTGGTCATTCAATGTTAGCTTCAGAACTAGGAATAAAAAGAAAATCAAATCTAAAAGCTTCTACATCTAGCTCTGAGACAAAGACGGGAGTGAATAAGCGTTGTATGAGTTCTGCGATCAAACCAACTTTTAGGAATAATTTGCCCCTTATTAAGAAAGGTAGACAGGAATTTACATTATCTATGGGGAATTCTGGCAGGTCTGTCAATACTGAGGAATCTATGAAGAGTCCTAGTAAAACTAACTTGGGCACAAAGAAGTTTATTTCTGCAGCATCTGGAACAACAAAGCCTGGAGATGCAATCGGTACTAAAAGCAAGGACAATGTCACTGATAAATGTGTTCGTAATCCGGATAACTGCAGCCCCGGCAAAACCACAGGTGCAAGAACGAACAAAACACCAAGATCCAAAGAAAAGGGTGATTGTTCCCAGAGTTCTATAAGTAGCCTAGGTGATTATAGCAGTAGCACTAGCATAAGTGGTGAGAGTAATCAGAGTGGTTCTAGTGGAAATGTCATTAGACCTCACATGTCCAAGGATGTAAAATGGATAGCTATCCACCATGTTTTGAATCATCTTGGAGGTTTTGGATTGATGAACTTCAAATTAATCAAAAAGCTTGGATGTGGAGACATTGGTACTGTCTACCTTGCTGAGCTGAGTGGGTCAGGGTGCTTGTTTGCTTTGAAAGTGATGGATGTTGAGTTTCTGTTGAGCAGAAAGAAGATTCTGCGGGCCCAAAGTGAAAGAGAGATTTTGCAAATGCTTGATCACCCATTCCTTCCAACACTGTATGCACATTTTACAACAGACAACCTCTCATGCTTGGTCATGGAGTATTGTCCAGGTGGTGATCTGCATGTTCTTCGACAAAAGCAACCTGGGAGGAGGTTTTCAGAACCAGCAGCTAGGTATGTAACTTTAGAACTATTATTTCTATTTTGATATACTAGTGTATGATTTTATTTTACATCTGAATACATTTTATTGATTATGAAAATGAGTTTTCTGTAGTTTATTTATATGAATGTTTTTTTTAACTGTTAATGCCAAATCATTATTTTACTTCCATTTTACTGTACTCTTGGAAGTGGACAGCCACGTGATTGAATAATTTATTACATTAACTGAATACTGCTCATGAAAGCACCTAATGGATGGTGTTATTTGGACCATTTTGTTTACTGCTTTATGATGCCGTGGCAGGTCGATTCGTGACGAACACACTAAAAGAGATCCTAAATGCGATGTATTATGATATAAATGCAAGAAGGGTACCCAATAAAATTACCAATGACAATTAACTACTACAGGACCAACAGGGGCACAAGCTTTAACAAATTTAATTATAGAGAGTGAGCGTTATTCAACAAACAATTAAGGTGCAAATACTGTAAGCGTGAAATAATGAACCCCGCAAATCACACAACATTCGATACTTGTAACAAATGAAACAAAATCCATAAAAAATATAGTGCCAAATACAAACGATAGAAAATAATAACCCCAAACAATGACTTACACATGCAGGTGGTGGTGGGAGTGGAGAATGGTGTTGATCCAATTGTTGGACATTCCGCTTGGGGTGGTTGCTGGACAATAGTAGGGAAAGGCTCGGGAATGGCTAAACACCGGTCCTGGGGATGGTTGGATGCTGGACAGCGGTAGGGAAGGGCTCGAGAATGGTAAACACTGGATTTGGTTGACTGTGTATGAGAAGGATTGGGAGAGGTTTTTGGGGTGCATTGGGCTTAGGCTGGAGGGTGGGGAGGGGGTAGCGGTTTTGATGGGGCTTTGGGGGTGGAATAGCAATAGGAAGGGAGTGGGGTAGGCGGGCTTTAGTTATGAGCGGGAGAAGTCCAAGCGGTGGTTTGGATATGGGAAAAGAAGGGAGGAATGTTGTAAGCAGTTGAGGGGATGGAAGAGAGGAGGCGGGGTAGGCTTACGGGATCATGTGGGGGCTTGGTCGCGGGTATGACGGGAGAATGCGATGGAACAAGAGGCTGCGAGAAAGGAGAGTCCAGTAGTCGCTCCAGGAGAACTGCTTGGCGTCGCACCAAGGGTGACCGACGGCTTCGAATGGAAGTCCAAAACCCACCATGTCCAGCTGCTCCATGCATGTGTAATTATATACCCAAGGCTGGACTAGGCATTCTAATCAGATGGCTCACAACAACCAAGCCGATCAAATGCCAAATATAACTAAAAAAATAAAATAAAACATCAAATGGACTAGAAACAACCGTTTAGGCATATCCTTGGACTCAGATCGGCCAAATGGGTAGCAATTCACCTTCTCATGCGGGAATAGACTCGAACGGGCCAATGATCTCCATCAACTCCTCCGAGTTTGAAAGCACTCATCTCCGTTGTGTGAAGACGATCATATTCCCAGTGTAGCCTCGGGGCAAGTCTCTCGAGCTCCTCCGATGACATCCATGTAGCATCATAAAGTGGGCGACCCCTCCAACGGACAAGATATCGCGAAATATCTCGCCTGTCTGCCGTGATGACGTCGCGGCTTATGGTCTCCAAATTATCTTTGGTAAGTACATGTGCCTCTGACTGAAATGTATCTCTGTCTGACCGCGGGGCTAGTGGAACCGCCGATGGCACGAGATAATTCTCCTGGCGCGCTCCTCAGGCGGGCATTGGGATGACATGATGGGGGACCAAAGGAGGCTGTGGCTCAGGTGTGGGTGTGGAAAAAGGTTCCACACACACGCATTCCTCATAGTAAGGAGTTAGATCCTCTACGTTGAATACTCATCTAATGTCCATATTTTGAGTGGTGTCAATCTTAAGCATTTGTACCGATCCTCTGCACGACTGTATATGGGCTCATTTGACGAGCGCTTAGGTTCTTTGTTGGTCCTTGTAAAACCCTATCAGATTATATGCGAACCATCACTTTCTCTCCCGCCACAAGAATTTGTTCCCTCTTGTGCTGACCTACTTTATCTTTATATTAATCATTACTAGATGCAATTTTCTTGCAGACCGACTCATGAAGTGCATGCACATACTGAATGAAAAACTCCACTGACTCACTGGGTCGAGACTCAAGAGGGACATCGATCAAGTTAATAGGCTTCCTATGTTCATACCCTAATATGATACAAAATGAACTTAAACCTGTAGTCCTATTGACGGAACTGTTATATACAAACTCAGCTATATATAGGATGGAATCCCAGGTGGACAGATCATCCCCAACAAGATAATGCAATAGTCCCTAAACTACGGTTGACAACTTCCGTTTGTTCATCCGTTTGTGGTGGTAGGTGGAGAACTTCAATGTCGTACCAGTTTTCTTCCATAATGTCTTCAAAAAGTAACTCATGAAATGAACGTCACAGTCAAAGACTGAAAGTGGGTAACCTGTGATACCTGAACACCTCCCTAAAGAATAGTACAACCAAATGAGACGCATCAACGGTCTTGTGACAATGAATAAAGTGGGCCATCTTAGAGAGACGGTCCACCACAACAAAGATCGAATCGAATTTCCTCAGAGTGCGATGGAGCCCTAGTTCAAAATCCATACTAATATCAGTGCAGGGCCTCAACGAGACAGGTAGTGGAGTGTACAATCCTGTGGGCTGACAAGCTCCCTTCGCAGTCTGGCAGACTCGACAATGTCTAACAACCCGGATAACATCCTTTTTAGGTCATGCAAAAAAAAAACGGCTCTCAACTAACGCGATCGTCTTGTCTCGCCCGAAGTGTCCCACTGCCCCGCTTGCGTGCTGCTCCTAGATGAGGAAGTCTCGAAGGGATGTCTGAGAAACGCAGAGGCGAGAGCCCAAAAATAAGTACCTATCATAGATCGTATCAACCTCACAAGGGTCAGGAGGGTCCCTCGCTAACACGACAAAGATGTCACCAAAACCAGGGCACGCTAGTTAATAGTAAACTAGGCGCTCAAAGCCCATAACTCGGGTGCTCATGGTGTGAAGGATGCTGAACCGATGACTCAAAACGTTAGCCGGCGTGTTCTCGACACCAGCTCGATGTTTGAGAACATAATGATAATCTTGCATATTACTCCACCCATTTCTTATGACGGTGATCTAATTTCTTCTGCGAATTGAGATACCTTAGAGCTTGATGGTCAGAATACAGAACGAACTCCTTATGCATGAGATAACGTCTCCAGTAGCAAAGTGCTTGTACGATGACATAGAACTCCCGATCATAATTCGAATACTTCTGTGGGGCATTATTCAGTTTCTCGCTGAAGTGGGCAGCTGGATGACCTTCCTGACTAAGTACCACACCAATTCCAACTCTTGATGCATCACTGGCCATCTCGAAGGCTTTGAAGAAATCTGGTAAGCGTAGGACATGAGCAGTAGACAGTCTTTCCTTAATCTCCTCAAAGGCCTAAATGACAGCATTCGTCCACACAAACTCACCCTTACAAAGGCAGCTCGTCCAGAGGGCCATAATAGAGCAGAAGCCTCAGACAAACCTCCTATATAAAGTGGCAAGTTCATGAAAACTATGAGCCTCTTGAATGTTCAACGGAATGGACCACTCACGAATGAATTTGACCTTGTCTGGGTCAACCGAGATTCAAATAGCATAAGCTATATATACCAATAAGTGAACAAACATGAACAAGAGCGAACACTTCTTCCGATTAATGTAGAGATGCTCCCTTCACAGGAGTTTAAATACGAGACGAATGTGGTGAAAGTGCTCAGTGCAGACCTGACTGTATATCAATATTTCATCAAAATACACTACCAAAAATTTGCCCATGTAGGGACGCAAGACCTGTGTCATAACCCTCATGAATGTGCTGGGAGCGTTTGATTGTCTGAACTTCATAACTTGTCACTTACACAAGCCGTCCTTCGTCTTGAAGGTCGTTTTCCACTCATCCCCCTCTCTAACTCTAATCTAATGATACCCACTACGAAGGTCGATCTTCAAAAAGATCTGGGCACCGACCATCGAGTTCAGGAGGTCATCGAGGTGAGGAATGAGAAAATGACACTTCACCGTGATTTTATTTATGCACATGCGCCAACTCCCATCCTTCGGGGTAAGAAGGGATGGTACCGCATAGGGGCTCAGACTTCTTCCGTAGAAGATCATCGACTTGCCATTTCAACTCGGCATGTTCGGTCAGATTCAAGCGATAATGGGGTAAATTGGGCAAAGATGCCTCGGACACCAGATCGATCGCGTGTTGGATGTCACTCAAGAGCGGAGGGGGGGGGAGCTCATTATGGAGCTCCTTAGGCATAATATCTACGTAATTATCCAACAATTAACGAACATCAGGGTTAGTAATCTCAGTATCAATAAAGCTCTCAAAAGTCATCGTGGCTGCAACATAACCCCTGCCTCTAAGCACTCTCTAAGGAAATCTCCCTTCCTCAAGAAATGTATGGGCCTCAATGACCCTGCACTAACAGATGACTCCACCTTGACCTTGGGAGGATCCCTCTGCTGGATCAGAGTAAGGGTAATCTTCTACCCTTTATGGAAGAAAACACACATGTTGGGTCGTCCATAACACGTGGTGTCGCGATCATATAGCCAAGGTCATCCAAGTAAAACGTGTGTGATGTCCATAGGGATAACGTCACACCAGACCTTGTCCTCAGTTGATGCTAAGTGAATCGACGCCAGACCATGTTGTTTAACATGGATAGTGGATTTGTCTATCCATAAGTCACAGTGAGGATGCAGAAGAGGCTCGACAGTAAGCTCCATCCTCTCTAACCCTTTCTTAGTAATTATATTTATGCAACTACCACTATCAAATATCAACGGTGAGTTTGCAGGGTCCTCTTGCGCTCGAAAACTACGTGAAGAAAATCGTAGTGCAGCTCCAATCCTCCTCGACACGTGTAGTGTGCAGGAGGCGACGAAGTACTCCTAACTTTAGCAATCTCTCAGAGTCGCTCTCTAATCCCTCCTCTACAACGACCGTAATCTTCTCGATGGTGGCATCCCCAGCCTCAATACTGGGCTCATTCGATTCCTCAATCAGTAAATTTTTCGTCAGGCATTGCACCGCGAAGTGTCCTCTGCCAGAACATGGATAATATTGGACGCCCACAGGTTTGGGGCCTTAGGGGACAATATTTTTCCCCTCGCATCTGTGGGAGTGTTGGGGGGGGGAGGGGGGATGCAGGGGCAGCGGTCGTGGCTGGAGTGGGTCTCCTAGATGCTGTGACATTAAGTCGAGAGGTGACCTGTCTCGGGCCAGCAGCTCGCAAATATTTCTTGTATTCTAGTGCAAGCTAAAAAACCTGCTCAACCATCTCAATCCTTTGGGGAATCAGTTCCCTTAGGATGTCAGACATATCTAGTCGGAAAACGGGATGTAGTGGCAACGAGCTTCTCCAGAATATCACCACGGACTACTAGTTTATCGAAACGTGACATGTAATCTGCAATGGAAAGGTCCCCTGCCAGAGTGTGTATAGCTGATCTAAGAGCTGGTCACGATACGAAACAGGGAGGTATTTATCTTTCAGTTGTTGCTTCATTTTGTCCCATCTGGTGATGGAGTAATAGCCGTCCCACTCAAGTAACCTCTCCAAGCTCGACCAATATATTTTTGCTTAACCGATCAACTTCATTTTGGTGAATTGCACATGCCTCTCCCCACTCAACTCAAACCAGTCGAAATAATGATTCATAGCTATAATCCTATCGCTAAATACCTTTGGGTATAGGTGACCGTCAAAGAAGGGTCCGTTAATGCAGATACGCCGGGTGATATCATTCTCTTCTGAAGTTATCTCGTGGCATGGCGCACGGTAGTCACCATAATGATCGTCATAGTCATAGTCGTATCGTGCGGGTGGGGCTCAATCTCTACAACCACGTGGGGGTGGTGGACAAGGTGCATTGGGAAGACGCACCTCCGGAGGGGTGGTCTCGGCGATTCCTCCCTAGGTTCTGCTGATACTTATAATCACGATGGAAATTCCCTCTCGCGAGAGGAGGGGTGGTCTCGGCGAGGAATGTCTCTACTACGTCTCTCCGGACGGGGTGCAACATCTCAGGGATCCTCGGAGGGCTCCTCATCATGGGGAGTGCAGAGAAAAGCTGAACCTTGTCGATACTTTTTTGTTATCAAATATAATGTATGAATACATATATATACGAGGGAGAAAGAGAGGCGAGTCTCTTATACAAGGTGTGAGACTAATGTATAAAAAGAAACAAAAAAAAACTAAATGGGGCACAAACCTGGGCTTTTACATGGACTTTTCTATCACTCCCCCGCAAGTTGGAGCGTACAAGTCGTAGGCACCCAGCTTGGATAGGAACTGGAAAAATAGGGTACTCGGTAGGGCTTTCGTAAGAAGATCAGCAACTTGTTTAGTGCCCGAAACATGCTTCAATTCTAGCTTCTTCATTTGAACTTTCTCCCTAACAAAGTGGCAGTCCAATTCAATGTGTTTCATTCTTTCGCGGAAGACTGGATTCTTCGTTACGTGTATAACAGCTTGACTGTCACATAGTAAGGTAGCAGGTGAAGGGAGTTTTACTCCTAGATCATCGATGAGACTTTCAAGCCACTTAAGCTCAGAGACAACTAACGCCATCGACCGGTATTCAGTTTCAGCTGAAGATCTAACAACCACAGCTTGTTTCTTACTGCGCCAGGTCACAAGGTGACCTCCAAAGTTGGTACAAAATCCACTAGTGGACTGTTGATCGTCCATGGAACCAGCATAATCTGCATCTGAATATGCCACCAATGTGGAAGTAGAAGAAGAGGTTTTGCATACCAACCCTTGACCAGGACTGTTTTTAGATATCTCAGGATGCGCTCGACGACCTGTAGATGAGACATCCAAATAGCATGCATAAAACAGCTGAGCACCCCAACAACAAAAGATATGTCCGGTTTCGTGACCATTAGATAAATAAGTTTTCTAACGAGTCGACAAAAGTATTCTGAATTTGGAAGAAGATCTGGATCAGAAGCATGTGCGCACAACTTGTGATTGACATCCATCGGGGTATTAATCGGCTTGCATCCAGAATGACCAACATCCTGAAGAAGGTCGAGACAATATTTCCGTTGAGAGAGGAAAAGTCCATCAGGACGTCTTGCGATCTCAAGAACAAGGAAGTATCGAAGGTTCCCCAGATATTTTGTTTGAAAAACCGAACTAAGATGTTGTTTGACCGATTGTATTCCCTTTGAATCGTCTCTTATAATTAGAATGTCATCGACGTATACCAAAATAAGAATCGTTCCTGTAGTTTGATGTCGAGTGAATAGAGAAAAGTCTGCCGAGCTCCGAGTAAAACCAACCTCCCAAACAGCCTTACTAAACTTATCGAGATCTTGTGCGCACAACTTGTGTTGCACGTTAACCGTTTCTTGTAGGTCGCTATTTAGAAATGCATTCTTGATATCCAGCTGATGTAAGGGCCAGTGGCGATGCACAACCACAAAAAGGACGCGAACTGTGTTGAGCTTGGCCACTGGAGAGAATGTTTCCTCATAATCGAGACCTTGTTGTTGAGTAAAGACACAAGCCACCAGTCAGGCTTTAAGACGGTCAATTGTACCATTATCAGCATGCTTGATGATAAAGACCCATTTACACCCAACAGTCGTGTGACACGGAGGAAGGGGAACCAAATCCCATGTCTGGTTTGCCCAGAGGACTGTCATTTCTTCGTCCATGACTGCCCGCCAGCCCGAATATTGTAGAGACTCCTGCACAGAGTTAGGAATAGAAATAGAGGACAAAGAAGTTGCAAAGGTGTGAAGCAGTGAGGACAGGCGATGTAACGATACATAGTTTGCCATGAGATGAGCGGTAGAGGCTGGTGCCGGATCAGCAGGTCGCAGAGTGTCAGGGGTCGAAGCCGACTACATTGGGGCGGCAGAGCGAGGAGGGTGACGAGTATAGACACTGATAAGAGGGGGCTTGTGGAGAACGGGAGCCGGGGCAGGGAGGAGCCGTGGTGGAGGAGAGGTAACTGGGATGACAGTTCTTGGGACGGATTGTGGTGGAATAGGTGGGTTTGGGGCACAAAAGAACGGTTGATATTCCCAGAAGGTAACATCCGGAGAAACCGTCATTTTGCGGGTAGTAGGAGAATAACAGACATACCCTTTCCGAGTACGAGAATAACCAATTGAATGAGAGTAAAGAAAAGTATCTATTCATCCTCATAAGGGGTATATATATATAAGATACAAGGAATAACACAATAACACAATAACACAATAACATGATAACACGCCAATACTCCCCCTCAAGCTGGCGCGAAGAGGTCAAGCAAGACCAGCTTGCCACATGTAGAGAGAAGTCGGGAAGGCCCAACCTCCTTGGTGAAGGCATCTGCAATCTATTCTGCGGAGGGAACATAGGACGCTTCAAGAGTCCTCGAACGGATGTGCTCGCTGAGAAAGTGAATATCAACCTTAATATACTTAGTCCGCTCGTGCAGAACCGAGTCGGAAGCAAGCATGAGAGCGGACTGATTGTCGCACACAAGAGTCGAAGAACCAGAGGGAGGAGAGCCAAGCTCGGTCAAGAGAGTATGCATCCAAAGGAGCTCAGTAGCGCCATGGGCCATAGCCCGGTACTCAGCCTCAGCAGACGAGCGGGAGACAACACTGCTTCTTGTTCTTCCAGGAAACAAGACTGCCACCATAGAAAGTGCACATCCCCGAAGTAGAACGTCGATCAATGAGGGAACCAACATAGTCAGAATCCGTGTAACAAGTGAGACCAGAGGCCGGAGATGAATGGTAGAAGAGCCCTAGGCCAGGAGATCCCTTCAAGTAGTGGAGGATCCAAAATGCTGCATCTAGGTGAGGAGTCCGGGGAGCATGCATGAACTGACTGACTACACTCACAGCAAAGCTAATGTCAGGGTGAGTGTTGGTCAAGTAGATAAGTCTGCCGACAAGACGCTGATATCTGCCCGGTTCAGGGAGAGGATCGCCAGACTCGGCGTGAAGGCGGTGGTTTGGATCCATGGGTGTAGACACAGGAGAGCACCCAAGAAGGACAGGATCACTTAAGAGGTCGAGTGTATACTTGCGCTGAGATAAGGAAATCCTCTGCTGAGACCTTGCAACTTCAATATTGAGAAAATACTTCAGAGGCCCCAAATCTTTCACTTCAAATGCTTTCTGAAGAACCCCCTTGATCTGAAGAATCCCCGAGTTATCATCATCGGTAAGGATGATATCATCCACATAGACAAGAATAATGACCCTACGACCATCCACAGTAGTCCGAACAAAGCACGTGTGGTCGACATGACACCTGGTGAACCCACTCTGAAGCACAACAATACCAAACCGCTCAAACCACGCACGAGGAGACTGCTTCAACCCATACAAGGACTTCTGCAAAATGCAAACACGGCCCGAATACTCCCTCTGAAGTTTGTAACTAGAGGGTGGATCCATATAAACTTCCTCAGCAAGGTCGTCATTGAGAAAGACATTCTTCACGTCCATCTGATGAAGAGGCCACCCATGGAAGACAACGAGAGAGACAAGCAGACGGACAGTATATAGCTTGGCCACCGGGGCAAAGGTCAAGCCGTAATCCCCATGAGTCTGTGTGAAGCCCTTGGCCACAAGACAGACCTTGTAGCGGTCAAGAGAACCGTCGGCATTATACTTGACAGTGTAAACCCAACGACATCCAACAGTTTTCCGACCTGCAGGAAGAAGGACCAAACACCAGGTACCCACCTTTTGTAGTGTGGACATCTCATCCTCCATGGTCGCCACCCATTCTGGGTGCTGGAACGCCTCAGTCGTCGAACCCGGAGCTCGGATCAGGTCGTTAACAGTCAGAAAAGCCTGATAACCCTGAGAAAGACGCTGGTAGGACACATAGCTTGCCACAGGATGGTTAGTAACACAATAGCGCTTACCTTTGCGAAATGCAATGAGTAAGTCAGAGGAGGGAAGAGCATCACCTGCCAGAGGATGTGGCACAAGGTCCTGTGAGCTGCGCGTAACCTGTGGATCTCGAAGAATGGGGTGTACATGGGAGGGCCCGCGTGGGCCACGAGTGTAAGTCTGCAACAAAAGAAAGTCGTGCAGCGGAGCAAGGGCAACCGGAGTCGGCTGTGGCGGAGCAGAAGGAGCAACACAGACAGGGGAGGGACCATAGAAGGGGACATCCTCAAAGAACATAACATCTAGGGAGTGAAAAGTCCTGCGAGAAGAAGGGTCAAAACACCGATAACCCTTGGAAGAAGAGGAATATCCCAAAAATAGGCAGCAAATAGCTTTGTCATCAAGCTTTGTCCGAGTCGGACGACGGTCTTGGACAAAACACACACACACAAACACCCGGAGAGGGACGGGAAACAGAGGGCGGCGGGGAGATAGAAGAGTAAGAGGTACCCGACATGCTAAAGGCTTACAAGGCAGACGGTTGACCAAGAAGGTCCCCGTAAGAAGGGCATCACTCCAAAACGACTTGGGAACGTGAGATCCACGAAGAAGAGACCGTGTCACATTCAAGAGATGATGATTCTTGCGTTTCGCCACCCTGTTCTGTTCTGGCGCATAGGGACAGGAGAATTGATGAAGGGTTCCTTGGCTAGTAAGGAAAGAAGTGAAATAGGAAGAAGTATATTCTCCCCCATTGTCAGAGCGAAGGACCCGAATACGAAAAGAAAACTGAGTCTGAACCATACTAGTAAACTGGGTATATAAATCAACGACATCAGATTTGACACACATAAGATAGACCCAACAACAACGGGTATAATCATCTATAAAAGTAACAAAATACCAAAAATCATCATAAGAAACAACCGGGGCAGACCCCCAAACATCTGAATGAATAATATCAAATAGTGCAGAAATACGAGAAACAGAAACATGATAAGAAGTGCGTGTATGTTTGCTAAGCTGACACACATCACACTGAAAAGATTTCTCAAACGAGACACTCGGAACAAGAGACGACACAATCTGGGGACTCGCATGCCCCTGTCTAGCATGCCAAAGAGCAGGTGAAGTAGCAGCAACAACGGTGGATGGGGGTGAGAGACAGGGCGAAGGAGGTGGAAGATCCAGCTGGTATAGCCCGTCGCGCTCACGGCCGTAGCCAAAAGTGCTCCTCGTGGTCAGGTCCCGAAAAACATAGCCAGAAGAAAAAATGTCACCGAGCAGTGCATCGAACGAGTCAATTGACTAACAAAAAGAAGATTTAAAGCAAGTTTGAGAACATGAAGAACTGAACCCAAGGAGAAGGAGGGAGACAGGAACTGTGCCCCGGTGAAGGATGGGGGTCACAGATCCATCGGCACGGCGAACCTGCCGATGGACGCTCGGAGACTCAAGAGAAGAGAACAAGCGTGTCTCACCAGTCATGTGATCAGCGGACCCAGAGTCAATCACCCAGGGAGAAGCAGGCCCATCTTGAGTGACATGAAAGGCCATCGGGGTACCTGACGCAGACGCTGAAGTCGACGAGAACGATGAGGAGGCTGACAACGACTGAACATGAAGAGGCTGGTGCAGAGTCTGAAACGGAGACTGTAACTGAAGCTGAGATTGGAGTTGCTGCACTTGAGCCATAAGCTGACTCCAGTCGGCGGAAGGAGCCCCAGAAGAGGCACTGAAATCAGGTTGGCCCCCAAAGTCGGAAGAAGTAATGGCGGCAGCACGCGTGTCGTGGAATTGCTGGCGTAGGTGAGGAAAGAGCATCCATCATCGGGCCTTCTCATGACCAATCCGGAGGCAGTGCTGACACTGAACAAAAGCAAATGGGCTGCCGCAGCCACCCCCGCGACCTCTAGAGGTATAAGTACGCCCCGCCGCGCACAGAAGAAGTACGACCTAAAGCCAGGGCCATTTGGTCTGGAAGAAGAACAAAAGCCAGAACGGGCGAAACAACAGTCAGGCGGGCACGACGCTCATGCTCCTCCACCATGGCATAAGCATCCAAGATATCAGGAAGGGGGTTCATGCTGACAATCTGAACCCTAATTTGCTCAAACTCGGGCTTCAAGCCCATCAGGAACTGATAGGTCTCCCGCTTCTCCTGCCGCTGCTTGGCAACAAGTAGGTCCTCTGGATGTGAAACAGCACTAAGCGGCTCAAGATTAACAAGCTCCTGGAATCTCCCTGAGAGAAAGGTAAAGTACTCGTGCACCGAACGGTCCCCCTGACGAGCAGTAGAAATCTCCTGAAAGACAGAATAAATCCGTGTATCAACGCGTCCAGGGGCAGTGGTCGTTGCTGGAGTGGGTCTCCTAACTGTGGTGACATTAAGTCGAGAGGTGACCTGTCTCGGGCTAGCAGCTCACAAATATTTCTTGTATTCCAGTGCAAGCTAAAAAACCTCCTCAACCATCTCAATCCTTCGGGGAATCAGTTCCCTTAGGATGTCAGACATATCTAGTCGGAAAACGGGATGCAGTGGCAACGAGCTTCTCCAGAATATCACCACGGACTACTAGTTTGTCGAAACGTGACATGTAATCTGCAATGGAAAGGTCCCTGCCAGAGTGTGTATAGCTGATCTAAGAGCTGGTCACGATACGAAACAAGGAGGTATTTATCTTTCAGTTGTTGCTTCATTTTGTCCCATCTGGTGATGGAGTAATAGCCGTCCCACTCAAGTAACCTCTCCAAGCTCGACCAATATATTTTTGCTTAACCGATCAACTTCATTTTGGTGAATTGCACACATGCCTCTCCCCACTCATCTCAAACCAGTCGAAATAATGATACATAACTATAATCCTATCGCTAAATACCTTTGGGTACATGTGACCATCAAAGAAGGGTCCGTTAATGCAGATACGCCGGGTGATATCATCATCTTCTGAAGTGCGGGTGAGGCTCGATCTCTACGACCACGTGGGGGTGGTGGACAAGGTGCATTGGGAAGACGCACCTCCGGAGGGGTGGTCTCGGCGATTCCTCCCTAGGTTCTGCCGATACTTACAATCACGATGGAAATTCCCTCTCGCGAGAGGAGGGGTGGTCTCGGCGAGGAATGTCTCTACTACGTCTCTCCGGAGGGGTGCAACATCTCAGGGATCCTCGGAGGGCTCCTCATCATAGGGAGTGTAGAGAAAAACTGAACCTTGTCTATACGTTTTCGTTATCAAATATAATGTATGAATATATATATATATATATATATATATATATATATATATATATATATATATATATATATATATATATATATATATATATACGAGGGAGAAAGAGAGACGAGTCCCTTATAAAAGGTGTGAGACTAATGTATAAAAAGAAACAAAAAAAGACTAAATGGGACACAAACATGGGCCTTTACATGGACTTTTCTAACACTCCCCCGCAAGCTGGAGCGTACAAGTCGTAGGCATCCAGCTTGGATAGGAACTGAAAAAATAGGTACTCGGTAGGGCTTTCGTAAGAAGATCAGCAACTTGTTTAGTGCCCGAAACATGCTTCAATTCTAGCTTCTTCATTTGAATTTTCTCCCTAACAAAGTGACAGTCCAATTCAATGTGTTTCATTCTTTTGCGGAAGACTGAATTCTTCGCTATGTGTATAGCAGCTTGGCTGTCACATAATAAGGTAGCAGGTGAATGGAGTTTTACTACTAGATCATCGATGAGACTTTCAAGCCGTGTAAGCTCAAAGACAACTGACGTCATATGACCGATATTCAGCTTCAGCTGAAGATCTAACAACCAAAGCTTGTTTCTTACTGCGCCAGGTCACAAGGTGACCTCCAAAGTTAGTACAAAATCCACTGGTGGACCGTTGATCGTCCAGGGAACCAGCATAATCTGCATCTGAATATGCCACCAATGTGGGAGTAGAAGAAGAGTTTTTGCATACCAACCCTTGACCAGGGCTGTTTTTAGATATCTCAGGATGCGCTCGACGACATGTAGATGAGACATCCGAGGAGCATGCATAAATCGACTGACCACCCCAACAACAAATGATATGCCCGGTTTCGTGACCATTAGATAAATAAGTTTTCTAACGAGTTGACGATAGTATTCTGGATTTGGAAGAAGATCTGGATCAGATGCATGTGCGCACAGCTTGTGATTGACATCCATCGGGGTGTTAATCGGCTTGCATCCAGAATGACCAACATCATGAAGAAGGTCGATACAATATTTTCGTTGAGAGTGGACAAGTCCATCAGGACGTCTTACGATCTCAAGACCAAGAAAGTATCGAAGGTTCCCCAGATATTTTGTTTGAAAAATCGAACTAAGATGTTGTTTGACCGATTGTATTCCCTTTGAATCGTCTCTTATAATTAGAATATCATCGACGTATACCAAAATAAGAATCGTTCCTGTAGTTCGATGTCGAGTGAATAAAGAAAAGTCTGTCGAGCTCCGAGTAAAGCCAACGTCCCGAGCAGCCTTACTAAACTTATCAAACCATGCCCTAGGGGATTGTTTGAGACCATAAATAGACTTTTTAAGGTGACATACTCGGGACTCCCTCGTGGTCTCAAACTCGGGCGGTTGTTGCATGTAAACCGTTTCTTGTAGGTCGTTATTTAGAAACACATTCTTGATATCCAGCTGATGTAAGGGCCAGTGGCGATGCACAACCACAGAAAGGACATGAACTGTATTGAGCTTGACCACTGGAGAGAATGTTTCCTCATAATCGAGACCTTGTTGTTGAGTAAAAACACAAGCCACCAGTCTTACTTTAAGACGGTCAATTGTACCATTATCAGCATGCTTGATGACAAAGACCCATTTACACCCAACAGTCGTGTGACACGGAGCAAAGGTGTGAGGCGGCGGGGACAGGCGATGTAACGATACATAGTTCATCATGGGATGAGCGGTAGAGGCTGGTGCCGGATCAGCAGGTCGCAGAGTGTCAGTGGTCGAAGCCGACTACAGCGGGGCGGCGGAGCGAGGAGGGCGACGAGTATAAACACTGATAAGAGGGGGCTTGTGGAGAACGGGAGCCGGGTTAGGGAGGAGCCGTGGTGGAGGAGAGGTAACTGGGATGACAGTTCTTGGGACGGATTGTGGTAGAATAAGTGGGTTTGGGGCACAGAAGAACGGTTGATCTTCTCGGAAGGTAACATCCGCAGAAACCGTCATTTTGCAGGTAGTAGGAGAATATCAGACATACCCTTTCTGAGTACGAGAATAACCAATTGAATGAGAGTAAAGAAAGGTATCTATTCATCCTCATAAGGGGGGTATATATATAAGATACAAGGAATAACACAATAACACAATAACACAATAACACGATAACACGTCAATACTCCCCCTCAAGCTGGCGCGAAGAGGTCAAGCAAGCCTAGCTTGCCAAAATGTAGAGAGAAGTCGGGAAGGCCCAACCGCCTTGGTGAAGGCATCTGCAATCTGCTCTGCGGAGGTAACATAGGACGCTTCAAGAGTCCTTGAATGGATGTGCTCCCTGAGAAAGTGAATATCAACCTCAGTATGCTTAGTCCGCTCGTGTAGAACCGAGTCGGAGGCAAGCATGATAGCGAACTGATTGTCACACACAAGAGTCGAAGAACCAGAGAGAGGAGAGCCAAGCTCGGTCAAGAGAGTACGCCTCTAAAGGAGCTCAGTAGCGCCATGGGCCATAGCCCGGTACTCAGCCTCAGCAGACGAGCAGGAGACAACACTCTGCTTCTTGCTCTTCCAGGAAGCAAGACTGCCACCCTAGAAAGTGCACATTCCCGAAGTAGAACGTCGATCAGTGAGGGAACCAGCATAGTCCGAATCCGTGTAACAAGTGAGGTCAGTGGTCGGAGATGAACGGTAGAAGAGCCCTAGGCCAGGAGATCCCTTCAAGTAGTGGAGGATCCGAAATGCTGCATCTAGGTGAGAAGTTCGGGGAGCATGCATGAACTGACTGACCACACTCACAGTAAAGCTAATGTCAGGGCGAGTGTTGGTCAAGTAGATAAGTCTGCCAACAAGACACTGATATCTGCCCGGTTCAAGGAGAGGATCGCAAGACTCGGCGTGAAGGCGGTGGTTTGGATCCATGGGTGTAGACACAGGAGAGCACCCAAGAAGGCCAGTATCACTTAAGAGGTCGAGTGTATACTTGCGCTGAGATAAGGAAATCCCCCGCTGAGACCTTGCAACCTCAATACCGAGAAAATACTTCAGAGGCCCCAAATCTTTCACTTCAAATGCCTTCTGAAGAACCCCCTTGATCTGAAGAATCCCCGAGTTATCATCACCGGTAAGGATGATATCATCCACATATACATGAATCATGACCCTACGACCATCCACAGCAGTCCGAACAAATCACGTGTTGTCGACATGACACCTGGTGAACCCACTCTGAAGCACAACAGTATCAAACCGCTCAAACCACGCACGAGGAGACTGCTTCAGCTCATACAAAGACTTATGCAAAAGGCAAACACGGCCCAAATACTCCCCCTGGAGCTTATAACCGGGGGGCGGATCCATATAAACTTCCTCAGCAAGGTCACCATTGAGAAAAACATTCTTCACGTCCATCTGATGAAGAGGCCACCCATGGCAGACCGTGAGAGAGACAAGCAGACAGACAGTATATAGCTTGGCTACCGGGGCAAAGGTCAAGCCGTAATCCACAGGAGTCTGAATGAAGCCCTTCACGACAAGACCAGCCTTGTAGCGGTCAAGAGAACAATGACTATGGAGAATCCGCAGCGACTAGAGCGGCGATAAAGGCAAGGCCGCGCGACAAAGAAGAAGCGGCTAGATCAGGCAAAGAGACGGGCTGCTGCGAGAACTGGAGGAACTCTCGGACAAACCGCGCAGCTAACCTGTCACAGATCAAGGGAAGACCTCGCGGCAAAGGGACAGACCGCACGACAAGGAAATGACGGCTAGATAGCAAGAAGAGAAGTGGCTGCAACACGAAGAGAAGCCCATCAAGAGAAGCAGATAGTAGAGGAAATCGCGCAAGGGAAGGCCGCAGTTTAAGCCATTAGAGATCACAACGGCAAGAAATCCGCAGCGGCAAGAAATCTGCAGCGGATATGCCGACAACAAGAAGGTCGCCGCGACTAGAAAAGAGACCAGCTACAAAATAGCAGCGACTACAACATAGGAGAGACGCAGCTAGGAGTGGATGTCTGTGCGAGAAGGGGGGTGGTCCCACGGGAGAGAGGAAGGCTATAAAAGTGGAGCAGGAGAGACAAAGGGGGGTGGTCCCACGGGAGAGAGGAAGGCTATAAAAGTGGAGCAGGAGAGACAAAGGGGGGTGGTTCCACGAGAGGAGAGGAGAAGTCGGGTAGAGACAAGGAAAACCGCTAAGGAGGCGGTTAAACAGAGGAGGCAGATAGCAAGAGAGTAACCGTAGAAGCTGGGCGGTTAGAAAAAGACGTGTCTGCCCGAAACCGTAGGTATGACCAATCGCTCTGTTACCATGTAGAGAAAAGCTGAACATTGTATGTACTCTTCGTTATCAAATACAATGTTTGAATACATATATATAGGAGGGAGAAAGAGAGACGAGTTCCCTATACAAGGTGTGAGACTAATGTATAAAGAGAAACAATAAAAGACTAAATGAGCCACAAACATGAGCCTTTACATAGACTTTTCTAGTAGGGAGGAATCACTCAACCTCTAGGGATCTCTAACTGATCGACCCTTGTGCTAACCCTAGTGATGTCGCCCCTAATGACGTCGGACTAGGCCCCAAATCCGATCAAATTGATCAAGATCAAGTTTTTGAAATTCAGCGGACGTCATGCACGATTGTGAATTGGCGACCCTATCGTCAGTGAGATTTGGGTTTGATATAGATTGACGATAATCTCTACCACTATGTAACACGTAAGTGACCCTAACCTCTTGATACAAATTTGATGCAATGCAGGTAGATTCGGGACGAACATACTAACTGCGGTCCTAAATGCAAAGTATTATGATATAAATGCAAGAGGGATCCGCAATAAAATTACCAATAGTAATTAACTACTATAGGATCAACATGGGCAGAAGTATTAACGAATTTTATTATAGAGAGAGCGTTATTCAACAAACAATTTAGGTGCAAATACTGTAAGTGTGCGCAAAATGAACCCTGCAAATCACATAACATTCAATACTTGTAACAAATGAAGCAAACATACACAAAAAATATACTGCTAAGTACAGACGACAAAAAATTATAACTCCAAACAACAACTTACACATGCAAATAGTGGTGGGAATGGAGAATGGTGATGATCCAATTGCTGGAGGTTCCGCCTGGGGTGGCCGGTTGCTGGACAGTAGTAGGGAAGGGGTCTGGAGCGGCTAAGCATTGGGCCTGGGGATCGTTGTTTGCTGGACAATGATAGGAAAGGGATTGGGAAGGGTAAACAATGGATTTGGTCGATTATGGGTGAGAAGGGTTGGGAAAGGGTTTTGGGGTGCAGCGGACTCAGGCTGGAGGGTGGGGGAAGCGGTTTTGTTGGGGATTTTGGGCGGAACAACAATAGGAATGGAATAGGGTAGGAGGGCATTAGTTCTGAGCGGGAGAAGTCGAGGCGGTGGTTTGGACGAGGGAAAAACAGTGGGGGGAAGGATGTAAGATGTTGAGAGTGGGTAGAAGAAAGGAGATAGGGTAGGCTTACGGGATCAGTTGGCGTCTTTGACGCAGGTATGACGGGAGAAAATAACGGAACAGGGGGCTGTGGGAGAGGGGAGTCCAAGTGTTGCTCCAGCAAAACTGTTTGACGTTGCACCAAGGGTGACCGACGGTTTCTAATGGAAGTCTAAAACCCACCATGCCTTGCCGCTCCCTGCATGTGTAATTATATACCCATGGATAGACTAGGGCATTCTAATTAGATGGTTCACAACACACAAGCCGATTAGACGACAAATATAACTCAAAAAAATTTTAAAAAAACATCAAATGGACTCAAAACAACCATTTGTGTGTATCCATGGGCTTAGATTGCTCAAACGGGTAGCGACTATAACGACCTTAGTCCATCCAATGGGACAACGCCACGGCACCGCTCTAGGCGACGTTACTGGGCTGCAACCCATGTAACCCCTAACCCTTCTCTGCGCCTGTTTCTCAGCCGCGACGGGTTGTTGAGATCGACAAGGCTCGAACCCGAGACCTCCTTGATAAGGAGCCTTCAAACGACTACCAAGGTGTATAAGGATGCTCATCGTGAATGCATGGTCGCTCAAACGACTACCTAAGATACCCGCACTAGGGACGCTGCTACTTAGAGAGGATTCATCTGGTCACTCAGCTGGGAGATCAACATGAGGCTCCTCGAGGAACCCATCACTAGCAGAATGACACTCCAAGTCAGTGTCGTAAATAATAGTAGCGTCCCTAGGAACATGTGAGACAATCACTACATTGATAAGCATAGACCCTAGACTCTAGCTCGAATTAGGATTAGACACCGCAACATAAAGAGACTCTAAATGGCATGCACTCGAGATTGTGCATGTCGTGGGTGAAATGACAACATTTGTGTCAGGAGTAGGAGAAGATCAAACCACGACAAGCTTGCTAGACTGTTCATGAACACTGTCGCTCAATGTTGTGGGATATGGGTCAGAAGTTGTGGGGGAGATCACGCACCAAACATTAAATCTCATGGGAATGAGGCTACTCAGTATCAAGTAATCTAACTTTTGTGTCTAAGGAGGTAGGAGTAGGCACAAGTGTAGCATTGGGCAGGGAGTGACTCATTATAGGGCAATTAGAGTGCAAGCCCACTCAACTAACTCTAGTGGCTCTCAAGGACTGCTCAAAATGATGGGAAAACTGGTGTGTCTTCTTGATAGACTCTAAGTAATGATGTGTCAATTCAGTACGTATTTCACATCGAATTTCAGACCAAAATCGGGAAGCGGTCATAGTTGGCTCCACTCGAATATCGCTACTCACTACTAACTCATCAAAACATTCTTTATACTCAGTGACAAACATAGATTCTTTTCGAAGGGTAAATAATTGCTCAAACATGCAACTCCGACATAATGCAGGTAAATACATCTGACCCAACCTTTGTTTCATCTCCACCAAATTAGTAATGCGATGAAGATGATCCCTCTCATGGGTCTTATCAATGCTAGACCAATATGCTCTCGCTTGATTTATAAGTTTACAATGCAAATTTAATGCGTTTCTCATCGAATAACTCAAAATGCTTGAGGTAATACACTAATACTCCATATACACGAGCCAATAATTAAAAGACTCAGGGCTCGACGATCCGTCAAAAGATGAGAAAACAACACGAAACTGACACTTGAGATCTCTCTCAAAATGATGATCCCCGTAATAGTCATCCCTAAGATAATTGGGTTGTGTCAAAGGATCAAGACGATCCTCCCGCGTGCAGGGATTAGGGACGACAATAATCATTGCAGTGATCACCTTTAGAATAGAGTGACCACGTCGAGGTGTTGACACAATTTCTAGAAGTGTGCTGCGATCAAGAATAATCATCGCAGTAATATAAGGATCTCTCTGAGGGAGTTCAATGGGATCGAGTGTAGATGGACTCAGGATCCTTAAATAGCGGAAGAGAATGATGACGATAACTAGCAATGAAGGGACATAAAGACTCTACTACTGCATATTAAAAATAAATCTCAAACCTAGGGTTCTGATAGCAATATAACACATGACGAATCTATAAGCGACGAACGTGCTATGCCCTAACCCTAGATAAGTGAAAGTAACCACGATGAATATAAAGGAAAAAATGACGAACCCTAAAATGAAGATGCAGATGAACACACACACTCAATTCAATGAACTAACGAATGATAACCTTAATGTGATGCACATGCAATGATTCAATCAATAACAAAAACAACAATACTCAAGCCTTTATCCCACAATAGTGGGGTCGGCTATATGGATCCTTTGTCGCCATTGTGCATTATATTTAGTCATAATCCCACAATAGTGGGGTCGGCTATATTTAGTCTAAGTACATCATGTCTTTTCTTGTATTTTCATTCCAAGTCTTTATAGGTCTACCCCTTCCCCGTTAACCATGCCCAGTGACTAAACTCTCACAACACCTATCAAGTGCCTCTAATGGTCCCCGTTTAACATGCAATGATTCAATCTTGCAAATATTTTTCAGACGCACAATTAATTAAATAATATTAATTTTTAAATACTCGCCAAAATAATCTCAATTAGCATACATCCAAGATTAATAATTATGTGACTATCGCAAAATAAATTAAGAGTGCACTAGAATTAAATGTTAGACTGGTAAGTCGCACGTGACTAAATAAAAAGTAAAATCAAATTAAAGAGAACCCTATATTATTAGCAATAAAGATTGCATCCATAAACAAGTGGTGGATTTGAAAATAAATGTGAAACTCACCATGCAGACGGTCGTTGGAGTGGGTATGAAAATTAGGTTGTTGTAACTATAGTGCAAGTGCTTCAGAAGAATAGGGTGGTTGCAGAGAGAGGGAGGGAGCTGTTTTGTTGTTGGGAAGGGTGGTAGGTATGATTTTGTGGAGGAGGTAAGGGAGAAGGGGCGGACACAACAAGGTGGAAGTAGGTGGAATTTGGGGTGGTTGACGGTGGCTCGGGGCGGTCTGGGAGGGGATGGAGATGGTTGTCCTGGGATGTGGAGGTCTAGATAAAGGCTATCCAGGGGCTCGAAGGACTGGATGAGGAGGATGAAGGGAGAAGTGGGGTCGGCGAGGGATGCTGGAGGCAGTGCAAATGGTGGTTTGGCGCGGGTAACCAAGGATTTTTTTTTGGGGGGGGGTGCTGGGAGGAAAGGACAGAGGAGGATTGAGGCGCCTGCCTCAGATCTGAATGGACGAAAGGGGATGAAGTAGGGAATGGGATCGGCCAGAGGTGCTGGAGGTAAGGCGGGTGGTGGCGGGGTGCTGGAAATTCAAAATCGGTGACGTCAAGTGCTGGAAATGGCGACGAGATGCTGGGAACGTGAAAAAGTGCTAGACAGGGACACCGACTCCCTGTGGAGACGAGATCTTGCGGCGTCGCACCGCAGTCTGCTCTCGACGTCTCACAACAGTCTGCTCTCTGTGTTGCACTGCAGTCGGCTCTTGGCGTCGCACTGAGAGCGAATCGAATGGCGGTTCTCGTAGAACTATAACTCTTGATCCCCTTTTATCGGCTGTTGGAGATGATATAAAAAGGGGGGGGGGAGAGTTAGGTTAACTAAATCCAACAGTCATGATAGCCTGATGGGTAATTTCTCCTAACTCTTGAAATACAAATCAAAAAATAAAAGAAAAATACATATTGATATGAAAAATTGAGTCAATCGTGATCATGGTCTCCGATTGAACGCACAACAATCCAAAAATGCCAAAAATGATGAATCGCCCACGCCAACAATTAGTGTCGGGGTCCTAGGCAGTCATTTGGGTGCTACACACTCGATGAATATTTCTATACTCCACTTAAAGAACATCCTGATAAACCACCAAGCTTTAGGGACTTCCACCGCTTTGTAAAGTCTGCATTTTGTAAGTCTGTCGGGCTCATTATTCACCATTTTCATATCATACTCTGACCTAAAATTATATTAAACAATGAACATTTTAAAAGTTACCTGGATAATCACATAAGAGAGCAAATGTTCAATGAAGGTGATGAGATGATAATTTGCACATTAATTGAGAGACTCTCCTATTGGAGATGGCCATGAATTTGAGTGTTAGGTGAATAGGTCAATATAATGTCATGAGAGTCTGAATTAAATTTCTTTGAGCTTGATATTACTAGGAATACTGGTGTTCATCTGGTACTCAATGTTGAGGATTTGACTCGTATGTGGAGCTACCTAGTTTTGGACCTTCAATATTCCCTTTTAACTTCAGTTTCCACCATCCCTATAGTATCTCTTATACCCCAATCTCCCCTACAACCCCACCCATCACAATTGTATTCTTAGCCATCATCCTTATCGGGGGTTGCTTGGTGTGTAGGACCGTCAAGGACTTCAGTGACACGATGACCTTTTGCGGAGACAATTTCTACCAGGAGTGGTTGGTTTGCGTTAGAAGCATGTAGTCCATTCACCAGAGATGCATGTTTCTTAGTCGGGGCGATTGATAGAGATCTACCCGCCAGATTGGGCGATTCATCATTATCAACATTTTTTTTATGGACGGATGGTCGATCGAAGACTGCGATTGCCACCAGATCGATTTTTCATATTTTCATGTATTTTTTTTCTTTTATTTGTTTAGTTGTATTTAGAGAGTTAACCGAAATTACTTATCGGGATATTGTGGCCGTTGGATTTTGTTAACTTAATTCTCCCCCCTCTTTATATTATCCTCAACAATGGAGAGAAGGGGATCGATAGTTTTAGTACCCCTCTTGATCTGCTCTTAGTGCGACGTTGAGAGTCTCTTACGGTGAGACGTCACATGATCCTATCTCCATAGGTAGCCGACGCCCATGTCTAGCACTTCCTCACGTTCCCTACATCCCGACGTAATTTCCAGCACTCGACCTTGCCGGTTCTGAGTTTCCAGCGCCCTGCTACCACCCGCCTTTCCTCCAACACCTCTGACTGACCCCATTCACTCCGTTCAAGAAGATGCAAGGTCACCGCCGCCGTCCCGTCCTCCCAGCACCCCGACACTGCCAATTCTTGACTTCTCGCACACAACCACCACCCGCACTGCCTCCAGCATCCCCGGCCAACCCACTTCTCCCTTCATCCTCCCTATCCAGGCCTTCCAGCTACAAGATAGCCTCCATCACGACCTCCCAATCCATGGACAGCCACCTCTAGCCCCTTCCACATTGCTTCAAACCACCGTCAATCACCCCACATCTCATCAGCTTCCCCCTTGCTGTTGTCGCCCCTTCATCCTTACCTTTATCACAAAATCCTTGCCCTACCGCCCCTCTCAGCCACAAAACACCGCCTCCTCCCTGCAACCATTGGGGCACTTGCACCACATCGGCAACCACCAGATTTCCTCACCCACACCGGCGAATTTCTACATGGTGAGTTTCACATTTATTTTCAAATTCATCATTTCTGTATGAATGTTATATTTATTGCTAATAATACATGGCTACCTTAATTTGATTTTTTTTCTTTTGTAGACGCGTGTTACTTACTCGCCTTACATTTAATTCTAATGCACTCTTAATTTATTCTGCAATAATCGCATAATTATTAATCTTGGATGTTTGTGCTAATTGAGATTATATGCACAATTATTTTGAAATTGATTTTGTTTAAATAATTGTGCTTTGATAAAATATTTGAATGAAAAAATCATTACATGTGCTCGCATTAGAGTTAACTTTCGTTAGTTCATTGGATTATGTGCGCTTGTTCACCTGTATCTTCATTTTAGGGTCCGTCATTGGTTCATTTACATTCATCGTGGTTACTTACTGTTAAAATAGCCCTTGTAAAGGGCCCATTATTGGGCCCATTTTTTTCTTCTTCTTCTCTCCTCTTTTAGTCCCACATCTTGTATAGGATTTTCTTCTCTCTTTTTCTTCCTATATATTTGTATTCTCTCCTTGTATTTACATACACAAGTAATACATACAAGCTTTTGAGCTTTTCCAACATAGTATCAGAGGGCACGGTCTGTCACCGGCGGTTTCCCACTTTCTAAACCGCCCAGCCCGCCCAGTTTCCCTTTCTCTACCCGCGGCCTTGTCTTCGGCGGACTGGCAGTCTGTCCGCTCCGGTCTCCTGTCCGCCCCTGCCTCTGCGGTTTGCAACTCTGCATCCGCTTCTCCTCTCTCTCTCTCCGTGGATCCACCCCCTTCTGGCTTCTTATAGCCCCCCATCTCTGCTTGGTGGGGCCCACTTCTCTTCTATCCGCGGCGGCCTCTTCTTCTGCCCGTCTCCTCTTCTTTCTCGCGGCCTCTACCTCCTAGTCCGCTGCGGCCTCTGCTTCCTAATCCGCTGCGGCCTCTGCTTCCAAGTCCGCTGCGGCCTCTGCTTCCACGTCCGATGCGGCCTCTGCTTCCACGTCCGCTGCGGCCTCTGCTTCCAAGTCCGCTGCGGCCTTTGTTTCCAAGTCCGCTGCGGCCTCTGCTCCGCCTTCTATCCGCTGCGGCCTAGCCCTCTGTCCGCTGCGGCTTCGCCCTCTGCGTTCTGCGCTCTCTGTCAACCCGCTGTAAGTTCTCTCCCGCGGGCTGCTCTCTGACCGCTGCTGGCTTCACCTAGACCGGGGCGGTCTCTCTCTCGTGTGTCTGCCCTATGGTCGCGAACTGACTACTCGCTGGTGTCCGGCTTGACCGTGCGGACTGTTGCCTATCCGCATTCTGGTCGTGGTCTTCCTCAGTCCTTCTCGCGGCGGTTTCTCCTTCCCTAGCCGCCAACTCGCTCTCTTCTTGTCGCGGCCTCCTGCCCTTCTCGCCGCGTCCTTTGCTGTTGGCCGCTGCGGTCTGCCCTTATGGGCTCTTCCGGTAACTCCTCTGGCTCGACGGACAGCCCGCCTGTTGACCGCCCGGCTTGTCCGACTGACCGCCCGGCTTACCCTGCAGAACTCCGTGACGAGCTGCGTATCACTACCATATCTCTTTCTGGAAAGAAGAACTTCGTCCCTTGGGTACATTCCGTTCGACGAGTTCTTCAGGCCAAGGGCCTTCTCCCTCACCTTACTCAGGCTCCTCCCACCCCTCTCACCGATGACTGGCTCCGCAATGATGGCCGAGTTCAAACCTGGATCTTGAATTCTTTAGATGGTGAGCCCTATCAAATGGCTATGTATCATGAGACTGCCAAAGATATGTGGACTGAGCTCCACTCCTTGTATTCTGGACGGGACAGCCTCCAGCATCTCTACGACATCCTCACTGACCTTTTTGGTCTTGACACTGGAGGGGCTTCGGATATGACCTCCTTTGTTGCTCGTGCGAAGACTCTTGCTGAAGCATGGATCCAGCATCAGCCGTTCACCAATGATGCTCTTGCTCAGCGCGCTCAGAAGGAAGCCTCCTGTACTGCCATCATGATGGCCCGTCTTCCCCCTCACCTTCAGAGCATCCGTGCTCAGGTCCTGGCTTCCTCTACCACACCCTCTTTTTCGGATGTATGCTCCATGATTCTCAGAGTATCACCTCCTCCAGATACTACGGCTCCTCCGGCCCTTCTTCAGCAGGCACCCCCGCTTCTACCTTCCCCCCCTCCTTCTACTCGAGGAGGTCGCTCGGGATCTCGCGGTCGTGGCCGTGGTGGCCGGGGTCGGCCGAAGTGTTCCTTCTGCGGGAAATATGGTCATCTCGAGGCAACCTGTTACAAGAAAGTCGGCTATCCTCCTTGCCCGACGACTTCTATTGCTACCGATACTGGTCCTCCTGATCTTGAAAGTGTTCGTCTTCAACTCCAGCATCTCCAGGGATTGCTGCACCCACCGTCTGCCTCCCTTGCCTTCGTCTCTCACACAGGTACCGCCTGTCTCTCCACCGGCTTGGGCTGGATTGTGAACTCTGGCGCTACTCATCACATTACTCCACATCGCCCTGCCCAGTAACTGAATTCCCCTTATCCACAGTCTATTACTGTGGCCAATGGCGCTACTGTTCCCGTCTCCGGCTCGGCAGATCTTCCTCTCACCTCCTCCATCTCCCTTTGCTCGGCTCTTCACGTCCCGAGTTCCCCGTTCAATTTACTTTCTGTTGGACGGCTTACTACTGATCTGGATTGTTCTGTGATATTTACTTCCTCTTCTTTTGTTATACAGGATCGGCGGACGCAGACTACCATTGGTAAAGGCCGGCTGCGGAATGGGCTCTACCTTCTCGACGACTCTCCCACCATCCTCTCCTCTGTTTCTTCCACTGATTGGCATCGTCGACTTGGGCATGCTCCTCTACAGGTCCTCCAACGGGCTCTCCCGGATGTATCTTTTACCCCTTTTCACTGTGACTCCTGTATCCTCGGCAAGCAAACTCGCTCCTCGTTCTCTTCCCATTGTACTCGGAGCACTGCTCCTTTTGATTTGGTTCATTCGGATATTTGGGGACCATTTAAAATACCTAGTATTTCCGGTTTCCGGTATTTTATAACGTTTATTGATGATCACTCTCGCACTACCTGGTTATACTTACTTCGTGATCGCTCCGAGCTTCCCCGTGTCTTTCGGGCGTTTGTCCTTGAAACCCGCACGCAATTCCACACGACCATCAAAGTACTACGAACTGACAATGTTCGTGAGTACACTAGTCACGAATTTACTGCTTTATATTCTGAGTTTGGGATTATCCATCAGACTTCTTGCGCATACACGCCGCAACAAAACGGTGTTGCCGAACGCAAGAATCGCCACTTACTTGATGTTGCCCGTTCCCTCATGCTTCAAATGCATGTCCCTAAACCATATTGGAACTTTGCGGTCTCGACCGCCTGTTTTCTCATTAACCGTCTCCCTTCCTCTATTCTCAACTATGCTACTCCGTTCAGCATACTCTTTCCCTCCACTACGGCCTTTCCTCTCCCACCTCGTGTATTCGGTAGCCTCTGCTATCTCCACCGTTTGAGACCTTCCTCGGATAAGTTGGATCCCCGAACGGCCAAACATATCTTTGTTGGTTATTCACGCACCCAAAAGGGGTATGTCTGTTATTCTCCTGCCACCCGCAAGATCTCCGTTTCTGCTGATGTCAGTTTCCGCGAATATCAACCATTCTTTTCTGCTCCCTTACCTGACCCTCCACCTCCTCCATCCATCCCACGCCCGGTTCTTCCCACGACTATTCCTCTGCCTGTCATCCCCTCTCCACCACCTGTCGTTCCCCCCAAACCACCAGTTATCCGCGTCTACACTCGTCGCTCTACCACATCCGGTGCCCCTCTGCCGTCTGTCTCTACCATGGATGCTCCGCGTTCACATGATCAGGTATTGCCTTCAACTGCTCATCCACTGGCGAACTACATGTCTTTTCATCGCCTCTCTCCCCATTTACACACTTTGGCTACTTCTCTCTCTTCGGTTGCTATTCCTAATTCTGTGCAGGAGGCGCTTCAACATCCAGGATGACGAGCAGCCATGGAGGAGGAAATGTCTGCTCTCTGGTCTAACCAGACATGGTCTGTTGTTCTACTTCCCCCAGGCCAGAAACCCGTTGGGTGCAAGTTTGTCTTTGTTATCAAACATGCTGTTGATGAGACAATTGACCGTCTAAAGGCCCGTCTTGTGGCTAGAGGTTTCACTCAACAGGAGGGGCTCGATTATGAGGAGACGTTTTCTCCGGTGGCGAAGCTTAATAGTGTTCGCGTTCTCATTTCTGTCGCTGTCCATCGCCGGTGGCCTCTCTTTCAGCTAGATATCAAGAATGATTTCTTGAATGGGGATCTCCAGGAAACTGTCTACATGAAGCAACCACCCGGGTTTGAGACCACGGGGGATTCTAAGGTTTGCCATCTTAAAAAGGCTCTATATGGTCTCAAACAATCTCCACGGGCATGGTTTGAAAAATTCAGCAAGATCCTCCGTGCGATTGGCTTTACTCGGAGCTCGGCCGACTTCTCGCTCTTTACTCGTCACCGACCAACAGGAACGGTTATTCTGTTAGTATACGTCGACGATATTATCATCACTGGAGATGACTCTCAAGGGATACAGGCAGTCAAGGTCCATCTTAACTCAGTCTTCCAGACAAAGGATTTGGGATCCCTTCGCTACTTTTTAGGCCTTGAGATTGCCAGAAGGCCGGATGGGCTCATTCTCTCCCAAAGGAAATATTGTCTTGACCTTCTTCATGATGCGGGACAGTCCGGCTGCAAGCCAAGTGACACTCCTATAGATGCGAACCACAAACTGTGTGCCCAGGCATCTGACTCTGATCTTCTTCTCCAGAATCCTGAATATTATCGACGTATTGTTGGTAAACTGATATATCTCACGGTTACAAGACCGGATATTTCCTTTGCTGTTGGTCTTGTCAGCAGATACATGCACTCTTCTCGAAAATCTCATCTTCAAGCAGTGGAACGAATTCTCAGGTATCTGAAAACCGCTCCTGGCCAGGGACTTGTCTACAGGACCTCTTCTTCTGCTCCAACATTAGTGGCATATTCAGATGCTGATTACGCTGGTTCTCTCGATGACCGACGATGTACGAGTGGTTTTTGCACTTACCTTGGAGGACATCTTGTTACTTGGAGAAGTAAGAAACAAGCGGTCGTTGCTCGATCTTCAGCCGAGGCAGAATACCGGGCAATGACATCAGTTGTATCAGAATTGACGTGGCTTGAGGCTCTCCTTACTGATTTGGGTGTAAAATTACCATCACCAGCTCTTCTCCTTTGTGACAGTCAAGCCGCCATACACATCGCAAAGAACCCGGTCTTTCACGAAAGAACGAAACATATTGAGGTAGATTGTCACTTCATCCGGGAAAAAGTTCAAATGAAGAAGCTTGATCTAAAGCATGTCCCAGGATCGGAACAAGTTGCAGATGTCTTCACGAAGGCTGTCTCCAAGACATTATTCTATCAATGCTTGTCCAAGCTTGGCGCATACGATTTGTACGCTCCAGCTTGCGGGGGAGTGTTAAAATAGCCCTTGTAAAGGGCCCATTATTGGGCCCATTTATTCTCTTCTTTTTCTCTCCTCTTTTAGTCCCACATCTTGTATAGGATTTTCTTCTCTCTTCTTCTTCCTATATATTTGTATTCTCTCCTTGTATTTACATACAAAAGTAATACATACAAGCTTTTGAGCTTTTCCAACACTTACATCTCATATAGGGTTAGGGCATAGCATGTTCGCCACCTATAGATTTGTCCTGCGTCAGATTGGTATCAATGGCCCAGGATCGATTTTATTTTTAATACCTAGTCTATATGTTTCTTCATGGTTAGTTATTGTCGTCAATTTTCTCCTCTATTTAAGGATCCTGAGTCCATCTACACCCGATCCCATAGATCCTCCTTAGAGAGATCATCGTGTTACTGCAATGATTATTCTCGCCCGTAACAAACCACTTATAGAGATTGCGTCGACCCCTTGACGCAATCTATCTATTCCTGTGACGATCATTACGATGATTATTGTCGTCCCTATCCTTGCACCCAAGCAAATCGTGTTGATCCTTCGACACAGTTCAATTATCTTAGAGATGATTATTACGAGCATCATCATTTTCAGAGAGATCTCGAGTTTTGATTTCATGTCTGTTAGAAACCACGGTGGGGCCCAGTTGAGGGGGGCACATGAATCTAGATCCGTGGCCGACTGCAGTCGTGGCAGAGCATCCCCAACCAAATCTCCTGGGAGCGTGTGGGACCCTCGTCGGGTACATGAACCCAGATCACGCGGAATAAATTCCCAGGTAGGTTGTTGGGAGCCGGGATAGAACCCGGGACCTCCCCTTTATCAGGATATTATCTCAAGACCTGATACCCAACTGCACTGCAGTGCAGTTGGGTATCAGGTCTTGAGATAATAGCCTGATAAAGGGGAGGTCCCGGGTTCTATCCCGGCTCCCAACAACCTACCTGGGAATTTATTCCGCGTGATCTGGGTTCATGTACCCGACGAGGGTCCCACACGCGCCCAGGAGATTTGGTTGGGGATGCTTGCCACGACTGCAGTCGGCCACGGATCTGGATGTCACGTGCCCCCCTCAAATGGGCCCCACCGTGGTTTCTAACAAAAGATTGGTATCAGAGCCAGGTTCGATCCCGGCTCACGGTGGGGCCCATTTGAGGGGGGCACGTGACATCCAGATCCGTGGCCGACTGCAGTCGTGGCAGAGCATCCCCAACAAAATCTCCTGGGCGCGTGTGGGACCCTCGTCGGGTACATGAACCCAGATCACGCGGAATAAATTCCCAGGTAGGTTGTTGGGAGCCGGGATAGAACCCGGGACCTCCCCTTTATCAGGCTATTATCTCAAGACCTGATACCCAACTGCACTGTGCAGTTGGGTATCAGGTCTTGAGATAATAGCCTGATAAAGGGGAGGTCCCGGGTTCTATCCCGGCTCCCAACAACCTACCTGAGAATTTATTCCGCGTGATCTGGGTTCATGTACCCGACGAGCGTCCCACACGCGCCCAGGAGATTTGGTTGGGGATGCTCTGCCACGACTGCAGTCGGCCACGGATCTGGATGTCACGTGCCCCCCTCAAATGGGCCCCACCGTAGTTTCTAACAAAAGATGCCATCTTTTGTTAGAAACCACGGTAGGGCCCATTTGAGGGGGGCACGTGACATCCAGATCCGTGGCCGACTGCAGTCGTGGCAGAGCATCCCCAACCAAATCTCCTGGGCGCGTGTGGGACCCTCGTCGGGTACATGAACCCAGATCACGCGGAATAAATTCCCAGGTAGGTTGTTGGGAGCCGGGATAGAACCCGGGACCTCCCCTTTATCAGGCAACTATCTCAAGCCCTGATACCCAATTGCACTGCAGTGCAGTTGGGTATCAGGGCTTGAGATAGTTGCCTGATAAAGGGGAGGTCCCGGGTTCTATCCCGGCTCCCAACAACCTACCTGGGAATTTATTCCGCGTGATCTGGGTTCATGTACCCGACGAGGGTCCCACACGCGCCCAGGAGATTTGGTTGGGGATGCTCTGCCACGACTGCAGTCGGCCACGGATCTGGATGTCACGTGCCCCCATCAAATGGGCCCCACCGTGGTTTCTAACAAATGGTATCAGAGCATCCCCAACCAAATCACCCAGGATGAATTTAACCGGGGTAGGTTGTTGGGAACCGGGATCGAACCCGGGACCTCCCCTTTATCAGGCAACTATCTCAAGCCCTGATACCCAACTGCACTTGGGTATCAGGGCTTGAGATAGTTGCCTGATAAAGGGGAGGTCCCGGGTTCGATCCCGGCTCCCAACAACCTACCCCGGTTAAATTCATCCTGGGTGATTTGGTTGGGGATGCTCTGATACCATTTGTTAGAAACCACGGTGGGGCCCATTTGATGGGGGCACGTGACATCCAGATCCGTGGCCGACTGCAGTCGTGGCAAGCATCCCCAACCAAATCTCCTAGGCGCGTGTGGGACCCTCGTCGGGTACATGGATCACGCGGCAGGTAGGTTGTTGGGAGCCGGGATAGAACCCGGGATCCATCCGGCAACTATCTCGCCCTGATGCCCAACTGCACTAGTGCAGTTGGGCATCAGGGCTTGAGATAGTTGCCGGATAAAGGGGAGGTCCCGGGTTCTATCCCGGCTCCCAACAACCTACCTGAGAATTTATTCCGCGTGATCTGGGTTCATGTACCCGACGAGGGTCCCACACGCACCCAGGAGATTTGGTTGGGGATGCTTGCCACGACTGCAGTCGGCCACGGATCTGGATGTCACGTGCCCCCCTCAACTGGGCCCCACCGTGGTTTCTAACAAAAGATGGTCTTGGGTATCAGGGCTTGAGATAGTTGCCTGATAAAGGGGAGGTCCCGGGTTCGATCCCGGCTCCCAACAACCTACCCCGGTTAAATTCATCCTGGGTGATTTGGTTGGGGATGCTCTGCCACGACTGCAGTCGGCCACGGATCTGGATGTCACGTGCCCCCCTCAAATGGGCCCCACCGTGGTTTCTAACAAAAGATGGCCATCTTTTGTTAGAAACCACGGTGGGGCCCATTTGAGGGGGGCACGTGACATCCAGATCTGTGGCCGTCTGCAGTCGTGGCAAGCATCCCCAACCAAATCTCCTGGGCGCGTGTGGGACCCTCGTCGGGTACATGAACCCAGATCACGCGGAATAAATTCCCAGGTAGGTTGTTGGGAGCCGGGATAGAACCCGGGACCTCCCCTTTATCAGGCTATTATCTCAAGACCTGATACCCAACTGCACTGCAGTGCAGTTGGGTATCAGGGCTTGAGATAGTTGCCTGATAAAGGGGAGGTCCCGGGTTCGATCCCGGCCCCCAACAACCTACCCCGGTTAAATTCATCCTGGGTGATTTGGTTGAAGATGCTCTGCCACGACTGCAGTCGGCCACGGATCTGGATGTCACGTGCCCCCCTCAAATGGGCCCCACCGTGGTTTCTAACAATGTCGTTGCATTATATTTTGATGGTTCATCGAGTTCCGAGTATTTCAGCTATTGACTCATGGTTAAAATATTACATCGATCATTTTGAGTTATTCTGTGAGTGACATTAAATTTGTGAAACGTAGACTTATAGATCAGGTTAGAGTATATTGGTCTACCATTGAGAGGACTCATGAGTGGGATCATCTTTACCACATCACTAGGTGGGTGGAGAGGAAACGTAAATTGTGTCAGAAGTATTTGCCTGAATTTTCTCGGAGTTGTCTGCTTGAGCAATTACTTATCCTGTAACAATCATTGAGTATAATAATTGTTTTGATGAGTTAGTGAAGAAAGACATCTGCGAGGAGCGAATTATGATCACTTCCCAATTTCAATCTGGGCTTCGATGCGAGACACGTATTAAGTTGACCCATCATTACTTAGTGTCTCTCAAGCAGACACATCAACTTTCCCTTTATTTCGAGTAGTCTCTGAGAGATACTCAAAGACTGCTCGTGTCTGCTCTTATCTCCTTAGACACAAAAGTTGAATTTCCTAATTCTGAGTCATCACATTCCCATGAGGCTTAGTGTCTGATGTGTGATATCCCCACAACATCTGACCCATATCTTATGACATTGACTAGTAGTGTTCACGATCAGTTTAGCAAACTTGTTGTGATTTGCTCTTCCCAGACTCCTAACACAATTATTGTCATTTCACCTATGACATGCAGTCTTAAGTGCATGTCCTTTAAAGTCTTCGTATTTTGCAATGTCTAATCTTGATTTGAGCTCGAGTTTATGATTAACGACGTAGTGGTTGTCTCATATGTTCCTAGGGACACTATTGTTATTTATGACACTCGCTTTGAGTGTCACTCTGCTATTGATGGGTTCCTCGAGGAGCCTCCTGTTGACCTCCTAGGTGAGCCACCCGATGAATCCTATCTATGTTGCAGTTTCTCTAGTGTGGATCTCTTAGGTAGTCATTTGAGCTACCATGTATTCACGACGAGAATCCTTATACACCTCCTGGGGAGTCGTCTGACCAGTTTTACCCTTTGAGAGATATGCGACTAATCTTGGAGTTCCAAGACCCCCTCGAGAGATCTCATCGGCTACAACAAATTTTTATTTAGACCACTCGATGAGCTTCCTGATGATTTATGTCCCTTAGGAGACATTGTGCGCTTTATGGTATTACTGCTTAGTGCTAGTGTCCCAGACAGTCATTTGGGTGCTCACACACTCAATGAATATTTCTATACTCTACCCAAAGAAACTCCTGATAAACCACCCATCTTTAGGGACAGACACGACTACGTAAAATCAGCATTTAGTAAGTTTGTCGAGTTCATTATTCATAATTTTCATATCCAACTATGACGTAAAATTATATTAAATGATGAACATTTTAAAACTTACGAGAATAATCACATAAGAGAATAAATGTTAAATGAAGGTGATTGCGTGATGATTTGCACATTAATTGAGAGGTTCCCATTGGGGATAACCATGAATTTGAGTTCTAAGCAAATAGGTCGATACATTTTCATGATAGAGTCTGAATCAAATTTCTTCGAGCTTGATATTATTAGGAATACTGCGTGCTCAATCGATACTAAATGTTGTGGATTTACTCAAATGTGGAGCCACTTAGTTTTGGACCTTCAACCTTCCCTTTTAGCTCTAGTTTCCACCATCCTTATAGTCTCTCTTACACTTCAACCTCCACTACAGCCCAAACCCGTCACCATTGTATCCCTATCCATCATCCTTATGTTGGCTTGCTTGGGTGCATAGGACCCTCGAGGAATTTAACGACACGATGACATTTTGCGGAGACAGTTCTTACCAGGAGCGGCTGGTTTGCGTCAAGAGTATTTAGTCTCCATTCATCGAAAATGAATGTTTCTTAGCCAGGGATTTTGAAGGAGATCGAGTGCATCATATTGGGCGACTCATCATTATTGGCATTTCTGGATCGTCAGATGGACGATCAGTGACTGTGATTGCGACCGACTCGATTTTTCATATTTTTATGTATTTTCTTTTATTTTTATTTAGAGAGTTAGGCAACATTACCCATCAAGCTATCATGACTGTTGGATTTAGTTAGCCTAACTGATCCCCCTCTTTATATAATCCGCAGCAGTTGAAAGAAGGGGATCAAAAAGTTTTAGGTCTACGAGAACTGCCTGTGGTGCGACGCTGAAGGATCCCGTCTCCTCAGGGATACAATTCCTTTGTCCAACGCTTTCTTACATTTCCAACATCCCGACGCAATTTCCAGCACCAGACATCGTCGGTTCTGGGCTTGCAGCGCCTCGCCACCACCTGCCTTGCCTTCAGAACTTTTGGCCGACCCCATGTCCCCCTTAATTCCTTCCGTCTAAGCAGATCCGAGGTCGGTGCCACTGTCCCGTCCTCACAGCACCGCGACACCGCCAGTTCTTGGCTTCCTGCGCCCAGCCACCACTTGAACTGCCTCCAGCATCCCCTGGCAACCTCATTTCCCCCTTGCTCCTTCCCGCCCAGTCCTTCCAGCCCCTGGATAACCTCCATCCATACCTACCAATCCTTGGAAAGCCACCTCCAGCCCCTTCCACACCATCGCGAGCCACCATTAGCCACCCCATATCCCACCTCCTTCCACCCCGTTGCCGCCGCCTCTCCCCCCTTACCTCCTACACAAAATCCTTCCACTCTTTCCAGCCACAAAACAGCTTCTCCCTCTCCCTACAACCTTTGTACAGTAACTGTGATTCTTTTAAAGCACTTCACCACATCTCCAACCACCAGATTTCCTCACTCTTGCCGACAAACTTCTACTTGGTTAGTTTCACATTTATTTTCAAATCCTTCATGGTGTATGAATGTCATCTTTATTGCTAATAATATATGACTCTCTCGAATTTGATTTTACTCTTTATTTGAACATGTGTTACTTAATCGTCTTACATTTAATTCTAGTGCACTCTTAATTTATTTTCAATAGTTGCATAATTATTAATTTTAGTTGTTTGTGCTCATTGAAATTATATGCGCGAGTATTCTAAAATTGATATTGTTTAATTAATTGTACGATGGAAAAATATTTGCGTAATTGAATAATTGCATGTGCATCGCATAGGGTTATCCTTCGTTAGTTCATTAGGTTGTGTGCCTATATTCATTTGCATCTTTTTAGGGTTTGTCATTGCTTTTTTTTCATCGTGGTTGCTTGCATCTTTTCTAGGGTTAGGGTATAACATGTTTGCCGCCTATAGATTCATCATGCATCAAAAAGTTTCATGCATCTCATAGCATAAAGATGCCTATTTTGAAATCAAAACAATGATAAGAAAAAGACAAAGGTGTTTGTTTTTGTGAAGATATTAGTATTTTGGTATTATTTTAGTATTTGTGGTTTTAGTCCAATGTTGTAGATGTCGGTCGACATGTCGGCTGACATAAAGGATTGGGACCTAAAACGCCACGTTTCCGTTTTTAATTTGGGTCATATATATGTTAGACTATATTTATGTTATGTTAAATGTCGTCTTTATTTTTCCTTGTATTTCCTCTATATATAGAGGCTCTTATGTGTAAATGAATAAGATTCATTCGGTAGTTTACATTCCAACATGGTATCAGAGCATCTCGTAAACCGCTAACCCTAATCCTCGTCTCCGCCTTCGCAGCCCCGCGTCCCGTCTTCGCAGCCCGCTGCTCGCCACTCGCCACTTGCCCGCCGCATCTCCGCCTTCGGCCGCATCTTCGCCGCCCGCGGCTTCGCAGCCCGCAGTCGGCCGTTCCTTCCACTGCCCTCTTCCGCCTCTTCCGCCGCTTTCTCGCGCTCCCTCTGGAGCCGGCTTCCTATGCAGTGTCTGTTTCTGCTCCTTCCGGCGCCCTCCTTTCTTCATGATGCTTCTCTATGGGTGGATTTTTTTCTCCTCTAACTTTCATCTCTTGATGCCCTAATTCTTGGGGTGTCTTCCTCTCCGGATTTCTCTTCCGGACTTCCCTCTCTTGCGAGATTTGTATTCCTGCGCGATGGGTTCTAGTGGCGCGGATTCTCCGGCTTCTCCATCTCTTTCTACCGAAGTTACTCCGGCTCCTGGTTCCGGTGGCCCTCCTCCGTCGGTTTTTTTTCCGTGGAACCACCGAACATAATACTCCTTAGATCACTACTATCCGCCTTGATGATTGCAATTATCTCTCATGGTCCCGTTCCATCACCCTGGCGCTCAAAAGTCGGCATCTCTTTGGCTATGTCACGGGCCAAATGAAGGAACCAGATCAGACTTCCCCCGACTGGCAGCAATGGGAATCTGAGAATTCCTTGGTTATGTCTTGGCTTACCAACTCAATGCACGAGTCCATTGCCCGCAACTACCTCTTTCTTGACAATGCCGCCGATATTTGGCGTCGTGCGGAGTCTACTTACTCCCGCCGTGGCAGTGCCGCTCAGATATTTCAGTTGCGTCGCAGAATCAGCTTACTTCAGCAGGGTAACTGACCTCCTTCCCCGTACTACTTGGAGTTCACACAGCTTTATCAAGAGTATGATCATTTTGACCCCCTTGACTTTGTCAGTTCTATTGATGAGGCGATGGTTCGGACCAGGGATGATCGTAATCGCATCTTTGAATTCCTTCATGGCTTGCATCGTGATTTTGACCAGATCAGTGTTCAGATCATGGGACGACCTTCGATACCTTCTCTTCCTGAGGTCTTCAGCATAGTTCAGCAGGAGTTTGATCGTCGTCAGACCCTTCTCCCTGACTCGGTGCCGGAAGGATCTGCTCTGGCCGCTACTACACCCTCTCTTCTTGGTACTCGGCCATCCCGGGATCTCAGGCTGAAGAATCCTGATAAGGATCATCTTCTATGTGATTATTGTGGCAAGACTCGCCACACTCGGGATACCTGCTTCAGGCTTCATGGTTTCCCAAATCCCAGGGGAGGTGCTCCACCTTGTGGCGGTCGTGGTTCTGGACGCTTCTCAGGTCGCCATGCTGCTCCGCCCCGTGCGGACCATTTTACTGATGCTACTCCAGATGTCTCCCCTGGCTCCTTTGGTGCTGATGCTTCTGCCCCTCCTGGTGTTCTCATGGTTTCCTCAGCCTCGTACTCCTACGCTCACACGAGACTGCCAGATGCCCACTCTGCTATTTCTCCATCTTCCACTCAGTGGGTCATTGACTTTGGGGTCACAGATCATATGATCGGGTCCTCCACAGGTTTTGTTTCCTATACTCCTCTTTCTGGGCGTGATAAGGTGAGCATTGCCGATGGTTCCCTTGCCTCTATTGCTGGCAAGGGTACCATCCCCTGCTCATCGCTCACTTTGTCCTCTGTTCTTCATGTTCCCACCTTTACTCGTAATCTCCTTTCCATTAGTCATTTAACTAACTCCATGCATTGCTCTGTGACATTCCTTCCCTCTTCTTGTGTTTTTCAGGACCTGACGACGGGGAAGGTGAGTGGCTCTGGTAGCATGGTGGATGGACTCTACGTCCTTGACTCTGGCGCTGTTCCTCCTACCACGACACTTCACTCCAGCACTACTCATCCTTTGTACTCCTGACATTGTCGCCTAGGACACCCCTCTATCTCTGTTATGAAGTTGTTATTTCCTGCTTTGTCTACTGGTGTTTTTGATACTTTTGTGTGTGATGTCTGTAGTCTAAACAAACATCATCGTACTTCATTTACGAATGTTTCGTTGCCTAGTTCTATCCCTTTTGCTGTTATTCATACTGATATCTGGGGCCCATGCCGTGTTCCCTCTATTTCTGGTTGCGAGTGGTTTGTTACTTTTATTGATTGTTTCTCTCGTACTACATGGTTGTACTTGATACATCGTAAGTGTGATGTCTTCTCTGTTTTTTGCCGTTTTCATAACATGGTCTCCACTCAATTTCGCAGCGACAATGGCCGCGAATACATGGATTCGCAGTTTGAGACCTATCTTGCCGATAACGACATCCTCCACCAGACTACATGTGTCTATTCCTCCGCACAAAATGGTGTTGCTGAGCGGAAAAATCGTCACCTTCTGGAGGTTGCTCGATGTCTCTTGTCCACCATGCATCTCCCAAAATTCTATTGGGGAGATGTTGTTCTAACTACTGCGTACCTCATCAATCGAATGCCCACGCGTGTCCTTGGGAAGTCTAACCCCCTTGATACCCTCCGGGTGCCCTCTACTCGGCTTCCTCCTAAGGTGTTTGACTGTGTTTGTTTTGTTCTCATACACCAACCGCGCCCCTCCAAACTGGACCCTCGCGCTCTCAATTGTTTCTTTATTGATTACTCTCCTACACAGAAAGAGTACAGATGTTTTCACCCACCTACCCGAAAAGTTTTTGTCAGTATGGACGTCACATTCCGTGAATCTGAGTCCTACTACCCTCTCTCTGATTCCCCCTCTTCGGATGTTCCCTCCGTCTCCCTGCCCGTACCTCCTCCGTATCCCTCACTTCAGGGGGAGACTCTACCAGTGGAATTGAGTCCTTCTATCCCAGTGGTGGTGAGCTCCTCTCCTATATCTCCACCTTCCTCCATACCTTCACCCCCGACCTTGCAGGTATATACTCGGCGTATCACGAGACCAGGCACACAAGTTCCTGCCATGCTACCAGAACAGTCAGTGGATCCTGACTCAGGGCCTTCCGATCTCCCGATTGTCCTTCGAAAAGGTATCCGGTCTTGTACTCGACATCCTCTATCAAATTATGTTTCTTATGCTTCTCTTTCTACCTCCTACAAGTCTTTTGTCTCTTCTCTTTCTACTGCCTCTATACCTGTATCATGGCAACAAGCTCTAGCAATCCCTATGTGGCATGAGGCGATGGTTGAGGAAATGCAGGCTCTGGAGAAGAACCATACATGGGATTTAGTTCCTCTTCCCTATGGCAAGAAACTCGTTGGGTGCAAATGGGTGTTCTCGGTGAAACAGAACCCACAAGGAATTGTTGAAAGGTGTAAGGCGAGGCTGGTTGCAAGTGGTTATACTCAAACCCATGGCATCGACTATCAGGAGACGTTTGCCCCAGTGGCAAAAATGAATACAATCAGGGTCTTACTTTTTGTTGCCGCTTGTAAACATTGGGACCTATTACAGCTGGATGTGAAGAATGCCTTCCTCCACGGTGACTTGGAGGAAGAGGTTTATATGTCTACCCCTTCGGGTCTTACTCCGGTTGGTGCTGCAGGGAAAGTATGTAAAGTGTTAAAGGCTCTATATGAGTTAAAGCAGTCCCCAAGAGCTTGGTTTGGCCGGTTTCACAAGGCTATGGTGTCATTTGGATACTATCAAAGCAATGCTGACCACACTCTGTTCATCAAACGGAGACTTGGAAAAATTACTGTTCTCATTGTGTATGTTGATGATATTGTCATAACAGGTGATGATGTTGAAGAAATTCAAAATCTGAAACAAAAGCTAGCTGGAGAGTTTGAGGTCAAGGACTTGGGAAAACTCAGGTATTTCTTGGGAATAGAGGTTGCCAGATCCAAGCAGGGGATCTTCATTTCTCAACAAAAGTACACTTTAGATCTCCTTGAAAAAATGGGGATGAGCGGATGCAGACCGGCTGACACTCCGATTGAAGCAAATCACCGATTGGGGCGTGACGATGGTGAGGACATTGAAGATATCCCTGGGTTCCAAAGATTAGTGGGAAGATCAATATACTTGTCCCATACTTGCCCAGATATCTCCTATGCCGTGAGTGTTGTGAGCCAGTACATGCATGCTCCTAAGACCCGACACATGGATGCTGCACACAGAATTCTACGGTATCTCAAGTCTTCACCAGGAAGGGGTATCCTGTTTACCCCAAACACTGGTCTGAAGGTTGAAGTCTACACTGATGCTGATTGGGCAGGGTCTGTGGACGATAGGCGGTCAACATCAGGATACTGTTCTCTCATTGGAGGCAACCTTGTTATTTGGAGGAGCAAGAAACAACAAGTTGTGGCACGCTCCAGTGCTGAGGCCGAGTTCAGAGCCATGGCTCAGGGTGTCTGCGAAGGCTTTTGGCTTCGGGCCTTGATGTGTGATCTTGGTCTTGCGGAGGATGAACTCATCATGCTGTATTGTGACAACAAGTCTGCCATCAGTATCGCACACAATCCCGTTCAACATGACCGGACGAAACATATCGAGGTGGATCGACACTTTATCAAGAAGAACATTGAGAAAGGGATTGTGTGTACTCCCTTTGTGCCCTCCAACAGGCAGCTAGCAGACATCCTCACCAAAGGATTAAGTGGGAACTTATTTGGCACGATTGTGGGCAAGTTGGGTATGATCAACATCACTCGCCCAACTTGAGGGGGAGTGTTAGACTATATTTATGTTATGTTAAATGTCGCCTTTATTTTTCCTTGTATTTCGTCTATATATAGAGGCTCCTATGTGTAAATGAATAAGATTCATTCGGTGGTTTACATTCCAACAATATATATTGACCGCTATCGATATATTGCTCATTACCAATATATCGCCCCCCAAAAAAGGGTGATATATCGTCCCGCTTTTTTAAAAAAAATATTTAAATTTCTTTTTATATTAGGTTTCTGGGCTCAATTCATTCTATTACAAGCTCAGACTCTTGTTTTGCTTCCCTAGCTCTCCCTCGATTCCCCCGCGCTTTCTGCTCGTGCTTTCTCGATTTTCTCATGCTCGTTGGTTGTTCTCTCTCGGGTTCTCGACTCTCTCGGCTCGCTGGTTGTTCTCTCTGGTGCTCTCGAGTCTCTCATTAGTGCTCTTACTCTCTCGACTGACTCTTTCCTCTGGTATCTGCATCCTCACTGGTTCTTATTTCTCAAGCTCTCGACTCTTCTCATTAGCGCTCTCTCTCGACTGGTGCATTCTTCTCCTTGCTTCTCCCTCCCAATCTCTCACTCTGCATTCTTCTCCCTGCCTCTCCCTCTCATTCTCCCGCTCTGCATTCTTCTATTTGTCGTGGTTTGTTGGTTGCCTTGCTGGTGGTTGCAGCATGATGACCGTGGTTTACTAGTTACTTTGCCGCCCTACTTCCTTTCTGGTGGCTATAGTTTGGTGGTCGTGATTTGCTGCTTGCTTTGCTGCCTTGCTACCCTTCTGCCTTGTTGGTGGCTGTAGTATGGTGGTTGTGGTTTGCTGCTTGCTTCCCTGAAGCTTTGTTGCCCTTCTACCTTACCGGTGGTTGTAGCTTTGTGGCAGTGGATTGCTAGTTTTCTTACTTGGTGGCTATGTGTTTGCTTTTTTTTTTATGGTTGCCTTGCTGATTTGTGCCTAGTTGCTACTTACTACGATATATCTGTCCGTTTTTGATACCTTATTTTATCTGTTTTGTTAGACAACAAATGATTTGAAATACCCCAATTTTTTTGTTATTTATCAAACTTCATTTTGCAGTCGATGATGTATATCCATAGCAAATGATGAATGCATATATATCCAAATTCATTTTTCTAGTTGTCCTGTTGTTTTATGCCTTTTGATAAATAAAGTATTGGATACTTGGATGTCTTGTTTCTTTTGAGAAATTATATCATAAATAAAATATTGGATGCTTGAATGTCTTGAGTTCTCAACTTTGAATGATACTCATAACTTTGTATACTACTGCTGACGCAAAACGTCGTTGGATAAAAAAATGTTGTATGAAAAATTAGATAGATGACTGAAGATCTAACTATCTAAAGAAGTTAAGGGGGCTTTCTGATGTTGATTTTTTTCAACTAATCAAGTAATTTTGGTTTATTTCATATAACTGATATTTCTTTCATTTCGTATACCCTAGAATGGCTTCTTCTGCTGGATCTAGTGAGGTTCCCGTATCGATGATAACAACTTGTAGAGATCCATTCTAGGCATTTGGTAAGAACTTGGTTGCAAACGACACCAACCAAATAAAATGTAACTATTGTAAGCAAACAGTGAATGGTGGAATTACTCTTTTCAAGCATCACTTGTCTGGCTGGAAGGGTAATGTTAATCCATATGCCCTCAAGTTCTTGCTGACGTTAAGGCAAAGGCTGACTCGGCCCTAAATTCAAACTTGGAGAGCAAGAAACCTATGAGTGCACTGTTACAAGCAAGCTTGAATAAGATGGTAGTTGAAGGAGTATATGATAATGAAGTAGAGGAGTCTGCTATATGTAGGAGTTTGCATTCGAGCACATGTTCCAAGGGTCCAATGGACCAATTTGTTAATGCAGATGCGAAATCAAGCAAGGGAAATTATTCCCAACAGAGTGCGAGAGAGAGCAAGTACAAACAGAAAGCTACGACTATGAAGATTTTGAGTCTGACTATTTCATCCTCTAGTTGTGAGAGGAACTAGTACATTTGAATATATATATATATATATATGCATTAATTTAGTTATTTAGCCAAACATAAATATCTTATTATATGATTATATGTATTTTTTAATATTTTTTAAATTTCATAGATCTAATAAAAGGAATAAACTCGAAAACAAAAGATTGAACGATCTTATTTTTGTAAAGTTCAGTGTTTTGTTGAAATCGAAATATTCCGTCACATCTCGACATCAATTACCAGAAGAGCTTCGATTCTGGAAAGGCACAAGAGTGAATGATAAATGTTGATCCTAACAAGGATGAAAATGAAGATGGTGATGATGAAGTCTTTCCTGGATAGGGGTTGACGTGGGCACAACTTGGAGATATAGTCAATACTGATGCAAGGAGGCCTCCTAGACTAACTAAAAGCAAAGACGTGACATTTACTTATCAAAGAAAGATAATGAAAAAAATATCTGAGAGTAGAGGGTTCATCGGATGATGACTATATTCTATCTACTTTGCTGACTTTAGATGAGTCTGTAAGTGATTATGATTGAAAAATAAGGTATGCTTGATATTTAATTTTTAAAAATTTGATGTCATAGAAACAATATATAATTGCAAATTTCTTAAAATCATTAGTTTTACAAATTTTCTATCATTAGAGTATTGTATGTTAAATGTCTCATATTGTTTTTATTATTTAGAAGTTCAATAAGTTGTAAAATAGTTAGTATTGTGACATGTATAAAATAAAAAATAATATATAATTATATATATAATTAATTAAATATTAAAACTGATATATGATATATCCTCAATATATCCCCCGATATATAAAAAACCAACATGAAAACCCAAACCGACGTGTCCCCAACATCTGACATCTGCAATCATGGTTTAGTCCCACACCGTAGTCTTTGTTTGTGAGTCTTGTTGTAATCCTATAAAATGCCCCTATGTGGATGAATATATTTGTACCAAGTATTTTTTTTCCCTCTCTCTTTATCATGTATCAGAGAGGGAATCGACTGTGGGAAATTTGTCGTCGCCCTGACTTATTGGTGACCTAAAATTCTCGACAGCCTTCCTCTCGGATTTCTGCCTCTCTTTTTCGATCTTGTCGACTGCGCTGCAAAGGCTCCCGTCGAGCAGCTCTGTTCCCGCCGACGAAACCAACGTTTGATTCCATCGACGAGAGCGGCACTTGCTCTCCACAATGCTTGTGCCTGTTTGTCCTCCCGTCTGCATCATTGACATGATCTCATCAAGCTCATCTGCTCCAGCTTCCGTCGCTACCCCCACAGATCTCATTGCTATCGTCTCCGAGTGTAGCTGGTGCGGCTATCCTCAATATCGGCGGCTACTTCCGTTCTCGACGATGCTTCCAGTTCTTGTCCGACGCCTTCTGCTCTCGTCACCAACCGACGATATTTCTCCTCTGTTGATCGCGTCGACTGGTGCGTTTGCTGCTGCTTCCCGTCGACGATCTTGATGGAGCTTCTTCTCTTACACTTCTATCTCTCTCCTCCACTTCCTTTGGATTCTGCTTCTCTCAACTTGACCCTCTCTTCTTCCTACAGGTGACAATGGTTCTTCTCGTGCCGAGCTCCTTTCTTTCTTGTAGGGCTCCCTCTTCTCCTTGCCCCTGCTTGAGCTTTCTGCTCTCCACTGCTTGAGCCTTCTGCTCTCCGCTGCTTGAGCCTTCTACTCGCCGCTGCTTGAGCTCTTTGCTCACAGCTGCTTGAGCCTTCTGCTCGCCGCTGGCTTGTGCCCGTGCTCTGCTCGCTGCATCTTGAACCAGTTCTCGCGGGCAGCCTTTATCCTTTGCTGTTTTTCTGGGTACTTTTTTTTAAATTGTCCTTTATTTCTTATGTTTGTGCTTTCCATGCCTTCATGCAAGTGTTCCATGTGAGGGGAAATTTGTTTGATTTACCGAGAATTCATCAGGCCGGCCAACAGATGGACTAACAGGGGAACTTGTTGTTAAGACTTTTGAAGGAATGAGGCTTGAGCCTATACATCAATGTCACCAATGATGGCGCCTCAACTTAGTTCTTACTAAACCTTAGCATCGAGTCCATTGAATTAATCCACACTGTTAGTTGTGATTGCAAACATCAAAAGAGGAATACCATTCTGAGGCATGGTGTCTCGAAACCATAATGATAAAGAGGACGTTGAGTTTAAACTCTTAATAAATATATATAAGGTTGTTTTTAGGGAGATACGTAATAATTTTATCAATTGAATTTGAAGTGAGGCCGCTTCTGCTGAGTTCAAAGGCTTAAACTCTAGAATATTTATGAAATTAGATACAAGACACAAGGCCATAAAATGTGTCGCAAACTTTATGAAAACTTTTAATAAAAGAAGCATAGTTCTGAAGCATGCCTAGTAGATTGCAAATGATTTATGGTTCAAAGCATCTACTACCGTACATTCCGGCCAATTCTAAAAGGTTATCACTAAATGAAGATTCAAATCTCTAAGATATCTTGTTTATGCTCACACTTCCATGAATTATAAAGATCAAAATTTGCATAGTACCAAATAATTCCTTGCATGCAGATGCCATGGATCTTTGAGTAGTGATGAGCACACTCGTGAACCTTGTAGGCACCTTCGCTGAAGAAATTTGATTACTCATTTAGTTCTTCTCATCTATGTTCATGCAGATTTTATGTCGCCGAGGTCCTCCTTGCTTTGGAATATTTGCACATGCTTGGCGTGATATATCGTGATCTTAAGCCGGAAAACATTCTTGTTCGTGAGGACGGTCACATTATGCTCTCGGACTTTGATCTCTCACTCAGGTGTACAGTAAGTCCAACTCTTCTCAGGTCCTCTTCGCTGGGTAGGGAAGAAGCTGCCAAAAGGATGTCAGGCCCTTGTGCTGAATCCAGCTGCATCAACCCTTACTGCCTTCACCCCTCTTTTTCTCATGTTTCGTGCTTTACTCCTCGTCTTCTCTCGCATTCGATGAACAAGAACCGGAAAATGCGACCCGACTCAATGACTCAGGTTTCCCCACTCCCACAAATTGTTGTCGAACCCACAGACGCCCGCTCGAACTCATTCGTTGGCACCCACGAATACCTGGCCCCTGAAATCATCAAAGGCGATGGGCATGGCAGTGCTGTGGATTGGTGGACATATGGCATATTCCTGTATGAGTTGCTTTATGGGAGGACACCATTCAAGGGACCTGGGAATGAGGAGACACTCGCCAATGTGGTGTGTCAGAGCTTGAATTTTCCAGAGACACCAGTGGTCAGTGTTCATGCAATGGATTTGATGAAAGGGTTGCTGGTGAAGGAGCCAGTAAACAGGTTTGGTGCAGTTAAGGGAGCTGCAGAGATCAAGAGACACCCATTCTTTGAGGGTCTTAATTGGGCTTTGATTCGGTGTACTGCCCCTCCTGAGGTTCCAGGAGGATTTGATCCTGGGACTCCATTGACTGTGGGCAAGAAGAAGGAAGTTAAGTGCCTGGATTTCGGCAAAAATGGGGAGGATGTGGAGATTGAGCTATTTTAGTCTGGTTGGATATGGGTATAAAGTCTTTTCCAAGGCTTCAACTCATATAGCTTGTACTGTAAATGTATCCCTAAGTTGGGACTGTGTTTTACTTCTCTTTTCTTGTTTATAACACCAGATAAATTATTGTAGAATGGCATTATGAGATGTTCTTTCAACTGCTTGCATGCCTTATTTACTAATGGAAAGCCACCAATTTACATCGCTTATATTTTGTGTGTGTGGAGATGTCCATTTTATGCTCCAAAGTTGATACGTTTTAACATGATCTGTAAGGTCTATAACGCAAAGTTGTTGAGATCGTGCCACCTCAACGATCTGAGTGCCTTGTGATTCCTAATTTGAGGGGAGTCTCACTTTTGGAATATCATTATGGGGGGAATATGATTCCCAGGCTGTTATTTCTTTTACGCTATGACTATATATAGTGGTGTAGTGCTACAACCGAAAATACAGAAAGAAGAAATCCGTGAGATCACAATCAAGTGAGAGGGAAGGAGTTCATTCCAGGCGGCGACTTCTTGTTCTCGGCTGCGACAGCAGGCTGTGCTAGGTGGCGTTCCAGTCGGCTCCAGGCGGAGCGACATCTGGCTGAGCTAGCAGCTGCGTTCCGGTTGACTTCATGAAAAGCGACATCATGCCGAGCTTCATCCCGACGGCCGACCTCCAATGGTGGTTTCAGGTGTGCGATGACATCAGCCGGTCGATCCAGGCGGATCGACTTCAGGCGTGCATAGCAGGCGACAGTTCCATCGAAGAAGAAGAACAACATCACTGTCGCCCGACGAAAGCGCTGTCGGAACGGCGACAACTCCTATTTCAGTTTTTTGGTTTTCTCTTTATTGCTCGACCTTACGGTCTTTGTTGTAATATGTAACTCCTCATCATTATAGTGGATCTTTTCCGGCGCGCTCTCCCCGTGGACGTAGGAGCTACTCTTCGTACCACGTAAAATTTATTTGTCGTCTGTGTGTGCTTGAAATCTCGCTTTGTTTATATTTTGTTGATTGTTTTTGCTCGATTAATATTCCGTTGCGTTACCGCGGTACTCGGTCTGATTGCACAACAATTTGTATCAGAGCCAGGTTTCGCGGGGTGATCGTCTGGACGTTCTGGGTTTAGATCTGGGTCAACAGTAGGTGACAACATCGGTCCGCTCCCTATCTCATCAGATCTGGTCAGTGAACATTATTCAGATTGCCCCGTAGCTCTGAGAGAGAAACAATGGCAGCAAAATTCGAGATTTCCAAGTACGACGGCAAGATCGATTTCGTTTTATGGCAAAAGCGGATCAAGACAGTTCTCGTTCAGCAAGGTCTCCACAAGGCGCTCCTCGGCAAGGAGAAGTCCGGAAAGATGAATGACGAATGGAAGGAACTAGATCTGAAGGCCATTAGCACGATCCAGTTGAGTCTAGCTGACAAGGTCATGTATAACGTAGTCGACACTGAGACTACAGAAGACCTATGGAAGAGATTGGAAGAACTGTACATATCCAAGTCTCTCACGAATAAGCTCTACGTGAAGAGACAATTATACAGTCTGAAGATGTCTGAGAGCAATCAGTTGCTGTAGCACATGAATGCGTTCAACAAACTCATCTCTCAACTATGGATTATGGATGTGAAGGTCGAAGAAGAAGATCAGGATCTTCTATTATTATCATCTTTACCAAAGTCCTATGACCATCTGGTCACCACCATCCTCTACGGAAAGGACACTCTTAAGATGGAGGAGGTGATGACGACGTTGCTCTCAAATGAAACAAGGAGCAAATCTGGCCCTAGAACCAGCGAGGGTTTGTTCGTAAAGAACAAAGAACCGGTCAGAGGGAGATCGAGAGACAGAGGGAAGAAGGTCAATCGACCTAGGTCCAAGTCTAGGGACAAGAAGAACCAGTGCCACTACTGCAAAGAAGTACACTGGAAAAACAACTATCCGAAGAAAAAGGCGAAAGAGAAGAATCAGACACCACAACAGGCGGCCGTGGCTTCAGACCCAGAGAGCGATGCTGATGTACTCCATGTTCAATCTACCCTCGACTCCACCGACACTTGGATCATGGATATGAGATGCTCGTATCACATGTGTCCGAACATAGAATGGTTTACTATATTCAGGCAATGTGACGGCAGTCGTGTTTTGATGGGAAACGACTCAGAATGCAAGACGCACGGGATCGGCAGCATCCAAATAAAATTCGTCGGAACAATCAGAACCCTTATAGATGTAAGGTACGTGCCCGATCTGAGGAAGAGTCTCATTTCCCTTGGTACTCTAGAGGCGGCCAGATACTCTTACACCAGCGAAGACGGATATCTGAAGGTCAAGAGAGGCGCTCTGGTGGTTATGAAAGGAGAGCGCTCTGGTACTCTCTACAGACTGCTCGGCACAATAATTGCCGGTGATGCAGCAGTTGCTGCGACGTCAGATGAGGACTCGTCTCTGCTGTGGCATGCCAGGATTGGCCACATGAGCGAGAAAGGACTGCTGTAGCTTCACAACCAGGGCTTACTGAAAGGGGTCAAGACGTGCAAGTTAGACTTCTACGAGACCTGCGTTCTCAGGAAGCAGTGCAAGATGAAGTTCGTAACATCAACAAAGCGGAGTAAGCAGACACTGAAGTATATACACTCAGTTGTTTGGGGGCCTGCCTCAGAGCCTTCTCTTGGAGGCGCTAGATACTTCGTGAGTTTGATCGATGACTTCTCAAGGAAGGTCTGGATTTATTTTCTGAAGCATAAATCTAAAATCTTTGAGAAGTTCAAAATCTGGAAGACAAAAGTGGAGAAGCAGACCGGGAATAGAGTGAAATACCTCACATCTCACAATGGCGGTGAATACATCTCAGCGGAGTTCCAGGCATACTGCAATCATGAGGGCATCACTTGCTATCTCACTATTCCCGGCACACCGCAACAAAACGGCGTCGCAAAAAAATGAATATGATGCTGCTGGAGAGTGCTCAGTCGTCTATTTACTGGCCTACCTAAGTCTTTCTGGGGCGAAACAATCAATACAACATGTTATCTGGTGAATTGATCTCCATCGATGTCACTAGATCTGAAGTCTGCACAGGAAGCTTGGTCAGGTACTTCTGCTGACTATTATGATATCCACATCTTTGGTTATCATGCGTACAGCCTTGTACAAGACTCTGAGAGGACGAAGCTGGATGCTAAGTCCAGACAGTACATCTATCTGGGCCGAAAGGCCAACACGAATGGATTCAAGCTGTGGAGCCCTGACACTAAGAAGGTAGAGGTCAGGTGCGACGTGATCTTCGATTAGGCTTCTATGCAAAAGAAGTCTTAACCTCAGCATAAAGAGGTGGAGAAGACTCCAGCCACACCCTTGGAGGTGGAGTTGGAAGGAAGTGACCCGGCTGACGACCATGGTGATTCCTCCGACCCGGAGGATGCTGATGTTGTGCAACCTACTGAAGTGGATTCGTACTCTATTGTCAGAGAAATGGCAAGGAGAGAGGTCAGACTGCCTCTCAGGATACAAGACACTGTAGCATATGCCTTTCAGGTGATCTCCTCAGACCCTGGGTCTTATCAAGAAACAATGAAGAGCAGTGACAACTCTCAGTGAAAAGCTGCGATGAGGGAAGAGATGGACTCACTTCGAAAGAACCGGACTTGGGATCTAGTTAGTCTACCCAAAGGAGCTAAGGCAATCAACTCCAAGTGGGTGTTTAGGAAGGAGTCCACATCCGGGAAGGACTAGTGGAGGTACAAGGCCAGATTTATGACAAAGGGGTTCACACAGAAGAAAGGAGTTGATTTCGATGAAATCTTCTCACCCGTGGTGATGCACTGTTCTATACGGGCGCTACTTGCTATGGTGGCGATGTGAGACATAGAGCTGGAGCAGATGGACGTGAAGACGACATTTCTTCACGGCAACTTAGAGGAGGAGATCTACATATTGCAGCATGAGGGGTTCATTCAACCCGATGACAAGAAGAAGGTATGCAAGCTAAAGAGATCTTTTTACGGTTTGAAGCAGGCTCCAAGGATGTGTAATTAGAGGTTCAACACGTTCATGACTTCACATGGTTACAGCAGGAGCCAATACGACAGCTGGGTCTACTACAGATTTCTCTCAATGGAGATATAATGATTCTAATGCTCTATGTCGATGACATGCTGATTGCTTGCAAATCAGCTCGGGATATTCAATTACTAGAGCAGAAGCTGCATGCTGAGTTCAAAATGAAAGATCTCGGTCATGCGCAGAAAATTCTCGGGATGGAGATCAAGCGGGACAGAAAGCGCGACATGCTTTGGCTTTCTCAGACCGGATACATCAAGAAGGTTCTGGAGAAATTCAATATGATGGATTCTAAGGCAGTCACGACTCCTCTAGGACAACAATTCAGATTATCATCTCAACAGTGTCCAGACACCGAGGAGAAATGCCAGAAGATGCTTAGCGTACCGTACGCCATTGCAGTAGGATGCTTGATGTACGCGATGATCTGCACGAGACCAGATATCGCTCAGGTTGTGAGCATTGTCTGCAGATACATGGGTAATCCAGGGCGACAACATTGGGAAGCCGTCAAGTGGATTCTAAGGTATTTGAGAGGAACTACAGATGTTGGATTAGTATTTCAGAGGAGCAAGGATGTCAGTGCTCTAGAGGGCTACGTTGATTCCGACTATGCCGACAGCCTCGATAGGAGAAGATCTACTTCCGGGTACATATTCCTTCTAGGTGGAGGTCCCATCTGTTGGAAAGCTACTATTCAGGACATCGTAGCTCTATCTACAACGGAGGCGGAGTATATTGCAGCAGTGGAAGCAACAAAGGAAGCCATCTTGCTCAAAGGTCTCGCCAAAGAACTCAGGATTTCTCAAGAAGCGGTGAAGCTGTACTGTGACAGTCAGAGTGCTATCTGTCTGGCCAAAGAGCCGGTTTATCATGCCAGGAAAAAACACATCGACGTGCAATACCATAAGTTGAGAGAGTTCGTTGCTGGCGGAGATATTCAGTTACTGAAGGTGCCCACGGAGGACAATATTGCGGACATGCTAACCAAACCAGTGACAGGAGTCAAGTTCAAGCCCTGCGTTGACTTGGCTCATATTGGTGCATGCTGATTGGGGTGACCCCAGGGAGGGGGTAGTTTGCCGGAGGGAGAAGATCCTAGCTGTAGGTGGAGCTTATCGTATGAGGCGTCAAGGTGGAGATTGTTGAGATCGTGCCACCTCAACGATCTGTGTGCCTTGTGATTCCTAATTTGAGGGGAGTCTCACTTTTGGAATATCATTATAGGAGGAATATGATTCTGCCATTCCTTTTACTCTAAATCTAATTGGCAATCTTCCAATAGGAGGTTATCTCCTTATTTAGCCCGCGGGGGGGGGGGGGGGGGGACTATGCTATATATAGTGGTGCAGTCCTACAACCGAAAATACAGAAAGAAGAAATCCATAAGATCACAATCAAGTGAGAGGGAAGGAGTTCATTCCAGGTGGCAGTTTCTTGTTCTCGGCGACGGTGGCAGGCTGTGCTAGGCGGCGTTCCAGTCGGTTCCAGGCGGAGCGACATCTGGCCGAGCTAGCGGTGGCGTTCCGGTTGACTTCAGGCAAAGTGACATCAGGCCGAGCTTCATCCCGGCAGCCGACCTCCAGTGGTGGTTCCAAGCGTGCGACGACATCAGGCGATCGATCCAGGCAGATCGGCTTCAGGCGTACAGAGCAGGAGGCAGTTCCAGCGAAGAAGAAGAACAACATCACTATCGCCCGACGACAGCGCTGTCGGAACGACGACAACTCCTATTTAAGTTTTTTCAGTTTTCTCTTTATTGCTCGACCTTACGGTTTTTGTTGTAATCTGTAACTCCGCATCGTTATAGTGGATCTTTTCCCGTGTGTCTCCCTGTGGATGTAGGAGCTCCTCTCCGAACCACATAAAATTTATTTGTCGTCTGTGTGTGCTTGAAATCTCGTTCTGTTTATATTTTGCTGATTGTTTTTGCTCAATTAATATTCCGTTGCGCTACCGCGGTACTCGGTCCGATTGGATAATAATTGGTATCAGAGCCAAGTTCCGCGGGGTGATCGTCTGGACGTTCCGGTTTTAGATCTGGGTCAACAGTAGGTGATGACATCGGTCTGCTCCCTATCTTCTCAGATATGGTCCGTGAACATTATTCAGATTGTACAGTAACTCTGCGAGCAAAACAATGGTAGCAAAATTTGAGATTTCCAAGTACGACGGCAAGATCGATTTCGGTTTATGGCAAAAACGGATCAAGGCGGTTCTCGTTCAGCAAGGTCTCCACAAGGCGCTCCTCGACAAGGAGAAGTCTGGAAAGATGGATGGCCAATGCGAGGAAGTAGATCTGAAGGTCATCAGCACGATCCAGTTGAGTCTAGCTGACGAGGTCATGTATAACGTAGTCAACGCTAAGACTACAGAAGACCTATGGAAGAGATTGGAGGAACTGTGCATGTCCAAGTCTCTCACGAATAAGCTCTACGTGAAGAGATAGTTGTAAAGTCTGAGGTTGTCCGAGAGCAATCAGTTGCTGGAGCACATGAATGCGTTCAACAAACTCATCTCTCAACTGCGGAGCATGGACGTGAAGGTCGAAGAAGAAGACCAAAATCTTCTATTACTATCATCTCTACCAAAGTCCTATGACCATCTGGTCACCACCATCCTCTATCGAAAAGACACTCTTAAGATGGAGGTGATGACAACGTTGCCCTCAAATGAAACAAGGAGCAAATCTGGCCCTAGCACAAGCGAGGGTTTGTTCGTAAAGAACAAGAACCGGTCAGAGGGAGATCGAGAGACAGAGGGAAGAAGGTCAATCGACCTAGGTCCAAGTCTAGGGACAAGAAGAACCAGTGCCAATACTATAAAGAAGAAAGACACTAGAAAAACAACTGTCCGAAGAAAAAGCGAAAAAGAAGAATCAGACACCACAACAGGAGGATGTGGCTTCAGACCCAGAGAGCGATGCTGACGTACTCCATGTTCAATCTACCCTCGACTCCACCGACACTTGGATCATGGATACGAGATGCTCACATCACATGTGCCCGAACATAGAATGGTTTACCAGCTTCAGGCTATGTGACGACGGTCGTGTTTTGATGGGAAACGACTCAGAATGCAAGACGTATGTGATCAGTAACATCCAAATAAAAATGTTCGACGGAACAATCAAAACCCTTACAGATGTAAGGTATGTGTCCGATCTGAGGAAGAGTCTCATTTCCCTTGGTACTCTAGAGGCGGCCAGATACTCTTACACCGACGAAGGCGGATATCTGAAGGTCAAGAGAGGCGCTCTGGTGGTTATGAAAGGAGAGCGCTCTGGTACTCTCTACAGACTGATCGACACCACAATTGCCAGTGATGCAGCAGTTGCTGCGACGTCAGATCAGGACTCATCTTTGCTGTGGCATGCCCGGCTTGGCCACATGAGCGAGAGAGGACTGATGGAGCTTCACAAGCAGGGCCTAATGAAAGGGGTCAAGACGTGCAAGTTAGACTTCTGCGAGACCCGCGTTCTCGGGAAATAGTGCAAGGTGAAGTTCGTAACATCAAAAAAGCGGAGTAAGCAGACACTGGAGTATATACACTTAGATGTTTGGGGGCCTGCCCCAAAGCCTTCTCTTGGAGGCGTCAGATACTTCATGACCTTCATCGACGACTTCTCAAGAAAGGTCTGGATTTATTTTCTGAAGCATAAATCTGAAGACTTCGAGAAGTTCAAAATCTGGAATACGAAAGTGGAGAAACAGGCCGGGAATAGAGTGAAAAACCCCACATCTGACAATGGCGGTGAATACACCTCAGCGGAGTTCCAGGCATACTACAATCAGAAGGGTATCACTCACCATCTCACTATTCCCAGCACACCGCAACAAAACGGCATCGCAAAAAGAATGAATATGACGCTGCTGGAGAGAGCTCGGTGTATGCGTCTATTTGCTGGCCTATCTAAGTCTTTCTGGGCCGAAGCAATCAATACGACATGTTATCTGGTGAATCGATCTCCATCGATGTCACTGGATCTGAAGTTTGCACAGGAAGCTTGGTCAGGTACTTCTGCTGACTATTCTGATATCCACATCTTTGGTTGTCCTGTGTACACCCTTGTACAGGACTCTGAGAGGACAAAGCTGGATGCTAAGTCCAGACGATGCATCTATCTGGGCCGAAAGGCCGGCGCGAAGGGATTCAAGCTGTTGAATCCTGACACTAAGAAGGTGGAGGTCAGGCGCGACGTGGTCTTCGATGAGACTTCTATGCAAAAGAAGTCTCAGCCTCAGTATAAAGAGGTGGAGAAGACTCCAGTCACACCCTTGGAGGTGGAGCTGGAAGGAAGTGACCAGGCTGACGACCATGGTGATTCCTCCGACCCGGAGGATGCTGATGTTGTGCAACCTACTGAAGTGGAGCCGTGCTCTATTGCTGGAGAAAGGGCAAAGAGAGAGGTCAGACTGTCTCTCAGAGTACAAGACACTCTAGTATATGCCTTTCAGGTGATCTCCTCAGACCCTGGGTCTTATCAAGAAGCTATGAAGAGCAGTGACAGCTCTCTGTGGAAAGCTGCGATGAGGAAGAGATGAGCTCACTTCGAAAGAACCGGACTTGGGTTCTAGTTTGTCTACCCAAAGGAGCTAAGACAATCAATGCCAAGTGGGTGTTTAGGAAGAAGGAGTCCACATCCAGGAAGGACTAGTGGAGGCACAAGGCCAGATTTGAGGCAAAGGAGTTCGCAAAGAAGAAAGGAGTTGATTTCGATGAAATCATCTCACCCGTGGTGATGCACTGTTCTATACGGGCGCTACTTGCTATGGTGGCGATGTGGGACATGGAGCTGGAGCAGATGGACATGAAGACGACTTTTCTTCACGGCAGCTTAGAGGAGGAGATCTACATACTGCAGCCTGAGGGGTTCATTCGACCCGGTGACGAGAAGAAGGTATGCAAGCTAAAGAGATCTCTTTACGGTTTGAAGCAGGCTCCGAGGATGTGGAATAAGAGGTTCGACGCGTGTATGACTTCACACGGTTACATCAGGAGCCAATACGACAGCTGCGTCTACTACAGATTTCTCTCAACGGAGATATACTGATTCTGATGCTCTACGTCGACGACATGCTGATTGCTTGCAAATCAGCTCGGGAGATTCAATTACTGAAGCAGAAGCTGCATGCTGAGTTCGAAATGAAAGATCTCGGTCATGCGCAAAAAATTCTCGAGATGAAGATCAAGCGGGACAGAAAGCGCGACATGCTTTGGCTTTCTCAGACCGGATACATTAAGAAGGTTCTGGAGAAATTCAGTATGATGGATTCTAAGGCAGTCACGACTCCTCTGGGACAGCAATTCAGATTATCATCTCAACAGTGTCCAGACACCGAGGAGAAATGCCAGAAGATGCTTAGCGTACCGTACGCCAGTGCAGTAGGATGCTTGATGTACGCGATGATCTGCACGAGACCAGATATCGCTCAGGTTGTGAGCATTGTCCGCAGATACATGGGGAATCCAGTGCGACAACATTGGGAAGTCGTCAAGTGGATTCTAAGGTATTTGAGAGGAACTCCAGATGTCGGATTAGTATTTCAGAGGAGCAAAGATGTCAACGCTCTTGAGGGCTACGTTGATTCCGACTATGCCGATGACCTTGATAGGAGAAGATCTACTTCCAGGTACATATTCCTTCTAGGTGGAGGTCCCATCAGTTGGGAAGCTACTCTTCAGGACATCGAAGCTCTGTCTACAATGGAGGTGGAGTATATTGCAGCAGTGGAAGCAGCAAAGGAAGCCATCTGGCTCAAAGGTCTCGCCAAAGAACTCAGGATTTCTCAAGAAGCGGTGAATTTGCATTGTGACAGTCAGAGTGCTATCTGTCTGGCCAAAGACCCGATTTATCATGCCAAGACAAAACACATCGACGTGCACTACCAGCTGTTGAGAGAGTTCGTTGCCGACGGAAATATGCAGTTACTGAAGGTGCCCACGGAGGACAATATTGCAGACATGCTAACCAAACCAGTGACAGGAGCAAGTTTAAGCGCTGCCTTGACTTGGCTCATATTGGTGCATGCTGATTGGGGCGACCCCAGGGAGAGGGGGTACTTTGCCGGAGAGAGAAGATCCTAGCTGTATGCGGAGCTTATCGTATGAGGCGTCAAGGTGGAGATTGTTGAGATTGTGCCACTTCAACGATCTGTGTGCCTTGTGATTCCTAATTTGAGTGGAGTCTCACTTTTGGAATATCATTATGGGGGGAATATGATTCCCAGGCTGCCATTCCTTTTAGGCTAAATCTGATTGGCAATCTTCCAATAAGAAGTTATCTCCTTATTTAGCCGGGTGGGGGGGGGTGTGGGGGGGGGGGGGGGGGGTGGGGGGTTGTGGGGGGGAGGGGGGGGGGGACTATGCTATATATAGTGGTGCAGTGTTACAACCGAAAATACATAAAGAAGAAATCCGTGAGATCACAATCAAGTGAGAGGGAAGGACTTCATTCCAGGCGGCAGTTTCTTGTTCTCGGCGGCGGCAGCAGGCTGTGCTAGGCGGCGTTCCATTCGGCTTCAGGCGGAGTGACATCTGGACGGGCTAGCAGCGGCGTTCCGGTTGATTCCAGGCGAAGTGACATCAGGCCGAGCTTCATCCCGGCGGCCGACCTCCAGTGGTGGTTCCAGGCGTGCGACGACATCAGGCGGTCGATCCAGGCGGATGGATTTCAAGCGTGCAGAGCAGGCGGCGGTTCCAGCGAAGAAGAAGAACAACATCACTATCTCCCGGCGACAGCGCTGTCGGAACAACGACAGCTCTTATTTCAGTTTTTTGGTTTTCTCTTTATTGCTCGACCTTACGGTCTATGTTGTAATCTGTAACTTCTCATCATTATAGTGTATCTTTTCCGACGCGCTCTCCCCGTGGACATAGGAGCTTCTCTCCGAACCACGTAAAATTTATTTGTCGTCTGTGCGTGCTTGAAATCTCGCTCTGTTTTTATTTTGCTGATTTTTTTTGCTCGATTAATATTCCGTTGCGCTACCGCGGTACTTGATCCGATTGCACAACACAAAGTGTCGTGATGATGGTTCACCACGTTCTTGTATATTGAGTTTCTTTAGACGTATAACATGCACATACATGAATGTTTGCTCATTTCACATACATGAATGTTTGCTCATTTCACATACATGAATGTTTGCTCATTTCACACATTGGCAAACTTGTATGTTGGACTATTATTACCAATCCTATTTGACAGTTACCACTTCCCTTTAGTGCATGATAAGACTTCTCTATGCCCCATACCTTATCTTCTTGATCGTGCTACTAGTGGACTTTACCATTATGGTGATCATTCAAGCAAGCCACTATTGGTATTCTGGCTTCTCCACCTCATTGAGCTAATAACTTGCAGCGAACCAAATTGCCTCATGCTCTTTTGCCTCGTCCTCTTTTTCATCCTATTTGATATGTGTGCTGCCAATTTTGCATATGTTATGCCACCTTGCCCTTATTTGCAATTCTTGTGTAAATTGCATTTCAGTGGTTTATGTTCTAACTTCTATCTTGCAAAACACATATGTTGTAGGAGTCATTACAATCTTTTGACATGGCCGTCAACAAAGATGTAACTCAAGTTTTGCTTGTGCCTTGAGTTCATTCATAAAGTAGAAGGCCTCCACAGATATCACCTTATGCTCTAAATGATGAAGTTTAATCGTGGCTTTGCCTCCTATTTTTGCTTGAAATATCTTCAGAACTTCTCCCTGGTCGGAAACCTGTCATTTCAATCTTTTTGTTTAGGGTGCCACCAAAGTAAAGTGATATTTGCAAAATGCATTCATATAATACATACTCGTAACATATCATCCTTGATCCTCATTTCACAAAGTATTTTTCCATGCTCCAAAAGATGTCACATCCTTAGGTTGCGTTTGGCGCAGCATACCATTTCTTCTTTGCTCTGGTGAGGTTGGACAAAAACGTCATTGTCATAGAATGTATGTTTGGTATGACAAATGTTTCAAAAAGAAAACTAGTTTGAGACATAAGATTTTGGCATGACAATGACATTTTTGTCTAACATCACCGGAGAAAATAAGCCTCGATAAGCCACACCAAACGCAGCCTTAGTTATTCATGTAAACTATTTTCCTTTGGGGATGCCTTGTTTTCCTCATTGTTAAGAGTTCCACTTTGAGCTCCCCCATCTCTTAGCACAAGGCTCGTCAAGTATTGAAGAGCCTCATCCTATTTCATGAGTACACTACCTATGATATCCAAAATGTCATGCCTCTGCATGGATTTTATGACACCCTGATTTAGGCCTGGTTTGACATGGCGGTGGCGGTCATGAATGCGGTGGTTATGAACCATCGTTTGTGAATGCCCGACCTCACCCAAGGAAATTCAACCACTTTTATGTTCAAAACTAGTTTTCTTTTCTTGGCGGCGCTCATAACCATTGTCTTCCCAAACATGCATTTTATGACGTTCTTTTTATAAATCTTAGATATTTTGAGATTTAGGCTCCGTTTGGGGGACTTATTTTCACCGGTCAAGCGGAATTAAAGTCCAGTTCATCCGGCCGTAATCGCTTGACCGGTGAAAATAAGTCCCCCCCCAAACGGAGCCTTACTAAGAATATTATGAATGAGATGGTCCTTTTTATAAACTAGAATTATTTTGCATCCAAGCAATACATATCTCTATTAGATTCATTGATTTTTTTTTTTATAATCAAAATTAGACCGGAAGAGCAACCAACGCATCTCCATCTTGAAGACAATCCCCGTGGTGTTAAAACTTCTTCAATCAAATTCGTATACTCAAAATGGAGAATCTGAGTTCATTCAGTCCCAATCGGACTGAGGCCGACCAAGCAAGAATGCCTTAGCTTGGTCAAGTCCCTTGTAGTGTCAACTGTCAACTTAGGCTCCGTTTGGGGGTACTTATTTTCACCGGTCAAGCGGTTACGACCACGTGAACCGGACCTTAACCGGACCTTAATTAAGGTCCGGTTCATGCGGTCGTAACCGCTTGACCGGTGAAAATAAGTACCCCCAAACGGAGCCTTAATGTAATGCCCCCAAGTCAGAAAAATTAAGACGGGCTATTAGACACCTAATTGGGTGTGTAAAGAGAGGCCCAAAACCTTGTATATATTTCTTGAATAAAATAGTTACAAGTATACACACACTTATATAGGAGAAGAAAGAAGAGAGAAATCCTAATACATGATGTGGGACTAATACAAGGAGAGAGAAACAAGAAAACATGGGCCCTTAATTGGGCTTTTCTAACACTCCCCCGCAAGCTGGAGCGTACATGTCGTAGGCACCAAGCTTGGATAAGAACTGATAGTATAGCGGCTGGGAGAGAGCTTTCGTCAGGATGTCCGAACCTTGGTCGGTAGCAGGAACATGCTCTAAATCTATCTTCTTTGACTGTACCTTTTCCCGGATAAAGTGGCAGTCAAATTCGATATGCTTTGTTCGTTCGTGAAGAACCAGATTCTTGGCAATATGAATTGCTGCATGACTGTCGCAAAATATGGTTGCCGGAGATGAGAGACGAACACCTAAGTCTCCCAGAAGGCCTTCAAGCCAGGTTAGCTCAGAAACAACAACAGCCATAGCCCGGTACTCGGCTTCAGCAGAGGAACGCGCAATCACAGTCTGTTTCTTGCTACGCCAAGTTATGAGGTGTCCACCAAAGTAAGTACAAAACCCAGTTGTGGAGCGCCTATCATCAATAGATCTTGCATAGTCAGCGTCAGAATACACGACAAGAGATAAAGATGTGGATGGCTTGTACACAAGTCCTTATCCGGGGGCGATCTTGAGATATCGAAGGATGCACTCGACAACTTAAAGATGAGATGTCCGAGGCGCGTGCATGAAACGGCTCACAACTCCCACAGCAAATGAGATGTCTGGTCGAGTCATCGTAAGGTAGATCAGCTTCCCAACCAAGCGTCTGTAATATTTCGGATTTGTAAGCAGCTTGTCAGAGTCAGAGCTATGGGCCGAGAGCTTGTGATTTGCGTCCATAGGAGTCTCCGCAGGTTTGCACCCAGAATAACCTGCATCATGAAGGAGGTCTATACAGTACTTCCTTTGATATAAAACTAGACCATCAGGGCGTCGTGCGACCTCGAGCCCAAGAAAGTACCGAAGGTTGCCCAGATCTTTGGTCTGAAAGGCAAAATTCAACTGTTCCTTGATCTGTTATATTCATGCCTTGTCGTCGCCAGTAATCAGGATATCGTCAACGTAGACCAGAAAAATCACAGTCCCGATTGACCGGTGTCGGGTGAAGAGAGAAAAATCAGTCGAGCTCCGAGTGAAGCCACTAGCACAGACCACCTTACTGAACTTTTCAAACCACGCACGCGGGGACTGTTTGAGACTATAAATGGATTTCCGAAGGTGACATACCAAAGACTCCCCCGTGGTCTCAAACCCGGAGGCTGCTGCATATAAACTGTCTCCTGTAGATCGCCGTTAAGGAAGACATTCTTAATGTCCAGCTGATAAAGTGGCCAGTCACGATGAACAGCCAAGTAGAGGAGAAGGCCCACCGTGTTCAATTTGTCCACGGGAGAGAAGGTTTCCTCGTAATCAAGGCCATGTTGCTGAGTAAAGCCCCGTGCCACGAGACGAGCCTTCAGACGGTCGATAGTGCCATCCGCCGCATGTTTAATGACATAGACCCATTTGCAGCTAACAGAGGTGTGGCCAGCAGGAAGAGGAACCAGATCCCAGGTCTGGTTAGCCCAGAGAGCCCGCATTTCATCGTTCATAGCGGCCCGCCATCCTGGGTGTTGAAGCGCCTCCTGCACATTGTTAGGTATATAAATAGAGGAAAGAGAGGTGGCAAACACGTAGAGAGGCAGTGTTAGCCGATGTAGAGAGACGTAGTTGGCCAAGGGATGAGCTGTAGAGACGGGAGCGTGATCTGCCATAGATGAGGTATCGCTGGTTGCAGGGAGCTGGGTCACGGGAGCATCCTTGGATTGGCGACGAGGGTAGACACAGATAAGTGGTGGAGGAACCCGAGGAGGAACGGGGGGAGAGGAGGAAGAAGACGACACAGATGGCGTGACCGGTACAGCATGTCGGGAATAGAGGGAGCAGAAGACGAGGTGGTGCTGGGTAAGTAGAAGGGCTGGTCTTCGCAGAAGGTAACATGCGCAGAAACGACCAGCTTGCCGTCAGTAGGAGAGTAGCAGTCGTACTCCTTTTGAGTGCGGGAGTAGCCAACAAACATATATTTGGCTGCCCGAGGAGCAAGTTTGTCGGAAGGAGGGCCAAGAAGGTGGACATAGCAAACACACCCGAAGATCCGCGGTGTGAGAGAGGTGAGGTTGGTGGAGGGATAGAGGAGTTGGATGGGTGAGGCAAAATCAAGAACAGAGGAGGGAAGGCGGTTGATGAGATGACAGGCGGTGGATACAACAAAGTTCCAATATTCGATTGGAACGTGCATTTGGAACATAAGGGAGCGCGCAATATCGAAAAGATGACGATTTTTGTGTTCTGCCACCCCGTTTTGCTGAGTGGTATACGCACATGAAGTTTGATGGATGACACCAAATTCAGTGCAGAGATTGGAGAAGGCACGACCCGTATACTCCCGAGCATTATCAGTGCGAATTACTTTGAGGGGGGTAGCGAACTGCGTGCGCATCTCAAGTAAAAAGGCGCGAAATACAGAGGTAAGTTCTGTTCGATCATGTAGTAAATAGAGCCACGTGGTACGAGAGTAATCGTCAATGAACGTGAAAAAATAGCGAAAGCCAAAAATACTTGGGATTTTATAAGGACCCCAGACATCAGAATGAACTAAAGATAAGAGAGTACTACTCCTGGTACAGGCAGGGGGGAAAGAAGAACGATGTTATTTGACGTAGATACAAGATTCACAAGAGAACTCCCGTAAAGGTATATCAGGAAGAGCCCGCTTGAGAATCGGAAGGGGAGCATGTCCAAGGCGGCGATGTCAATCAACAATGGAGATGGCGGAGAGAAGAGGTGGTGGGATATCCAAGATGTACAGCTCATTCACCAGCTGTCCCTTATCAATGGTTCTCCGGGTGCGGCTATCCTGCATAAGAAAAGAAGAAGGTGAAAAGGTAATACAACAATCAAGGTTGTGTGTGAGACAACTAACAGATAATAAATTGAAAGAAGACCCCGAAACATGAAGAACCGAGGAAAGAGAAAGGGTCGGCGTTAGCTGAAGAGCAGCGGAGCCAGAGACTGGTAGGGTGTCACCGTTGGCCACAGTGATGCGAGCAGGATGAGGCGCCTGTAGATACGCTGTGGGTTTTTGGGAGGTTATATGGTGAGTAGCGCTGGAATCAACGATCCAACACGGATTATGAGAGAGACAGGTGATACTTTCCGCAGAGAAGGACGCAACAGAGGTGGCAGCGGAATCATCAGACGCCATGCGGTGAGCAGAAGGAAAGACCGGACGGCTAGCAGAGAGGAGGGCGGGCGGCTAGTAGATAGAAGGCCAGGAGGCTAGCAGAGAGGAGGCCGGGTGGCTAACAGAGAGGAGGCCGGGCGGCTAGCATAGAGGAGGCCGGGCGGCTAGCAGAGAGGAGGCCGTGCGGCTAGCAGAGAGAAGGTCGGGAGGCTAGCAGAGAGGAGGCCGGGAGGCTAGCAGAAAGGAAGCCGAATGGCTAGCAGAGAGAAGGCCGGGCGGCGAGCAGAGAGGAGTCCGGGCGGCTAACAGAGAGGAGGACGGACGGCTAGCAAAGAGGAGGCCGGGCGGCTAGCCGAGATGAGGTTGGGCGGCAAGCAGAGAGAAGGCCGGGCGGCTTGCAGAGAGGAGACCGGGCGGCTAGCAGAGAGGAGGCCGAACGACGAGCAGAGAGAAGGCCGGGCGGCTAGCATAAGGAGGCTGGGCGGCTAGAGGGAAGCCGAATAGAGAAGAGCAGGTGCGGTAGAGCCGTAGAGGCAGAAGCTGCACGGTCTCGATGGACACACCAGCGACAAGAAGATTCACGACCAGGATGCGGCTTGCAGCAAAAGAAGGCACCGCTAATCGACAAGACAAGTCGCAGCGGCTAGCCGAAGGAGAGAAAGTCCGTACGGTCACGGTGAGGCCACAAGCGGTAAGAGAGAAAGCAGGCTACGCAGATAGATACAAGATGAAGTGGGACCCACGCGAGAGGTTATAAAAGAGAGAGAGGAGGAGGAGGAGGATAAGTGGAAGCCACGAGGAGAGAGAGCGGTTAAAAAGGGGGCAGACCGCACAATATGGCGGCTAGGAGGGAGAAGAAAAACACCGGGCGGTTTCCAGGAGAACAGGTCGGACAAGCAAGTCCGGGCGGACAGAACCTGTAGACCGCAAGAAGAAGACCGAATACAAGGTGGAGACCGGTGGCTCTGATACCATGTAAATGTTGGAAACGTGTATGGTTCCCTGCACCAAAACCGTCTTTCCCAAAATAACCCAACTTCCGAGACCGCCTCAACAAGCCGCGTAATCGCGTGGTCTCCCTCCTGCGAGACGACCAACTAACCCGCGCGAGTTCCCCTCCGCGAGACAGCTAAGGGCGAGTTCACCACTCCAATCCACCACAAACCGCGCAAGCTTACTCTTGCAGGCGAGTAGTCCTCTCGGCGAGATCAATCCTGCGAGACCACCACACGCGGGCACTCAACCCGCGAGTAAACCAGCGAGCTACTACCCCTTCTTGCGAGCTGCGCTCCTCTTCCTGCGAGCTGACACAGGCGAGCTCAACGCCCAAACCGCGAGTACCAGTCGCGCGATTTGGTTGACAAACCGCCCGGACTAGAACCTCTCCAGCGCTGCAGCGCTCCTCTCTCTCTCTCTCTCTCCAAAATTGAAATATGAAGGAGGAAGGAACTTCTATTCACAGCAACCTTTAAAATGAATTACAAGGGGCCTATTTATAGCCAAGCAAAACAAACAAAACTCTCTCTCCTAATAAATGCAACCTCTCAACTACTTACTCCTATCATTAACACCTCTACAACATTTAATAAAAATAAAAACAAAATCTTATTTTTTTTTCTTCTTTTTCTTTTGCTGACACGGTCAACAAGTCAACCTCCAATAAGCTCCCCCTCAAACTTGGCAGACCATGCCGAGTTTGCCTTTGAACTTCTCGAATGTCTCCAACTTCAACGCCTTAGTGAATATGTCTGCGATCTGCTCTCCGGTTGGGCAATACACCACCTACACTGTCTTCTGCTCCACTTGTTCACGGAGGAAGTGATATCGGGTCTCGATATACTTGCTCCTCCCATGCAACACTGGGTTCTTTGCGAGCTGTATGGCAGACTTGTTATCCACTAGTATTGTCGTTGGCCCTTCCTGCGCGTGATGCAACTCCCCCAGAAGGTTCTGTAGCCAGATAGATTGGCATGCGCATGCCGCCGCCGCTATGTACTCCGCTTCGCAAGATGATAAAGCTATAGTAGCCTGCTTCTTAGAACTCTATGAGAACGCCGCGGTTCCCATGTTGAACGCATACCCGGAAGTGCTCTTTCGGTCGTTCACATCTCCTCCATAGTCGCTATCAGAGTAGACAACTAGCTTTAACTCTCCTCCAGATGAGTACTTCAGGCCATGGTCCCGAGTCCCGTTCACATACCTCAGGATCCTCTTCGCTGCTGTGAAGTGGTCCTGCTTGGGCTCCTCCATGTGTCTGCTTACTACCCCGACCGCATACATTATGTCCGGCCTAGTGAAAGTCAAGTACCTTAAACTTCCGACCAGACTCTTGAACATAGTTGGGTCCACTCTTTCCTCTTAGGAATCCTTCCTCAGCTTCGTTCCCGGGTCTGCAAGAGTGGAGATTACCTTGCTACCCTCCATCCTGAACTTCTTCAGAATCTCCTCGACATACTTCTTCTGGGAGATGAAGATCCCATCTTCTCTCTGCTGCACTTCAACTCCCAAGAAGTAGCTCAGCTCTCCCAAGTCCGTTGTAAAAAGTAGCGAACAAGCAAGAACAAACGAATAGACTTTTGAATAATTGAAATTTTATTATCCAAAAAAGATATAATTTACAAAGGTACGACCTCCCTTATATAGAATGGAGGAGATAGAAGAGAGTATGAACAAACAATGTGGGACTAAACATGTACAGGGCTGAGCGGCTAGAAATAAAAGAGACCGAACAGGCCGCACGATTAGACAGATGGGTTAACCGCACGGCAACTCCAGCAGGATGAGAACAAGCCGCAATGTGAGTCCGATAGATCGCCCGGTCTCCAAGCTCCAGAGGAGACCGCCAGACCGCTCGGTCAACAAACCGCCAGACAAGACCGCAAAGCCGCCCGGTCTAATACTTCAACACTCCCCCTCAAGCTGGAGCATAGATATCAATCATGCCCAGCTTGTCACAAATGTGGAAGAAGGAAGTAGAGACCGGCTTGGTGAAGATATCTGCCAATTCCTTGTCAGAGGTGACAAACAGAGTACAAATTTGTTTCTTCAAAATCTCTTCCCGAATGAAGTGACAGTCAACCTCTATATGCTTTGTTCTCTCATGGAAGACCGGATTTCTGGATATGTATACAGCGGCCTTGTTGTCACAGAACATAGGAAGAGGATAGTCATATACCTCGCCCAGGTCAAGCATGAGAGCCCGCAACCACTTTAACTCACACGTGGTTGACGCCATACTCCGGTATTCGGCTTCTGCACTGGATCTGGAGACAACAGACTGTTTCTTGCTCTTCCAACTCACAAGATTTCCTCCAACAAAGGTACAAAAACCTGATGTGGATTTGCGATCGCCTTTGTCATCTGCGTAACTAGAATCTGAGTAGGCCTCAACTCTCAGATGACCATTCTTCTGAAAGATTAGCCCTTTGCCGGGTGCTGCTTTGATGTACTCTAAAATCTTCAGGGCAGACTGAAGATGACACTCCCTGGGAGCTTGCATAAACTGACTGACCTTGCCTACAGCATAGGCGATGTCGGGTCTAGTCACCGTGAGATAGATGAGTTTGTCTACCAAACGTCTGTACCTTGTGACATCAGATAGAAGAGGCGAGTCATCCGTCCATGTTTTGTCTTCTCCAATAGCCATGGGAAACCGAGCCGGTATGGCACCTGTCAATCCTGCTTCTTGTAGAAGATCAAGGGCATACTTCCGTTGGGAGAGAACCAACGAGTCAAGTTTCCGAGAGATTTCTATCCCCAAAAAGTATTTCAGGGAGCACATATCCTTCGTGACCAAGTGTTGACGGAGGTGATTCTTCGTCAAGTCCACCCCATCTCGGTCATCGCCAGTAAGAAGAATATCATCCACATATACTGCCAAAACCACCAGTCCCGAGACCGTTTTGCGAACGAATAAGGAGTGATCGGCCGAACTTCTTGTAAAACCGATGGTAGCCACAATGACACTGAATTTGTCGAACCACGCCCGAGGGCTCTGCTTTAGGCCATAAATGGCCTTCTTCAAATGGCATACGCGTGTCTACCCCTGAGCAACATACCCAGGAGGTTGCTCCATGTAGACGTCCTCCTGAAGATCACCATAGAGAAAGGCATTCTTCACATCAAGCTGGGAAATAGCTCAATCCCGATTAACAGCCACAGAGAGAAGAACCCGGATGGTGCTGAGGCGAGCAACCGGAGAAAAAGTATCAAAGTAATCAATGTCGTAAGTCTGAGTGAAGCCCTTGGCCACCAGTCAGGCCTTGTAGCGATCCACAGTACCGTCGGGGCGAAATTTCACAACGAAGACCCAGCGACAGCCAACCACATCAGTGCCCACGGGAGGAGGAACAAGGGTCCATGTACCCCTTTCAGTAAGAGTAGTCATCTCCTCATCCATGGCAGACTTCCAATGAGGGAGAGCAAGAGCCTCCTGGTAGGTGCGGGGAGTAGAAGTAGCGGAGATAGCCAAGGCAAAACACCTGCGAGAAGGAGAAAGCCGATCATAGGAAACAACTGCCGCAAGCGGGTGTTGAGTACACGCCCACACCCCTTTGCGAAGAGCAATGGGAAGATCCAGGTCGACGGGTGCCTCAGCGACCGGAGCGTCCGTGGCGGAGAAGGCTGGCCCGGGACTAGAGAGAGACGGCGGCGGAGAGGAGGGTGGAGGGGTGGTTGGGGAGACGGACTGGGAAGGCGACGGGGGAGGAGTAGACGGTGGTGGGAAGACGTCGAGAGGCGTGGAGGGAACGGAGAGATCAGAAGGAAGAGAGGAGGTAGGAGAGAAGTAGGAAGCATTCTCGAAAAAGGTCACATCCGCGGAGACAAATTGCTTGCGGAGAAGGGGGTCAAAACAGCAATAGCCTTTTTGAGTGGTAGAGTACCCCAAAAAGACGCACTTGGTGGAACGGGGGGAAAGCTTGTCGCGGGTAGCGGAGGGAGCGTGAACAAAGGCCGTATAGCCAAAGACACGGAGAGGGAGAAGAAAAGGTTCCTTGTGGGGGTAGAGAATGGAGAAGGGGGTCTGGCCGTGGAGAACTGTGGAGGGAAGGCGATTGATGAGATAGCAGGCAAGAAGCACAGCGTAGCCCCAGTAGGAGCGAGGGACGTGCATCTGCGTCATGAGAGTACGAGCAACATCAAGAAGGTGACGGTTTTTATGCTCCGCCACCCCATTCTGCTGGGAGGTGTAAACACAAGTAGTTTGATGAAGAAGACCATGTTGGTGAAAGAAAAAGGAGAACTCATGATTAAGATATTCTTTGGCATTATCAGAACGTAAAACTTTAATAGAAATGTCAAACTGATTGTGAATCATAAAATAAAATGATTGCCAAACAGAAAAGAGTTCAGAGCGATCTTTTAATAGATACACCCAGGTAAATCGTGAAAAATCATCTATAAAAGTGACAAAATAGGAACTACCCCGACCAACAGTGTGGGTAGGAGCAGGACCCCATACATCAGAATGAATAAGATCAAACGGACGAGAGGAGCCACGGACTTGCTTCGGTGGGAAGGAGGAGCGATGATGTTTGCCAAGCTGACACGCATCACAGTTGAGCGGAGAACTGGTAGGAGGTAAGTGGGGCAGAAGCTGTCGAAGAATCCGAGGAGGAGGATGTCCAAGGCGAAGATGCCATTGAAGGTGATCTGTAGAGGAGGAGTAGGCGGACAGAGCGAAAACATCGTCGAGGAAGTAGAGGCCGCCGCTCTCAGTCCCAATAGCAATCGTCCGCTGGGTCCTCGGGTCCTGAAAAGAACAAGCAGTTGGAGTGAATAAGACGGAGCACTGAAGTTGCCGGCATAAAGTAGTAACAGATAATAAATTGCACGGGAACTTCGGGACATAGAGAGTGTCCTCCAAGCAAAGCGATGGAGTGAGTTGAACCATGCCCGTCCCATGAACCGGGGACGGTGAACCATCTGCCACACGAACCGGGGGCACGCGGTCATGTGTCTCAAGACGGGAGAAGCAATGAGGGTTGCCAGTCATATGATTTGTAGCACCAGAGTCAATCAGCCATTTACCTTGGGTAACGACGTGGGCACTACCTGACGTCGTGGCCACAGAGGCAGACAGCCGAGAAGAGGCGGAGGCCGAAGGAGCATCACCGGAAGGGCGAAGATGAGGATGTTTCTGCCAGCAGCGGTCAACAGAATGGCCGGTACGACCACAGTGAGAGCAGAGGAACCGGGACGAACCCCGTCCGCCGGAGTGGCCGCGGCCACTAGGTCCCCCCCTCTGAGCTTGGTGAGCAAAGGAGTCCTGGGAGGGTGGGGAGGCCAACAGAGGCCGTTGGAGCAGCGAAGTAACAGCGGCAATGCGAGCCGCGGTGGCATCCAAAGTAGGAGATTCCGCCTCACCCAGGATCTGCTGGCGGATCAGATCATAGCAATCGGGAAGACGGAGAAGATAACAAACAACCAGGAGTTCCTGGAAGTGTTTGTGCTGTTCGGCCAAGTCCGCGGAGAAGGGGCGATTCTGGAGAATTTCAGCACCAAGAGCCTGAACCTACTGATAAGCCGCAGCAGGAGACATGGAAGGGCGGGCGAAGAGGTCCGCATAGAGAGTATAAATGCGGGACGTCTGTCCCCCCCTTAGAATAGAGAGCAGCGAGGTGAAGCCAAGCGGCCTTGACCGTTTCATCATGGCGAATGACGGGAAGACACTCATCAGAAAGGCTGTTGGCCAGCCACGTGCGGACAAGAGCATCGCTCGCGTCCCAGTCATCAAACTCAGGAGAGTTACGAGGAGGAGGGTCATCGGTGAGGTGATGACGCTTGCGCTGAGAGCGAAGAAGAAAGGTGAAAGAAACGCTCCAATCAGGATAGTTGGAGCCAACAAGCTTAGAAAGGGTGTCAAGGTTGCCCGAAGGAGGAGGTGGAGAAGGAGCTGCAGGAGTGGTGGAGATAACGGGGGTGGTGAGACCGGAAGTAGTCATAGAACACAGCAAGAAACCGCGCAAGAAGAGGCGAAGCCGCAGCGGATAAAAAGGAAGAAGCCGCGCGAACACAAGCGGCTAGGAAGCAGTCAAAGGCACAGAGGGGAAGAGGTCGCGCGTACTGAAAAGGCCGAGCGAACAGAAGAGGAAGCAAGAAGCAGCGACAACAACAAGTCTCAAGCCGGGCGAACAGAAACAGGCCGCAACGATTAGGAAGCCGGAGAGGCAAGAAGGAACCAGGAGCACGACGACAACAAAACAGGTCGCGGCGACGAATATCAGCAGGAGAAGAGAACCAAGGAGAAACAAGCCGCGCGAACAGGGCAGTGGACAGAAGAGAAGGCAAGCCGCGAAGACAGGTCGCGTAAGCAGAAAACAAGCTGCGAGAATCAGAGAGCGCACACAATCAGGAGGAAAAGACCGTGTCCTCTGATACCATGTGTTGGGTACATTGGTCAAATGTACCTGATTTGAAGAAGCCTCACCCAACTCAATGATATACATCATAATGTATTTGATGTATGTTGAGTTTACTTGTGCAGGTTAAGTAATCACTGGACTGAAGCAAAAAGTTTCTAAGTCCATGTGTCGACACCCAGAGGGAAAGTGTCGACACTCAAGAAAGCTTGTGTCGACACCCAGACAAGCAGTGTCGACACTTGGAGTCATTGTGTCGACACCTGGGATGCAGAGTCGACACCAGACAGAAAGTGTCGACACTTGGAGCTGTGTCGACACTCAGTGAAGAAAAGTGCAGACAGAAAGTGTCGACACAAGGAGCTGTGTCGACACTCAGTGAAGCTGTGTCTACACCAGAAAGTGTCGACACTTGGAGCTGTGTCGACACCCAGCAAAAGTCTGCAGAGACCAAGTACAAGAGTCGACACTCAACACAATGTGTCGACACTAAGCAGAAGAGTCAGCATTTGAAGTAAGTGTCGACACTCAACACAATGTGTCGACACTAAACAGAAGAGTCAGCACTTGGAGTATGTGTCGACACCCAGCACTATGTGTCGACACACAACCAGAAGAGTCAACACATGAAGTAAGTGTCGACACCCAGCACAATGTGTCGACACTCAGCTAAAGACTCTACACTTGAAGAAAGTGTCGACACAAGGAGCTGTGTCGACACTTAGCAAAGATTAGAAAGATCAACAAAATTATTCTAAGTACAAGTGTCGACACTAAGGGAATGTGTCGACACTCAGCTGAAGTCTCAACAAGAAGAAGGTGTGTCGACACAAGGAGCTGTGTCGACACTCAGCAAGAATCAACATAGAAGACTATGTGTCGACACCAAGAAGTAGTGTCGACACTTGACAGATTCAACACAAGAATTTGTGTCGACACAAAGGAGATGTGTCGACACTTAGAAGAATTCAGCAAAAGCTAGAAGAACAAGTACTTGTGTCGACACTCAATTTCAGTGTCGACACATGAAGAAGAATCTGTGTCGAGACATACAAGAAGTTGTGTCGACACCTTGTAGACTTGTGTCGACACTTACACAGCATGTGTCGACACTTGGACTATAAGTGTCGACACTTAAAGACAGAAAGTCTCGACACTTTCAGACAGTTAGAGATTTTCAAGAAATGACTGGATGACTTGACAGCTGCCATTCCAGCCGGTCTACAGCACCTGTCAGAGATGTCAGAAGTCAGTTATGGACCGGACCAGCCGGTTACCATGTAGAAGGCCTATAAATAGGCACCTACAGTTTACAGAAAAAGGGGTTGTTGTTGAAAGTTGTTAAGAGTGATTCAGATTGTTGTTCAAGTGGATCACATTGTTGAAGAATAAGTCATCAAAGTGGTACACAGAGTATCAAATCAAGAAGATCTTGCAGTCCAAGTGCAGATCTAAGAAGTTGGAGAGAGAGGGCTCCATCCAAGAAATCAGCCTCTGGAACTAGGCTGAGAAGAAGGATTCAGATACATTCTGGATCTTAAGTGGCAGAGTTCAAGGAACAACTGCAGGAGGATTCAGTCTTATTCAGTTCTACTCAAGAAGCTTTGAAGAAAGCTAAGTCAGATTGGATCCAGCTGAGTTCTTCCAAGAACTCATCAAGAAACTCTCAACTCCCCTCTTTTATTTCTGAGTTGTTGAGTCAATATTTGTAATACATTTTTATCTTGTAGGATCCTTTGGATCTGAGTGAATTGTAAGCCTATAATTATAAAGGCTGAGGGTAGGGCTTGAGAACCTGAGTGTAGGAGATTGAGATCTCTGAGTGTAGGCCTTGTTGGCTGAGTGTAGGCCTTGGTTGGCTGAGTGTAGGCCTTGATTGGCTGAGTGTAGGCTTTGGGATAAAGCTGAGTTGTAAGGCTTTGGGCCTGAGGTGTAGGAACCAATTTGGGTTCTGAGCTAGTGGAGGAGTTTGGCCGAATCTAGTACACTGCTAGATAGGCGAAGGGGGAAAGTGGATGTACCCAAAGATTGAGGAACCACTATAAAACCACTGTGTATGCTGTGCTGTGCTGTGATTATAGCTGTGTTTGCTGTGATAGAATAAGTTAGAAAGTTGTGTTATAAACTATTGGCTGCCATTAAAGTTTAAAAAGGATTAGGTCACCTATTCACCCCCCCCCCCCCTCTAGGTGTTTAGGTACCATATCTTTCACCATGTAAAAAGTAGCGAACAAGCAAGAACAAACGGATAGACTTTTGAATAATTGAAATTTTATTATCCAAAAAAGATATAATTTACAAAGGTATGACCTCCCTTATATAGAATGGAGGAGATAGAAGAGAGTATGAACAAACAATGTGAGACTAAACATGTACAGGGCTGAGCGGCTAGAAATAAAAGAGACCGAACAGGCCGCACGGTTAGACAGATGGGTTAACCGCACGGCAACTCCAGCAGGATGAGAACAAGCCGCAATGTGAGTCCGATAGACCGCCCGGTCTCCAAGCTCCAGAGGAGACCGCCAGACCGCTCGGTCAACAAACCGCCAGACAAGACCGCAAAGCCGCCCGGTCTAATACTTCAACATCCGTCATCTTGAACTTCTCCATCATCAACCTCTTGAATTCTTCGAACATCGCAGGGTTGCTCCCGGTGAATATCATGTCATCCACGTATAGACATAGGATCATGATATCACCGCTCTTCTCCACCTTCATGTAGAGAGCATACTCATACGGGCACTTGATATACCCATGCTCCTGAAGGAATTTGTCTATCCTCCCATTCCAAGCTCGAGCTCCCTGCTTCAGTCCGTACAAGGCTCTGCTCAGCTTGCAGACTTTTCTCTCCTTGTCTTTCACCACGTACCCTGGAGGCTGCTCGATGTACACATCCTCCTCCAGGTACCCATTCAGATACACCGCCACAGCATCCATTTGCATGATAGTCCATCCGTAGTGTGCCGCCAGTGCGATGATCAGCCTTATAGTATCGATCAGCGCCACTGAGGCGTAAACATCATCATAATCCACCCCTTAGACTTGTCTATACCCTTTCACTACCATCCTTGCCTTGTGTTTCTCCACAGCTCCATCTTTGTTTTTCTTCACCTTGTAAACCCATTTCACCCCGAGGGGTTTGTGGCCCGCCGGTAGATCAACTAGCTTCCATGTATCGTTCTTCTTTATGAAGGCCATCTCGGCATCCATCGCCATCCTCCAAGATTTCTCCGGGGCAGATTCTGCATAGGACCGTGGCTCGCAATCTACTAAGAGATAATATAATGAATAGTTAGCATGAATTGGGACCGTCTCCTCATAGAGCTCCGTCAACCCCTTCATCCTGGGTGGTGGACTCTCGGAGTCACTCCGACTCCCGCTTCCTCCTCCAGAATTGCCTCCACTCGAGCTTTCCCCTCTTGAATAGGAGATGAAAGCTCCCCATGAATTTCTACTCGGTGGTGATGGCGGCTCAGCTCCACCATTCTCGAATTCAGCCTCGTGACCACCCTCTTCCTCATCTTCGAAGAACATGCCCTTCATACTTCTCGTCTCCTCATCCCAGCTCCAGCTGCTTCCTTCTTCAAACACCGCGTCCCTCGAGACTATAGCCTTTCCCGTCACCGGGTTGTAAAATTTGTATGCCTTGCTCTCCGGAGCGTAGCCAACAAAAATGCACTTCTCGCTCCTATCATCGAGCTTCTTCCTTTTCTGGTCCGGGATGTGAGCATGAGCTACACACCTAAAGACCCTTAAGTGCTTCACACTCAGCTTCTAGCCGCTCCATGCTTCAAACGGTGTCATGAACTTCATACTCTTTGTGGGGCATCTGTTCAGTAGATACACCGCACATTGCACTCCTTCCGCCCAGAACATCTTCGGTAGCCCCTTCTCCTTCACCATGCTCCTCGCCATGTTCATGATGGTGAGGTTCTTCCTCTCTGCCACTCCGTTCTGCTGCGGTGAGTATTCCGCCGTCAGTTGGTGTGATATTCCATTCTCCTTGCAAAAATTATCAAACAGCCTTGAGGTGTACTCCCCATCTCGATCTGTCCTTAGCACCTTCAACGGTTGTCCACTCTCCTTCTCGGCCATCGCCTTGAACTCCCTGAAATTGTTAAGGGCCTCAGATTTCTCTCTCAGAAAATACACCCAACACTTCCGACTATAGTCATCCGTGAAGGTGATGTAGTACTTGCTTCCGCCTATTGAAGTGGTCTCAAACGGGCCCGCGATGTCCGAGTGAACCAGTTCAAGTTGCCGCCTTGCTCTCCAGGACTTCCCCCCTTCAAATGTCTGCCTCTTCAGCTTCCCCTTCGTGCACGCCTCACACACCTTTTGCGGAGGGGAGATCATAGGCAGATCCGCCACCATCTTGGAGTGGGATAGTAATTTCAACCCTGTGAAGCCCAAATGCCCCATCCTATGGTGTCATAGCCATGCTTCTTCCTCTTCTTTTGTTCTCGCGAGACAAGCCGTCTCTTGAGCATCCATCTTCAGCGTGAAGAGACGGTTCGCCGTCATCTTCACCTTCACTATCTCCTTACCTTGATCATTCTTCATTGCCAGAGACCTATCCTTCATCTGCACGCAGTAGCCTCTCTCCACTAATTGCCCAATACTCAAGATGTTGGTCTTCAAACCTAGTACGTAGTACACGTCGTTCAAGTGTACTCTCTCCCCGTTCAGTTTCACAACAACCAGGCCCTTTCCCTCCAAGGAAATCTTCGAAGCATCCCCGAAGCTAACCTCACCCCCACTGGGTTCAAGGTTAGAAAACATCTCCTTATCTCCACACATGTGGTTGCTCGCCCTTGTGTCCAGATACCACACTTCATTCCTTCCTTCTTCTGCCCCTCGGTAGGTTAGAAACATCATTGGGTCGCCACCCCCAACATCGTTTCCCTTGTTCCTAGCCTCCGCATAATGGTTGGCTTCTTCTGTCTTCCTCGGAGCCCAACAGTCATAGCTCATGTGCCCAAACTTGTTGCAGTTGTAACACTGAACATGGGCTCTTCCTCCTCGGCCTCTTCCTTGGCCCCTTCCTCTACCTCTTCCTTCTTGCCACTTTCCTCCTTGAGGTTGCTCTGCCTCTCTCTGGTGATATTGGTTTTTTCCTTGATCTCTTCCTCCTCTCCTTCCTCTTCCTCTACCTTGTTGACCTCGGCCACGCTGGCCGCCCCCTCTTCCGGAGCTCTCTCCGAAGTTTAGCTGAGTTTGAAGTGCTTTTCCCAAGCCACTCTCTTCTTCATCATCCTGCAACATTCTGTACTCGTGAGCTTGCAATGAGCCTACAAGCTCGTCTACAGTCATCTGGGTGAGGTCCTTCGACTCCTCGATCGCCACCACCACATGCCGAAACTTCTTTGACATGGACCTCAGAAGCTTCTCCATAAGACTCACATCGTCAATTGCCTCCCCATTGCGCTTCATTTCGTTTGTGAGCGTCCGCAGACGGGTCACAAAGTCACCGACCTTCTCGGTGCTCTGCATCCTCAACATTTCATACTCTCCTCGAAGGGACTGCAACTTCACCTTCTTTGCTTTATCTACTCCTTGCATGGAGCGTTGCAATATCTCCCATGCCTCCTTCGAACTTGTAGCTTCTGAGATCTTCTCGAACGTGACTTCATCGACCCCTTGGTATAACGTGAACAGTGTCTTCTTATCTTTCTTTCTCGCTTCCCTCAATGTCGTCTTCTGGGCATTGGTCAACGCCGCTTCTGCTTCGGCAGTAAGCTCTTCATACCCGTCCTCAACTATCTCCCATAGTTCCTTTGAAGCGAGTAGTACTTTCATCTGTATACTCCAGTTTCCATAATTCGTCTTCGTCAACTTGGGGACTTGCCCCGGCATGGCACCTCCAAACTCCATCTCTCCTCTACTTCAAACCTTCCGAGTCACCGTAAAGGTTTGCAACCTCCCTCTGATACCACTCATTGGAAACGTGTATGGCTCCCTGCACCAAAACCGTCTTTCCCAAAATAACCCAACTTCCGAGACTGCCTCAACAAGCCGCCTACTCGCGCGGTCTCCCTCCTGCGAGACGACCAACCAACCCGCGCGAGTTCCCCTCCGCGAGACAGCTAAGGGCGAGTTCACCACTCCAATCCACCACAAACCGCGCGAGCTTACTCTTGCAGGCGAGTAGTCCTCTCGGCGAGATCAATCGTGCGAGACCACCACACGCGGGCACTCAACCCGCGAGTAAACCAGCGAGCTACTACCCCTTCTCGCGAGCTGCGCTCCTCTTCCTGCGAGCTGACACAGGCGAGCTCAACGCCCAAACCGTGAGTACCAGTCGCGCGATTTGGTTGACAAACCGCCCGGACTAGAACCTCTCCAGCGCTGCAGCGCTCCTCTCTCTCTCTCTCCCAAACTGAAATATGAAGGAGGAAGGAACTTCTATTCACAACAACCTTTAAAATGAATTACAAGGGGCCTATTTATAGCCAAGCAAAACAAACAAAACTCTCTCTCCTAATAAATGCAACCTCTCAACTACTTACTCCTATCATTAACACCTCTACAGTATTTAATAAAAATAAAAGCAAAATCTTATTTTTTTTCTTCTTTTTCTTTTGCTGACTCGGTCAACAAGTCAACCTCCAACAGTAAAGAGAGTCCCAAAACCTTGTATATATTTCTTGAATAAAATAGTTACAAGTATACACACACTTATATAGGAGAAGAAAGAAGAGAGAAATCCTAATACATGATGTGAGACTAATACAAGGAGAGAGAAAGAAGAAAACATGGGCCCTTAATTGGGCTTTTCTAACAAGGTGAATTGGTACTGATAAGCATTGGTTGCTCATTGCTCTACGATGCCAAGGGTTATAGGAAGTTCGATTTATCCAATCAAATCTCCAGTAGATTCTTGAAGGAATTAGTGTGTCCAATTCTATTGTATCTGCTTGTCTATTAGTTTCCAAATCATCTCAGAGTGGTCAGGTTCATTTTATTGAAGTTCTAGTTCCATGCAAGCCATCTGGGCACAAAACCAATCAGATTTCTGTTAGGTTCAACTAGAACACATGTACACGCCGATTCCTCCTTACCGATCACATTGTTTCAAGGGGGAATCAAATTGATATAATATACAATATCAGCACTCAGATTGAGATCCTGTAACAGCCAATCCTGACTCAATCAGCTGAACACCGAAGTCTGTGTATCTCTATAACAGGTAGAACATTAACAAGGCTGATCATAAAGCCTCTATCATAGAGCACGATACATCACAGCACAGGCGGGGCTTATAACAACATTGTAAAAAAAGTAACCTTAACAGGAGTTTGCTGCCGATTCATTTGAATTCAATAAAACACTCATTCTTTTCCCATGGTGCAATTTCTCAATCCAAGGTCTTTATGTAGTAGCTCAATATCACCCATGAAAGTTTTAATCCATGCTCCTACAACTGAGCATATACCAGAAAAGTGTTATCCATCTTTCTCAATGACATCAACTCTTGCAATCTTGCTGCATAACCTATGGTGGGGGTCTAAACTCTGACATAAGTGGTTCCAAAGGTTATCTCTACCAGACGCAAAATCATGAGCCTAGTTCTCTAAGTTTCTCTATGGAACTCCCAATCTGAGCTGCCATTATGAAAGTGCAAAATATAAATCGTCATATCTGAATATCCTCTGCATGAAGAGGTCGTTGGTGTGTGTGTAACTAATGCAATCGGCGAAGCGGACCCGCGGTGGAGCTCAAATTTTGGGCTTGTTCGGGGCCGTTTGGCCACCTGCCATGTATGGTCTCCGGATCGACGATGTGACTCCACATGCATTCAGATCGCCGTTTTGATATTTTCATGTATTTATTTTATTTTCTTGTGTTTTATTTAGTGAGACCGGACGACCATACTATACGACCAATCATAGTCGTCTAAGATGGTTGCCCTAAGTCATGTTTTATTATAAAAAAGAGGGTAGGGGCAGTCGTCATGGCCATTGTAGAGTTTGGAGTTCATATTGGGTTTTTCCCTAGGATGTCACATCATATGTGAGCAGCAAAAATATTCAAGAAAAACTTAAAAGTGAAAGTGGATCTTGTGAAAACTGTGAATCAAGAGTACCTGTGACAAAATGAAGATTCACGACTCAATCATACTACTCCACATATTGATGTGCTTGAGCATCGAAATCCAAATGCAACGTCATTTCTGTGTCTGATTCAAAAACAGAGGTCGACGGTCAGTTGAGTCCCGAGAACGCAAAAGTAGATCCACGTCTTTATAGGTCTCCACACTAACGCCAAAAAACACCTATCGTCGAACAATAGAGGCTAAAGAATGATAGGCTTCTTTGTCTCCACGAACTGCTAGTTTCGAGTCCAGGTAATCGTGTACATAAAGCCCGATCGGGCCCGGGCTTCTGGTCAACCAGGCTCGGCCCGGGCTTTGGCTTGAGCCGGGACGGGCCGGGCTCGGGCACCCTCTCGAAGAGGAGGCCTGATAAGGCCCTTCAGGCCGGCCCAAGCCCGGGCCAGCCAGATTTAACAATAGGTGGGATTTAGGCGGGATTAATCCCACTAAATCGAGATTAATCCCGCCTATTTTATGCTGGATTAATCCCTCCTATTTCCCAACATAGGCGAGATTAATCCCGCCTATTTAGGCGTGATTAATCCCGCCTATTTAGGCGTGATTAATCCCGCCTATTTTAGGCGAGATTAATCCCTCCTAAATGCTTATTTAGGTAGGATTAATCCCTCCTATATTGGGTAATCCTGCCAGTTGGCGGGATTTATGCTGGGCTGGTTGTCGGGCCCAGGCTAGGCCCGACGTCAGGGCTTGCCCGGGCCTGGCCCGGGCCGGGATTTGGGCCGGGCACCAAGTTAAAATGAGGGCCCGCTAAGGCCCCCAAACCCCGCCTTGGCCCGGGCCGGGCTTCTCTCGGTCCGGGCCTAGCCGGGATTTTTCCGGGCCAGGCCTAGGATTTTTGCACACGACTAATTCTAGGAGAGGATCGTCGTCGCTCGGGTCAAACACGCCGCCGCCACACTCGTTTCCGCTCTTCAGAACTTTTCGAAAAGGGGGCGCGTGAATAGTTAAATACTTAAATGTAGAACTAAAATTATATCTATGTATAATTATCATTGAATCGGGTTCAGGTCCAATAAGAAATAATCTAATTACAAGTTAACTCGGTTCAGGCTTCAAAATTAGGAGAAAAAGATGTCTCTAGCTATGTCGACTTGATGTCTAGTCGATATGCACTATATCGACTAGATGCCTAGTCAACATATAGTGTTCTGCCCTGTAATCTAGTCGACATACACTATGTCGACTAGATATCTAGTTGATTTGCACTATATCGGCTAGATGTCCAGACAACTTCCAGTCGATATACACTTTATCGGCTAGATGACTAGACAACTTCTAGTTGATGTACATTAAATCAGCTAGATGACCAGACAACTTCTAGTCAATATACTTTATATCGACCAAATGACCAGACAGCTTCTAGTCGATATACATTTTATCGACTAGATCACCAGACAGCTTCTAGTCGATATATATTATATCGACTAGATGTCTAGTTGATATTGTCTATTTAATACTGTCCAGTTGTCATAGAATTGGTCCAGCCGATATATATTATATCAACAACAAATCTAGTCGACACTATCTAGCCGACAGACACATTATAGTCGATATACACTATATCGACTAGATGTCTAGTCAACACAAACACAGTCTAGTCGATATATAGTATATCGACTAGATGTCTACTTGACACAGAGACAGTCTAGTCGATATACACTATATCGACTGGATGTCTAGTCGGCACAAACTTTCTCCCACTCAATCCATGCTTGGCTCTTCACTCCTGTCCTATATAGATCAAGCTATCCCGATCATTTATCTAATTTCTCGTACATTATTATATGCGGCCTGATAAGATTATATTATGTTGGTAGCGAGACTAACTCGTTAACTACTTCCAGATCACATAAAACTCCATGTCTCTCACTTGAGCTAGAACATATCAATTATAGTCTCACAAGAAATGATCAACATCTAGTAATCCGTCACTATTACCCAAGTAATATAAGAGTTCATAACTCAATGAACCTATCTGTGACCAATGCTTTAGTGTTGTCATACCCCTTTGTCTTTTACATCTAGATTGAACTCGAGGCATGGAGCGTGTCACCCGCTTAATAATTCAATCTTTATTTCTTGATCTAGAATATACTTTCTGGAACTGGTAACTACAATATCATATATTAACTCAACTCAGCACGGACATGCATTTCACAATCTCATTCTATCAAGGGGACCATGGATGTAACTCCTATCTTATAGGAGGATAAATCTCATCTCTATCCACACCCAAACACCCAAATCATTCATAATGTTCCCAATAACTACCATTATCATCAACCTTTATCAAGAAAGACTTTAGATAACATCAAAGTATGTTTTTTCTCACTTGATGAATGTTGTGACTTCAAGTCAAATAACCACAAACACCATTGTCACTTGTGGCCTACTTGTGACACGTTCATATAACAATCCATTAAGTAATCTCATGGTGGGTCTGTCCGGTACAACTTGATCTTAACAAGTACCTATGTGATGACTTGATATCCAATATCATGACATATGAGAACCAGTCATCAATCAACCCACATAATAGTTTTAATATATTATCATTGCCCTAATTTCTAAGATGATACCTCGACTAGGGGCCATTTAATAATAATGCTTCTTATAAATATAGGCTCTCACATTCAAGTCATGTAATTGAATTCCTATAAAACAAACATTCCAAGGTCATTTATTATGTTAATTAACCATCAAGTATAAAAAAATAGACATAATAAAAGAACATGCTATAAATGTAATAAATACATAGTACAATTCATCACATGAATATACAACCCACAAATACAAAATCCACAACCCTTATACTAGCATATATCTAATACTCACTGATCTAGTATGATAATCATGCTTCCTCCGTGAAAGATCCTTTGTCTGTGGATTCGATATGTTCTATTCAGTCGGTACTCTACATATGCTCACATTTCCTCAATCGACAACCTCTCAAATAAGATGGAACCGTCGAAGAATGTTCTTGGAGCGCTAATAACATATAGGTTTCTTGGCCTGTGCAATTACACTATTTTGTCATAGTAAAGAGTGACCGGAGCAACAATGCTAGGAACTACATCAAGCTCTCCGATAAATTTCATAATCCATACAACCTCCTTCACAACATTTGTAGCAGCGATATACTCGGTCTTTGTTGTAGAATCAACAACTGTCTCTTGCTTGGAACTCTTACAGCTCGCAGCTCCTCCATTAAGGAAAAATACAAAACTTGATAGAGTCTTTGAGTCGTTCCTATTTGTTTGGAAGCTAGCATATATATAAACATTTACAATAAGCTCTTCCTCTCCATCAAAAACCAACAATACATCCTTAGTCATTCTCAAACACTTCATGATATTCTTGACTACTATCCAATAACCATCACCTAGATCAAATTGATATATGTTAGTCATGCTCAAAGAAATGAGACATCGAGTCAAGTTTATAATATTACATACATGATTAATCAAATTACAGACACATTTGAAACTAACTTCGTGCGGTCCTTATTTTACAAAGATTTAGGATATTGGTCCTTTGAGAAACTCACACCATGTGTCATGGATAAGAATTCCTTCTTTGACTCAAGAATGTTGAACCGCTTCAACACCTTTTCAATGTATGTACTCTGAGTCAAACCCAACATCTTCGTACTACCTCTGTAAAATTTAATACCTAGTATATAAGTCGCTTCACCCAAGTCTTTCATAAAAAAGTAATCCCCAAGCCCATTCTAAATAGCTTGCAAGGTTAGAATGTTATTCATAATCAATAGTATGTCATCTATATTCAATATCAGAAATACAACAGTGTTTCCACTAATCCTTTTGTAAACATAAGCTATCTTCATTCTTGATGAAACCAACTCTTTGATTTTCTCATTAAAATTAAGATTCTAACTTTGAGAAGCATGCTTTAATCCGTAAATGGATCTTTATAACTTGTATATTTTAGTGGTTTCATTCGGAGATACAAAACCCTCAAGTTATGTCATGTACACTTTCTTAGGAGGTTCACATTAAGGAAAGCTATTTTGACATCCATGTGCTAGATCTTATAATCGTAGTACGCATCAATAACAAGCAAAATTATGATGGAATTTACTATGAGCAGTGAAATGAGCTTTAGTCATTTTTTCTAATAGGCAAGACTCGTATCTCTCAAATGATTCATAATCAAATAAGTCTAGTAGTCCATCTTTATAGTGCTTGGATATGCGTTTCTCATTTATATGACATAAACGACAATGCTAAAGGTACGTAAAATTTGAGTCATTTAGTTTTAGTCTTTTAGCATTTTCTATGTTATTGATTGGATGGTCTAAAGAAGATAAAAAATGGAAAGGCGATTGTGCCAGATGATATATGAAAATGTCGGTTACTCATGGGTCCACATCCATCGAAGTATGTAAATGTCTAGGGAATGAAGGAATTTTGTGGCTTACATGTTTTTTCAATGAGATACTGAAATCAAAGAGCATGCCAAACCAATAGAGAGAAAGTGTCATGATACCTTTGTATATAAACAAAGGAGATATATAAATTTGTGTTGATTTTAGAGGAATTAAATTAATGAGTCACGCCATGAAACTATGAGAATGAATAATAGAAAGAAGATTAAGACGAGAGACTAACATCTTAGAGAATCAATTTGGATTCATACCAGGGCAGTCGACCATGGAAGCTATACATCTCTTAAAGAGATTTATTAACAACTATTGAGAAAGAAAACAAGATTTGCATATGCTGTTTATCGATCATAAGAAGGTTTATGATAGAGATCTAAGAGAGATCTTGTAGGAAGTCTTAAAAAAGAAAGGTGTAAATGTATCAACATTGACATAATCAAAGATATGTATACAAATTCAGTGATAAGGGTGAGGACATCTGGAAGATTAACACAGGAATTTCCTATCACTATTGGATTACATCAAGGTTCAGCTTTAATCCCTGATCTTTTTACCCTTATCTTATATGAGCTCACCTGACATTTCCAACAAACAATACCTTGGTGTTTATTGTTTGAGGATGATATCGTTTTGGTAGAAGAGACTCACAAGGGTGTAAACACAAAACTTGAATCTTGACGAGTCACTTTAGAAAAGAAGGGTTTTAGGTTGAGCAAGGCAAAGAAGGAGTATATGGAGCCTAAATTTAATAGTGCAAGAAGGAAGGATGACTTCATTATTAAGTTGGGTGATCAAGATATTCCACATAGTGAGTATTTTAAATATCTTGGATCAATAGTTCAAAAAGATGGAGGTATTGATAAAGACATGACACATAGAATCCAAGTGGGTTAGTTGGGTCCGGGGGAGGTAAAGTGCAGGAAATCGGACGGACGAGATCCGTTGCACTTTACTGTAAAGTGCGATCTAATGGATGTGATTGCGCTGAGATGCGTGCACATCTCAGCGCATATATCTCAAAGCAGTGCGCGAGAGATCAAAGCGTGCACGCATCTCCGCGCGAGCTGAGATGCATTCACACCCGTCAGATCTCGCGCACTACACGGTGCAGTGAATTTCCTGCACTGCACCACCCCCGGACCCGGGTTAGTTGAAGTGGAGAGGCACATCAAGGATCTTATATGATCATAGGGTACTAGTAAAACTTAAAAGGCAAGTTTTACCGTACTGCCATTATACCAGCAATGCTCTATGATTTTGAGTGTTGGGCAGTGAATTATGTACATGAGCAAAAATGAGAGTTGTGGAGATGAGAATACTTAAGTAGATTTGTGGACACATGAGATTGGATAAAATTAGGAATGAATGTATCTAGGATAAGATAGGAGTAGCATCAATTGCAGGGAATATGCGAGAAGCTCGACTAAGATGATTTGGACACCTACAAAGGAGACCATTAGAGGCACCTATTAGGCGTTGTGAGAGTCTAGTCACAAAACATGTTAAATGAGGGAAAGGTAGACTAATATAAACTTGGAATGAAATTATAAGGAAAGGCATGATATATTTAGGCATTAGTGAGACTATGACTGTACAATCTGATGTTCATCGAGTGGACGAAACAGAGCGACCCCACAGATCCAAGTGAGCCGAGGAGGCGGGGTCGTGCTTGCCTAAAGTGGGGAGAACCTAGTCAGCGGGGCGAATCAGGAAGTATGACCACACTCGCCCTAGGAAAAAGAATGGGAGGCACGCGAGTGCTCAAGAACTCACCGAAGAGGCGGGCGAGTTCCAGTTTCATCTGGCACCCACCACTCCGGGAAGGTGCTTGTTTACAAAGGTACTCACCATAGAAAGCGAGGCGAGCCAGAGGTTGGCGGGTGCCAGCTCCATCAGGGCACTCGCTAGGAAAAACTATAAATAAACCTTGAAGGGCACCATTGGGCGGATCCACTTTTTTGCTTCTTCCTCCTCTGGTCAATTTTGGTTGGCTTCAAAGGCTCTATAAGGTGCCCATCTTTAGCATTGGTGTGCGGGGGGGGGGGACACAATAAGATTTTTTGGGTGTGAGATGGGTCCTCCGCGTTGTTGCCCAGGGTCTGTGTATAGTTCTAAACCTTTAGCCAAATGTTCTTCCTCAGGAGATGTAAGTGCAAGCTGCACCCTTTGGGCCCGAACTCCTCATTGAGCTGAATCCTGGTTCCAACACTGACTAAAGTTAGGGAATAATGTTGACAAAGGATCCATATAGCTGACCCCACTATAGTAAGATAAAGGCTTAAGTGTTGTTGTTTTATAGATTAGATGGCCATTAAATATTTGAGCTACACTATAACAAACATCTTTCATGATTTGTTTATGTTGTCTTGCATTTGGTTGAGGATATTATGCTCTATGGTTGCCCTTCTTCAGGGACCCTCCATATCAGAAATATTATACCAGATCTTGTGGCAAAATTCTTCGTGAAAAATAGGAGTTGTGGCCCTCAAAGCTGCTAGGTGTGCGGCTGTGGGTATATGCTCAGATTTTTGCAAGAATTAGCAATAGTTGTATCATTTAGTATGAAAGCAAGACACCTTAACACCGAAGAAGATTCCTGAGAAATAAGGCCTCGTACATCTATGGTAAATTCACAACCCGTTACCCGCTCATCTTCTTTTTCTTACCCTCAAAATTCCTATAGTTCATCTTCTACCTCAACAAATTCTGATTTGCTCTATAAAGTCGACTACCTTACTGAACATAGTCGAATTCCCGTAACAGACCTCCCCCTGTTAAGCCCATATAAAATCTTCAACAAAAACATCATCCAGTTTCTCGAGTCTTCAAACACGCTCTCACTTCCAATAAGACACTCGCTACAAAAGAACTTGTCCTAGCCTCGAGGCTTAAATAAGTGCCTACTCCTACTACAGAAGTAGAACAAACATTTCCTATATAATTGGATGAGGAACTAATGGAAAGCCCACAGTTATTCCCATATACATTTCAGAGCTGTGAGAATGGCTCTCACTTTGCACGCAAGGAAGGGATTCCCAGTGGTAGCTCGATTAGCTCTCCTAGACACATGGTTTTAACAATACAGTCATACCTGCATCGCAACTGTCTAAACTACCTTAAATGCTGGTACTATATTTATAACATTATTTCCAAACTTCAATTTGAGGCTTGATGATCCCCATATCTATAACAACCTTAACGTCCAGCTTCAGATTGTTGGAGCACCCCAAGTTACGGGGACATGCTGCAACGCTGCACTATCAAATGGCTTATCGGGTCCAAAATCATTCCTTCGACTTAAGTCTTCCTCAAGACACAGATGAAGCACTCTACTTGGAAATTGGCGCTCGCTTGGGCTCCTCATGTGTCCACATCCCAAAGCAACTTCCGAAAGATGAGATTATTAAACTTCTCCGTGAATCTTGGGTCATGCACTATGAAAAAATATGAAGCAATAACCAGTCGATCCACTCTGTTAAGTCTTCATTTATTAGAAATAAAGACGACATGGTAGAAATTGTATTCAACGGAGAAGACCCCTATTCTGGCATGACCCACCATCTTCACCTCAGAGCTAAACATGATTGAAGAAAAGGGATTCATGCTTAATGCGCCAATCCTTTCCGTAATGTCTGATGGATTGCCTGTCTATCAATTTGAAGACGAAGATGGCCATCAATACTTTGACGTCTGTTCGTGTACTAAATGTAAAGAATATGCCTTTGATCTCGATGCTCTACTTAGAAGGAGAAAGAATAAACGAAAGTCAACACAGCGACTTCTTAAAGAAAGTTATGAAAAAGGAGATCCAATAGTTGGATTGCTAGGAGAACAGTCTGGAAAATTTGACTATTATGTCCTTTATCCTAAAGGTCCAGAAATCAACATGCTCCAGCCAAGCTCTTATTAAGATGATTTCCCTCCAATGGAGTTCGATGAAGATAGAACTTCCCATACCTGGAAGATCAAAAACCTAACTACCAAAAATCCTGATGGAACAACAGAGTATATATCCCATGCCAAAGCTACGTTAAATTGGCAAACTGAAATTGTCGCGGCACAAAACAAAGTTTTAAAACAAATAGCGAGAAGCCAACAAACGATAGAGAAAAGGCTCGACCTTGGGCTTTCGACAATCACCAAAGTCACATTGCAACTCCAAGATGCGATAACAGTTGTGCATCATGAACTACTCAAATTGGTTAGTATTGTCTCTTTCAATTCACCGCTTCTGGCTCAAAAGGAGGCGAAGTTAAAAGATCTAAAAGCCCAACTGCATTCTCTCCAAACACCAAAACAATACCACTGCTCAGGATATTTTGAAGCCCCGTCTTACTCCTCTTATTTACCCCACTTCCAATATATTCTTAACCATTATCCACTCTCTCCCCATTTGATCACAATCCTTTCAATAGTGCAGCTTTCGTCCCAAACATGCACTATGAAACACCCCAGTCTTCGAAACGAAAATCAGAAAAATATTCATCCAAAGAATCTTCATCACAAGAGTTGTCCGCAACTCAACTGTCTTCTCAGCTCATGTTTGACAATCCTATCTCCTTATTATTAAAGCAAATAGCTACACAACCAGAAATTCCAAAACACCCACCACCCATATAGGAGTACTCTGAAGATTCAGATATCGAGGACCTGTCCCTCAACATTCTAATGGTGGATCCACCTACCGAAGACCCTACTATTGAAGATGAAGAAGCACATGACTATGGTCAAGCACCCAATCAAGGACCAGAGCAATCTAGCCAATTCCAAAATTACCCATCAAGTGGCTTTTCATTTGACAACATGCCACCATCAAAATGGAGAGACAAAATATATGAAATGCATGTTTGGTGCGCTCCCGAGTTGTTATAGCCTGGAGTAACAATGTCTGCTGTCGCAGATAGATTTGTATCAAAGTTTCATGCCAGACTAAGGCAATGGTGAATTGATCTTGGAGCATACAAATAACAAATGGTCAAACAAAGTCCAAATGTGGATGCACTAATCATGTATGTCAACAACGAATTCTTGGGAGCATGAGATCATTATACAACTCAAGCTAGAGAGGAATACTTGAGCATGAGGTGCTGCTCGTATAAAAGAAAAGACATAAAAGACCATTATGAGAAGATGTCAAAAATATTTTATGCGATCAATGAGATTGACGACGTCAATTTAAAGCAAATTTTCCTAAATTCGCTTCCAGAGCCTCTTGAAAATAAAACATCTCAGCTCCTCCAAGTAAAAAACATCCCTATCAGCCATACATCTATTGGTGAGCTATACCAGACTATGTTACTCTTGCTTGAAAAGTTGTGCAATCAAAAGAGGTTCCTCAAGCAAATCGAGGACCAAAGTAAAAAATCTTGGCTCGGCTTGTGATCGCCATGACCTCTAGATCAACTGTGGAAAAGACAAATCTTGTATGTGCAACAAGATGAAAAAGGACGGATCTTTCACACATAGAAGAGATGGAGGAAAAGATTACTTCTCTAAAAGGAACCAGAAGAAATGGAGATTTCTCAGAAATAAGAAATGAAGCACAAAGTCTTCAAGGTGCTATATATGCAAAAAGAAGGGAAATTTTGCCAAAGAATGTCTTGACAAATAGAAGATTTCACGACTCATTGCAAAACTCTCTCAAGTTGAGGATTACAGCGACGACATTGAGTCACTCTTTTTTATAGACGATGAAGCTAGGCCAGACACAATTCTTGCCCTGGGAGCAAATCTATCAGACTCATCAGTTGAATCTGATGATGATATCATTCTTTTTGATAATATTTATACCACCACGACCAACGATAACTTTCTTTGCCAACCAACTCCTTCTGCAAAGATCCACATTTTCACAGGAAAATGAGATAAACCTATTCCGGTGATAACATTCCTTGATACTGGAGTCACATCCTCCATCATGAATACAAATATACTGCAAAAAGAATGCAAGAATTCCTACTACAGATCATTTCGTGCAACCAGTGGCGACCACTCCACCATCACTCTGATCAGTAAACACATCAATATCCAACTCTTCCCAGGATATGTTAGTAGATATCAAGAAAATGGACCAGAACTCTCTGCCAAAGATCTGCTTATTGGATTTGACATTCTGCACTTGATAAAGATAATTACATGGAATAAAGAAGGATTAAGATATAAAAATCATTTACTACCATGAACAAAGACTCTACATTTTTACCCAATTGAAATTCTTAGCCCCATCAGGGATGACATTGTCCGTACCTCCTACACCGAATCACATATAGAATTCCTACAAAAGTGCGATCACCGACTTTGGAAGAATCCTCAATTCTTTGTCTCCTTGCCATTTAAGAGGAATGGAGATATTAACCCCACAAAGGCAAGTCACAAAGGTATGAATCCAAACCATTATGCACTTCCTGTAAAATAAGTTGAACAACTGCAAAAAGAAGGGTTAATCAAACCCACAAAATCACAATGGGCCTGTGAAGCCTTTTACGTGAAAAAAAGGACCGAGCAAGCTAGAGGAAAGATGAGATTGGTAATTAACTACCAGCCTCTCAACCATTTTCTTGAAGGTGATAAGTTCTCTCTACCAAAGAGAGAAGTCCTATTTCAAAAACTCCCACAGGTAAAATATTTTCCAAGTTCGATCTTAAAACAGATTTCTGGCAACTAGGAATCCACCCAAATGATAGACAAAAGACTGGTTTCTGCATCCCAGAAAGACACTACCATTGGATCATCGTAGCCTTCAGACTAATACCAGCCCTTCATTATTCCAGAAGACGATGATAAAAATTTTCCAGCCCATCATGGAAAATGTTTTGGTTTATATTGATGACATCTTACTGTTCTCTCCAAATATTGGCTCTTATTATGCCCTACTCTCCCAGTTTCATGAATTGGTCAAATTATATGGCATTATGTTATCCAAAAGAAAGATGATTATTGAAAAATCCGACGTTGACTTCTTGGGTATGCATATATCAGATAGTTAATACCAGCGCCAACCACACATTTCAACACAATTAGATCATTTTTTGGGCGAGAACTTAACATTTAAGCATGTCCAACAATTTTTGGGGATTGTGAATTATATGGCAGAATTTATTCATGATCTGACCAAATTCAGGACTCTTCTCACTAATCTACTCAGGAAAGAATCGCCACTAGGAATAAGGTGTGTACTAAAATAGTTAAAAAATTAGAGTCGCTAACAAAAGACCTGCCCCAACTCCAAATTCCATCATCGGGCAAGCAAATCCTTCAGACTAATGCTAACGATAAATTTTGATGGGCCACACTACTTGAAGAATTAAATGGGAAACATCAAATCTGTGGATACAAAAGCGGGGCTTTCAAGAGTGGAGAGCTTCACTATCACTCCACCTATAAGAAAATCCTAGCCGTCAAAAGAGGTATTGAAAAGTTTCAATTTCATCTTATCTGGTAGCACTTCCTCATCGAAATCGATATGTAGGCATTTCCAAAAATGCTACAATTTAAACAAAAGATGTTGCCCCAAGCCAAACTTCTGTGATGGGCAAATTGGTTCTCTCAGTGGAAATTTGAAGCCCAACCCATCAAGGGAAAACTTAATTTCCTCCTGGATTTCTTATCCCTAACTCAGCGGACGATATCTGTGGTGTTCCCAATCGTCTACTAATTTCAGCCGACGGACCTTCTGGTACACATTAAAGTCAAATTACTGCATTCCGTCCTCCACAAAAGATCTCTACACTATCTGCTCATTTTTTAAAAAAATATACATCGGGCGATATAGCCTGAATGAAGGTCCTCTAGCCAGTTTTCCCTTACATCCCAATTTTCCTTTACTTACCATACTCGAATGTAGGGAAGATTTTTATTATGATTTTCCTAAGGAAGCCTATATGGTTATATGGTACGTACTTTATCGAAACCTATCCATTCAACATCTTATTTGACAAAGGATGGCTACTTCAGTATATCGCCTGAGTTGATATTCATCCATGCCAACAGAGACATAAACAACTCCTTAAGTGGCTTAACTTATTTGGAAACACCAACTTTTGGCAGAAAAAACTACGGCCTGAAGGAAATAGTCTCAATTGAGTTTGCAAATAGAAGCATATCCTTATCCATTTCCAATGACAACAGACTTTGAATATTTTGTATAATCATCTCCATATTCATAAATAATATTCTTATGCTTTCAGGCATGATCATGAATACAACAACTCGGTTCCAACTCTTGCCCATAAAGCACTCCTCTATACTATCAATGGTGTACCCATCACTGATGTCCCACTAGACCAGCCTCCAGCTTACTGGCGAAATCCCATAATCCTTCCACTTCTGTATATTGAAGAAATCTAGCACTGCCACCACATGTTTGAAGGATCCAGACCACCGAGATTCCAAGCTCAACCAAAAGCCCGTCCAAAATAATCCTCTTGTACCAGCAACAATAAAGATGACATAGAGCCATCACCTTTTTTCACCATGGGGATAGGATGAAAGATTCTCTTAAAATATGTTGTGATATAAAGTTATTATAGCATGTCAGAATCTTACCTATATAAAGTGTATGATGTGATATAAAGGGTATGATGTGATATAAAGTGTATGATGTGATATAAAGTGTATGATGTGATTTAAAGTTATTCTGGCATGTCGAAGAAGTCAAGAAAGAAATAACTTATATTTTAAGAAAGGAATCTTATATGATAGTGTGTGATGAAAGTTATCCCCTTGCGGGACAACTATAAATAAGGGCCTAGTGTAATGATTTAAGGCATCTCAGTCGAACCACTATTTCTAAGCAATAAAGTTTGAAGTGTTCTTTGAGTGTTCTAATATCTTCCAATATCTTCTTTGAGTGTTCTTTGAGTGTTCTAATATCCCTCCTGCGTGGTTGTACCTGTATCCCTCCTATTTGGTTGTACCTCTCTCCGTGAGTTGTAAATTATATGGAAAACTATTGTTTTTAATAATGAAAGTAAAACCATTCATGCATAAACATGAAATAAATATAATATTTCTAGTTATTATTGGAACATAATAACAATTATCAAGTTTGATTACAAGACTAGATGGCAAAGAAAGACAATAAGTTCCTACGACAATTGTCGCAAATCTTGCTCCATTTCGAACGCATAGGTCTACCTCTCCTTTATCCATCATTCTTCACTTTTCCAGTTCCTGCACATTTATACAAATATGAGAACCACATTCGGTATCCAATACCCAAGATGAAAGAGCAGAAATATTTATCTCTATAACAAAATTACCTAAAGCGGAAGTCGTACTTCCATTCTTCTTCTGCAAATCCTCAATATAGAGAGGACAGTTCCTCCTCTAGTGCCCTGTCATCCCGCAATGGTGGCAATTTCTTTCCTTAGATAATCCCTTCTTCTTCAGTCTTGAAGACTTGGGACCATGATAAGACTTAGATCCTTTCTTAATCTTCTTGAATCCCTTGGCCTTATCCTTGCCTTTATGCACCATAAATATGAGGCTACTAGGCTTGACCTTCTTCATGTTATTCTCGACACTTCTTGAAGCGTGTTCGACAAGTGCATCAGTCGCTCAAGTAATATAAAATGTGAGAGAAAATCCCCACGTATCGATCTCTCAAGGAACGTAGGTTGGAGTGTGTGATTCAATTGTTTAGAAAATTAATTGCAAGAGCTAGGAAGAAACACGGGGATTGGTTTGGGTTTGAGCAAAGAGAAAGAACAACTAAATTACATTAGTGCGGGTCGCCTTCACCGCTTCGCAAGGGTGGATGCCTAATTGGGCGAGCTTATGGAGCGGTTCTTAATGGATGAGGGTTGAAAGTGCCTCTTCGCAACACACACCACTAGAAATTGCTAGTGTGGCTCTCACATGATGGTGGGAGAGATGAGATGAGATGGAGGCGCTCCTCATAAGCATAAACCACAAGGAAATCACATAGAAATGAAAGCTAGCATTAAACAAAAGTACAGTTTACATAATCAAACTCAAACATCCAACAAATCAAGGAGAAGTTTTCTACAAATAGAGAGGAGGGAAGAATACAACCAAAGCACGAAGACACATCCAAGTTTCACAGTTGGTATCGAGGGTTGTCAAGTCTCGTCCGAGATCGGACTTCGACTGTCGTCTAGGGTCCAAAATATCTATCACCTTCTTCCACTTTACCCTTCTTCTTAGTCAATGGCCTTTGGTCCTGTCCTTCGCCGAAGAACTCTCCCAGTGCGGCGAGAAATCCCTCGAAATGGGGCTTGGAAGCTTGTAAATGATGGAGGAGGCCCAGAGGAAGCTCTACCAAAATATTTGTGAGACAAGCTTGGTCAGAGGTCCTAGAGATGATATCCAGAGGTGGAGCAACATAAAGGAGCGAAATCGGGATTCAAGGGCCGAAATGGAGTGAAAGATCATTGCCCGGACGGAATTCTGCGCTTAAATAAGAATCTATTAGAAAACTGGTCATGCACGACCGAATATACAACCATGCATTAAAACTGTGCAATATTTACGAAAAATAAAACAAACTAGGTTAAGGGTCCGTACGTGCGATTTTTCTTCACGCACGGTTACATCAACCGTCCGTGAACAAAATGCACGAGTAGAAACAAAACTAAGATTTTTAGGCCAAACACGAGCCTATGCGATTTTCCACACGGACAGTTGAAATCAACCGCGCATGAAGAAAATACACGATCACAGAAAAAACACTAAAAGTTTGGGCAAGCATGTCGCCCGTGCGATTTGTTCACGCACGGTTGAAATCAATAGTGCACGACCAAAACGCACAGGTAGTGGTTAAATCCACATTTCAGCACAAAGGTCACGCACGGGTAAAATACTCATGCGGAAAATAAAAATGCATGGTCATGCGATTCCACAGAATTCTCAAATTTGGTTAGACACACCCCCAACCTACCCAAATTAAACTGCAATAAAAACTAAAACAACACCTGGGAAGCACCATGTGCTTACCCCAGCAACAATGGAGCGCAATTGAGCACCATAATGGGCCCAAAATGTGCACTGAGTGTATAATTACTGATCGAATGCAATATAAGTGATAAAGACTATAAAGTGTAGTGCACAAACGTGAAAACTAGCCTGAATGAGTCCGAAAAATACTACAGATATTGGACTTATCACACCCCCAGACTTAACCATTTTCTCGTCCCGAGCAAATTGCCACTTGGTGGAAAGAAAAATAACCAGCCGACTAAGCAATTGCAAAGCGGAGTACCATGCGAAGTCATATTCTCACACACATAGAAAAGTAGTAGAAGAAATTTCTAAATATATATAGTAGTTTATAATTTCTAATAGCATGTTAATATATTACATCTACTCAAAATTTTAGTCACAGTGAATCATCAGGTCGTGTGTAGGACAAAAGTAGACTGAACGATGAGGTAAGCATTGCTAAAGATCGGGTCTCGAGAAAAACTCCAAAGAAATCCATCAGTGTCGATGACCATACGCTCGCCCGTTCACACTCTCTCCATGACACTAGTTTGACTCAAGCACGCAAATCAATAGGACTTTAGGTTTGTAGTGGGGCTTGAGTTTAGGTGAGGTAAACAAATGATAAAAGCAATGGCTGACGCACTAAACCCAAATGAGCTAGCACAACGACTATCCCTTAGCATCACAAAATAAAATGCCGGTGCACCACACCCCCAGACTTAGGATTGACTATATGGGTGTGTGCACCGCCTACATAAAATATTTCATACAAGGATTTTCAATAAAAATATTCTTCTCTTCACTCCTTTCTTTTTCACAAATTTTCTTTTTTTTTTAATTTTTTATTTTTCAATAAGCATATCCACATAGAAATGACACCACATCAACACCCCAATATTGAAATGAGATAAAACCTGAAGCTCACATTTGAGTGTGCAACTAAGATTGACATTTAGGCTTTAGTGAGATGAAGTGGAGCTGAATCAAAAGATGGGTAGATGCAACAAGGATATCAAGGAGAAAACAATAGGATTAGGCACAATGGCTCAACCTGGCCAAAATGATGGCCTACATCACACTTGTGTGCTTGACTAATCGTGTACCCATGCTTCGAGAGTAGTTTGAGGCAAGTTCTTAGCCATCGAATGAAATAATCCTTCCTCCCGACTCGAGCAATATGAGACTAACGAACGTGTACACACAATCCTACGCAATCATTTGATTTATACCAGATTCACCAATTTTGAGTAGAGTAAACAATATCCATGCTAATAAAAAATATAAACAAAAAACATATAAAGAAATTGAATCTACACAAATTTCTAAATGAGACATGAGCACTCGACTAGGAGCACTACAAGAGTCAACATTTTACTCTGTCTCGCAATCCTAAGTCAACATTGTGATTTTTAAGTCACGCACAAAAGAATGAGCAAGCTCGTTACATGCTAATGACTAAGAACGCACTCGAGTGGGTGTTGTGGTGTGTAGTGGATACAAGCAATGATAATATAAAATGAAATAAAGAGTACTTCTAGTATGCTGTGCAATGTGCACGTGCACGGGTAACGCACAAAAACACACCCTCCCCCAGACTTAATTTATACAAACCACTACAAGATAAGCATGAAAAATAAATGACAGAGCTGAGGAAGATACATTACCCATGCTCAGAAATGAGCATACCAGAAGATTGACATTAAATTTGGAAGAAGAACCACGCCCACCACAGCAGCATCTCCACGTCTGCAAGACGATACCTTAGCACATCAAAAGTAATAAAATAACTAAGAAAATTAGGTAATCAACAACAGAGATTGGGTTGTCTCCCATGAACCCTCTTTTTTACCGCCCTTAAGGTGGATCAAATACCTGTATTAAGCTGTTATAAAATTATTTTTAACAATGTCACAACTAAACTCATTAAAAGAAAACAGCAGCACTGGACATCCACGCATAGAAGCAAAAACTACGCAACAACAACAAACATACCGACCCAGAGAACCCTCACTCATCAGCTATAAGACAACTTGTGGCGATTCTCCCCCGCCACATGACATGGGCATGAGGTGAACACTTTAGAGCCCAGTGATGATTTAATTCCCCTGCCTCTAACCTCTTCCTTCTTGCACCAGAGGGCCACAAAATGTGATGCGCCCAACAGTTCTTCCTTTTTCTTTTTCTCTACGGGGGGAGAGCGCCATCAATCATAAATCACGTGATCCAAAACAAGTTCAGTCTTAGCAGAAGCAGTAAGAGGCTTCATTTCCTTACCCCCCCCCCCCCCCCATGGGTAATAGATCAACCCATTGGACCTGTTTAAATTGTTTGGGTGTAGACCTAGCAGTATTAGAATTAATTAAAATGTTTGTGGGATCAACCACCGCCTCAGCACCAAAAATTGCTCCCTTGCCGCATCCTTCTTTTCCAACATCTGTGTGTTTCGCATCCTCATCATCCCAAGCAGCACCAACATTCTCCAGCACTGCCTTGCCTTCAAGTGTCTTCACTTCATCCTCATTCTCTACTTGCACATCTACCTCAACCTGAACCTCAATCGCAGAACTGCAATCTTCAACACTTAAAAATTGAGTTAGAAATAACAAGAGATACATCATGAACTCCATCAGAAATGCCGAGGACCTTGGTAGCACTAGATGAGGAAGGGTGGTGTGGTTCCTTAGCATGCAAGTATACACAACCACTAGCAATGCATAAAGTGGTGCCACTCTCTTTCAAAAACGGGACCCCCAAAATGTGTATGGAGTCATTCTCCATTGGTGCCAACACTTGGAAATCGACAACCACCACCGTTCCATCTAACACAACCTCGACCTCATTGACAACACCCTCTGTCACCACCACCACCCCATTTGCTAGGACAAGTGACGTCCGTTCGTCAACACTGAAAGTCCACCTAGTGTCAGCTATGTGCACCTATGGGGGGGGGGGAATAGGTGACGAGTAGTGCTTTTGCGGAATTTACGAGAGTACCTGCACAATAAAAATAAAGAGCACAGCACACAGAAAACACAGCAAATTTATAGTGGTTCCCCGACTTGGGTACATCCACTTTCCCCCTTCGACCTATCTCCCCAACAAGGGACGACTCGGTCACTTCTCCAACGGGATTGAAATCCAATCCCTACACTAACGGAAGGAGCCCTTCCACACGTGAGAGTCAACACTCCCACAAACTGGGTTGCACCCAACCCTTACAACACGGAACAAAAGTTCCTTTACAACGAAATTAAATATAGAGTGTACGCGTGATACAAACTTCTTTTGGAGACTACAGTGTTCCTCTTGTTCGACGACGTGTTCTTGAAGTCGATGAAGAGTCTACAACCTTGGTCTCTCTTGGAGAGGATCTCCCGGAACCGGCGGCGGCAATCCGAGCGGTGGCTTGGTTCGGAATCGGCGGCAACGACGATGCGCGGCAGCAGTACTTCTGAGATCCAATCTTCGTTGTAAAGCAAACTAGGTCTACCAACGGTCACTCTAGGATCGGTCGTCTCGATTGATTCGGACGGGGGAGTTTTTCCCGGTCAACAAATCGAGAGACAAGGGATCTCTAGATAGACACGTGAGACTCAAGCTTTGCTAAGCTTCTGTCGCCGGAGATCGGGAAGAAGTGCGATCAGCAGCGGCGACGGACTTGCGCGAGCGGCGACGGAGGCGGCGGAGAAATTTCATTTCTGAGTAGTTTTACTCTTTTGTAAGCTTTTGTTGAATGATAGGCTTCTCGCAGGATGCCGAGATGGCAGATCGGATGCGTTCACGCATAGAGGCCCTGGAAGAGGAAAATAAAAACCTGAAGGCCCAGAACACCCATCTCCTGAACAGTTCCCTGCCTACCCCTCACCCGGATCTGCTTCAAGCACCCCCGACCCCTCATTACTCTTTTGACGAGGTTGACAAGATCTGTCGGGACGTCAACATTAAGGCAGTCGAGCTAGTCTTGAAGATGATGAAGGAGCTGGGGGTTATTAGAGAAGATGGCGAGAAGGTCACCGCCCGCGACTTGGTGCCACAACTCTATGACGAGACAGATGAGGGTTCAGCTTCCAGTGAAGAGGAATGAAGGGGCGCCAGCGAGACCTGAGACTTCTCCCCCCATTTTGTTTCTTTCATATACTTGTACTTTTTATTTTTTGACTTATCGACATGCTTTTTATATGGGAGAGTTCTCAACTTTTATGTGGTGAAACAAGGAAATTGTTGTTGCATCTCCTCGTTCCATGTTCTTTTCTTTTTCTTTATTCAATTTTGCTTTGTTTACTGCGGACGACCCTCCACTCCATTTTCACTTGCGTGGTAGGGCTTCTGGACATCTCGCTTGAGAATCAGTTTAGGGCACGTGTCATTGGACTTCTCCTTGCCTCCTCCGTGCGGGAGACCATTTGGCCTTTTCCCTTTGTCTCACCTTGAGACAAACCCAACGCGAGTACACCCAGGAGACCAACCCGATTTTAAGAGAAGTCACCTCTCATAGATCTTTTACGCGAGACCTGCCCTTTTCCAACGAGCGCCTACTCGCTATGGACGAGTCCCTCTAAGCCGAGTGCCGGTTGGGGGTGTCCATCCTCATTTGCATTGCACCAACCTTTTCCTCCAATAGGAGTTTTTCATTTTCTACAAACCTTCTTCGTTCTCTGATGCATTTTGATATTTTTCTTTGAGTAATCTCACCATTTGTCTTGCCACCGAGTGAGCTTATAGCCCTGCCAGCTTGATGAGAGTCTGGCCAGCGGGTTTGCTTGAGGCCTATTCTCTAAACAACCTCTAACCACCGAGTGAGCCTACAGTACTGCCGGCTAGGTGACAGCCTGGTCAGCGGGTCTGTTCGAGGTCTCCTCTCCAAACAACCTCCAACCACCGAGTGAGCCTATAGTCTTACCGGCTAGGTGAGAGCCTGGTCAGCGGGTCTGCTTGGGGTCTCCTCTCCAAACAACCTCCAACCACTGAGTGAGCTTACAGTCTGCCAGCTAGGAGAGAGCCTGGTTAGCGGGTCTGCTCGGGGTCTCCTCTCCAAACAACTTCCAACCACTGAGTGAGCCTACAGTCCTGCCAGCTAGGTGAGAGCCTGGTCAGCGGATCTGCTCGGGGTCTCCTCTCCAAACAACCTCCAACCACTGAGTGAGCCTACAGTCCTGCCAGCTAGGTGAGAGCCTGGTCAGTAGGTCTGCTCAGGGTCTCCTAACCAAACAACCTCCAACTACTGAGTGAGCCTACAGTCCTGCCAGCTAGGTGAGAGTCTGGTCAGCAGGTCTGCTCGGGGTCTCCTCTCCAAACAACCTCCAACCACCGAGTGAGCCTACAGTCCTGCCAGCTAGGTGAGATCCTGGTCAGCGGGTCTGCTCGGGGTATCCTCTCCAAACAACCTCCAACCACCGAGTGAGCCTACAGCCCTGCCAGTAAGGTGAGAGCCTAGTCAACGGGTCTGCTTGGGGTCTTGCCATCCATCCTTTTCACTCGCATGCCATGAAAGAAGACACCTTCTCTTTCCTCCCTTCCTTGGTGAGGACTTCCATCTCCAGCACCTCCACTGTCGCCTTCAGCCATGAAGGATCCTCCTCTTTCTCCTGCTTCCCTAGCATACCCTCCTGTTCTCTGGCTTCACAATTTGCTGCCTCGTGCTCTGCAACAGCCACAACCATTTCTTTCAGAAACTTCTTCATCTCTTCCTCGCTTGGGATTCCTTCCTTCAACAGTGAACTTCCCCTCTTCTTCAGCTAGGCTTCCACCTTGGACGACTCCCCCATTTCTTCCATCTTTCTTTTTTTCCTTCCTCCCCCCTCCACTTTCCTTCGACTCCACCTCTCCTTTATCCTCCTCTACCACAATCTCTCCTTCTTTCTCTCCTGCCGTTTCTATCTCCACCGCAATGCCTCTCTCCATCTCTACTTCTCCTTCCCCTTCGACCTCCCTTTCTCCTCCTCTACCCCCATCTCTCCTTCTTTCTCTCCTGCCGTTTTCGGCTCCACTGCAATGCCTCTCTCCATCTCTACTTATCCTTCCCCCTTCGACCTCCCTTTCTCCTTTCTCCTCCTCTACCCTCATCTCTCTTTCTATCTCTCCTTCCATTTCCGGCTCCACCGCAATGCCTCTCTCCATCTCTACTTCTCCTTCCCCTTCGAACTCCCTTTCTCCTTTCTCCCCCTACTTCGCGTCCAAACTCCTATTCCCATCATTCCATCCTCTTGTCCATTTCTTCGGCCTCTCCTTGCCAAGAAATGGTATTCACCGCTGTCACATAGAACTCCTGGGCAGCCTTTGGATCTCCTCGTACTCTGATCTGGGTCCCTCCGACATTGAGCTTTATGCATTGGTGGAAAAATGACGGGACACACCTAAAGGCACTGATCAAGGGGCGCCCAAAAATGGCGTTGTAACTGCTGGGGGCGTCCATTATGACAAAACGACAATTCCTGGATAGCCACCCTAGAGTCGCTTGGAGTCCTACTCCCCCCTCAACTTCCTTCCTTTCCCCTGAGAATCCGAACAACGGCCCATCTGCTGTCAGCACCCTTCGAGCCTCCACCCTCATTTCGTTGAATGCCTTTTTGAAGATGACATTCACCGAACTCCCATTATCGACCAGGATCCGCGAGACAGTGAAGTTTTTGATGGCACTCTCACCAGCGCATCACAAAAGGGATCTTCGTAGTTCGGCATGTCTTTTCGAGAGAAGGTGATTTTCTCGTCCGGGGGAGGGGCTTGTGACATCGAGGCTACGGTCCGGCAGTACATGGTATGAAAGCTCGTCTTACGGGCAGCCTCAATCCCTACTCCCCAATGGATCACTCTGATCCCACCTCGATCTCCTACATCTGCTCGGTCCACACACCGGTCCTCCTCTCCGGTCCTAGTCACCTCCACTATTTGCATCGGTAGCTTTTGTTCCCCAGCTCCCCTAGCTCTCTTCATTTCCAAGAATTCCGGACAGGTAGCCATTGTATGAGCCTCCTCCTCGTGGAAGTCACAATATGACAACGCTACCTCCTCCGCTCATCTCCCCTCTTGAGGATTCCGCCTTCTTCTAGCTCCCCCACCTGCTCTTCCTCTTTCTCTACCTCTACCTCTCCCTTGGCTGATGGCCAAAGCTTGCTGAGGCGGGGGTAGCGGTGGTCTAGGACCATATCCCCATCCCTATTGGTTGAATCTATTGGATCCCTAGTTGGATTTGGGCTAGGTTCACTAAACTAGGATTATTGACCCAACATGTATAGTCAGGATCATGTCTGTGTCCTAGAGTTTAGGCCATGTCCTTAGAGTCAACATTGCTTGGACCAGCCAACAACAGACTGTAGAAGACTCCAGACTTAGAGAAATTTCAAAGATTCAGGAAAGTGAGTTCGACGTTCATCGAACTCAGCTCGACAAACTCAGAGACAGTTCTCTGAGTTGAGCTCGACGACTTGGTTCTCAGGTTGACGATTTCTGGATGATCTACGTCAACATTCTAAGTCCAGAATCATTTCTCTGAACTCCAGTCGACGAATCTATGTTATCAGCTCGTCGATCTTGGAGCACAGAATTGGAAAGTTTTATCAGATAGCAGTTAGCAGTTCTCAGGTCGACGATCTTGGATCTCAGGTCGACGAACAACAATTATCTGGTCGACGAACATGATTTCTCAGCTCGACGAACTCTGAACCAAGGTCGACGAAATTTATTCTTTGCTCGACGATTTCTGTGCAGATACAGACTTGGATTTTTTCTTTCCCTCTGTACTTATTTTATTGCAGTAATTCCTGAACAATTAATGTTTAATATCCTCTGAATATTACTGTTAGAAGCAGCATTGATTATGACATTCATCAGGATTATTACTTGCTGCTTTTCAATTGGACAGGTGGGGAAATCAATTAATGCAGATATACTCTCCAGCCATATTACATTCTCCAGGTCGACAGCAATCAATGCAAGAAGGAATTTAAAAATTCAAAGGAGAAATTCCATTAAGAAGATAAAAAGTGATTCTCTTCCCTCCTCTCAACAGAGGAACAGATATAGAGAAAAGTGACAATACAGTACTGACCAAAAAAAGAGTATAAGGTACACAGAGAAGATACACATCAACAACATTCGAACTCTTCTCCGTGCAGAAAAATAATCTGGTCTTCACCTTGACATTACTGAAGAAGAAGAACATTCATCCCAAATCAAGAGTCTTCTTCATTCTTCACTCCAGGATTCTTCAAGGACAACAAATCTTCATCAGTCAAGAAGTTCCTGGATCTCTTCTGGTCAAGGCTAAAGATAGAAGACCTACTCACCCTAAAGCAAAGCTCCAATCTTCCTAAACAAGTCAATAACTTAGGGGGAGCTTTTATAACCACAAAGATCCACTAGTCTTCTCAGTTGCATTTGAGAAAGAGAAGATACCATAACTCTCTCACCCTCTCACTGTATAAATGGTTCTTTAACTCCCTTCAAAAGTTATTCCTTGGTTGCAAGTCACCTGATCAAAAGACTTGGGTTGGTTTTTGAGCACCTGATCAAAAGATCATTGGTGGCAGTCACCTGATCAATACCTGTTAGTGGATTCCTACCAAGGTGGTAGAAGAGTGGATGTACCCAGGTTGGGGAACCACTATAAAAGTTCTTGTGTTGCCTGGTTGCCCTCTTTTCTTTTTGTTCTTGCTGTGCATGTGGTAGTTAGTTTTTGTTGTGCCTGTGTTAGTTTAATTTTGCTGTGCCTGTGGTGGATTAGTTTATTTTAGTTTACTCTTTTACATACAGCAAACATTGGTATTTATTAGTTGCTCTACTCTGTAGTTTTTATAAACTGAAAAAGTTCAAAAGATACTCTATTCACCCCCCTTCTAGAGTATATCAGGTCTAACCCTCAATTTCAATTTGTATTAGAGCTGTATTTCTTTGGTTGTACATGCTAACCCTTGAACCAAAAGATCTAGTGTTAGACCTAATCTTCTATTTTCTTTAGGATTATTTTCACAGCATGACACAGAACAAGGATTATGCAATCACCAAACTTTTAGTGTGCAACTTAAATAAGTTTGCCATCTGGAACGCAAGAATTAAACTTTATATGAATTCTATTTATGAGGACATCTACAATTCTATTTTGACAGGTCCTCCTCAACCAACTGCATCTACCTCAACATCAAGCACACATGTTGTTCCACCACCTGAGTAGACAGATGCACAAAATAAGGCCAAGATTGCTGATGCAAAGGCCATCAATATTCTGGCTCAGACTATGTCTGATGATATATTCCAGAAGGTGGCTGAATGCACATCAGCCAAGGCTATTTGGAACTCTCTCAACCAAATGGTGGCTGGCTCTGCTGATAAGAGGAAAGACAGAAGATCAAATCTCATATCCCAGTATGAGAACTTCAAGAAGGATGAGTCAGAATCTATTGCTGACATGTACAACAGACTGAGCTCAATAATCATTGAACTGAAGACTTTGGATAAGGACATCACCCTTACTAAAGTAAATGATAAAATCCTCATGTGCTTCCTAAGCTCATGAGATTCCAGGATATGGCCAATCAAGAAGGCCAGGAGCTTAAATGAGATTTCCACAAAATCTCTATTGGGAAAGCTCAAGTCTTATGAGCAACTAATAAAGTCCAGAGAAGCAGCTGAACAAAGGACTCCTCCACTGGCAAGAAAGGAGCACAACATAGCATTCAAGGCTGCTAAAGAGACAGAAGCTTCAACAGTCACTGGGGAACTAATGAGTCTCTTTGCCTAGAGATTTTACAAAATGACAAGAAAGGACTTCAGAAGAAAATCATCCAGGCAGGATGATAAGCCAAGGTATAATAAAACTCCTACTAAAGAAGTAGTATGTTTTGGCTGCAGGAAACCTGGACACTTTATCTCAAAGTGTCCAGAGAATCAGAAGAACGAAAGAAGAAGAGAGGACTCCAGAAGACAACAAAGTAGCAAGCCTTCCTCCAGCAAATACAAAAAGAAGGAGAAGGGCTTTGTTGTTGATACCTGGAGTGACACAGAAGATGAATCCACATCTTCCAGTTCCATTGAAGAGGAAGAAGAGGCGAGGGCCAAGGAAGTCTGCCTCATGGTCATCAATGCCTCTAACAGCCAATCAGATGATGAGGAAGAATCTGATAATGAAGGAGTTTCAGAATCTAAAGCTGATCAAGTACTTTCATCTTTTGATTACAGTTCTGATAGTTTCAAAATTGAATTTGAAACCATGTGTATTGACCTAATCAACTCTGAAAAGGAAATTAAAATACTTAGGGAAAGACTATCTAATCAAGAAAATCTGATTTTTGAAAACACTAAGTTAAAAGATGAACTAACTCTAGCTAATGAACAAATTATTTCTTTAAAAACAGAGCTATGTGAGGCTAAGCAACTTGAGGAATCTCTCAATGGGAGAAGACTTAAGCTGATGGACATCACAAGCACAGTCAATGCCAGACTGAATGGCAAATTGGGCTTGGGTGCATCATCAAGTTTACCTCCATACTTAAGAAGAACATATTATCAACCCTTATTAGATTTGTTTCAGCTAAGGGAAAAGAGGTAATAAACAATAAACAAACCACAGAAGAATTACCTAACTCTAAAAATCAAAATAACAAAAACCAGAAAACTTTAAATAAAAACAAAGTTCAACAGATTTCATCGAACTCGGGTCGATGAAATGTGGCTAGTTCGTCGAACTTCGATTGATGATCTATGAACGTCAATATTAGCTATAATAATTCGTATTACTGCGATCGACAAACTGTGTATGGTTCGTCGAGCAGAGATCGATGAACTTGGGGCACAGAAAATGAATATGTTCATTCTCTAAGCATAGATCGACGATCTCATCCCACTTCGTCAAACTCTGCTCAACGAACTTACAACTCTTCGTCGAACCCAGTCAGACTTAATAAAAATAATAATTTTGACAGAAACTCTAATCAACTTAGAAAACCTTTTAATCCACTTGCTGATTGAGTAATTCCTCCCAGAAGATATCATCCCTTAGGCTATAAATCTCAACCTAAATTTTCAGTTATATCAAGCTTTTCTTATCAGCAAAATAAAGGACCCAAGGTAATCTGTGTCAAGAACAACTAACTGTTTTCTTTGTAGGTAAAGAGATGTCCAGCTGTTAATCAACAATAGTATCTGGATAGTGGGTGCTCTAAGCATATGACTGACAGCAAGGACAACTTAAATAACTACAAGTCCAAGTTGGGACCAAAGGTGGTCTTTGGTGATTTAAATTGTGGCCAGTCTAAGGGCTTTGAAGAAGTAAAGATTGGAGCAGTCACTTTCAAGAAAGTGACATATGTAAGTGAACTCAAGCATAACCTCATCTCCATAAGTCAACTATGTGATGAAGGTTATCAGGTACATTTTAACTCAAGTTCTTGTATTATTTCTAATAAAGAAAACCAAACTGTTTTAATTGGAATAGACAAGGTAACATATATATAGTTGATTTTCATTCTGCAACTTTAGATATCTGTTTACTTAATATTGTTTGCAATCCAAATGATTTATGACACAAAAGACTAGGATATGTCAATATGAAAAACATTGCTAGGCTATCTAAAGACAACGTCGTGAGAGGATTGTCTTCTGGTCCCTACAAGAAGGAATGTCTCTGCAGGGCTTGTCAACTAGGCAAGCAAACTAAATTTAGTTTTAAATCAGTTAATAAGAGTGATTTACCTAGGATCTTGTACTTGATACATATGGACCTTTTTGGACCTATTGCTGTACAAAGCCTAGGAGGAAAATCTTATACTCTAGTTGTTATAGATGACTTCTCAAGATTCACTTGGGTGTTCTTTCTGAGATTTAAGTCAGATACATTCAAGGTTCTTACAGATTTTCTTAGGACCATATAGATTGAGTACTCTACCCCAGTTGCATTGATCAGAAGTGATCATGGTACTGAGTTTGAGTCTTTTCTTATGCATGAGTTCTGTGAGAAGGAAGGTATCAGACATTGCTTCTCAGCTCCTAGAACTCCTCAATAAAATGTGGAGCTGAATGGAAGAATAGAACCTTAATTGAAGTTGCAGACACATTACTTGCAGATGCTTACATGCCCCTATACTTTTGGGCAGAGGCTATAAGCATAGCAAACTATGTACTGAACATGAGTTTAATACATAAACTTAAGAATAAGACTCCCTATGAATTGCTTAAAGGGAAGAACCCTAAAATCACCTATTTTAAAGTATTTGGTTGCATATGTTATGTTCATAATAATAACAAGAAATATATTAGAAAGTTTGAAGCTAAGGCTGAAGAGGGAATTTTTCTAGGATATTCCCAAGTCAGCAAAGCTTATAGGGCATTTAATAAATCTTCCTAAAAAATTGAGGAATCAATTCATGTAACTTTTGATGAGGCTGATATGTCTTATAAGGAGAAAGAAATTTCTACCAATAGCACTTTGCAGATACCTCACTTGTGTGAGAAATTGGAAGAATTAAACCTTACTCAAAAGTTCATATCTCATTCTCCTCCACAAGCTGATGAAGATAGTGAAGATGAATTTTTGAAAGTGGCTAAACCTACTCCAACTGCAGACATTATTCCACAAGAGGAATTAATTCCAAATGTTGTCGCTGAACCAACTCCACCCACTGACTTTGTCACACTAAGGTATCATGCTAGATCTCAAGTGATTGGAGACATGTCAGTAGGTGTACATACAAGGCATCAACTCAACCAAGATGTGATGCATGCATGTTTCCTCTCTCAAGTTGAGCTTCAATCCATAAATGATGCTGAGCAAGATCCCCACTGGATCATTGCAATGCAAGAGGAACTCAACTAATTTGAGAGATGCAGAGTTTGGGATTTAGTTCCAAGACCCAAAAACTACCCAGTCATTGGAACAAATGGGTATATAGAAACAGGCTAGATGCCCAAGGTGTAATTGTGAGAAACAAGGCTAGGCTTGTTGCTCAAGGTTATAGACAAGAAGAATGAATAGACTATGACCAAACTTTTGCACCAGTTGCAAGGTTAGAAGCTATCAGGATCTTCCTTGCTTATGCTGCCTACAAGAAGTTTAAAGTCTATCAGATGGATGTCAAGAGTACCTTTCTCAATGGAGTACTTAAAGAAGAGGTTTATATTGAACAACCTCCAGGTTTTATCTCTCCAACTTATCCTTCATATGTCTTTAGATTGCATAAAGCTCTTTATGGTTTAAAGCAAGCTCCAAGAGCTTGGTATGAGACCTTAGATAGCTTCTTGATAGAACATAAATTTACTAGAGGCATTATAGATAGAACATTATTCACTAGGCACCATAAGGATCAAATATTGTTAGTATAAATTTATGTAGATGACATTATATTTGGGTCTACAGATTCCAAACTATACAATAGGTTTGTTGACCTCATGCATTCAAAGTTTGAAATGAGTAGCATGGGTGAGCTCTCCTACTTCCTTGGTCTCCAAGTGAAGCAGCTACCTAATGACATCTTTATATCTCAGGCCAAGTATGCTAAAGAGCTCATTAAGAAGTTTGGGATGGCTGATGTCCCAGCAAAGAGAACACCCATGACCACTAATGTTGTAATAGACTCTGTTGAACATGAGAAACCTGTTGATCAGAAATTATATAGGGGCATTGTTGGGTCTCTACTATACCTTACAGCAAGCAGACCTGACAACATATTTGTTACATGTCTTTGTGCTAGGTTCCAAGTGAACCCCAAAGAATCTCACATAGTTTTCCTAAAAAAGAATTTTGAGATATATAAAGAGTTGTCCTAGTCTAGGACTCTAGTATCCTACTGTGTCAGAATTTGAGTTAACTGGATACTCAGATGCTGACTTTATTGGATGCAGGGTAGACAGAAAAAGTACCTCAGAGACATGTCAGTTCCTTGGTATGAGATTAGTGTCCTGGTTTTGCAAGAAACAGTTATCTGTGTCTACATCAACTGCTGAAGCGGAATATATTGCAGCTGGCAGTTGCTGTTCCCAGATGCTGTGGATTCAAAATCAACTCCTGGACTATGGGTTTAACTTAAATAATTCAACTCTCTTATGTGACAACACAAGTGCTATATCCATAGCACAAAATCTAGTCCATCACATTAGGACTAAACATATAGACATTAGGCATCACTTCATTAGAGAGTGTGTAGACAAAAATAAAATTAAACTTGTCTATATCTATACTGATTTACAAAGAGCAGATATTTTCACCAAACCCCTGGATGAAAGAAATCACTTATTCTTTATAAATCAGCTTGGAATGATAAATGGAGAAGCTTTAATTTAATTTCTATCTGTGGTCGATGATTTGTTGACAGTTCGTCGAACGGAGATCGACGATCTGTGAACCTATTGTGAAGAGTTCGTCGAATGGAGTTCGACGATCACTTCTTAGTGAAATATTTTTTCGCCGAACGGAGATCGACGATCCCTGCTTCAGTGAATTTTTCGTCGAACGGAGATCGACGATTTATTCGTCTTCTTCAAACTGAGATCGACGAACTCATTTTCTAATAAAATAATTCATCGACCTCAGATCGAAGACCTTTTTATTATTCGTCGGACGGAGCTTGGTGGTTCATATTCTAAAAACCTTATATCTAGGTTTTCTTTAACCTCCGTCCCGCGCTTTCAGTTCCATCGCACTTGATCTCTATTTTTATCTTGCAAGTGCACCATGGTGATTCCGGTGACTGCTTACTCTACAATGAAATTTGATATGGGATTTGACATAGATTTCGATTCATTCCAATTTTTTGATGCAATTTTCTTGGAGATCTTGAAGTTGTTTGAAGAACAACAACTGAAATAGTTCATGACAGTCAGGATAAAGATTTCAATGACTGAGATTTAAGAATGGGTTTATACCTTTACAATAACGGAAGATTCCATGACAGGCACAATTTCGGGTAACTCAGTCTCTCTTTCTCCAAATGTACTAACCGACATTTTCGGTCTACTGAATGGCGAAGAAGAAATCGAACTAGATACTGAAGCATATAATAATATGTTGAATAAAATGGGTCATTGTGGAGATAACCCTATCAAACTGCTCAAGAATAACTTGTCGGTTGCATACAAGTTCTTGGCTGATGTGGTCGAAAAAGTACTGTTAGGAAAACATACAACACATGATTATATAACCAGGCAGCAATTCTTGGTGATGTCTGCTTTGGTGGATAAGAAAGGAATGAACAGGGGACAATTACTGTTTGATTTGATTAAGAGGAAAAATAACAAGAAAGAAGTTTGCTTCGGCCGGGTACTGGGGATTTTTCTACAGGAAAACGCTTCTGAACACTTGGTGTCAACAACAATGTTCATCAATGCCTCCAAGAGGCTCACCGCTGCACTCTTTGGTAGATGGGAAAGGAGGATTACCAAGCCAACCAAGGCTTCTTCATCCTCCAGGCCTTCTGAAAGCACAAGGGCAGTCATAGCTGCTCCCCTACCCCCAGAAGAAGCTCCCTACTCTTCCAACATTCCTTCTTCTCCTCAACAACAACAACAACAATCACTTCACATCTCTACTCCAGTTCCATCCCCTGCACATTCTCCACCTCCATCTTCTTCTCAAATAAATATCACTGAAATCCCATCTTCCCCCATTCAGGAATCCATACAACACTCTCCTTCCCAATCACCACAACCATCCCCACATCAATCTCCTCTTCTACCTCATTTAACTACCACAGATCCTGTCAACTTTATCTCCTCCCACACATTCAATCTAGTGCTTCCTCCATCCTCTCCACATCAAGAACCCATCCCCACAACAATAATTCCACCTTCTACAATAGCTACTCCCTCTGTCCCCTTCCCTCTACTAGTCCAAAGTGACCTTCCATCTTCTACACCTGACTACACACACACAGATATGTCTAGTGCATTTTCTGTCTGTTCAAATTGTGGTCATCACAATCCCTACTCCTCCACTGCTCCAGAATCCCTTTATTTAAATTTTTTGATATTGCTAAGGATTTGCTTGCATTCATCTCTCCCACTCTTCAAAACCTTTTAAATAATGCTCTAGCTCCACTCACTACTTCCATCTAGACTCTCTCTGCCACAGTTGTTGCTCTATCCCCTGTCCCTTCTTCTGGGGGACTGACTCCAGGACCCTCTGCAGCCAGTCAGGGGGAGATGCTTCATGATGAAGAAGTTCCAGTAAAAGCAGCAGCAACAGCAGAAGCAGCAGAAGTAGTAGTAGCAGAAGCAGCAGCAGCAACAACATAATTTGATTCTTTCATGACTGACTCATCAGAAGATGTAGCAGATCCTTCTGAAATAATAGATTTAATAGACTCAGATACCTATATGAATGAGCTTGTTTTGGCTGAGATAGAAACTATTGGGGATTATATTCTAAATCCCACAGTTAATTTGACTTCCTTATTGGATTTATTTAACGTTGTGTACAGTAATATTCTACCCAGCTATTCTCATCATCATTCTTTGGCCATTGTACGATACACTGCATCACTCAGCCCTACAGTTGCCAGGCAACTTAAGGCTAGTCTTGCAGCTGCAGAACCTCTTACTCCCAAGAACATTGCTTCTCCTAAAGCCATTTCTCCTCCAACTTATATTATGGGTGATAGTCTCATGCCTGATCTAGATGAGTTGATCATGGAAGATATTGAAGAAGAGAGTAAATCAGTTACTGCAAGCATTGATGTATATAGTTCTCCAGCTCCAGCTCTTCCTCCAGCTTCTCCCCAGACAAAAAAATTGTTGATATCTGCAGAAGCCTTAAAAGAAATTAATGCATTATATGATACTCCTCAAGGATCTTCTGATGATGACGATTAGGAAGATGATTCAGATAACGGTCCCTCTGCTAAGAAAAAGAAAGTCACTAAGAAAAGGAAAGCCCCTCCAGCTCCTGCTCCAAAACCAAACCCAACACATGATACTCCTTATTACATTCTTCAAAATATCACTCCATATAAGGGCATGTCAGCTTGGATGTGGCTGTCCAAGAATCAACAGAAAGATAGGAAGAAAAGCAGGAAGTATTCTCCTCCTCCACAGAGATACAGGAAAGACCCTCCTCCTCCTCCTCCACCTGCTGTTGGTGCTTTAGGCTCTTCATCTCAGAGGACTACCCAATATCAACCCTATCAGAGACAACAGGGTAGATCTTCTTCTTCTGGAAGCAACCAGCACAGGTACTACTCCTCAAGCAAGCAGTACCATCATCAACAATATCAACAACAATAGTACCATCTACAGCAAGCACCAGAATCTCAAAATGTTGAAAGTCCAAAAAGACCTACATCCCCTCCTGTTCCATTTGAGGACCCAGAAATAGCTACTACTGCAAGGATGGCTAGGTTCCAAGAATTGGTTTGCCTATCTATGATCAATAATGCAAAAGTTGAAGGCAAGGATCCCTCTGAATATACAACAATGTCCAAATACAGTAAGGAGGAACTAAACAGGTTTGCAAAAGCTAATAAATTCTTTAATGTAGATGATTACATGAAATTACATCCAGAAGCTGTGGTGCCAAGGGCTACTTCCCTAAACATTATTAGAGCTGCTGATATGACCATGACAAAGACTCAAGCAGCCAATCCAAACAGGGAAATTAAATTCACTCAGCCTGGTGATAGAGCTAAAGAGGATAAGCAAAAGGAAAAAAAGCAGAAGAAATGAATTTCAAACTGCTTAGTCTTTCTATATGTCTTAAAACTGCTTATTTATTTCATGATACAAAGCTCATTGTATATATATATCTGCTGCATATTTTAAAGTTTTCTGCCAGATATATCTTTCTCTTGCTTTGTAAATATTTTGTGTCTATAATTAGTGACCTCACCTAAATAGGGGGAGATTGTTGGATCCCTAATTGAATTTGTGCTAGGTTCACTAAACTAGGATTATTGACCCAACATGTATAGCCAGGGTCATGTCTGTGTCCTAGAGTTTAGGTCATGTCCTTAGAGTCAACATTACTTGGACCAGCTAACAATAGACTGCAGAAGACTCCAGACTTAGAGAAATTTCAAAGATTCAGGAAAGTGAGTTCGACGTTCGTCGAACTCAGCCCAACGAAAGTCACATTCAGCTCGACGAACTCAGAGACAATTCACTGAGTTGAGCTCGACGAACTTGGTTCACAGGTCGACGATTTCTGGATGATCTACGTCAACATTGTAAGTCCAGAATCATTTCTTTGAACTCCAGTCGACGAATCTATGTTATCAGCTCGACAATCTTGGAGCACAGAATTGGCAAGTTTTATCAGATAACAGTTAGCAGTTCTCAGGTCGACGATCTTGGATCTCAGGTCGACGAACAATAATTATCTGGTCGACGAACATGATTTCTCAGCTCAACGAACTCTGGACCCAGGTCGACGAAATTTGTTCTTTGCTTGACGATTTCTGTGCCGATACAAACTTGGATTTTTCCTTCCCTCTATCCTTATTTTATTGCAGCAATTCCTGAATAATCAATGCTTAATATCCTCTGAATATTACCATTAGAAGCAACAATGATTATGACATTCATCTGGATTATTACTTGCTGTTTTTCAATGAGACAGTTGGGGAAATCAATTAATGCAGATATTCTCTCCAGCCGTATTACATTTTCCAGGCCGACAACAATCAATGCAGGAAGGAATTCAAAAATTTAAAGGAGAAATTACATTAAGAAGATAAAAAGTGATTCTCTTCCCTCCTCTCGATAGAGGAACAGATACAGAGAAAAGCGACAATACAGTACTGACCAGAAAAAGAGTACAAGGCACACAAAGAAGATACAAAGCAACAACATTCAAACTCTTTTGTGCAGAAAAATAATCTGGTCTTCACCTTGACATTGCTAAAGAAGAAGAATATTCATCCCAAATCAAGAGTCTTCTTCATTCTTCACTCCAGGATTCTTCAAGAACAACAAATCTTCATCAGTCAAGAAGTTCCTGGATCTCTTCTGGTTAAGGCTAAAGATAAAAGACATACTCACCCTGAAGCAAAGCTCCAATCTTCCTGAACAACTCAATAACTCAGGAGGAGCTTTGATAACATCAAAGATCCACTAGTCTTCTCAGTTATATTTGAGAAAGAGAAGACACCATAACTCTCTCACCCCCTCACTGTACAAAGGGTTCTTTAACTCCCTTCAAAAGTTATTCCTTGGTTGCAAGTCACCTGATCAAAAGAATTTGGTTGGTTTTTGAGTACCTGATCAAAAGCTCATTAGTGGCAGTCACCTGATCAAAACCTGTTAGTGGATTCCTACCATATATGCTGGTAGAAGAGTGGATGTACCCAGGTTGGGGAACCACTATAAACGTTCTTGTGTTGTCTGGTTGCCCTCTTTCCTTTTTGTTCTTGATGTGCCTGTGGTAGTTAGTTTTTGTTGTGCCTGTGTTAGTTTAATTTTGTTATGCCTGCGGTAGATTAGTTTATTTTAGTTTACTCTTTTACTTACAGAAATTATTGGTATCTATTAGCTGCTCTACTCTGTAGTTTTTATAAACTGAAAAAGTTCTAAAGATACTCTATTCACCCCCCCTATAGAGTATATCAGGTCTAACCCTCACTTTCAGAATCTTCCGGGTCCTTCTTGATGGTTCCCTCCCCCTGGGGAAAAACTCTTCCTTGCCCTTGGGCAGGGCCTCCTTGCTGCCTCTAACCCAACTCTTGGTACGCCGACGCCCTCGGCTCCTCCCTCCTTCTCCATTCTTGTTGTCTTCACTCTCCTAGTTCTCTTGACTCGACCTCCATCACCCTTGCCAGTTTTCTAGCGAAGGTCGGGTTTGCCTCCTCTATCGCTATCTCTTTCGCGACCTTCTCCATCAGTCCTTCAAACGACAATGCGTCTTCCGAGTTAGGCTTATCTTGAAGAAGCCCTCCTGCAGTCCAATGGTGAAGGCCATCTGGAGAGCAAATCCAGGCACCTCCTGAATATCCAAAATCTCTTCCTGGAACCTATCTACATACTGGGCCAAGGACTCATCCGCCATCTGCCAGATCTGAAAAAATGACTCGGGATTCTACTTCCTTTTCTTTGAGGTTGAGAAACACAATTGGAAGCTTCTACTTAGATCTTCAAAACTGTATATCGAGCCTGTAGGGAGTTGATGAAACATGTCCCTAGCCTTATCCTTTAAGGTGATGGCAAAAAGACAGCACTTGAACGCATCCGTCATCGGCCTGATGGAGACCACATTTTCAAACCATTGCATGTGCTGGAGAGGGTCGCCTTTTCCCACATAGTAGTTCATTTCAGGCTCCTTGAAACCTTCTGGGACTGGAGCTGAATGGATCAACTCGCAGAATGGAGACCCTCTCGCCACGGGTCTAGCCGTACCCACTAGCAAGATAATGTCTCCTGGCATGACGACACTCGCAGGGTAGGGAACAACTCCCTACCCGCCAGGTCTCGCCCGCCTCCATCTATCAGCACTTCCTTGTCGGGTCGCCTCCTGAGGGCGTCCTCTCCAATGCTTACCGAGACGAGCTCATCCTATTGTGCGAGAGCGGGCGCCTGAGGTAAAGGATTCAAGCAGTCGCCCTGCCACGCGATCCACTATAACATGTCCATGATGCCCTTGATGGATGCCATGAATTCCTCCCTTCCTAAGAATCCTCCCGGGTTCTCGAACTCGTCCCCGTCTCCTTCTCCATGAGCTCCCGCCATGAGGTAGCTCAAGATTCTTCTGTGTAGGCTGCGGTCCACGCTCACCGCACCAAAAATGTTGAAGTCAGTAACTCTACCTCACCTAGAGTTCGGACTTGAAGTTGTAGCTCACACCTAGTCTTCTCAAACCACCACCTTGACATGAGTCTCAGAACTAGAAACAGACCGAGGGACTCAACTTGGAGGTCCCACCTCTTACCCGGAAGAATTAGAAGTTCATCCCCTGCCTAGCCAGTGCTGAGCTAGGTGCCTTGGAGGAAGAAGATGGAAAGGGTTCAACAACCTTTCAAGGCACCTTATCGGTCTATTTATAGGCCTCTGAGTTTGACTTGCCAATAACCAAACTGAACCGACCTGAAATTACCAAAATACCCTGGGTTGGGTCTGCCAACAGCCAAACTTCGCTGTTCTGAAGGGTTATACGCAGACCACAAAAGGCAAAAAAGGAAAATTATCTGGGGTAGAAGGGTAAATTCCCCTCCTGGGGGTAAGAAAGTAAAAACACTTTTTTCCTATATGGCGAGTGGGGAAATGACCGACGGGCGAGACGAACCCACCTGCTCATCTCACGAGTCTCCCGCCTTGCGAGTGTCGTCTCACCACAAAAGGCCAGCACGCACCACGAGGGCCGTCCCGCCTGCTCCATTGCACCACGTCTCGCCTACAATATTCTGCCTCTTTTTAAGATATCAACGAGTTGAGCATATGGTCCCACTCTCCCCTGCCCTCTTGCAGATAACTCAGCACTCTCCCTCGAGTTGCCTCCTGTGAGCCCGAGGTTGTACAGATTCAAGGAGTGAATCTGAGGTAGGTGACCATATGGGTCTCTAAGCTGTAAGAGTGCTTGCAATCTAAGGTAGGGCTATAGTTAGGCTAAGGTAGGACTTGTTGAAGTCTGAGGTAGGGTCTTGCTGAAGACCTGAGTTAGGATCCATGAGTGGATCTGAGTTATAACATCTTTGATTTGAGAAATTGGAGGAGTTTGTCGAGTCTACCACACTGCTAGATAGGTGGCGAGGAATAGTGGATATACTCATACTCTGGGGAACCACTATAAAATCCTGTGTGCTATTAGTGTGTCATGGCTTATAATTTGTTCTCTATAGTGGTTAGCTTAAATAATTAAAAAAAGCTTAAATTTAGCAAAGCACCTATTCACCCCCTCTAGATTATTTAGACTACCCATAATCTCTCAAGTGATTTCAGAGCGAGGTTGGTTGAAAAGGGGAATTAATAGTCTAACCAAGTTCCTAACAAGGGTAGTTAGTCTATCAGCATGACTTCCTGTGAAGGTCATAAGGAGATGAATTCTATGAAGCTTTTAATATGAAGAAATCAAAACTTTGGCATATGGAAACAAAGAGTCAGATTATTAATGAAAGCTTGAGATCCAAGAATCTACATCACAGTTGAGGAGGGGTCATTCATTCCCCATAAAGATCTCCTCTATAGATGCAAATCTGCAAGTTCCCAAGCTGTATTCTGAAATGGCTAGGGATGAGGTTATTCTGGTCACTATGGACAAAAGGGCCAAGAACATAATTATTAGTGTAATTGATGACTCCACCTTCAAGAACCTTATCCACTACCAAATTGCCAGAGTTGTGGAATACACTAATTATGTATATGAAAGGTACCGAGGAGGTTAGGGATGACAGAAAATTCCTTCTGAACCAAGAGTATAAGGCCTTCAGGCAAGGGATCAGGGATTCCATTATTGAATGTTATGAGAAGTTCTTCAAAACAGTAAATGAGCTGAAGACTTATGGTAGAGTCTTCACTGATTATGCACTTAATAATTTCTTAAGGTCCCTAACTAGAGAATAGTACAACAAGATCTATGCTATCATGGAAATGAGGAATCTGACCAACATTCCTCCCATACGCTTTATGGGAAGTTGTTCTCCTGTGAGATGAAGCTCAATACAAGGAAGTAGGAAGATGTTGTTGTCATATCTCACTCAAAGTAGAAGTCTGTGGCCTTTAAGGTTGAAGGCACAAGAAGAAGTAAGGAGAGAATTCCCTCTCCTCCTAGAAGGGTTGCTGAGTCAGAATCCTTTAAGCCTAGCACCTCTGATGCTGAGCTAACTAATGGAGAATTTGCAGCATTGTCCAAGCAGTTCAAGAGGATGATTACCAAAAGAAAGCAATGGAAGACCAAACCCTCTTCCTCATCCAACTCTAGGAAGGACTATAATAATCCAACTAGCTCCAAGAAGGACACTAAAGGGACATGTATGCCTTTAAACATCATATATTAATTTTTGACATTATTTGTTATTGTTGCAACAAGCATGGGCATGTCATTGCTGACTGCCCAATCAAGCGAAATGAAAGGAAGGATGCAAGCGATAAAAAACACCACAAGGGGAAGAGAACTAAGAAGACCTTCTTAGCTAAGAAGGACAATAGCTGGAGTGAAAGTGACTCTGACTCATCAGAATCAGAAGATGAAGAAGCCTACATTGGGCTCCTTGCTGTCGGTGAAAAAGATAACTCTCCTGCTACTAGGATTGGCATCAGGGCTCCTGTGTTACACTCTGATAATGATAATGAAGAGGAGGAAAGTATGGTCTCATGTTCATGTCAGATGAGGATGATCAGGATGACACCCTGTAACGCCCCGAAACTCAAAGGAGCGACGGGTGACGTTTTGGGCCAGTTTTGGGTTCTGGCAGGAGGCACACGACCTGGAACACGGGCATGTCCCAGGGCGTGTCAGGCTTGTGTCGTCGAGTTGGTCGAGAGGTCGACGATTTTGGAGTCCACGATCGTCGAGTAGAGAACACGGCCTGCTACACGGGCGTGTCGCAGGGCGTGTCAAGGCCGTGTCGACGATCGGCCCAGGGTGTCGATGAATTTCGCTCGACGTTGTGTCAAGACAGGGCACACAGCCTGCGACACGGGCGTGTCGCAGGGCGTGTCGACCCGTGTCGCCACTCAGCCCGTGAAGTCGATATTGCGCTCTACGAAGTGTCGAGACATGGCACACGGCCTGCGACACGGGCGTGTCGCAGAGCGTGTCGACCCGTGTCGACACTCGTCCCGGGGAGTCGACGAACTTTACTCGACGATGTGTCGAGACAAGGCACACGGCCTAGGACACGGACGTGTCCAAGGCCGTGTCATCAGGTCGACGATCTTCGCTTGACGAAGTGTCGAGTGTCGAGACCGTGTACACGGCCTGGATCCCAGGCGTGTTGAGGTGACACGGGCAAGGACACGGGCGTGTCCTAGAACCCGTGCAGTGCTCGGGTTGTTTTCGGGGAAAAACGATGGGGGTACACGGCCGGCCACACGGCCGTGTCAGGTGGAACACGGGCGTGTAAGGTCTAACACGGGCGTGTTCGATACCCGTGTGTTGTTCCAGGCGCGCCGATTTTGACGGCGAATGAGGCACACGGCCCTGGACACGGGCGTGTGCCAGGACGTGTGCGGTCCAGATTGGGCATTTCAGTCCCGAATCAAAGCCGTTCATTTCTTTAATTGATGATCCAACGGCTGGGGGTTGTTCCTGAAGGGATATACCCGGGATTGGACTTAGAAACCCTCACTTTTCATGAGTGGATATCTTTCTAAAATCTTAGAGAGAGAGGAGAGCCAAGGAAGGAAGAAGGAGTTAGATCCGGCCATTGGAGGAGCTTCGAAGCTCCAAATCGCGAGCCGACTCCAGATCCACGGAGGCAAAGCTAGTGCGGTGCTTTTCATCCGCTTACTTTTCCATGGCGCCAAAGAGGAACGCAAGGGTAACGATTCTCTTCTTGAGCATGAGTATCTCTCCTTCTTTGCATAAGAAGCCCGCTCTCGCGAGTTTGCGGAGAGTTGGAGGCGTTCCTTCGGGTAGATATGTGAAGTCCCCGTTGTTTAGAGTCCGTAAGCGAGAACAGACATAGGCATGATGTGCGAAGCCTACCCGGACATGTTGGTCTGGATCGGTGATGTTGCATTGCATAATGCCGGAGAAGACTCCGTGCTATTGGTTGTTTTTCGGGTTTTCTACACGGTAGATTGCAACAGGGAACCTTGGGGATTAACCCAAAGGTGCACCCGGAAAACTGAGCGAATACGTGATCTTGCCAACTTGGTGGCCTGAGAGCCAACTTGAACATAACCGGGTTATGTAAATTGTGATGGAAACGGGACTCGGGAGAAGTTTGACCCGCGCAAATGGCTTAAATTATCGTTGCGATGTGAGCACGGGTTAGATGGAACCGTACCCGTTCTATGTCGTTTGGTTAAAGAGACCTAAGGGTACGTGGCACTTGCCGTTGGCATAGATTAGGGTCTTTGGCGGTCAATGACTTAAATTGTCGTGACCCAGGCCAAGAAGACAAAATGCTCATAGGTTTGGCCGTCAAAGTGGCGGTGGTGAGTCCGGAATGTCTATGGATTTAATTGACGTGACATCGACCGGTTCACCGAGAATGTGCCCTGAGAGCACGGGGCGTGTGGTCGTGCGAGCCAACGTCTGTGACGAAATGGTTATATATTTATTGCTCGCTTATGCTAATGAAATGCAGGGAAGGAGCATCGTCGCCCCGAGTTGGGGGCGGGATCGTTATAATTTGGTCAGCATTGTTGACCGGCCTGCGTGTCGTGGTTTGTAAACCATGTAATATCAAGTGAAACATTTTGTAAGGCCTTAAGGCTTGTGTTAGTATTTGTATAACATTCCTATTTTGTATTAGTGGACATTCATGCTTTAGTGCTGGGTTCTTATTTGCAACTTTTATAAACTGCTTCCGCTAGAATGCTCTGTGTAGGACGTTATGATTGGTTGGATGGTTTCCATGAGTAACCACCCGGTCTGTCTGTGGCATACGGCGTCGGGCCCCGGCTGGACCTACTGCTATATGCTATGCGACGGATAGGGGGTGTTACAATTTGGTATCAGACTACTGGTTTTGGTCGGGCTTAAAGTGAATTCGTGGGCGAATTCTATTTAAGGGGTGGTGAGCACATTGTGTGCGTCATCGTTATAACAGTAAAAGAACTCATGAATGTCCACTTAGGAATGAAAATACACGTGTTTGAGGAACCTGCGTGTTCCTATAATTGCTGTTTGCAATTTTATTTGGTCGCTTAACGCTGTTTTGTACCACTATAGGTGACCAGAAGTGGTGCTGGACCGTCGGAACGCCGAGTTTCTGAGGCTAGCAGTGCACCGGATGTTGCTCCTGCAACACCTCTATCGGCTGAGAACTTACGATTGGTGGCCGAAGCAGTGTTGGTCATGATAAATGCGCAGCCTGCAAGGCAAACACAGCAGCCCTCTCCTGCGATGGAGCAGGAACCTCTTCAAGAGGCTGAGCCGAGGAGAGTGGAACAAGTGGTAGTGGAACCGTTGGTGCCAAGGAGGGCAACCGAGAGGCAGCTTAAGCATGTAATGAGATTTAATCCTCCTGTATTCTCGGGGTTGGGAACCCCATCTCAGGCTGAAGACTGGCTCTCCAGGGTGAAGAGAGTCATGACAGCAACGGAGACGGAGGAGTGGCAAATGACCACTATCGCTACGTTCCTTCTGGACGGTGAAGCGAGAATGTGGTGGGAAGGATTGGAGCTGCACTTGCTGAGAGGTAGGAAACTTGGTGATGTCTCGATGGAGGAGTTCTCGAGATTGTTCTTGGCTAGATACCTCCCTTCGACGCAGAGGATAGCGTTGGAGAATGAGTTTCTGAAGTTGGTTCAGGGTGAGAGGAGCGTGGATGAATATCTCCGCGAGTTTACTCGTCTGAGTCGTTATGCTAGCTCCACTATTGTGGATGAGGAGCGCAAGACTAATCGCTTCTATGAAGGGTTGAGAGATGAGTTGAGGTTACTACTCTCGGGGCCGATGACGCAGGGTTTCTTAGCCTTGGTCAATACTGTCCGGTCCTTGGAGAAGGACATGAAGATTGTACAAGCAAAGAAAAGCTTGGGTGATAGGAAATATGAATTCAAAGTGCCGACTACTTCAAAGTCCGGCTATCGGAGGTCTTTCAAGAAGCATAGGACTTCGGTTCCAGCTCCTTCTGGTGCTTCTGGGGCGACTACGAGTCGGACCTCGGGCGCGTGTTTTACTTGTAGCAAGACGGGGCATTTTGCACGTGACTGTTGGAGCGGACGTCCTAAGTCCGAGAGAAGGCCGGGAGCGACTTATGAAGAGAAGGGAAAGACGGTGGAGTCGACCGCGTCCCATTATGCTCCGGCCCAACCAAGGGTGTATAATCTTGGCCAACAGGAGGCCATCAAACAAGCTGATGTGGTGACAGGTACGGTTTAATTTATAGCAAGTCAATTTCCTTAAATACTTGTTATGCACATGTTACCTTACCCCTGCTTGTTTAGGATTTGTATTGATTTGTGAAAATCCGGCACGAACACTCTTCGATACGGGAGCTTCACACTCCTTCTTGTCCGAAGGATTTATATCACGCATCGGAGTCCCTTCTTTGATGGCGAAGGATAAGTTGGATGTGTTGTTGCCCAATGGGTGTTCGATACGAGCGGATAGGATCTGTGATGTTAAGATTCGTATTGGGAATCAGGAGTTCGACCTGCAGGCGTCTTTACTTCCGTTGGTGGAGTTCGACGTTATATTTGGCATGGACTAGCTCTCGGAGCAGCAGACCTATATTGGCTGCGGTCGCAAGGAAGTCAAGCTGGGAGCTAGTCGTGAGACGACTTTTACGGGCTTAAAGGGGTCGAGCAAGACGTTGATGTCTGCTCTTCAGGTGGTGAAGGCGGTTTGTGCCGGTGCAGAACTGTTCTTTACACTAGTGGAGGTTGCAAATCCGAACCCCGTGTTGGATTGTATTTCAGTGGTATCGGAATACCCTGATGTGTTCCTCGTAGATCTTCCTGGAGCCCCGCCTCAACGGGAGATAGATTTTACGATTGAGCTAGTGCCAGGTGCAAAGCCTGTGTCACGATCTCCTTATCGGCTCGCGCCTAAGGAAATGGCGGAGCTGAAAGTTCAACTGCAAGAGTTGTTGGAGCAATGGTATGTGCGCCCGAGTTCTTCGCCTTGGAGCGCACCAGTCCTCTTTGTTAAGAAGAAAGACGGAAGTTTGAGGCTATGTATTGATTATAGGGAGCTCAACAAGTTGACGGAGAAGAACAAGTACCCGATCCCCCGGATTGATGATCTTTTTGATCAATTAGTCGGGTCAACGGTGTACTCGAAGTTGGATCTCAAGGCTGGGTACTATCAGCTGCGAATAAGGGAGAGTGATATCCCGAAGACATCATTTAGTATGAGATACAGGCATTATGAGTTTACGGTCATGCCGTTTGGGCTGACTAATGCGTCGTCAGTGTTCATGGATTTGATGAACAGGACTTTCAGGGAGTACTTGGACCATTTCGTGATCGTCTTCATCGACGATATTTTGGTGTACTCGCAAAGTGAGGTAGATCACTTCAAGCATCTTCATTTGGTTCTGGAGACGCTAAGGAGAAATCAGTTGTATGCCAAGTTCTCAAAGTGCGAGTTTTGGCTATCCTCAATGGAATCCTCGGGCATATAGTGAGTGGAGAGGGTATTGCTGTGGATCCGACGAAGATTGTTGCGATACGGGAGTGGCCTGAGCTTGCTACGGTAGCGGAAGTCCGGAGATTTTTGGGGCTTGTCGGCTATTATAGGCGCTTCGTAGAGAACTTCTTGCGGATAGCGTTACCTCTCACTACTTTGACGAGGAAGGAGCATAAGTTTGTTTGGACGCCGGAGTGCGCGCGAGCTTTTGAGGAGTTGAAGTGTCGGTTGACCATAGTGCCTGTGCTGAGTTCGCCATGTGGGACCGAAGGCTATGAGATTTATAGTGATGCTTCGGGCAGCGGTTTGGGTTGCGTGCTACTGCAACACGGAAGTGTAATAGCTTATGGCTCGAGACAGCTAAAAGTGCATGAAAGGAACTATCCGGTCCATGACTTGGAGTTAGCGGCCGTGATTTTTGCCTTGAAGCTGTGGAGACACTATTTGTACGGTGTGAAGATTGATATCTACACCGATCACAAGAGCCTGAAGTATCTTATTGATCAGAAGGATCTGAATATGCGGCAGCGTAGATGGATGGAGTTCCTGGGGGACTATACATTCAAGATCCACTACGTGCCTAGTAAAGGGAATGCGGTTGCGGACGCGTTGAGTCGTCGAGCCCCAGCTCAAGCCAATTGGCTATCGGTGCATAATGAGCGGTTGGTGCGGGAGTTGGAGGCGTTGGAGATTGTTTGTGTGGATAAGCAAGCAAGTGCTGAAGCAGTTCTGAATTGGACTGAAGTCCAATATGACCTGGCTGATCAGATTCGGCAGGCTTTGGATATGGATGCTCATATGAAGCAGTTCATGATAGAGGCTCTGGATGGGTCAAATTCCCAATTCGTCGTGGAGGACGGATTGCTGTGGAAAGACAGTCGTCTGTCCGTCCCAAGCGTGGGCAATTTACGGGTGGAGTTGTTGTACGAGGCACACCATACCAAGTACTCGATTCACCCGGGGAGCACGAAGATGTACCGTGATGTGAAGAAACTATTTTGGTGGCCGGGTTTGAAGAAGGATGTGGCGCTATACGTAGCAAAGTGCCAAACTTGCGCCTTGGTGAAGGCGGAGTGCCAAAAGCCGGGAGGATTTCTTAAGTCCTTGCCTATTCCGGAGTAGAAATTTGACGACATCTCTATGGACTTTGTGCACGGTTTGCCAAGGTCGCAAAAAGGGAAAGACGCCATTTGGGTGGTTGTTGATCGGTTAACGAATGTGTCGCATTTTATTCCGCATAGGAAGGATGACCCGGTGGAGAAGTTGGCAAAGCTTTATGTGGATAACATAGTGCGGCTTCATGGTGTGCCCCGTAGCATCGTGAGTGACCGAGATGGGAGGTTCACGTCCAATGATTGGAGGCTAGTGCAGCAAATGTTGGGAACAAAGTTGAAATTTAGCACAGCCTTCCATCCGCAAATGGATGGGCAGACCGAGAGGGTCAATATAACCATGGAAAACATGCTCCGCATGTGTGTCTTGGATTTCGGAAAGCAATGAGAAGACCACCTTTATTTGGTGGAGTTCGCATACAACAATAGCTACCAAGCGAGTATTCAGATGGCGCCATTCGAGGCCCTATATGGTAGAAAATGTCGCACGTCGTTGTCTTGGTTAGAAACGGGTGAGTCAAAGTTGTATAAGCGATTGGAAGTGGAGGATGCTACTTCTTTGGTGAGAACCATTCGGGAAAGGTTGCTTATCGCTCAGGACCGGCAAGAAAAGTACTATAATGCCAAGCACATGAACGTGGAGTTCGCTGTGGGCGATTATGTATACTTAAAGATCAAGCCGTTCAAGGGTGTCTCGCGGGTGCGGCGATTGAAAAAGCTAAGCCCGAGGTACCTTGGGCCGTTTGAGGTTCTGGAGCGAGTTGGTGAAGCGGCCTATCGGTTGAAGCTTTCAGTGGAGCTTGGTGGATTACATGATGTATTCCATATTTCGGTGCTTCGAAAGGCGGTGCAAGAGCCTACGCAAGTGATCGCGGTTGATCAAGTGCCGGTGGATAGTGGGCTGACGACAAAGGTCAAGCCCGTGCGGATTGAGGACTCGGAGGTCAAGCGGCTACGCAATAAAGAGATCAGGATGGTCAAGGTCTGGTGGGACAATTGCGGTCGTGAGGAGCTCTCTTGGGAACGAGAGCAGACTATGCTTGACGAGTATCCGGAGTTGTTCCGCTCAGGTACAAATTTTGGTTTTGTACATGTCTTTCCTTTATATAATTTCGTGGATGAAATTCTTTTAAGAGGGGGAGAGTTGTAACGCCCCGAAACTCAAAGGAGCGACGGGTGACGTTTTGGGCCAGTTTTGCGTTCTGGCAGGAGGCACACGGCCTGGAACAAGGCCGTGTCCCAGGGCGTGTCAGGCTTGTGTCGTCGAGTTGGTCGAGAGGTCGACGATTTTGGAGTCGACGATCGTCGAGCAAAGAACACGGCCTGCGACACGGGCATGTCGCAGGGCGTGTCAAGGCCGTGTCGACGATCGGCCCAGGGTGTCGACGAATTTCGCTCGACGTTGTGTCAAGACAGGGCACACGGCCTGCGACACGGGCGTGTCGCAGGGCGTGTCGACCCGTGTCTACACTCAGCCCGTGAAGTCGACATTGCGCTCGACGAAGTGTCGAGACATGACACAAGGCCTGCGACATGGGTGTGTCGCATGGCGTGTCGACCCGTGTCGACACTTGTCCCGGGGAGTCGACGAACTTTGCTCGACGATGTGTCGAGACAAGGCACACGGCCTAGGACACGGGCGTGTCCAAGGCCGTGTCATCAGGTCGACGATCTTCGCTCGACGAAGTGTCGAGTGTCGAGACCGTGTACATGGCCTGGAGCCCAGGCGTGTTGAGGTGACACGGGCAAGGACACGGGCGTGTCCTAGAACCCGTGCAGTGCTCAGGTTGTTTTCGGGGAAAAACAATGGGGGTACACGGCCGACCACAAGACCGTGTCAGGTGGAACATGGGCGTGTCAGGTCGAACATGGGCGTGTTCGATACCCGTATGTTGTTCCAGGCGCGCCGATTTTGACGACGAATGAGGCACACGGCCCTGGACACGGGCGTGTGCCAGGCCGTGTGCTGTCCAGATTGGGCATTTCAGTCCCGAATCAAAGCCGTTCATTTCTTTAATTGATGATCCAATGGCTGGGGGTTGTTCCTAAAGGGATATACCCGGGATTGGACTTAGAAACCCTCACTTTTCATGAGTGGATATCTTTCTAAAAGCTTAGAGAGAGAGAGGAGAGCCAAGGAAGGAAGAAGGAGCTAGATCCGGCCATTGGAGGAGCTTCAAAGCTCCAAATCGCGAGCCGACTCCGGATCCACGGAGGCAAAGCTAGTGCGGTGATTTTCATCCGCTTACTTTTCCATGGCGCCAAAGAGGAACGCAAGGGTAACGATTCTCTTCTTGAGCATGAGTAGCTCTCCTTCTTTGCATAGGAAGCCCGCTCTCGCGAGTTTGCGGAGAGTTGGAGGCGTTCCTTCGGGTAGATATGTGAAGTCCCCGTTGTTTAGAGTCCGTAAGCGAGAACGGACATAGGCATGATGTGTGAAGCCTACCCGGACATGTTGGTCTAGATCGGTGATGTTGCATTGCATAATGCCGGAGAAGACTCCGTGCTATTGGTTGTTTTTCGGGTTTTCTACACGGTAGATTGCAACAGGGAACCTTGGGGATTAACCCAAAGGTGCACCCGGAAAACTGGGCGGATACGTGATCTTGCCAACTTGGTGTCCTGAGAGCCAACTTGAACATAACCGGGTTATGTAAATTGTGATGGAAACGAGACTCGGGAGAAGTTTGACCCGCACAAATGGCTTAAATTGTCGTTGCAATGTGAGCACGGGTTAGATGGAACCGTACCCGTTCTATGTCGTTCGGTTAAAGAGACCTAATGGTACGTGACACTTGTCATTGACATAGATTAGGGTCTTCGACGGTCAATGGCTTAAATTGTCGTGACCCAGGCTAAGAAGCCAAAATGCTCATAGGTTTGGCCGTCAAAGTGGCGGTGGTGAGTCCGGAATGTCTATGGCTTTAATTGACGTGACATCGACCGGTTCACCGAGAATGTGCCCTGAGAGCACGGGGCGTGTGGCCGTGCGAGCCAACGTCTGTGATGAAATGGTTATATATTTATTGCTCGCTTATGCTAATGAAATGCAGGGAAGGAGCATCGTCGCCCCGAGTTGGGGGCGAGATCGTTATAATTTGGTCAGCATTGCTGACCGTTGCCTTGTTTTGCCACCGTGCGGTGGTTTATTGCTTGTAGGTGCTGCTGGACCAAGCGGTCAATAGCGAGCTAAAGCCCAATTTTGCGAAGCCGGCCCTCGAAGGCCTAATTGGAAGTGTTTACTGTTTTATTCATGTATGACCGGCCTGCGTGTCGTGGTTTGTAAACCATGTAATATCAAGTGAAACATTTTGTAAGGCCTTAAGGCTTGTGTTAGTATTTGTATAACATTCCTATTTTGTATTAGTGGACATTCATGCTTTAGTGCTGAGTTCTTATTTGCAACTTTTATAAACTGCTTCTGCTAGAATGCTCTGTGTAGGACGTTATGATTGGATGGATGGTTTCCATGAGTAACCACCCGGTCTGTCTGTAGCATACGACGTCGGGCCCCGCCGGACCTACTGCTATATGCTATGCGACGGATAGGGGGTGTTACACACCCATCCTAATAAGTTAATTCTTCTAACCCCTTCATCTTCATCAGATTCTAATTATGAAATTGGTGCAAAATCTAATGCACTCTCATCATCTAATGAGGAGGGTGACTCAGATTCTGAAGATGAAGTTAGTAATTTGATTGATAAATATGATGCTCTTCTGGAGGAATTGGAGAAAAGCAAGCAACTTGCTAAAAAACAAGCTGAGGAGATTACATCTCTCAAACTTGCCAAATCTGAATGATCTAAGGCTGCTAACCAACTATCTCAAATGAGTAAGGGGATCAACAAGCTGAGTTGGATGTCAATCATCCATCTTGGCACCATTATTCATCAGATCAAGACCATTAGGGATCTTGAAGAGAAGCTCCTCAAGGAAGGAAGCTTGTGGCCTAGTTTCTAAGTCACAGATAGTGTTTCCCATCCTTGATACCTTCTCAGCTCAATTCATAAGTGAAGTAGGTTACAATAGAAAGGAAGTAGTAGTTATGAATAGGGAAAAATCTAAAGATGTAGTGCCTCAAACCACGATTCAAAGGGCGTTGCATCCATCCAACGACTATGGCCAGGAGGATATCATGTATGGTCACCTGAAAAATGGATGTTCCTCCAGCAAGGTTAACAATGTTCATAAATGGGGGAGGAAGAAAGGGAATGAATTTGAGTGCACTGAAGGCACCCCATAAAGAAATTTAAACTGGTCAATACGAGCCATTTATATTTGGTACACCAGCTCCAACTCTCAAAGGTACGGAAGTGGCCACCCACCGAAGTCCCCTTCCTAAGAAGCAACAACTGGCTGACAAAATGATACAGGTACCTAACAAAATGGTACTGTATTGTAAGGTCACCTACCACCATTTTCACAGTCATTTACTTGCAAAAAGAAACATGAACAATGCAAAGGACTTCAACTCTGAACCAACTCAATCACATACACATTCTACCCCTAAGGTATTTCAGAAGAGAAGGTATAATATTCATGAATGCTGGTGCTGTGGTAAAGTGGGGCACTTTGCCATGTACTGCTGGTATGTACAAAGAAGGCCTTTCTAGCTAGTGGTTCTTTCAATAGAAAGTTTGTTTCAAATGCTGAAAATAACCAAGGACCAAAGGCAGGTTGAGTTCCTAAGGTAAACTAAAATTTTCTTACAGGATAATTCAAATACCATCTCAAGAAAATATGGTACTTGGACAGTGGATGTTCCTGATACATGACTGAAACAAAGAGGCTTCTTAAGGATTATGCCCTAGTAAAGAATGGCTCAAATGTCATCTTTGGAGGTTTTGATAGAGGGGGTCACCAAAGGCTATGGTATGATATCCAATGACATAGTCTCTATCACAAGGGTAGATTATGTGGAGGGGTTGCAACACAACCTTGTAAGCATAAGTCAACTGTGTCACTTAGGCTATATCATTAAATTCCACAAGGACAAGTGCTTGATCAAAAAGTCAACTAACTTAGAGACAATTCTTATAGGAACTAGGAGTGAAAATTTTTATTGTTTAGATTTCATTTGTTATGATTCTTCCATTCAAGTTTGTCTTATAGCTAATGAGAAGGAATCTCTGTGTATAATGACACAAGAGATTAGCTCACATTAACTACAAAATAGTTTGCAAATTGTTCGCTGAAAATCTAGTTAGGGATGGACCTAAATTAAAATGCATTAAAATGGTCCATATCATGCATGCTAAATGGGCATGCAAATAAGGGTCACTTTTGAAAGAATTGCACACAAAGATTCTATTTAATGTCTATATTTATTGCACATGGATCTTTTTGGTCCTTTGCCCATTCAAAGTTTAGGAGGGAACTTGTATACTTTTGTGATAGTTGATGATCACTCTAAATATATATGAGTCTTCTTCCTTAGAAAGAAGTCAAATATACTAATTTTCTTCATGATATTTTTCAAGTCCATTCAAAATGAAATGGACTATTCTGTAGTCAAAATAAGAAGTGACCATGGAACAAAATTTCAATCTTGTACTATGGTAAATTTTTGTCAAGAACAAGATATCTCCCAAGAGTTCTCTTCTCCCAGAACTCCACAATATAATGGAGTGGCTGAGAGAAAGAATAAGATCCTGATAGAGGTAGCTAGAACCATGTTGAGTGACTTCTCACTGTTAGAATATTTCTGTGTTGATGCAGTCAATATTTCCTACTATATTTCGAATAGAGCTTCCATCACCAAAGATCACAAGAAAACGCCCTATGAACTATTGATAGGGAGAAAATCAATTATATCCTATTTTAGAATCTTTGGCTGCAACTGTTTCATTTTAAATATTGGAAAAACTTCTTTAACTAGGTTTGCAAAGAAGTGAGAATCAATCAATGTTGTTTTTGATGAGACTAACCTGATATACAAGGGCTGGTCTAGTTCTCCTATTATTGTAGGTATTGAAGTAAACACGGCTGAACTGTCCTTAAATGACAAGCCCAAAACAAGTAAAATCTCCTTACATGATACAATCACAACTAAGGAAGATTATCCATCAAATGCAGTTCAGGTTGCCAAAGATGTGAGTTAGTAGCATGAAGACATTCCGGGAACACATCCAACTACATTAAGGATGCCTGCGGGAATCCGGTAACTAAAGGATCACCCTAGTAATCTAGTCATTGGGGATGCTAGTCAAGGGGTCACAACAAGAAGCAGGATACATAATAAAGCTTTGTATTTCAGCTTCCTCTTACAGGTGTGAAAGTGAGGGATTGATCTAACTAACTCTAGAGCGGGGTGAATCGAGTATTTTAAAATTTTAAGTTTATTTTTACAGCGAATTAAAATAGGTGATACATATATATATAAATAAATAAAGTATCACAGCACAGAAAATAAAAAAAATAAAGCACAACCAGACAACACAAGGAGTTTATAGTGGTTCCCCAATAAACCTGGGTACATCCACTCTTTTACCACCCTGGTAGGAATCCACTACAGGTTTTGATCAGGTGCCCTGCCACAACAGATTTTTGATCAGGTATCCTGTCACCACAAGATCTATTTTCTAAGGGAGTTCTAGCAACCCTTTGAGCTTTTGATTAAGTTCCTAAAAACCAAACCAAGTCTTTTGATCAGGTGACTTGTGAACCAAAGAGTTTAACTTTTGAAGGGAGTTATAACCATGTACATAGTGAAAGAAAATAAAAGATGTTGTCTTCTCTATCTCAAATCTCTAAGAAGACTAGTGGATTTTGTTGATGTTGTCAAAACTCCCCTGAGTTATATAAATCTGATCAGGAGTGGAAGCTTTGCTTCAGGGTGTAGGCCATCCAATATGAAAACTTCTTCTTCCAGTAAATGATTCTGATTCAGGGTGTAGGTCTCAGATTGAATATGTGTTGCTGGAAGAAGGGCTTGAAGAAGAAGAATGATGAACAAGATGTTTTTTTTCTCTGTCTCTTGTTTTCTAATTGTAGTTTTTTTTTCTTTCTTCTTCTCCTCGTTCTTCTTAAAAATTTTCTTTAGCAATCTTCTAAAAACTTTTCTTTATATATTGATTGCTGATTCAAACCCATTTGAATTTCAAATTCCTTGAAATGTTCTGCATAATTTCTGGGAGTTGGAACTGCTGATTTTTGTCTTCAATGTATTTCCCCAACTGTCCTAGTAAAAATAGTAGAGCAATAACTCTGTGAAATCCATAATTAATGTTGCTAGAAAACAGCTATATTCTCGAGAATATTGAGCCTTAATTATCAGAGTATTACTATCTTAATATTTGAAATCAAACTGCTTTAGTCGAACTGAGAAACTGCAGAGAAGATTAGTTGAACAGAACCTTGAAGGATTAGTCGAACTCAACAAAGATTTTGTCGACCTGAACTCCAAGTTCGTTGAACTGATAATTCTCCTTCGTCAAGCTGAGCTCCAAGATCGTCGAACTGAGAAGGCACTTCGTCGAGCTGAGATTCTGAGAAAGGATCAGAGTTCGTCAACCTCAGCTAGACTTTCGTCGAGCTCAACTCAGAGAAGGAACTCTGAGTTCATCGATCTGAGATCGATGATCGTCGAGCTGAGTTCAGCTATCATCGAACACCTTTTTCTGCAATCTTTAAACTGTCTTGTCTCTAAAGTCTTCTGTCTCTGAAGTCTTCTAAAGGTGGGTTTTCAAAAATCTAACCTAATGTGACTGACCTTAACTCTATAACTAACTTATGACCCTAGACTATACATGTTGGGTCATCAATCCTAATAGTGAACCTAGCCCAAATCACAAGTAGGGTTCCAAAAAGATGGAACCAAGGAAGTTTGACGAAGCAAACCAGGACCCTTTCTGGATATGGCTATGCATGAAGAACTTCAACAATTCAAAAGATGCAAAGTATGAAAGTTGGTTCCAAAACCTCAAGGACACAACATTATTAAGACCAAGTGGATCTTCAAAAATAAACTAGAAGAAAAAGGAGTGGTTGTGAAAAATAAGGCAAGGCTGGTTATAAAAGGGTACAAACAAGAAGAAGACATTGACTTTGATCAGACATTTGCACCAACAGCAAGGCTAGAATCAATAAGGTTATTCCTTGTATATGCTTCCTACATGAGAATCAAGGTCTTCTAGATGGATATGAAGTCAGGCTTCCTGAACTGTGACCTCAAAGAGGATGTCAATGCAGAGTAACCATCAGGTTTTGTTAATCCTACTCACTCTAATTATGCATATTTCCTTAGGAAAACATTTTATGGGTTGTAGAAATCCCCTAGGGCTTGGTATGAAATCATATCTACCTTCCTCATTAAGAATAAATTCTTAAGGGGAAGATAAATAATACATTATTCCTTTGGGAAATAAATAGCAAGAGTCTCCTAGTCCAAATATATGTTGATGATATTATATTTGAGTCTACTGATGACAACCTTTATAAGAGGTTTTCTAACCTGATGCAAGGGGAGTTTAAAATAAGCAGTATGGGGGAGCTTAAGTATTTCTTAAGTCTCTAAGTAAAACAGTTTGAAGATGGAATTTTCATCTCCCGGACCAAGTACACTAGGGAGTTAATAAAGAAGTTTGGTATGGAAAGTGCCTTTACTATAAAAACTCCCATGAGATCAAATATATCCCTAGACAAGGATGAGAAAGGGACACCTTTTGATGAGTCCATGTACATATGTATAATTGGCTCATTACTTTATCTAACTTCTAGTAAACATAATATTATGTGTAATATGTGTACGTGGTAGGTACTAAGAATTCCCTAAGGAATCTCATTACTCAGCATCAAAGGAGATTTTGAGATACCTTAAGGGCACACAATATCTTGGCCTTTGGTACCCTAGGAATAATGATTTTGAGTTTATTGGTTTTTCAGATGCAGATTTTGCATGTTGCAAAGAATATAAGAAAATCACCCCAGGAACATGTAAATTCCTTAGGAAAAGACTAATTTCCTGGAGTAGTAAGAAGCATACCAGTATTGTTATCTCAACAGCTGAGTCAGAACACATTTTAGCTGGCAGTTATTGTGCTTAATTATTATGGATTCAACATCAGCTGCATGGCTACAATCAAAAAATAAGTATAACTCATATGTTTTGTAATTCCCCCAATGTCATCTCAATCACTAAGAACCCTATGTCACATAGTCGGACTAAGCATATTGAGATAAGGTACCACTTTATTAGAGAGCATGTAGAAGAGGAAGATATTTGTCTTAAGTTTGTCCCCACTAACAAACAAGTGACAAATATCTTTACAAAACCTCTGAATGAAATCAAATTTAATTTCTCTAAGATTGAGTTGGGTATGCTTAACTTAGAATGATTTTGCATACCTAGTTGTCTTCTTTGTTTATCTTGGTTGCATATTGCTAGATCATGTTATCTAGTGGTATCTTGTAGATGATAGGACTCTAACCATGTATCCATGAACATCTAAGAATGAATCAAATGGCTCACACACAGGAGGTGTGTTTATCGCTTTGATCCATAAGGTCAAATGTGACATACTTAATGGATTGGATCAATATAGACTGTATTGTTTTGATCGACTTGTGCTACAAAACTAATTGATCATTATCGTTTACATCATTTTGTTCGTCTTGACGGATCAAGACGGGAAATTTCTGACTGGCTGTTCAAGTTCTATCTTTCTCAAATTAATCTCAGTCGTTGGATTTAAATAGATCACCTATCTAGGTACGCGACGCTTCATTTTTAATTCTTTAGATATATATATTCATATATATTAGTGCCAAAGTGTTTAGGTTTAAAATGTAAACAACCTTGACCCAGTCTTCATCTCGCACTCTGTCTCACACGATAAATTGTAATAGCAAGACTCTTATAAAAATGGCTCCAACAGAAAAGATTACTTATATGAGGGTAGTGAGGTTGTAAAGCATGGCTTTCAGGAATCTCCAGATGAAATTAATTCAGTTATCAGGATACTTGATGTCGTCTGCCTTGAATTTCTATTGTCATAGCCGATAGTGATTCTGAAGAAGTATTGGAGCTATATTAAAATGTCATGATGTCTCTGAAAGTCTTTGAATACAAGGGTAGCTAATCACCTAAAGGGGGGTAAATGGGTTATTAAGGTCTTTTTAAGTTCTTTAAAACCTTTTACTATTTTAGGTCCTAATGTGTTTGCTTAGTTCTACTTTCAAGAAAATAACACACAGTACACCAGATATTTATAGTGGTTCTCCAGTATATGGGTACATTCACTGTCCCTCTCGTCTTTCTAACAGTATGTTAGACAAAGTACTTCTCCAAAAACTTGGCACCTCAGAGATTACAACACGATCACACATGATCACTCAGTCTCCACTAGGACTTATAACAAGGGCACTCAGCCCCACCACACAGTAATCACCTGATCACCTAACGCAGGCACAAATACCCTTCAACACAAGCAGTGAGATAAGCCCTAACACATAGATCCTACACTGGATCCTACTCACAGCCTTTATAGCTTAGGCTTTACAACACTGATCTTACAAATCCATACACAACCTATAAAATCTAGGCCTTACAACACAGATCTTGAACAGATCCACAGAGTTTGAAAGACTGAAATAAATTTCACTCAAGAGATTTTGTTCTCTGAATCAACTACTTCCTGAGCTGAGCGAATCTCAGCTCCATCTTCTTCGCAGCAACAAGAAAGACAATCTTCAATGATCTGCTGCTTGTGCTGAAAGTCACTCAGAATCATGATTCTGATCTTGCTGATGAAGGAGTAAAGAATATGAATGATTGTCTTCGATCAGCTAACCTGTAAGGCAGAATTCAATTGCTCTGTCTTTCCTTCTGTCCTGAGAAAAATCCAGATCAGATTTCTTCTTCACCGATCCAGAGATTGATCTTCTGATTTAGCTATGTTTGAATCGAGAAGCAACTTTAGCTAGGACTTGCCCAGATTGATTCTTCTTCCTCAGAGTAACCCTCTGATCTTGATGTAGTAGATGTTGATTACCACAGCTAACTCAGAGACTTTTCAGATTTGTCGAATTGAAGTTCTTGTCTCTGCAACAATGGCGGGGGAAGAAGACGAACTCCCGCTTCTCTTTTTGCGAAATGAATTGATCTATCAGAATGTTAATTTGATACAGATCACATCCTCTATTTATAATCCCTTCATTCGGCGAGTTGATTGTCACGTGTCGTTATTTTAACGACTGATTATATCCTTAGTTAAACAGCATGAGACTGGCGGCGTCGTTAGTAATGCATTACAACTCTTCCTTAGTCATTTTTTAACTTTGTTGACTTTTTGTTGACTTTGCTGACGTCAGCCATTCTAAACTTAGAAAATTTCAGACAAGTACCCAGGCGTTGAGTGCGTTTAGTGAACAAGCATTACTCAACAAATCTGGACTTAAAAAATTTTCAGCTCTGCTAGGCGTTGAGTGAGTAAGCTGCACTCAATGCTTTTTAACTTCATCAACTTCTCAGCTTGTCCAGGCATTGAGAGCATTGAGTGAATTGGCTTCACTCAATGATTCTGGACTTAGAAAAATTCTGCTCTGCATGAAGGCATTGAGTTTGTTGACTATACTCAATAATTTTGGAATTTGAAAAATTCTGCTCTGCATGAAGGCATTGAGTGTGTTGACTATACTCAACGATTCTAGACTTAGAAAAAATCTGCTCTACATGAAGGCACTGAGTGTGTTGACTACACTCAACGCTTTGTCCCTTTGGCGTTGAGAGCATTGAGTGTAGCTTTATCACTCAATGCTTTTATACTTGGCCGTAACTGCTCCACTGTATGGAGTTGAGAGAGTTGAGTGTAGCTTCATCACTCAACGCTTTTGTACTTAACCATTTTTCTATTTCACTCTTTCCCCTTGGCTTTGACTGCTAGAGCTTGACTCAAAGCTTTCTGTCATCTGGCGTCGAGTGAACTGGCTTCACTCAACGCCTGTGCACTTAAACGAATTTTTCAGTCTATCTTCTATGGCATTGACAGAATTAGTATGACGTTGAGTGAACTGGATTCACTCAACGCTTCTGGACTTAGCTTATTTTTCTTTAACAGAAACTTTGTGGCTTTGACTTAGGAAGCAATAGTCGATGAATTATGTTGCATGACATTGAGAGAGTTGACATCACTCAACGCCTGTGGATTTAGCTGCTTTTTCTGGCTTCCACTGCTTAGGTTTTGACAGACCCAGCTTTATTAAGTGCTTTTTGTGCAATGGCGTTGAGTGAACTGCCTTCACTTAATGCATGTGAAATTAGCTTCATTTCTTCATCCAGCTTCATTCCTTAAGCCATTTGGTGTTGAGTGAGCTTGCTCCACTCAACGCCTGTGTACTTAAGCAATTTCTTGCCTATCCAGCTAACTTCTTTATGTCCTATCATTGTAACAAAGACTAACCTGCATGCATTAACTTGCAACCATATCAAATACAACTTGGTGTATATCATTGACTTGTTTAACTTCTTGCAAATCAGGATCATTGGGATCAATGGACCCAACAGTCTCCTTCAGAAAAATCCATCAAAAGCATGATAGGTGGATTTAAGGTAAAGATAAGCCCTAAAAGGCTCTCCAAAACTCTGAAGTTTCCTCTTGATCTTGAGGAAATCCATCAATAAATCACCAAACAGGACACCATAGATGCCTTAGATTGGTGTGAATATTCTGGAGAGCCATATGGGTCGTTAGCAGGAAAGTATTTCAATCAAAAAGGAAAGCTCCTTGCAGACTTCATTGGGAAGGCCCTCCTGTGCAAGGTGGGGGTCTCATGACAAAATATCTAAGTACATGTTTAAACTGATGAGCAGAGTAATTCTGATGAAAAAGACTAATTAGGCTCAAGTTATCTTTCTAAGAATTAAGGAAGTTTGCAAGTTACTAACCTAGGAAGGATACTGTCTCTATATCTCTTAACTGAATATCCAGATAACTTCAATTAAAAGCAAGGTACAATGATCCACCACATGAGGAGAATAAATATTAAGACACAGGAAAGATATGAGAATGCTCTGATGAAGTCATCAAAGGAAAAGAAGAGACTGGGTAAGAAAAAGAGTAAAATAATTGTTGTAGATTCTGAAAGTGAGGAAGAATCCTTTGATGGAGAAAGTGCCTCTGGAATCAAATCCTTTGAGGAAGGGAGTGGAGAAGGTGAAAGGAGTGAACCTATCCTTGTCCCATACCTTTCTTCCACTGATGACATGGATGTTATTTTCCAAGATGTCAGCACTCAAGTTGATGACATCCTCACTGATTTGGAGAAGGATGCCTTAGTTGACAGGGAGGAAAAAAACGTTCTTCCAAAACACGTCACATTAGTTGAAGTGGAATTAGCAGAAAAGTAACCAGAAGATATCCTTTTCAGGTTCTTGGATGATAACGCAGTTGAAATGATGGAAGTGGATGCTGATGTTGAGAGGGAGACTCACACTATGCTCTCTGCTCTAGATTATCAATTGTTTGTATCAAAAGAGGCTGAGGATGCAACTCACACTGAGTTGGTAGTTCAAGAGGTCCTAAGTGAGCTAAGGAACAATTCACAACCACTTTTTGAAGAAGCTGCTCACCCCTCAGGGCCCTCCATACCCATCCTTGCAGATTCCACAACTTCTATATTGCCTACTCTAAAGATAATGTTGGATGAGCAGAGTACTTATCTCAAGGCTCACATAAATGCAGTAGTTCAAGAAGTTAAAAAAGAAGTTATGGGGGAAATAACGATCATCAAGGAATATATTGCACATGTAAGCAGTGAGATCACCAAATGGTTTATCAAGGCTGCATGGGCTATAGACAGCAATGTCAAAGTCACGAGGACAATGGATGAAAATCTCAAGCTATGCACTTAGGACTTAACTGGAATAAAGCAATTTGTTAGTAAAAATAGATGAAACTATTGAACAAGGTGTGAATCATATAGAAAATTATTTGTATGCCACTTAAGTTGAAGTCATGAAGCCGATTGATGAGGTCAAAGATGACATTCTTGATGAAAATGAAAATACATTTCAAACTCTTTCAAATAGAGTTGTGGTATGCACCATTGATCTTGAAAATAAGATATTTGAAGAAGCTAGAAAGGGGGAGAATATTAATGTTGATCAAGCCCCATGGGTCCTTTAAGGCACAAGGCTTGTGCTCAACCTGCCCCTAGTGGATGTAAATGAGCCATCAGATTTTGATTTTGCTGCTAAAGAAAGGGATGACCCAAGGGTGTATACACTTTAGAAACATAACAAAGATGAGTGTTGATTGCTGAATACTAAAATAGTCACAACTTTCAATCCGGAAAGAGATTCAGAACGTGCCACCCCATTTCGGAAAGAGGACAATGTCATCTACAATCAGAAAAGTTCTGGACGACAAAAGCAAAGAGGAGCTATCGCGGGGCGATAACTTACTATCGTCGGTGACAGCAAAAATGACGTCAGCGTGACGACGACCATGTTCCACACGATCCAGCCACGATGCGCACTATTTGGAGGTATCGTCATACGATAGTGCTATCGTTGCGCGATAGCCCCACGATCGTCCACAACCTCCATCTTCCCAGTACGATTATCACGACACGGGATATGTAGCAGCTTGAGGAGATATTGTCAGGCGATAACTACCTATCGTCGGGTGATAGTGCAAAATTTATAAAAATGCTGGATTTCTGGAAATTAAAGCTACACACTTTCTGGAGCCTTCATTTGTACATCTTCTCGGAGTCTACATCTACAAAATTGAGACAACTCTCTTGTGTAAACACGAAGATTGAAAGAGAATTTTGAAGAAGAAGGGGTACAACACACATTCTACATGAAGGTCGAATGCATCAAAAATGTTAACATCTACATCACCTTCATCTTCACCTTCAGAAATCCTAGGAGAGTTTTCTTTTACATATTTCATTATCTTGTAATCATTTTTGTTTTATCTTTTTGAAAGTGCAAGTTATATCTGATATACTCTAGAGGGGGGGTGAATAGAGTATGGTGCTTGCTAAAAACTTTTTACAACTCTTGTTGTATTCCTAAGTGAATAGGGAAGCAAATGAACTACAACAATTATCTAATCAAAAAGCAATCACAAACCACAGCCAGAAAACAAAAAGAAAGTAAGCAACCAGAAGACACAAGGAGCTATAGTGGTTCCCCAATCAATCTGGTTACATCCACTCTTCTACCACTCTAGGTAGGAATCCACTACAGGATGAGTTGATCAGGTGTCGTGGGCACCAATGAGCTTTTGATAAGGTGCTCAAAAACCAAACCAGCTTTTTTGATCAGGTGTCTTGCCACCACTGAGTTTTGACAAAGTCTCAGAAACCAGCACAAACTTTTGAAGGGAGTTTGATAAACCCTTTACAGTAGAGAGAGAGAGAGAAAGAGAGAGAGAGAGAGAGAGGGATGAGATGATCTTCTCTGTCAACAATCAGAGAGAAGATAGTGGATGTTGTCAAAGCTCCCCCTGAGATCTTGAGTTGTTCAGGAAGTAAAGCTTTGCAGTAGGGTGATAGGCCTTCAGAAAATTTGATCTCCAGCAAAAGATGATTTCAGCAACAACTGAAATGTGTGGTGTCTAGAGTCTTGAATGATGATGGCCTTTTAACACTGGAATCAATAGGGATCTGAAAATTTCAGTGTGTTGATCTCCTTTTGTGATGATGTTCTTGTATGAATTTTAAGACTGAGAATATCTGCAACTCTTTCTCTTCTGTTGTGTAATTGTTGTTGTTGTTGCAGAATATGTATGTCAGAGAAGAATGAAAAACTGATCTTTTATTCCTTAGATCTGAATAGAATACTTCTCTGTCCAAGATAGTCGTTAGTCTGTCATAAATGACTTCCTTAACTGCATTTGTCTTCTGGAGGAAAGTCCAATAAAAACATTCCTTTGAAAATCCCTTGAAACTTGCTCTAGATTAATTGAAAACGGCTACAGGATCCTTGAAATAAATGCTGAGAATAATTCCACAGCTGTCTGAATTTGAATCTTGAAAAACGTCGATCTCACCAGAAAAACGTCGAACTGAGCTCCACTATCGTTGAACTGAGCTCAGAGACTGGACTTAGAGATCGTCGATCTGAGCTCAACTATTGTCGAATTGAGCTCAGAGATAGAGAAACAAACTGGAGACAAGAACGTTGATCTGAGCTCGAAGATCGTCGAATGGAGTTCGATGACTTGTTGAAGTTGAGCTCAGAGATTGTCGAATGGAGTTCGACGATTCGTCGAAGTGAGCTCAGCGATCGTCGAACTGAGCTCGACGATTCGTCGTACTGAGCTCGACGAAATGACTTAGTCTCCTGAACTGAAATCTCTGATCTTGAGGGCAGCTTTCAAACCTAAATACTAACCCTTAGACTCAATTCTAATTGACCTTTAGATCTATACAAGGAGGTCAAAACAGATTTCCTAAATACATAGTGATCCTTGCCCAAATCCGTAATATGGTGTTCCAACAATCTCCCCATATTTGGGTTAGGATTACTATTTACAGATATTGGAAAGATAAAAACATACAAAGCAGAGATATAACAAACAAGACATAGCAGAAACACAGACATTATCTCAGATAGTTCAGAAAACAAAATATACTGTTATCTTACAGAATCATTCTTTTTCCTTGCTCTTTATAAGAATTATTTCTCTGTTGGAATTGAGAGCTTCCTTCTTAGATCTTCTATCATCGGCTGCACCTAGAGAGGTTTGTTGCTTTGGCCTGGGCACTACAGCTTCTGGATGCAGCTTCATGTAGTTTTCTGAATCAAAGAATTTGCTGGATGAGTATCTTTCAAGTTCCTTCTTCCTTTGATCTGATAAAGTAGTGATACTGGATGTATCTTTTCCTTGTTCTCTAGCTTTCTTGATTTGATCTAAAGCAGCCAATTATTTCATCCTAGCTGTCCATGAGGTGGGATTATTTTCTGGGTCCTCAAATGGAACAGGAGGCTCATATCTATTTGAAGGATTATTTGGAGGAGCTCTAGAAGAGACTAAATCTTTCAGCTTATAAGGAAAGGGACCAGAAGTTGTGTCAGATGGACCTTGTCCTTCCCTTTGGTAAGGATGTTGCCTGGAATATCCTTTAGAGTACACTTGAAATTCTCTTTGATTTCCTCTGTAATGCCCTCTTCTGGACTGGTAACCTCTAGATTGACTACCTCTGTACTGGGATCTACCTTGAGGTTGATATGAAGTTTGGCTTCTGGCAGAAGATTGGAAAGCATAACTACCACCTGCACCTGCATCAGGTGAGGGAGGAGGAGGAGGAGGATTGAAATGGGAAGATCCTTTGTCATACTTTCTCTTCTTCTTCATAGCTTTCAGTTGATTTCTGGAGTACTGCATCCAGGGTTCTGTGATAGGGCAACTATGCAGTATATAATATGGAATGTCATTTGTATCTTTCACTTTTTCTGGAGGAACTCTCTTCATAGCTTTGCTTCTGGCTTTCCTTTTCCTTGCAATTGTAGCAGAGGAATCATCTGAGTCAGTCCTGAACTGATCACTGTCTGAGCTTGGAGGATTATCATACACTGCATCAATCCTTTTGAGATAATCTATCTGTTGTTGAGACTGAGCAGAAGAAACAGCAGAGACAGCAACAGTAGCAGCAGCAATAGCAGGAAGAGGGGTGGGAGCAATACTGGCAGAAGAAATTACATCAGCAGATTCAGATACAAAACTTTCAGCAACAGGAACAACATCAGTAGTAACAGCAGGCTCAAAATCAAATACCTTTGTCATATGTATATCTTCAGATACTAAAACAGCAGTAACAGAACTAACAGAGATATCAACATTAGCAGTAGGAGCAGCAGCAGTAAGAGCAACAGAAACAGAAGGAGCAGCAGTAGAGAGAGTTTATATAAGAGCTTATTAAGCTGGGGTCACATCTGGAAATAGGCACAATGTCCTTTGTCAGATCTTCAGATTGCTGGACTGGCAGGCAGTTGAAGTATACAGAATCAAAATTGATAACAGTGACCTGAGGTCCACTGTGAGGAATGCAACAGATGCAGCTGGAGCTTGGACTGAAGATACAACAGCAGACAATCTTTCAACTTCATGAGGCATCTCCCCCTGCATAGATGCAGTGAGAACTAGATCAAGGCACCCATGAGAAGGGATTGCCTGAGAAGGAAGAATGGAAGAAAGCCTGGCAGACAGTTCCTGAACTGTTTTGAGAAGGGGAGCCAAAGAGGTCTCCAGCAAGAGGGATAGCCTTGGAGCTATCAGCTCATATAACCTGTTTGCAAGGGCTGGAAGATCTACTTGCTCAAGAGGGACTTGAGCAGAGGTAGGGATGGATGAGGTAGCAATGAAGGGTGGAGCAGCAGGAGATGTGGTAGGAGAACCTGTGGATTGAGGGAATGATGGTTGGGAAATTGGAATTGTGGAGATGGAAGAGAGTGGAATGGAAATGGATGGTGTGAAGGATGGTTGAGCAATGATGTCTTGAAGTAGTTATTTATAAGAGGTGGATGAGGATGGTGGCTCATGAGGAGAAGAAGGAGAATCATCCATATAAGAATCATCTATAAGATTGAAAGATGGAATATGAGAGGATGAATCAATATTTAGGTGTGGGTAGTGATGTAGAGGATGGAAGAGTTCTTTTGTGAGTGGTGGAGTTGGATATGGAATTGAAGTTGGAGATGGGGTGGAGATTGTGATGGTGGATGTGACTGTGGTAGATGAAACAAGAGGTGGAGGAGGAGGAGAAGAAACAGGCAAGTCTTCTGTAGGGGCAGAAACCTGAGGGGAAGTGACTGGGGCAGTCCTTGTGCCTGAAGTAGAAATTACAGAGGGCCTGCTGGGCTTGACAATCTGTCTGTCCCATTTTCCAAATAGGGCATAGGTGAGCCTTTTGGAGGCATTGATGTGCTTCCCACTGGAAACAAGCAGTGCAGGGCATCTGTGGTGAAGGAACAGCCCTAAAATTCTTCCAAAATTAACAAAGTTCTTGTTAATCTTTTTCTTAATCAAATCAAAGAAAACTTCTCCCCAATTGAGTTGCTTCTTGTCCACCAGGGCACCCATCAGACAGAGCTGATACCTAGATATGGTATCATGGGCTGAGTGTTTGGCCAACAATACTTTCCCAATAACATCAGCTAGAAATCTGTACTCAACAGATAGATTTTTCTTCAGCAATTTGCTAGGGTTTGCTTCTGAGTGACCCATCCTTTCAAGCATATTAGTAAACTCCTCTCCAGAAAGTTCAGCAGAATCTTCTCCAGATTTCAATTGAAAAACCTCTATCAAGGCAGCAGGTGTTAGAGATACCTGGGTGCCTGAGATGCTTCCAACCACTGTATTCTGATCCAGGTTATGAGCAGTGTACACCCATTCCTTTATCTCATCTACAGCTAGTTTGATCCTTGTGGTCATGATGGTAACTAGCTGTTGTTCTTTGAAATGTTCCAGAATCTCCTTGAAGATTTGATCACTGTTGTTGAAAGAATTCATGTCGATATCAAATCCAGCGTCAAATTTCATTGCGGCCAAGATGGCAAATGAGACTGCCATTGATTCCTGCAAAAATGAACAAACAAACGACCAAGTGTAGAGAAGTTTGGAGGGAAAGAGAAAATTTACAGAGAGTATGAAAGCGCAAAGGGAGAACGACAACCGAAAAATGAGTTTTATATTAGGGTTCGACGCAGAAAAGGAAAGATCGTTGAACTCTGTTCGACGATCTGGGCTTCTAAAGGAAACTGAAAGGTCATCAATAGCGTCGATCTCCGTTCGACGATATTGGAGAGCGTCGAGCTCCGTTCGACAATAGTTCAGAAAACAAAATCGTCGAGCTCCGCAAGACGATCGCTGACCTGAAGAAAGATAGTTTAGCACTTTCTGAGAAGCGCTGAACTCTGGTCGACGATTTCTGAAGTCGTCGATCTCCGTTCGACGATCTGGGGGAAAATCGTCGAGCGCAGTTCAGAGACCAGAAACACTCTATACACTAGAAAAAGCACTTTGATTTGCCTAGTCTTGGTCATTTTTAGATTTTTGAAAATCTTGGATCTTATTTTAGACTTCCTCCATCTAACATTCTTAACTGATTCAGGAAGAATGTATGTTTCTTTTTCATCCAAGGGTTTGGTGAAAATATCTCCCTTTTGCAAATCAGTTGGGATATATTGAAGTTCAATTTTATTTTTCTCAACATTGTCCCTTAGAAAGTGATGCCTAATTTCTGTGTTTTGTCCTACTATGGAGGACTGGATTTTGTGCTATAGAAATAGCACTGGTATTATCACAAAATATTTTGGACTTTTCTAAGTTGTAGCCATAGTTTAGGAGTTGGTTTTGAATCCACAATATTTATGAACAACAACTACCTGCAGCCAAATACTCAGCTTCAGCAGTTGAAGTTGACACAGATGTTTGTTTCTTGCAAAACTAGGAGACAAGTCTGTCACCAAGAAACTGACAAGTTCCACTGGTGCTTTTCCTGTCTATTCTGCATCCAGCATAATCAGCATCTAAAAATCCAGTTAAGTCAAATGCTGAATCTTTTGGATACCAGAGACTTAGATTTGGACAACTTTTTACATACCTAAGAATTCTTTTTACTAAGGTTAAGTGTGACTCTCTAGGGCTCACTTGGAATCTAGCACATATGCATGTAGCAAACATTATGTCAGGTCTACTAGCTATAAGGTACAATAAAGAGTCAATCATTGCTCTATATATTGTCTGATCAACAGGTTTCCCATGTTCATCAGCATCTAATACAGCATTAGTAGGCATAGGTGTTTTCATACATGATGCTTCAGACATACCAAATTTCTTTACTAATTCTTTTGCATACTTGGTTTGAGAAATAAATATGCCTTCAGCATGTTGTTTGATTTGCAATCCTAGAAAGAAGGATAGCTCACCCATGCTACTCATTTCAAATTTAGAATGCATTAGGTTGGAAAACCTTCTGCACAAATTTGAATCAGTAGAACCAAATATAATATCATCTACATAGATTTGTACTAGTAGGGTATGAGACTTATGGGTTCTAATAAAAAGAGTTTGGTCTACTCTATCCCTTATAAACTCATTTTTCAGAAGAAAGCATGCTAGGATCTCATACTATGCTCTAGGAGCTTGCTTTAGACCATATAATGTTTTATGCAATTTGAAAACATAATCAGGATGAGTTGAAGAGATAAAACCTGGGGGTTGTCTGACATAGACTTCTTCTTTGATATCTCCATTGAGAAAGACACTCTTTACATCCATCTGGTATACTTTGAATCCTTTGTGTGCTGCATATGCTAAGAAGATTCTTATGGCCTCTAAACTTGCAACTGATGCAAAGGTCTGGTCATAATCTATCCCTTCTTCTTGAGAGTACCCTTGAGCAACTAGCCTTGCCTTGTTCCTTACAATGACTCCTTGATCATCCAATTTATTTCTGAACACCCACTTTGTTCCAACAATGGAGTGATCCTTTGGCCTTGCTACTAGTTCCCAAACTTTGTTCCTTTCAAATTGATGCAACTCTTCTTGCATTGCAATGATCCAGTATGGATCTTGCTCTGCATCTTGAATGGATTGAGGTTCAATTTGAGAAAGGAAGCAAGTGTGCATCAGGTTTTGGTTGACCTGATTTCTAGTTTGCACACCAGCTGAGATGTCTCCAATCACTTGGGAGATTGGATGGTCTCTTGATGTTACTAAATCAACAGGAGATGTTGATTGTTCACCAACCTGTGTTGTTGTTTCCTCTGGTGGTACAACAACTGGCTCTTCAAGAAGTTTCTCTTCAAGATGTTGAATGTCTTCTTCATCTTCACTGCTTTCCTCTTTTTGAATAATTTGTAACCTGTCCAAGTCTTCATCAAGAGAGTGTACCTGCAAAGGTTCTATGGTAGAAGTATTCTTCTCCTTGAAAGACATGTTAGATTCATCAAAAGATATATGAACAGATTCTTCAATTTTAAGAGTTGATTTATTATATACCCTATAAGCTTTACTGATCATGGAGTATCCCAGAAACACTCCTTCATCAGCTTTAGCTTGAAATTTTGCTAAGTATTTCTTGTCATTATTATGAATGTAACAAATACAACCAAAAATTTTAAAGTAATTTACTTTAGGTTTCTTCCCTTTGAGTAATTCATAGGGAGTCTTGCCCTTTAGTTTATGTATTAAACTTCTATTCAACACATAGTTGGAGGTGTTCACTGCCTCTGCCCAAAAGGATAGAGGAAGGTGAGCATCTAACAACAATGTAGTAGCAGATTCAATAAGGGTTCTATTTTTCCTTTCAGCTACCCCATTTTGTTGAGGAGTTCTAGGAGCTGAGAAAGTGTGCTTGATCCCTTCACTCTGACAGAACTCTTACATAAGAAGAGAATCAAACTCTGTCCCATAATCACTTCTGATCAGGGCAATGTGAGTATTGAACTCAGTTTGTATGCATTTGAGAAACTCTGTCAAACACTTAAAGTTATCAGACTTCTTCCTCAGAAAGAATACCCATGTGAATCTAGAGAAGTCATCTACAACCACTAAAGTATAAGATTTCCCTCCGAAGCTTTGTACTGTAATGGGTCCAAAAAGATCCATGTGTAACAGATACAAAATCCTAGGTGAATCACTCTTATTAAGTGACTTGAAACTATTTTTGGTTTGCTTGCCTAATTGACAAGCCCTCCAGAGTCCTTCCTTCTTGTAGGGGCCAGAAGGTAGTCCTCTAACAAGGTTGTCCTTGGATAGCCTAGCAATGGTTCTAAGGTTTATATGCCCTAGTCTCTTATGTCATAATACATTAGGTCTACAAATAGAGTTAAACAAGCAATTATCTACTTTAGTTGAAAGAAAGTCTACTAAATAGATGTTACCTTTCCTTTTACCTGTCAACACAGTTGTGTTGTCCTCTGATTTGATCTTGCATAAGGATTTGCTGAAAGTCACTTGGTAGCCTTCATTACATAGTTGACTGATACTGATCAAGTTGTGCTTCAGTCCTTCCACATAGGCTAATTTCTTGAATGTGACTGTGCCAATATGGACTGCACCATATCCTTTTGTTAGTGCAAAGTTTGAATCTCCAAATATTACTTTGGGTCCAAGCTTGGCTTTGAAGGATGTGAAGTTGTCCTTGTTTTTTGTCATGTACTTTGAGCACCCACTATCCAGATATCATTGCTGGTTTGATGTTGGATAGGTCTTCACCTGCACATAAGACAATTTACTTGTTTTTGACCCAGTTTACCTTAGGCCTAGGTTGATAACCTTTGAATTCATAAATAAAAGATATCCCTGGTTGACTCTTATAGCCTTCAGGATGATATCTCCTTGGAGGTATTATTTATTCAGTATAAGGGTTAAATCTTTGGGATGAAGGACCCCTAGGTTTGGAATTTGATTTAACTTTGAAAAAGTTTTCAAAACTCTGATCTCTGCTCGACGATCGCTGAGCTGAGTTCGACGATCTTGGGTCAGATCGCCGAGCTCCATTCGAAGATCGACTGTGGCAGAGTTCAGGGTTTATAGATCGTCGACCTGAGTTCGACGATTTAGCCTGAGATCGTTGATCTGCATTTGACGATCGTCTAGCTCTGTTCGACGATTTCTGTTGAACTCTTGTTTTCTTGGGTAAGTCAGAATTCTTCCTAGCTACCTCTACAACTCCCTTACCTTTATCAGAGATAAATTTAATTGGGGTTGTTAGTACTATAGGTTGGCTGGATGAATCACCCAAGCTCAGTGTATTATTGAATCTTGAGTTCACTGTGCTTGTGATGTCCATTAGCTTGATACTTCTCCCATTGAGGGATTCTTCAAGCTTTTTGGCTTCTGATAGCTCACTTTTCAGTGAAGCTATCTGCTCCCTACAGCACTCCAACTCTTCAGGGAGTTTGAGGTTTTCTGATTTTAAAGTACTGTATTCAGATAATCGATTTCTGAGAGAAATGATTTCCTTCTCAGATTTTAATAAATCTAAACATAGTGTTTTAAATTCACACTTAAAGTCCTCAGAATTAAAATCAAAAGAACTTATTACCTGGTCCTCTTCAGATTGAGTCTCTGATTCAGATTCTGACTCTTCTGCATCAGAATTGTGTTGTGAGGCATTGATAGCCATCATGCAGAATTCTTTTTCTTCAGCATCATCCTCATCATCACTTGAGCTTGATGAAGCTTCAGATTCTTCTTCTGTCTCACTCCAAGTTTCAGCAACAAATCCCTTCCTTGTATGTTTGTTCTTGCTGGAGGAGGGTTTGCCATTGCTATTCTTCTTGAAGTCCTTGTCTTTTCTTCTTTCTTTTTTGTCCTTTTTGTCCTTGTTTTTATTTTCTAGACAGTCATGCACAATGTGGCCTGGTTTCCTGCAACCAAATCAAATAATTTCTTTGTTATTTGATTTATCATACCTTGGCTTGTCATGCTCTCTGTATGATCTTTTCCTGAAATCCTTCCTAGCCATTTTGTAAAACCTTTTGGCCAGTAGTCTTAGCAGCTCTTCATTGTCTGTGACCTTGTCTTCAGGCTAATCTTCAATGGCTTTGAAAGCTATTGATTTTTCTTTTCTTGTAGCTGGTGAGGCAGCCTTCTGCTCTTCTTCTCTATTCTTGATGAGCAGCTCATAAGACTTGAGCTTTCCCAAGAGAGCTTTAGTTGTGATCTCATTCAGGCTTCTAGCATCCTTGATTGGCCAGATCCTTGAGTCCCAAGTGCTTGGGAAGCACATTAGGATTTTGTCATTTAGCTCAGTCAATGAGATCTCCTTGTCCAAAGTTTTCAGCTCATTGACTATGAGACTGAGTCTATTATACATGTCTGCTACTGACTCAGCTTCTCCTTTCTTGAAATTCTCATATTGGGTTTTGAGGTGAGATCTTCTATATTTTCTCTCATCAGCAGATCCTGAGACTATCTCAGGTAGCTTGTCCCAGATGTCCTTTGCTGAGTTTCATTCAGCTACCTTTTGGAATATCTCATCAGACATAGTCTGGGCTAGAATGTTCATAGCTTTTGCATCATGCAATTTCCATTTCTTTATTTTTGCATCTGTTCCTGAAGGAGGTGGAACAGCACTTGTACTTGTATTCTCTGGAGGTCTTGGACACACTGTCAAAACAGAATTGAAAATGTCATCATCAATAGAGTTCATGTATAGTCTAATCCTTGCCTTCCAAAGTGCAAACTTAGATAGATTGCACACTGGAGGTCTGGTGCTAGTATAATCTTTGTTTTGTGCCATGTTTTGTGAAGAAATGATCCTAATAACAAACTTACAACAAGCAGATCTAACTGGAGGGATCTTTGGGTTCAGGTGTTAGCCTGTGCAACCACTGAGATGTGGTATTTTTAACCAACCTTGCTCTGATACCAATTAAAAGTGCAAGTTAGATCTGATATACTCTAGAGGGGGGGTGAATAGAGTATGGTGCTTGCTAAAAACTTTTTACAACTCTTGTTGTATTCCTAAGTGAACAGGGAAGCAAATGAACTACAACAATTATCTAATCAAAAAGCAATCACAAACCACAGCCAGAAAACAAAAAGAAAGTAAGCAACCAGAAGACACAAGGAGCTATAGTGGTTCCCCCAATCAATCTGGTTACATCCACTCTTCTACCACTCTAGGTAGGAATACACTACAGGATGAGTTGATCAGGTGTCCTGGGCACCACTGAGCTTTTAATAAGGTGCTCAAAAACTAAACCAGATTTTTTGATCAGGTGTCTTGCCACCACTGAGTTTTGACAAGGTCTCAGAAACCAGCACAAACTTTTGAAGGGAGTTTGATAAACCCTTTACAGCAGAGAGAGTGAGAGGGATGAGATGATCTTCTCTATCAACAATCAGAGAGAAGATAGTGGATGTTGTCAAAGCTCCCCCTGAGATCTTGAGTTGTTCAGGAAGTAAAGCTTTGCAGTAGGGTGATAGACCTTCAGAAAATTTGATCTCCAGCAAAAGATGATTTCAGCAACAACTGAAATATGTGGTGTCTGGAGTCTTAAATGATGATGGCCTTTGAACACTGGAATCAAAAGGGATCTGAAAATTTCAGTGTGTTGATCTCCTTTTGTGATGGTGTTCTTGTATGAATTTTAAGACTGAGAATATCTGCAACTCTTTCTCTTCTGTTGTGTAATTGTTGTTGTTGCAGAATAGGTATGTCAGAGAAGAATGAAAAACTGATCTTTTATTCCTTAGATCTGAATAGAATACTTCTCTGTCTAAGATAGCCATTAGCCTGTCATAAATGACTTCCTTAACTGCATTTGTCTTCTGGAGGAAAGTCCAATAAAAATATTCCTTTGAAAATCCTTTGAAACTTGCTCCAGATTAATTGAAAACGGCTACAGGCTCCTTGAAATAAATGCTGAGAATAATTCCACAACTGTCTGAATTTGAATCTTGAAAAACGTCGATCTCACCAGAAAAACGTCGAACTGAGCTCCACTATCGTTGAACTGAGCTCAGAGACTGGACTTACACTGAAACAGAGATCGTCGATCTGAGCTCAACTATCATCGAACTGAGCTCAGAGATAGAGAAACAAACTGGAGACAAGAACGTCGATCTGAGCTCGAAGATCGTCGAATGGAGTTCGACGACTTGTTGAAGTTGAGCTCAGAGATCGTCGAATGGAGTTCGACGATTCGTCAAAGTGAGCTCAGCGATCGTCGAACTGAGCTCGACGATTCGTCATACTGAGCTCGACGAAATGACTTAGTCTCCTGAACTGAAATCTCTGGTCTTGAGGGCAGCTTTCAAACCAAAATACTAACCCTTAGACTCAATTCTAATTGACCTTTAGATCTATACAAGGCGGTCAAAACAGATTTCCTAAAGATATAGTGATCCTTGCCCAAATCAGTAATAGGGTGTTACAACACTTTTTATAACGGGAGTGGAAAAATCTTTTGTGAAGAACATGGAATTCGAGGAAGGATTCCATAGGAAATTCATCTTTTTTGTGGCAACTAGGTCCTTGTGTGGCTTAGGGGAAAATTCAACGTCTTGTATACAATGACTAGGTAGACGTTAGATCTAGGGGAGGCTAGAGGTCATATTTGGAGTAAGATAGACTATAGTCAGCCGATTCTTGGGAGAAGGACCGGTGAATTAAAAAAAATTATATTCACCTTAATTTCAAGCGTCATTGAAATCAAACATTTTTGTATTCAATTTCTAATGAAATAAAATCATGTGTCACTAGTTTTGTCATCTATTTTATTTTCATGTCATGAATGTTTTTAACAAATATTCTTCAAAAGCTACAACTCAAAATATATTGAAATGTTCATTTTTGTGAGATATAAACGTTTGAATTCAATATATGTGAACTTGTGCTCGACGATAACACTTAACGACCGCGATAGTGAAGTGTTGGAAAAGCCCATGTAAAGAGGCTCATATTGGAGCCCGTCTATTTAGTTTTCTTCTTTTCTCATCTTTAGTCCCACATCATGTATAGGGATCTCTTCTGTAACAGTCCAAATTTCTGAAATAGGAATTTTTGGGTGACACGGCCTGGGACACGGGCGTGTCCCATGGCGTGTCAGCGGACACGGCCTGCGACACGGGCGTGTCGCAGGGCGTGTCGAGGTTGTGTCGACGACCGGCCTTGGTGTCGACGATTTTTCGCTCGACGATGTGTCGAGAGGAGACACACGGCCCAGGACACGGGCGTGTCCAAGGCCGTGTCGTGTGCTCGACGACTGTTACTCGACGATCGTCGAGTGTCGAGACATGAGTGTCGAGTGTCGAGTGTCGAGAGGTTGAACACGGCCTATGACACGGGCGTGTCACAGGGCGTGTCAAATCGGGTCGACGGACTCAGCCCGACGAAGGATTTCGACAGGGTGTGTCTTTGTGCCGTGTCTGGGCACACGGCCTGGGACACGGGCGTGTCACATGCCATGTGAAGTCTCGGGATGATTTGGGATTTTTTTCGCCCAGGCACACGGCCACAGACACGGGCATGTCTGAAGGCATGTTGGTGACACGGCCCATGACACGGGCGTGTTCCATGGGCGTGTCACTGGTTTGGATAAGTCGGTTGCCCACCGCTTGAGGCACACGGCCTGGGACACGGCCGTGTCACAGGCCGTGTCAGGTCAAATTTAGCATTTTTGGCAAGTTTCTGGCCGTCCATTCCTTCAGCTGAGATCCAAGGGCTGAAGCTTCTTTCCTCTTTTTCCTAAAGGCCGAAATCTGAGAAGTTATTCTCATTTCTTCTTGGCCTTTATCTTTCTTCAAGAGAGAGAGAAAGAGAGAGAGAAAGGAGGAGGAAGAAGGGGAAGGGCTGCTACTGGTGGTGTTGTAGGTTACCGACGAGAAATCCGAAGCAGGCGTTGCGGAGGAAACGCTCTTGCGAGCCTTTCAAGCAAGCTTTGAGGTCATGGCACCGAAGCGGTCGTCAAGGGTAACGACTTTTCTTCCTAGCCATGTGAAGGATTCCTTTTGGCATATCTTGTGATTTCCCCCACCAAGAGGTGGCTGATTTTGGGAATCTTTAGGTGGATGCTTGAATCCCCTTTGTTAGCATATAGATCCGGAAATGGAGTACGGAATAGGCATGCTGTGTAAAGCCCATCTGGACAGGTTGGTCTGGATTGGTGATGTTGCATACGAACCGGAGAAGACTCCGTGATAACGTGTAGTTTAAGGAGTCTACGGGTTATGCCTGCGAAAAGGAGTAGCAGGAAGTACTGGGGTGGTAGCCCAGGAAAAATAGTCATATGATGTTTTTGGGTCCAACCTGTGAATGAGGCACAGGAAGTACTGGTGTGACCAGGAAAAGCTCTTTGTGATGCATGATGTCGTAGGGTGTCCACCTGTGAAGCGAGTAACAGGAAGTACTGGCATGATAGCCAGGAAAGACCCCTGACATTTGTGTTTGTGCGGTGTCCACCTATGGAGAGAGTCACAGGGAGTACTGGGAGGCCCAGGAAAGACCCGCTGTTGTGCTAAGAAAATGGGTATAGCGAAATACCCAAGCTTGAATGCCAATAACAGGATTGGTGAGACCGACCCGCGCCTTTGATATAGCCATGAGTACGTTGTACTCGGAGAAGGCAAGGTGATTTGAGCAACGGGGGGTGGAGGATCCGACCTGCGCTATGTCCGTCCGACGTGAGACCAAAAGGTGCGGTCTATTGGAGCGCATAGCAAGAGTCTTCGGCATGCGCGCCATGATACAATGGGGGGCTACGGGCCATCCCGGTGTGGGAAGACTAACTCCGGCTGCACGCCATGGAGAAAATGCTCAAGAGATTTACCGTTGGGTTGTGACCCCGATACGGTGGTGGGCAAGAGGTTTGCCAGAACACCAAGAATGTGCCCTGAGTGCACGGACCGTTGGGCCGGGTGGCGAACGGTTGTGATGGCTTGTGTGCGTAAAAGCACATTTTGATGATATATCTTGCCATACTTGTGATATAATGTGCTTGCAGGGAAGAATACCGCTGCCCCGAGAGAAGGGGTAGGGTCGTTATAATTTGGTCAGCTGAACGCTGACCGTTGCTTTTGTTTGCCACCGTTGGGTGGATTGTCCCTGGACAGGTGCTGGAGAGCCGAGCGGGACGCATAGAGGTTGATGTAGCTGATGTTGTTGCTGCTCCTGTTGTGAGCCCTCGAAGGCTCTATGTTATGGTGTGTGTTTTCTTTTCGGGTGGCCGGCCTGCGCGCCAATTGTTTTAGGCCACTGTTTGAAAGCCATGTAAAGGCCATAAGGCCAACTCTTTGTACTTGTTGTAAGACATTCCTATATTGTATAAAATGTGGAGTTTTATGTTTGGACATTCATGAGGAGTTCCAGTTGTAGTCTAGGCTTCCGCTAGAATGATTTGTGATAGGTACGATGTGCTACTCTGGTATCATCCTGTACCTTCACCGTCTGTTTTGTGATATATACTGTGGGGCCCCGGCCGGACCTTCTAGAATATACCATATGAACGGATGGGGTTGTTACATTTTTGGTATCGGTTGTCTTGGTCTTTCCCTCTCGAAGTCGTGGCCGACTTCTTTTGTGGGGTGGCGAGCACGTGTTTGTGCAAACCAAAGTCTACGAATGAACTCCTGAATGTCCATGATAGGAATGCAAACTTGATGTGTTTAAAGAACCTGTGTGTTCTTCTTTTGTGTTGTTTGCTTGGGTACGACCGCTAATGTGTGTGTCTTGTCCACCTTTAGGTGACACGAAGTGGAGCTGGGCCGTCTGAGCCCCAGCGTTCTGATGAAAGTACGACACCAGCCGCGGTGCCTACACCTCCACCGTCTGCGGAACATGTGCATTTAGTTGCGGAGGCCTTATTTACCATGATCCAAGGCCAGCCACTTAGGCAGGAACAAGCGGCTGTGCGGCCAGAACAGGTGGCGGCAAGGCTGGAACCTGTAGTGGATGTGGCTCCTCGAGCGGCTGAGAAGCAGCTAACGCGGTTTATGAGTTTTCATCCGCCTACGTTTTCGGGAGCGGGAACTCCGACGCAGGCTGAGGATTGGCTATCGCGCGTCAAGCGAGTGATGACGGCGATTGGAACGGCGGAGCATCAGAAAGTTACCTTAGTTACCTTCTTGCTTGAAGGAGAAGCTCGATTATGGTGGGATGAGATGGAGTTGCATCATTTGGCGGGTCGTCCGTTAACCCAAGTATCGATGGAAGAATTCTCCAGAATCTTCCTAGCGAAGCACCTTCCTGCGGCTTAGCGGATAGCCATGGAAAATAAATTCCAACGGTTGACCCAAGGTGATGGCAGTGTTGACACATACCTGCATGAATTTACTCGCTTGGGGCAGTATGCGGGTTCGATATTTGCTGATGAACAGAGGAAGACCAACAGGTTCTATGAAGTACTGAGGGACGAGCTGAGGTTCCTTGTGTCAAGTTCAGTGAACCAAGGTTTCCAAGCATTGGTTGACACTGCGAGCGCGCTGGAGAAGGATATGAAAAGAGTGCAAGGGAAGAGAGCTTTGGCGGTATCGCAACCGGAGTGGAAGGCTCCCCGATCGGGGAAACCATTGTATAAGAAGAGATGGGGCAAGAAGTCCAAGCCTAGTGGACAAGCTCCTTCGTCCGTTGCAACGGGAGCAACGTCAGGTGCAACCTCCAAGCCAGATACTCGTATCTGCTTCAATTGTGGCCGAATGGGGCATATTGCACGAGATTGTAGGATGCCACCAAAGAGTGAAAAGAATGCGGGAGCATCTTATGCGGAAAAAGGAAAGGCGGTGGTGGATTCCTCTGCCTCGCAGGCGCAACCCCGGGTGTACAATCTTGGCCTGCAAGAGGCCATCAAGCAGAGTGATGTGGTCACAGGTATGAGTTTAGTTTTGCATATGCTATTGTTTGTATGCTTTGCTTAGTACCCCTATGTTTGCGGTTTGTGTGTGTGACATGTTTTTCATAGGTTTTGTGATGATTCGGGCACGCTGGCGCGAGCACTGTTTGATACAGGTGCATCGCATTCTTTTCTGTCTAGCGAGTTTATTACGCGGCTTGGGATACCCAGTCGTGCAAAGACAGATAACGTCAGAGTGGTATTGCCGAATGGCTGTTGGATGCTTGCGGATCAAGCTTGCGATGTGGTGGTTCAGTTAGGAAGTCGGGATTTTCGTTTAACTGCATTTGTTTTGCCAATATCGGAATTCGACGTGATTTTTGGGATGGATTGGCTTGCGGAGCAGCATGCTATGATTGATTGCCAGTACAAAGAAATCACGTTGGGCCAGAATACCAAACAGGAGACAAAGTTCGCGGGTATGCGAGGAGTGGGCGGGATGTTGATGACTGCACTCCAGGTAGTCAAGGCTGTTCGGAAGGGTGCGGAGTGTTACTTTGCACTAATTCAGGCTGTTGAGCCTAAGGCCAGTTTGTGCGAGGTTCCAATTGTGGCAGACTTTACAGATGTGTTTCCCACGGATCTCCCTGGGCTACCACCCCAGCGAGAGATTGACTTCACGATCGAGTTGGTGCCAAGTGCGAAACCTGTGGCCCGCTCGCCATATCGCGTTGTGCCAAAAGAGATGGCGGAGTTGAAGGTTCAACTACAAGAAATGCTAGAGCAAGGTTATATACGCCCAAGCATGTCATCTTGGAGCGCGCCTGTGCTTTTTGTAAAGAAGAAAGACGGTGGGTTGCGATTGTGTATCTATTATCGTGAACTGAATAAGCTGACCGAGAAGAATAAGTATCTGATACCCCGGATTGATGAGTTATTCGATCAGCTCGTGGGCTCGACCGTCTATTCGAAGTTGGACCTAAAGTCTGGTTATTACCATTTAAGAATTCTGGAAGGTGACATTCCCAAAACCGCATTTGCAACGCGTTATGGGCATTATGAATTCACAGTCATGCCATTTGGACTGTGCAATGCGCCCTCGGTGTTTATGGATCTGATGCACCGTATTTTTCGCGAGTACCTGGATCTGTTTGTGATAGTGTTCATTGATGACATCCTGGTGTACTCGAAGTCCAAAGCTGAGCATGAGATTCACTTGCGGTTGGTGTTGAACACGTTGAGGCAAAATCAGCTCTATGTCAAGTTCTCGAAGTGCGAGTTTTGGCTATCGTCAGTGGCATTTTTGAGCCATGTGGTGAGTGGAGCGGGCATTGCAGTGGATCCAGCGAAGATAAGGGCCATACAGGAGTGGCCAATGTTGTCTTCCGTGGCCGAGGTCAGAAGTTTCCTTGGACTTGCGGGCTACTATAGAAGATTTGTGGAAAACTTCTCGCGGATCGCTTTGCCGCTCACCACATTGACGCGAAAAGATCAGAAGTTCGTTTGGACGCCAAAGTGCGCACGAGCTTTTGAAGAGCTGAAGATTCGGTTGACCACGGCGCCGGTGTTGTCTTCGCCACGTGGAACCGATGGATTTGTAATTTATAGTGATGCCTCAGGGAGCGGCTTAGGTTGCGTTCTTCTGCAGAATGGAAAGGTGATTGCTTATGGCTCACGCCAGCTGAAGGTGCACGAACGAAATTATCTCATCCATGATTTGGAACTAGCGGCGGTGATTTTTGCACTCAACTATGGCGACACTATCTTTATGGTGTGAAGATAGAGATCTATACCGATCATAAGAGCCTAAAGTATCTTTTGGAGCAGAAAGACTTGAACATGCGACAACGAAGGTGGTTGGAGTTCCTTGGGGACTACACGTTCGAGATTCACTATACGCCCGGGAAGGGGAATGTTGTCGCGGATGCGTTGAGTCGGAGGGTTCCGGCTAGAGCGAATTGGTTACAAAAGCATGATGAACGTCTTATCCAGGAGTTGGAAGCATTAGAGATCTATTGTGTTGATAAGAATTCCACTGCCACTGCATGTTTGAACTGGATCGAGGTGCAATGTGACCTTGCGGACCGAGTTCGACGGGCAACGGAGTTGGATGAAGATCTCTTACGCTATGTGAATGAAGGGCCAGAGGGCAAATTCACCTGGATTGACGGTCTTTTGCGAAAAGAGGACCGTTTGTGCGTCCCAAATGTGGGGAAACTGAGGGAAGAATTGATGTATGAAGCACATTTTACCAAGTATTTCATTCACCCCGGGAGCACAAAGATGTTCAACGATATGAAGAAGCTATTCTGGTGGCCAGGGCTCAAGAAAGATGTTGCCATTTATGTCTCTAAATGCCAAACATGTGCGTTGGTGAAGGCGGAATGCCAAAAGCCGGGCGGTTATTTGAAGTCATTGTCAATCCCAGAGTGGAAATTTGATGATATTTCCATAGATTTTGTGCACGGGTTGCCAAGATCGCAGCGAGGAAATGATTCCATTTGGGTGATTGTTGACCGGCTAACTAAAGTGGCACATTTTCTCCCGAACAAGCGGGATGATTCAGTTGAAAGTTTGGTAAAGTTATATATTGACCAGATTGTACGGCTTCACGGTGTTCCTCGGAGCATCGTCAGTGATCGAGATGGGCGATTCACGTCAAATGATTGACGGCTAGTTCACCGACTGTTGGGCACGAAGTTGACTTTCAGTACGGCCTTTCATCCCCAAACGGATGGCCAAACTGAACGTACCAACAGAACAATGGAGGACATGCTCCGAACGTGCGCCCTTGACTTCGGAAAGAGATGGGAAGATCATCTCTATATGGTATAGTTTGCATATAATAACAGCTACCAGGCGAGCATTGGGATGGCACCATATGAAGCTCTATATGGAAGGAAGTGTCGTACTCCCTTGGCTTGGGTAGAAGCGGGCGAAGCTCGGGTTTTTAAACCAAATGAGGTTGATGAAGCAAACTCAACCATCCGGACTATTCGAGAGAGATTGCTTATTGCTCAAGATCGACAAGCGAAGTACTACAACGCCAAGTACCGAAACGTGGAATTTGCGGTTGGCAATTGGGTCTACTTGAAGATCAAGTCATTCAAAGGTGTCTCCAGGATTCGACGATTGAAAAAGTTGAGTCCAAGATATTTGGGTCCTTTTGAAGTGGTTGAGCGAGTTGGCGAAGCGGCCTATCGGCTAGCTCTGTCGGCAGACTTGGGTGGATTACATGATGTATTTCACATCTCGGTGCTTCGGAAGGCCGTGAAAGATCCAGCTCAAGTGATCGCGGATGATCGTGTGCCGGTGGAGTATGGGCTAACAACGAGAGTTAGACCCATTCAGATCGAAGATCAAGCCGAGAAACAGTTGCGGAACAAGACGGTCGGCATGGTGAAAGTCTGATGGGACAACTGCGGCCGTGAAGAACTGACATGGGAACAAGAGCAAACCATGCGAGAAGAGTTCCCTGAGCTGTTTTTGTAATATGAAGAGAAAATGTTGTAACATAAACTTTTGTATGTTGTAACATATTTCTTGCTGGTTACTGTTACCTTTCTTGTATCTGAATTTCGAGGACGAAATTTCTTGTAGGAGGGGAGGATTGTAACAGTCCAAATTTCTGAAACAGGAATTTTTGGGTGACACGGCCTGGGACACGGGCGTGTCCCAGGGCGTGTCAGCGGACACGGCCTGCGACACGGGCGTGTCGCAGGGCGTGTCGAGATTGTGTCGACGACCGGCCTTGGTGTCGACGATTTTTCGCTCGACGATGTGTCGAGAGGAGACACACGGCCCAGGACACGGGCGTGTCCAAGGCCGTGTCGTGTGCTCGATGACTGTTACTCGACGATCGTCGAGTGTCGAGACATGAGTGTCGAGTGTCGAGTGTCGAGAGGTTGAACACGGCCTGTGACACGGGCGTGTCACAGGGCGTGTCAAATCGGGTCGACGGACTCAGCCCGACGAAGGATTTCGATAGGGCGTGTCTTTGTGCCGTGTCTGGGCACACGGCCAGGGACACGGGCGTGTCACAGGCCGTGTGAAGTCTCGGGATGATTTGGGATTTTTTTCGCCCAGGCACACGGCCACAGACACGGGCGTGTCCGAAGGCGTGTTGGTGACACGGCCCATGACACGGGCGTGTTCCATGGGTGTTTCACTGGTTTGGATAAGTCGGTTGCCCACCGATTGAGGCACACGGCCTGGGACACGGCCGTGTCACAGGCCGTGTCAGGTCAAATTTAGCATTTTTGGCAAGTTTCTGGCCGTCCATTCCTTCAGCTGGGATCCAAGGGCTGAAGCTTCTTTCCTCTTTTTCCTAAAGGCCGAAATCTGAGAAGTTATTCTCATTTCTTCTTGGCCTTTATCTTTCTTCAAGAGAGAGAGAAAGAGAGAGAGAAAGGAGGAGGAAGAAGGGGAAGGGCTGCTGCTGGTGGTGCTGTAGGTTACCGACGAGAAATCCGAAGCCGGCGTTGCGGAGGAAACGCTCTTGCGAGCCTTTCAAGCAAGCTTTGAGGTCATGGCACCGAAGCGGTCGTCAAGGGTAACGACTTTTCTTCCTAGCCATGTGAAGGCTTCCTTTTGGCATATCTTGTGATTTCCCCCACCAAGAGGTGGCTGATTTTGGGAATCTTTAGGTGGATGCTTGAATCCCCTTTATTAGCATATAGATCCGGAAATGAAGTACGGAATAGGCATGTTGTGTGAAGCCCATCTGGACAGGTTGGTCTGGATTGGTGATGTTGCATACGAACCGGAGAAGACTCCGTGATAACGTGTAGTTTAAGGAGTCTACAGGTTATGCCTGCGAAAAGGAGTAGCAAGAAGTACTGGGGTGGTAGCCCAGGAAAAATAGCCATATGATGTTTTTGGGTCCAACCTGTGAATGAGGCACATGAAGTACTGGTGTGACCAGGAAAAGCCCTTTGTGATGCATGATGTCGTAGGGTGTCCACCTGTGAAGCGAGTAACAGGAAGTACTGGCATGATAGCCAGGAAAGACCCCTGACATTTGTGTTTGTGCGGTGTCCACCTGTGGAGAGAGTCACAGGGAGTACTGGGAGGCCCAGGAAAGACCCGCTGTTGTGCTAAGAAAATGGGTATAGCGAAATACCCAGGCTTGAATGCCAAGAACAGGATTGGTGAGTGCGACCCGCGCCTTTGATATAGCCATGAGTACGCTGTACTCGGAGAATACAAGGCGATTTGAGCAACGAGGGGTGGAGGATCCGACCTGCGCTATGTCCGTCCGACGTGAGACCAAAAGGTGTGGTCTGTTGGAGCGCATAGCAAGAGTCTTCGGCCTGCGCGCCATGACACAATGTGGGCTACGGGTCATCCCGGTTTAGGAAGACTAACTCCGGCTGCACGCCATGGAGAAAATGCTCAAGAGATTTACCGTTGGGTTATGACCCCGATACGGTGGTGGGCAAGAGCTTTGCCAGAACACCAAGAATGTGCCCTGAGTGCACGGACCGTTGGGCCGGGTGGCGAACGGTTGTGATGGCTTGTGTGCGTAAAAGCACATTTTGATGATATATCTTGCCATACTTGTGATATAATATGCTTGCAGGGAAGAATACCGCTGCCCCGAGAGAAGGGGTAGGGTCGTTATAATTTGGTCAGCTGAACGCTGACCGTTGCTTTTGTTTGCCACCGTTGGGTGGATTGTCCCTGGACAAGTGCTGGAGAGCCGAGCGGGACGCATAGAGGTTGATGTAGCTGCTGTTGTTGCTGCTCCTGTTGTGAGCCCTCGAAGGCTCTATGTTATGTTGTGTGTTTTCTTTTCGGGTGGCCGGCCTGCGTGCCAATTGTTTTAGGCCACTGTTTGAAAGCCATGTAAAGGCCATAAGGCCAACTCTTTGTACTTGTTGTAAGACATTCCTATATTGTATAAAATGTGGAGTTTTATGTTTGGACATTCATGAGGAGTTCCAGTTGTAGTCTAGGCTTCCGCTAGAATGATTTGTGATAGGTGCGATGCGCTACTCTGGTATCATCATGTACCTTCACCGTCTGTTTTGTGATATATACTGTGGGGCCCCGGCCGGACCTTCTAGAATATACCATATGAACGGATGGGGTTGTTACATCTTCTCTCTTTCTCCCTCCTATAAATGTGTATTCATACCTTGTATTTGATTATTGAGAAAGTATATAAAAATTTGAGGTTTTCTCCACATGGTATCAGAGCAAATCGATCTCTCCTTGCGGCTAGCATTCTTCTAACCGTCCGGTCTTCCCTTCTCACACAGGGCGCATTCTGGTTTTGTCTAACCGACCGCCCTTCTCTTCTCGCGCAGGGTGTGACCTGGTTTCCACCCGCTTGCGGCTAGCAATTGCCTATCCTCTTCTCCTCCCCACCAATCTCGTGGCCTCCACCTCTTCTTCATTCTTTGTTTTATAAGACTCTCTCTGACTGGTGGGGCCTTCTCTCTCATGCATATATCCGCGCAGTTTACTCCCTACCCACTGCGATCACCTTGTCACCCCGCCCTCTACTCGTTGTGAACTCTCGCTGCTCTCTTGTCGCCGCACCATTTTCTTTCTCGCGCGCCTTCTTCATTGGTTCTCGCACGACCTCATCTTTTGTTAGTCGTTGCGGCTTCTCTAACCGTTACAAGCTCGGCATCTAGGTCGCAGCATCTTCCCGCGCTTCTAGTGTACTCACCCTGACCGTGCAGACTTTTCGTGTGGCCTCTTCGTTGGTTAGTCGTCACGGCTTTCTCTATCCGATGCGGGCTCTGCATTTTGGTCGCGACAACTTCTCTTGTCGCTGGTGTCTTGTCACCGAGACCGTGCGGCCTCCCCAGTTCTCTAGACAAGGCGACTTCTCCTTTCTACCCGCTTTGTTCCTTTTGGTCACGACCTCTTATATGCTTGCTGTCAGACTGTTGTCATACAACCCGCGCAGCTTCCTTTCTATCTGCTGACCCTCTTGTCGCTGGTCTAGCCTCCTAACCTCCAGGACATGTCTTCTCTTGATTCTACCAGATAGGAGGCTTCTACCGGACAGGCGGCTTCCTCCTCTACAGACCGCCCGGCTCTTGCCCTTGAACTTCGGGATGAACTACGGATTACTACTATCTCGTTAACCGAGAAGAAGAACTTTGTGGAGTGGGTACACTCTGTCTGCCGCGTTCTTCAGTCCAAAAGCTTCCTACATCACTTGACTCGGGCTGCTTCCGCTACTCCTACTGAAGACTGGTTGCGCAATGATGGTCACGTTCAGACCTAGCTCCTCCACTCCCTTGATGGAGAACCGTATCGCATGGCCAGGTATCATGAAACGGCAAAAACAATGTGGGATGAACTCCATTCCCTCTATTTCGGGAAAGATATTCTACAGCACTTGAATGACAACATCACTGATCTTCAAAATCTTGATGTTAGCAGGGCCACCAACCTCACCTCCTTTGTTGCACGGGCTAAAACTCTGGTAGAAGCATGGATTAAACATCAAGCTCCTATGATGGACCTCGCTGCACAACGTGCTCAAAAGAAGTCGTTGGTGTTGTCATGATGATGGCTCGTGTGCCACCACATATTCAGAGCATTTGGGCTCAGATCCTCTCCTATGCTACTACTCTGTCACTATCAGATGTGTTTTCCATGTTGCTCAAGGTCTCACCGCCTCCTGATGGTTCTGGACCTCCGTCACCGGCTCTCCTTTAGCAGACTTTTGTGCCCTTACTGCCCCTTCCACGTTCCGCTCGGGGGGGGGGGGGTGTTCCGGCTTTCGCGACCGAGGTCGGGGAGGCCAACCACAACCAAAGTGTTCCTTCTGCGGTAAGGACGACCACCTTGAGGCCATGTGCTATCGCAAGCATGGGCTTCCTCCTCATCCACAGACCACCATTGCTGCTCACGACTCTTCGCTCACTCGTAATGACATTGAAGAGGGCCGACTTCAGCTCCAACAACTTCATGGTCTGCTCAGTCGCCCACCTTCCTCCGTTACCTCGGCTGCATCCATCTCACATGAAGGTATCACTTGTCTCACCACTAGTTCGCGGTGGATAGTGGATTCAGGTGCCACTCATAACATCACCTCCATGCGGCCACATCAGTACCTGGATTCTCCTCATCCTAAGTGTATCACAGTGGCCAATGGGGACATTGTTTCGGTCTCCGGCTCTGCGAATATCCCTCTCACTTCTTCTCTATATCTACGCTCTGCTCTTCATGTTCCAAGCTCCACATTTAATTTACTTTCTATTGGTCGCTTCACTGCTGATTTAAATTGCTCAATAACCTTTACATCTTCTTCTTTTCTGATACATGATCGACAGACGTGGAATATCATTGGTAAGGGACGAATGTAGAACAGGCTCTACCTTGTTGATGAATCTCCTACTATCCTCTCTTCCGTCTCCTCTGTCGATTGGCATCGGGGTCTTGAGCATGTCCCTTTGCCAGTCCTCCAAAAGGCTCTACCAGATGTAATTCTTCCTCCTTTTTAGTGCGAATCTTGTATTTTCGGCAAGCAGCCTCGTTCATCTTTTGTATCTCATTGTACTCAGAGCTTCGCTCCTTTTATTTTAGTACACTCCGATATTTGGGGACCTTACAAAATTACTAGCATTTTTGGCTATCGCTATTTTCTAACTTTTATTGATGATTATTCTCGAATGACATGACTATTGTTACAGTATGGAGACTGGGCGGTCTGGCGGTTTGTCTGGCGGTCTGGCGGCTTCTCCCAGCGGCTTGTTAGTCGAGCTGTTGATGTTTGGTGTCTGGCGGTCTGACGACTTCTCCCATCGGCTTGCTAATGGCGACTTGAAGATATTGTCTGGTTGTCTTCTGCTCATTGTAGTTGTCGGGCGGTTAGTCTAACCGCGCAGCTTATGCGGCTTGTATAGATGCTTGTTCCCGTAATTATTAGTCTCACATTGCTTATTTGTAATCTCTCTTCTCTCCTTCATTCTATAAAAGAGAGGTCATACCTTTATAATAAATACCTTTTGGATAATAAAATTTTGTTACTCCAAATTTTCGGTATACTTATTTTCTGTTCGCACATGGTATCAGAGGACTCGATCTTTTCCTCCTGATTCTGCGAGCTCGCTTTGTCTGCACGCCCTGTCTGCGCGGCTTGATCCTTCTTCTCGCGACCTGTTTCGTGACTTGTTCCTTCCACTGGTTTGCGCCCTGCTCGTGCGGCTTCTTGTTGTCCTTGTCATTGCTCTTTTGTGTGTGCAACCTCTCTGATTCCCCTTTCTTCTCGCCGCGACCTGTTCTTCTTGTCGTGACCTGTGCTTCATCGCCGCACCCTCCTTTTCTAGTTGTTCTTCTTCTTAAGTCGCTGCAACCTGTTGTTAAGTCGCCGCGACCTGTTCTTATTGTTGGGACCTGTGCTTAGTCGACGCGACCTGCTCTTGCCGCGCCCTGTGCTTAGTCGTCGCGCCCTCCTTTTCAACCTACGACTTGCTCTTCTCTCTACTTTCTTCTATGACAACCTTTTTTTTGAAGCCGCCCGCCTCCGTGCTCATGTTTTCAGGTAGTGTCCACGTCGCTACTCAAGGTAAATGGTTGATCGACTCTGGTGTTACCAATCATATGACCGGGAATCGGCAATGTTTTTCTCTCCTAGAACAGCATGATCGGTTGCTCTCGGTCCTTATTGCGAACAGCTCTCCCTCACCGGTCAATGGAACAGGAGTGGTTCAAGTCACTCCGTATCTTCGCTTGGCGGACACCCTCTACGTGCCTTCTTTCCCTTGCAATTTGTTATTTGTTACTTCACTTTGCAAGCAACTACAATGCTCCGTCATATTCATTTCTACTACTTGTTCTTTTCAGGATCCGGGCTCCAAACGGACGATTGCTACTGGGACTGAGAGCGGCGGCCTCTACTTCCTCGACAACGTTTCTGCACTGTCCACCTTCTCCTCCTCTTCTACTGATCTTCTCCAATGGAACCTTCGTCTTGGTCATGCTCCTCCAAGACTTCTTCGTCAGCTTCTGCCCCACCTTCCTTTGCAGAGTCCTCCTCTCAACTATGATGCATGTCAGCTTGGCAAGCATCATCGCTCCTCCTTCCCACCAAAACAAGGTCGTGGATCTTTCCGACCGTTTGATCTAGTGCACTCCGACATCTGGTGTCCTGCTCCTACCCTCACCATAGGTCTGGGTAGTTCATATTTTGTAACCTTTATTGCTGATTTCTCTCGATGTACATGGGTGTATCTTTTAAAGGATCGCTCCGAACTATTTTCTGTATGGACATCGTTCTATAATATGATTAAGAATCAGTTTGATAAATCTATTCAAATCTTTCGCTCTGACAATGCTAAGAAATATCTTAGTAATGATTTCTCTTCTTTTTGTATGCAACATGGTATTATTCATCAAACTAGCTGTATCTATACCTCCCAGCAAAATGGGATAGTGGAACGTAAATATCGTCACCTCCTCGGTGTTGCTCGCACTCTAATGACACAGATGCAGGTTCCTCGCTCCTATTGGGGCTACGCCGTCCTCATCTCATGTTTACTCATTAATCGAATTCCTTCCACGGTTCTCCATGGTTAAATCCCATTCTCCATTCTCTATCCTGGCAAGGATCTGTTTCCTCTCCCTCTGTGTATCTTTGGGTGCACGGCTTTTGTGCACGCTCCTTCCGCCACTCATGACAAACTCTCCCCACGTGTCACCAAGTGTGTCTTTTTGGGTTACTCTACTACTCAGAAAGGCTATTGTTGCTTTGACCTCGTTATTCGCAAACAATATGTATCCGCAGATGTGACCTTCTTCGAGAATGCATCCTATTTCTCTTCTACTCCCTCTCCAGATATTTCTGCTCCTCCTACCGTCCCCACCACCACGTCTACTCCCATCGAGCTTTCTCCACCGTCATCTCCACTGTCTCCTCCTTCTCTATCTCCCTCTCCACCGATGCTCTCTCTCTCCTCTCCACGGCCGTCTCACTCTTCTCTCGGGCTAACTCTCTCCGTCACGAATGCTCCAGTTACTGAGGAACACGCCGACTTGGATCTTCCCATTGCTCTTCACAAAGGGGTGCGGTCGTGTACCCAACACCCTCTGGTTGTTGTTGTTTCCTATGATCGTAACTCCTTCTCGTAGGGCGTTTGCCTTGGCTATCTCTGCCACTGGCACTCCCCGCACCTACCAGGAGGCTCTTACTATTCCTCATTGGAAGACTGTCATGGATGAGAAAATTGCTACTCTCACTGAAAGGGGTACATTGACCCTTGTTCCTCCCCCTTTGGGCACTGATGTGGTTGGATGTCGTTGGGTCTTTGTTGTGAAGTTCCGTCCGGACGGCAGCATGGATCGATATAAGGCCCGCCTAGTCGCCAAGGCTTTACTCAGATTTATGGTGTTGATTACTTTGACACCTTCTCTCTCGTTGCTCGTCTCAGCACCATTTGGGTTCTTCTGATCTCTGTGGCTGTCAACAGGGATTGGCAAATTTCCAGCTGGATGTCAAGAATGCTTTTCTCTATGGTGATCTTTAGGAGGACGTTTACATGGAGCAACCTCCTGGGTATGTTGCTCAGGGGGAGATATGAGTATGTCGGCTGAAGAAGATCATCTATGGCATAAAGCAAAGCCCTCGGTCTTGGTTTGACAATTTTAGCGGCATTGTTGCGGTCATTGGTTTTGCAAGAAGTTCAGCTGATCACTCCTTATTCATCCACAAAAACCTCCTCTAGTATGGTGGTTCTTGTTGTATATGTGGATGATATTCTTCTAACTAGCGATGACAAGGCTAGGGTAGCTTTGACAAAGAAACACCTTCGTCAACAACTGGTCATGAATGATATGGGCTCCCCCAAGTACTTTCTAGGGATTGAAATCTCTCGGAAGCCCAACTCTTTGGTCCTCTCCCAACAGAAGTATGCTCTTGATTTACTAAAAGAGGTAGGGTTGACTGGTGTTAAACCTGCCCGATGTCTCATGGCTATTAACGAAGATAAAACTTTGACAGATGACTCACCTCGTCTATCTGATACTATGAGGTACCGGCGTCTGGTGGGCAAACTCATTTATCTCACAGTGACCAGACCCGACATCTCCTATGTTGTAGCCAAGGTTAGTCAATTCATGAAAGCTCCTAGGGAGTGCCATCTACAGTCTGCCCTGAGGATATTGGAGTATGTCAAAGCAGCACCAGGGAAAGGATTGCTTTTTCAGAAGAATGGTCACTTGAGGGTTGAAGCGTACTCAGATTCGAGCTATGCTGATGATAAAGGAGACCGGAGACGGCAAGTCAACATCAGGCTTTTGCACATTTGTTGGAGGAAATCTTGTGAACTGGAAGAGCAAGAAATAGTCTGTTGTCTCCAGGTCTAGTGCAGAAGCGGAATATCGTAGTATGACGTCAACCACATGTGGGTTAAATTGGTTACAGGCTCTCATGCTTGACTTAGGAGAGGTCTACAACTATTCTCTTCCTATATTCTGCGACAACAAAGCCGCAATATACATCTCCAAAAATCTGGTCTTTCATGAGAGAACAAAACACATAGAAGTCGACTGTCATTTTATTCGATCAGAGATTTTGAAAAAACAGATTTGTACTCCATTCGTCACTTCTGACAACGAGTTGGCAGATATCTTCACCAAGCCGGTGTCCGCTTCCTTGTTTCACATTTGCGACAAGATGGGCATGATTGATATCTATGCTCCAGCTTGAGGGGGAGTGTTGCAGTATGGAGACCGGGGGGTCTGGCAGTTTGTCTGGCGGTCTGGCGGCTTCTCCCAGTGGTTTGGTAGCCGAGTTGTTGATGTTTGGAGTCTGGCGGTCTAGCGACTTCTCCCAGCGGCTTGCTATTGGCGACTTGAAGATATTATCGAGTTGTCTTCTGCTCATTGTAGTTGTCGGGCGGTTAGTCTAACCACGCAGTTTATGCGGCTTGTATAGATGCTTGTTCCTGTAATTATTAGTCTCACATTGTTTATTTGTAATCTCTCTTCTCTCCTTCATTCTATGAAAGGGAGGTCATACATTTGTAATAGATACCTTTTTGGATAATAAAATTTTGTTACTCTAAATTTTTGATCTACTTATTTTTTGTTCTCACAACTATATCTACTTCGGGATCGCTCTGAGCTTCCACATGTCTTTCGGACTTTCCTCCTTGAGACCCGCACGCAATTCTCCACGAACATCAAAACTATACGCACTGATAATGCTCGCGAATACACTAGCCACGAGTTTGCGAACCTTTGCTCGAATTTTGGAGTCATTCACCAAACATCATGTGCTTATACCCCTCAACAAAATGTCGTAGTCGAACGTAATAACCGCCATATTCTTGATATCGCTCGCTCTCTCATGCTTCAAATGCAGGTTCCCAAAGCTTATTGGAACTTTACCTTTTCAACAACATGCTATCTGATTAACCGTCTACCGTCCTCCATACTCCATAATGCCACTCCATCCTCCTGTTCTCCTCTACTCCGGCATTCTCTCTCATACCCCGCATCTTTGGGTGCACCTGCTATGTTCACATTCTTGGTCCATCCACGGACAAGTTGGATCCCCGAGCGGCAAAAAAAATTTTGTTGGCTGCTCACAAACTCAGAAAGGCTACGTATGTTATTCTCCTACTACCCGCAAGATAACTGTTTCTGCTGATGTTACCTTTCGGGAGGATCTTCCCTTCTTCTCTGCTCCAGATCCTACACCTTTACCACCACCTGTCATACGTCCTCTCATTCCCATTACCACTCCTCCCCCACCACACATTCCTTCCCAGCCTCCTACTATTTCCAAGCCACCGGCTATACGTGTTTACACTCGTCGCCAACCTAGCTCTGTTTCCCCAATACAGTCGGCTTCGACCTCTGACGCTCCGCGTCCTGCTGATCCGGCACCAGAATCAACCGCTCATCCCATGGCGAATTATGTATCTCTACATAGCATATCCCCGCGACTTCAAACTTTGTCACTTCATTATCCTCTATTTCTGTACCTAACTCTGTGCAGAAGGCTCTCCAACATCCTGGATGGCGGGCAGTCATGGAAGAAGAAATGACAGCTCTCTGGTCTAACCAAACCTAGCACCTAGTCACTTTACCTCCCGGGCAGACACATGTTGGGTGTAAATGGGTCTTTGTAATCAAACATGCTCCTGATCAGATAATTGATCGTCTGAAGGCCCGCCTTGTGCCTCGTGGATTCACCCAACAACACGGCCTTGGTTATGAGGAGACATTCTCTCCTGTAGCCAAACTCAACATTGTTTGTGTCCTCTCCGTGGCTGTGCATCGCAAATGGCCCTTACATCCACTGGACATCAAAATGTGTTTCTAAACGGCGATCTCCAGGAAACAGTATACATGCAGCAACCTCCCGGGTTTGAGACCACGGGGGAGTCTCGAGTGTGTCATCTAAAGAATTCCATTTATGGTCTCAAACAATCCCCTCGGGCATGGTTCGGCAAGTTTAGTAAGGCAGTTCGGGAAGTCAACTTTACTCAGAGCTCAGCAGACCTCTCTATTCACTCGTCATCAGAAAATAAGAACAGTTCTTCTGTTAGTTTATGTTGACGACATCTTAATCACTGGGTCGACTCAAATGGAATCCAAGCGGTCAAACAGCACCTTAGCTCCGTCTTTCAGACAAAAGATCTGAGGCATCTTCGATACTTCCTTGGTCTTGAGATTGCGAGACATCCGGATGGACTTGTCCTCTCCCAATAGAAGTATTGTCTGGATCTCTTACAAGATGTTGACTACTCTGGATGCAAGCTCACTACTACTTCAATGGATGTAAATCATAAGTTGTGTGCACATGCGTTCGATACTGATCTTCCTCTTCAAAATCCGGAATACTATCGACGTCTTATTGGGAAATTGATCTACTTAACATTCACAAGACCAGATATATCCTTTGTTGTTGGGGTGGTCAGCCGGTTTATGCATGCCCCTCGAATATCTCACCTTCAAGCCGTTGAGCGAATCCTAAGATATCTTAAAACAGCTTCGGGTCTAGGGCTGGTAAACAAAACCTCATCATCTACTTCAACGTTGGTTGTGTATTCTGATGCAGATTATGCTGGCTCCTTGGATGATCGGCGGTCAACCAGTGGCTTTTGTACCTATTTTAGAGGGCATCTTGTTACCTGGCGGAGTAAGAAACAAGTTGTGGTTGCTCAATCCTCAGCAAGTAGAATACATATCGATGACATCAGTTATCTCTGAGCTTACATGGCTTGAAAGCCTCCTTGCTGATCTAGAAGTTAAACTTCTCTCACTTGCCATCATGTTATGTGATAGCCAAGCGGCTATACACATAGCAAAGAATCATGTCTTCCATGAAAGAACAAAACATATTGAAGTGGACTGTCACTTTATCCGGAAGAGTTCAAATGAAGAAGATAGAATTAAAGCATGTTTCGAGTACTGAACAAGTTGCTGATATACTCACAAAGGCCCTACCATGTACCCTGTTGTATCAGTTCCTGTCCAAGTTTGTTGCCTACGACTTGTACGCTCCAGCTTGCAGGGGAGTGTTGGAAAAGCTCATGTAAAGAGGCTCATATTGGAGTCTGTTTATTTAGTTTTCTTCTTTTCTCCTCTTTAGTCCCACATCATGTATAGAGATCTCTTCTCTCACTCACTCCTATAAATGTGTATTCATACCTTGTATTTGATTATTGAGAAAGTATATACAAGTTTGAGGTTTTCTCCACATGAAGAAATATTGAATTCCTATATTTTCTATAATTATTATCCAATATAATCTTTTCTAAATTATTAAATTAAAATTTCTATAAAATATTCTGAAATTTCATTTATAAACTCTGATATTTTTTAAGTATTAAAATTCCATGAAACACTTATTCTCCCCCCTCTAAGGACACCATAAGATCCAACAGAAGACACTAGTCTTAAATCCAAGTTAGCTCAAATCTGATATTAAATACCATTCTTCCTTGCAGGTGGCGGATGCCAAGCACCAATTGTTGGTGATTAATCCCTTCAACTACTGGCAAGCACAGCAAAAAAACATATAAATTTAAGAACATAAAATCAATAATAAAAATCTGGCCCCTCGCGATTATGATGCAAAACTAATAGAACTTGGTTAATGCTCACCATGCGTATCAACTGTCTCAGCTCAGGATGCAGATTTGGGCAGACACTAAAAGGCACGCACAGCATAAATAGCATCTTCACACTCTTTTGAAAATACAAAGTTCAGTTTTTTTAATCAACAAATTTGATTATTTACACTTTACAGCATAATTTCAAAGAATAAAGCAAGCACTAAATAGTCACACATCGAAGTAAATCTCATGATGAAGAGCGGCAAGCATCCCCTGTCATTATGCCCTTGAGACTTTTTGCTAACCAAATAGCTGTTTCTCTAGGAGAGACCTTACTATCCTTCCCAAATGGTTTCAAGACAACAGCAAGCTCTTCCAGCCTATTATATTGCAGCAATTCAGCAGAAAGCTCAAGTAAGCCTTCGAGTGCCTCAGCTCTCTGCTGGAAAGACTTCACGTCCAATGTCTCTTTAGAGGGATTTTCCTCTTCCTTCTTCAACTTACCCAAGTCGGAGAGAACAGATTTCTCCATCACACTATTTTGTTCATCAGTAATTGCTTTTGCGGCTGAAGTCTCCATCGTGGATTGTGATTTCATGTTTGGTGACACTGTATTTCTCATCTCCATACCATCATGAACAACGTCCAGTATCTGCGTCGTGTCCCCATTCTGAACGAACATTTCTTTGCTTTCTATTACAGACTGTTCGTTGCCTACCCGGAAGCTGCTATGCCGTATCACATGTATAACATCATCAAAAGCTGGAGTTATATGAGTGCCTTGTTTTTCCGACACCTGGTTTTGTGTTGTTCCCCTATCCAGTGGGGAGCTCTTTGCAGCTGACGTGATAAAAGGCGTGATATCTGGAAGGGACGAAACGAGACCTCGTACGGTATACTTCTCATCATTGGATTGAATAAATAGAGGCTTCAGTTCAGTTTTGCTGACGAAGAGTTCGTTCTTAGAAAAAAAATCTTGTTCTGACCCTGTAACAGGTGGTTCCATTAGTGAACTTGGAAGACTCACTCCATCCGTACTAGCACTATTCTTTGAAATATCCATCAAACTAACCTCAGGATTTGGAGTACTGCTGCCATGATGATTGATTTCGACTAAGGAATAGTTAACCTTGGGATTTGATGTAGATAAGCGACAATTGTGTTCATGACTCTCTGCAGGCAAATAGTTGAGCACCGGTTGTGCGTCTGAAATTGTCGAGCAACCATTAGGGTTGGATTTTGAAATTTCAGAGGCATGTGCGATGTATACATCATCATCAAGAGAGACCCATGGCGTCTTTTTCTTGATCATTTCTTGAGAAACTTCTTCGCTACTCACTTGCGCTTTCAAATTACCAGAATTCATCTCTATAGTTGAAGGATCTTCATAGTAGTGGTTTTCACATTTCTGAATAGAACTATTTACTTGTGTGGATTTACAAGGAAAATGATGCGGAGTCTTGTCACTCTCCCGATTCATCCGTGCAGGAAGTCTCCTGACGCTAATATTCACTGGGATTTGATTTTCGAGATCAAAAGATTTCTTAGAGGGACTGGTGGCTTTTCTTGCCATACTGAAAGGATGTCGTTGCCTCCTCTTAACAGTACTGTCAGCTTCATTAATCTTTTTTAAGCCATCAGAAGGTGAAACCAAATCATGATTCGCTTTAACTGTTGAAGATGGTTCAACCACATGTGCCTATCACAAGCAAAGAGAAAAAAAGGAAAATAAAAATAAAGAGTGATTGAAAAGTGAGCAGGTGAAGAGAATTTAGAAATGTAGACTTTACTTGATGCTTTGGAGACCGCATACTTTTTGCATAGTTAGCTTCTTTTTCTTGACTTGCTTGGGAGCAGAAAGAATTGCTGCTGCACAGCTTTGCTGTCTTGTGAGATGTTTCAGTACTTGGTCTAGGATTCGTTAAAGCATCTGCTTTCAGTCGGCTAGCTCTCACAGGTGAGCTGGTTTCTCTAACCCTTCCCTCTTCTTTGAGTGTGACAAAAATATTCTTCGCAGTTCTCGGTTGTTTTGCTTTGATACTCTGCTGCTGATTGGAAATCACGGAGGTTGAAGTTTGTTTTTGTGTTTCAGGAGTAAAAATATCTATGATCGGAGGGCTTTTGTCAGAAACATGGGATGAAACATAGTCACTACTAGATTCCACTTGATTGTTAGCAAGGGCAAGAACCCCTTCGGGAGCCTTGTGATCAGGAATTGCTCGGTCTAACACATTTCTCTGTGTTGAGTGCAAAATTTCCCAATCGCTGCTAGAAATGCTACTGCTTTGACTAAAAGATGCATTCTTCAAACTATCACTACACACCGTGGAGATCGGGTCCTCGGATGATTGAGTCACATAAGGATAGGGGAATGATCTGTTTTGATTAACGTGAGGTTGCAAATATGGATGCCTTACTATTTCTGATGCCTGATCAAGTTTATACCAAGCCATGAAATAGACAGTCATAGATGTTGGCATAGAGAATTGACAACAATTCAGGAAATTGAGGGATGCTTACATTTGGCCGATTCTCTGGGTTTTTTCTTAACATGCTTTTAATGAGTGCCTTCCTGCAGTGAATGAGTGTTTCAATCACGAGTCAATATTCATAAATGCAACAGCCTAAGGTTCTTATTAGGGAAGAAAAAGGTAATTTCATATGAATATCAAATGAAAATTTCAAAATTATAAATTATTTTTCACTAATTTCAAACGCATCAATACTAGGCGTGCTCAGAAGCTACTAAGGCATTTCCCAATTGAAAAACCATCTTCAATAATTACACCTTCAGTATGCTCCGTAGGCACTTAGGAAGGCAGAAGGTGGAGCCACCTAGGTCAGCCATCATATGAAGAAAAAAGAAAACATAATGATAATAATAATAACAATAGCAATGACGATTTTGTAATTATGATATTAGGTTTTCCACTTCTATTATCTAAACCGGCCTCCCCCTTTTAATCCTGTCGGCATAGGTCAACCGTCTCCCGCACCAGTTCTCCCGCAAACCGCACGTGCCAGCTCCCGTTTCCGCCTCCCGCGCACTGAGCCGCCCCTGATTCTTCTTCCTGTGGCCGACAACCACCTCCTCTAGGGCCGGCGCCTCCTCCTGCTCATGTCGTGGCTGGCGACTCCATCAGTCCCCCTAGGGGGCGACAACCTCCCTCCTTGACGTCGATCGTCCCTTCTCCTCCTAGGGCCGGCAACAGAGCCCCATTTCCCTTCTCCTCCAAGTGTAGGCAGCCCCTCCATCCCTCTTCCTCTTCGATTGGACTGGTGGATTGCGAGAGGGACACCTAGGGTTTGCTCGAATCCCCCTCTACTTGGACTTTTGAGACAGAATTTGGCCTCCTTGCGTAAGGGCTCCTCTGATCTCCTTTATTTAGGTTTTTCTGACTTTTTTTTGCAAGTTTGCACTCCAAATTGTGTATAACCTGTGATCCAAGATTTTTGCCCTCGTACATTTGACTAACCGCAATCTATTTGTGATTTTTCGACGCCGTTCGACGAAATTATCAGCGAGATCGCTCCAAACCCTCTCTGATTTAGGGTTTGTCTAGCCAAGTCGCTGTCAATTTCTGATTTCTGCGTGGTAAACTCCTCTCCACTCACCTTTGAGGGAGGTAATTTTTAAACCCCACTCTTGATATAGTTATGCAATGAAAATGCATGTGTTAGCGCAAAATTCTCGTTATGTCAAAATCATGCATGCTTGCCCTTGATCAGGTTCGAAATAAGATTGCTAATTTTGTTTGCGCCGCTTAGCCACCACCATATATTTCAGCTCCAATTTAAGGCAAGTTGAGAAATCCTTCTCGCTTGCAAATATTAAATTTAATTTCATGCACCCTTTTTCATGTCTGTAAATTTACTCTTGTATATCTGAACTGATAAATTTGTAACATGTCTTGATATGCTAGGAATCACTACATCATGAAACCTTAAAATCATTAATGTCATTAGCAATCATTGAAAGATAGTGTTAAATTGATGTGACACCTTGACTCGAGTTTTTACTTCACTTTTAATGGGAACCAATGAATGATCATAGCAAACACAAATTTTTTGATAAGTCTTGCATCTGAACTTATACTAGAACCATGTGCATCAAATAAAAACACTTGCACCTTTCACGGATTACAGCTTATGTCATTACGTGATCGAATCTACGTTATACTCCGTAGTAGGCTAATAATTAAAGTTATTTCAATTATACTCTTTTACTTGTCTGTCATACTAGCTTTGCCTCATATAAAAATTGATAGACAAATATTCTTGTTTCCGCTGCTTGTACTTTATTTTACTTTGCTCACTTATTATTTCAATGTTTTGAAGTTTTTTCTTTCTTGTTTTGAAATTTCTCTTAGCGTCCGTAACTGCGCCCCTACTACCCGAGCCCAAGATGCGTCAAGTTCCTGGTTTCTAGAGGTTTATTTTGTTTGTTATTGTGTCAGGTTCTATGTATTTTATTCTTGTACTGTTGGATTTGCTTATTATGTATTAGTTATGATCAGACATTTCCTTTTGTATCATACACAACTGTTAGACTATTATTGATGTACTGGAATTTAATATTATTATCATGTTCATTTCTTTGGTATATTGTATAAAAATTTGTAACACTATGTATCATGAACTTTATTAAAATATAAGTGCATCCAGTTTTTCACTGATAAACCCTAAAGCTTCCGCATAAAAACAATCTTTTTTTCTCCAAAGTGATTATTTTAAATCTAATAGCATTAATTCAGCTTCCGCCTAACAGACATGAATTTTCTTACGCTCATGTCTGTAGTATCGCGACCCGCCCGAAGCGCACTCTGATCATTGCCCAAACGGGTTGTGACAGTTGGTATTAGATTCAGGTTGACATCTATAGATAAAGTATTTAATAATTATCACTTATTTTGAATTTATTATATAAATATGTATGCATGCATCATTTCTTCACTCACCTTATCATTATATGTTGTTCTTAGCTGAAGCACACATACTATACTCATAAGCATGAGTAGTATGCACACGAATGTTAAGGGGTTATGGGCAAACTTAATAGTTATGTGCATATGAATTTCCACTAGGATATACACCGCTTGCAAATATTAAATGGATATGAGCAGTTTAATATTTTCAAGTGCGATGATATTAGAAACATAATATGCATTACATGTTAAGCGAAATGGACATTTAACATGTCATGTGTATCCATTCATGAACATTCTTAGTAATGCATTTTAGACACAATTACATTGCATGCATGACATAACTCATTGTACAATTGTTAAGCTAAGAGCAACGGATGGTGATTGTACACACATAGATTTACAAATTATTTGTCATTGCACGTGGCTTCATTGTGAATATTCTTAGGAATGCATTTTAGACACAATTACATTGCATGCATGACATAACTCATTGCACAAGTGTTAAGCTAAGAGCAACAGATGGTGATTGTACACACATATATTTACAAATTATATGTCATTGCACGTGACTTCATTGTAGTATTTGCATGATCATTACCTAGAGTTGTCCAATGAAAATGTTGTAATTATTACATGATTTACGTATTTGACGGTATTAAAATGTTATATCCTTTAGTCTCAATCATTTCTGTTCAGGTCGACTGTTTCTCTTGTCTTTCTTTTTATATGACTCCTAAGCGGTCGCAGTGCAAGCAAACTATCTTTTCTATGGGGGGAGCTTCTTGAGACGCCACTGCCCACTTGCTGAGACAGATTCTGGACCGTCTCACTCTCCTAAAAGAGTATCGTCAAACTCCTGATCTAGCCTCTGGTTCCGGCCGCGTAGGGACAACTAGAGTAGGTATCACCACTACCCCTCCTAAAGCCACCCCTCCTGCACTGATTCTGGAATCGGCTCGCCTGTCGTCACCCTGGTGACCCTGCTCGTGTCAAATCTGGTTGCTCCTCCTGTAGCAATGATAGATACTCTGGCGTTAAAGAGGCTAAAGCTGTCATCCTACAGTGGTGATCAAAACTATATTTTGTCATTTCTAAGTGACTCTCTCAGATGGAGAAGCATTTCGAGTATGCTGGAGTTACGGAAGCTCATAAGGTTCTCCTTGCAGCCTACCAGCTGACTGAGGATGCTTACACCTGATGGCTTCAGCGTCGCAGTCTCCCCAATTCTGCCTCCTTAACCTGGGGTCAATTTAAGGAATCTATCCTAGAGAAGTTTCTCTCTTCTGTGGAGTGGGAAAAGCTTGATGAGAAGTTCTCGTCCCTCCATCAGCCTGGCAGGTCAGTGACTGAGTACGAAAAGGAGTTATCTCGCCTATCCATCCTTGTCGCAGAGTTTGTGTCCGATGAGTCCAAGAAGATCAGTCGTTTCGTGAAGAGACTTTGACATGACTTCCTCCAGCACATGGTAGTTCATGGCGCCACCACTCACGCCGAGATTGTGGGAGCCGCCCTGCAAGTGAAAGCTATTGAGTTGGATCATACTGCCAAGAAAGTTCAGCGTGGTTCTAGCAACGACGCTACCTCTGACCTCAAGCGCAAGGGTGCTCCATCTTAGGAGCAAGGCCTTAAGTCCAAGGAGGTGTGTGTCTTCTGCCACAAGATGGACCATGTCGCCAAAGTCTGTTGCACCCGCCTGAAGAAGCAGAAGATGGTTGTTCTTGCACAGTAACCTTAGTTGACGTTTGCCTCTGCCTTCATCGTCTGTGCTTACTGCAAGAAGCCAGTTCACTTGCTGAAAGATTGTCGTCGTAAGCACAAAGACTATTTCATATGTGGACAAGTTGGGTACCTCATCCAAGACTGCCTCATAAAGGAAAGTCTGATTCCCGCTCAACCTCTGCAATCTATTTCGAGAGCTCAGGAAAAGGGCAAAGCTGTGCTGAACGTCATCTCTCGGGGCGAGGCGCTCGTATGTACCTACATCATCTCTGGTATGTATGCGTTGTTTTTAATTTTTCTGCATCCTAATTTATCTGTCTTAGTAGCGAGCAATCATGATTTGTGTCGGTAATTTTATTTTTCTAGGGAGATTTAGGGTCAAGAATAAGTTGATGCAAATTCTATTTGAGTCTGGTGCATCTCACCCTTTCATCGTTCGTCATGTTGTGGACCTTCATTGCTGGCCTACTTCGCCACTTGAGGTCCCATTTGAGATCTCTATGCCCGATCATTTGCACTATTCAAATATGGGAATTCTCAATTGTCTGATCTTGATTGCTGAATTACAATTCTCGGTCGACCTCATAGTTCTGGATATGACAGAGTTCGATGTAATTTTGGGCATGAATTAGATGGTTGGGTATAGAGCAAAGCTAGACTGTGTGGCAAAGAAGGTCAATCTTAGCATCGATAGTAAAGACTACAACGTTCATGTTCAGACTCGCAGCCACCTGAAGGTAATTTCTGTTGTGTGCGTCAATCGTCTGCTTAGTTAAGGATGTTCTGCTTGTTTTGTATATGCTTCGCTTTCGGATTCTGTCTCTCCTCAACTCGAATCCAACCTGATTATCTTTGAGTTTCCTGATGTTTTCTCTCCTGAATTGTCTGGAATGCCTCATGATCGAGAAGTAGAGTTCTTCATTGACGTAAAGTCTGGAAAGTGCCTCATATCTAAAGCTCTGTACTGTATGGCGACGTGCAAACTAGAGGAGCTTAGATCGCAATTGGATGAACTGCTTGAGCGTGGATACATTCGACCTAGATCTTTACCATGGGGAGCCCTCGTTCTCTTCGTGTAAAAAAAAGGATGGTTCCATAAGACTTTGCATTAATTATCGGTATTTGTATAAAGTTACAATCAAGAATAAGTATCCTTCTCCATGCGTGGATGATCTATTTGATCAGCTCAAGGGTAATACCGTATTTTCCAAGATAGATCTCAGATCGGGTTACCATCAGCTGAAGATCAAGGAATCTGATATTCTCAGGACTGCCTTCCGGACTCGATATAGACACTTTGAATTCTTGGTGATGTCATTTGGTTTGACTAACGCTCCTGCTTTTATGAATATGATGAACTGTGTCTTGCGCGAATATCTGGATAAGTTCATCATCATATCCATTGATGATATTCTGGTCTTTTCCAAGACTCGTGAGGAGTATGTAGTACATCTTAGACTCACTCTCTCCACTCTTCGTCAACATCAACTCTATGTCAAGCTAGAGAAATGTGAGTTCTGCCCGGATCGTGTCGCTTTCTTGAGATATGTCTTTTTAGGGATGGACTTTCCGTCGATCCTGTCAAGATTTTTGCAGTTATAGACTGGAAGCAACCTTCCACCCCTACTGAAATTCATAGTTTTCTTGAATGGCTAGCTACTAACGAAGTTTTATCAAGGGTTTTTCCTCTCTTATCGCTCCTCTGACGCAACTAACTCAAAAACATGCTAGATTTGAATGGTCAGATCAGTGTGAGCAAGCCTCCTTGGATTTAAAGCAACGTCTGTGTTCAGTGCCAATTTTAGCTCTTCCTTTAGAGGGGGCAGATTGTTTAGTTTACACTGACACTTTCGGAGTTGGTTTGGGATGTGTCTTGATACAGGATGATCGTACTATTGCATATGGGTCGAGATAGTTGAAAGTTCATGAACGCAACTGCCTCACTCATGATTTGGAATTCGCGGCGGCAGTGTTTGCATTAAAGCTTTAGCGACATTATCTCTATGGCGTGAAGTGTCACTTCTACAGTGAACATCAAAGTTTGAAGTATTACTTTGTTCAGAAAGATCTCAATCTTCGTTAGAGGCGATGACTCGAATTCATAGCAGATTATGACTCACAGCTCATATATGTTCCCGATAAACCCAACTCATTGGCTGCTGCGTTGAGTCGTCAGACTTCTGTTTCCCCCTACGATCCCATGTCAGCTACTCTTGCAGCCTTGATTGACGACCTAAATCGGATGGACATATCCATCTCACCCGAGGGCCAAGAAGAGATCTCTGGTCCATTATGGGTAGAACAGGTGAATGATATGCAGCCATCCGACCACGTACTCCAGCGCATTCACCAACAGGTTGAACTTGGGACTCTTCTGGATTTCTCTGTCTCTAGCGATGTCTTTCGTTTTCGAGGTCGCCTCTGCATCCATGATGTTCTTGAATTGCTTGATAGTATTTCCTGAGAGGTTCATGAATCTCGCACATCTGGTCACCGGGGCAACAATAAGATGTATCATGACCTGAAGCAGATTATGGGTCTGTTTGGGACAGCTCTGGCGGCTGGAGAAGCTCTTTTCCAGCCGCCAGAGCAGGTAGTGGATCTGTTTGGGACAGCTCCCTAGTAAAATCACTTTTCAAAAAACAGCTCTGGGAGCTATTTTTAGGAAGCCGTCCACCCCCTGCGTTTCATTTTCCCGAAAAACCGCGTCTGCGCATTCGCGATCCATCTCTTCCCGTTCTTCCCGATCCCGATCCCGCGGCGACGACTCCCGATCCCGATCTCTCTTCCCGATCCCGCGGCGACCACTCCCGATCCCGATCCCGCAGACGCCGCCGCGGCGACTCCCCGATCCCGCCGCGACTCACGATCCCGCGGCGACTCATCCCCAGTCGAGCGTTTCGGAGGAGAAGCGCTAGGGCAGGTATCACTTCCGCTGTTTCTCCGTCGCCGCGAGCGCGAATCGATCCCGCCCCATCTTCTCTGGCGCAGGGAAGCACATTTCTCCGGCTGTGTGATCTTCTTATCCGACGGCCCAGGGCTCGTCTTCTCCGGTGCCGGGCTTGGCTTCTCCAGCACAGGTACTCTTCTTTTGTGCAGAACTTCTTCTTGCATTGTGCAGAACTCCCCCCACCCGTTTTGTTGCCAGATATCTCACATCTCCCCTCTCCCCCACCCGTTTTGTGCAGAACTCCAGATCTCCAGCGGATGTTCTCTGTATGCCCCTGTTCTGCAGCACTCAACACCAGCAGGTATACCTTCCCCTCCCCTTCAGATTTTTTTGGTGATTTTGATGGATTGTTTGAAAATCGATTGTGTGAATGATAATGCGCAGTGTGTGTGTGTGTGTGTGTGTGTGTGTGTGTATTTGTACAGCAAGGAAGTGGAATTTGTGTGTGTGTTTGTGCATGTATGCAATGTGTGTGTGTATTGGTACAACAAGGATGTAGAATTTGTGTTTATGTGCTGCGTGTGTGCTGTAAAGTGTTTGTAATGTGTGTTTTGTGTGTATTAAGTGTGTTTTGAGTGTACTGTGTATGTGTTGTGTTGTGTGTGTATGTGTTGTGTGTATGTGTTGTGTGTGTGTGTTTGTGTGTGTTTGTATGTATGTGTGTGTGTATATGAGTGTGTGTGGTGTTTTTTTTGGCGGCTTTGGGTATGTGTGTTGTATGTGTTTGTGTTTGGGTTTGGGTATGTGTGTATATGAGTTTGTATATGTATGTGTTTGTGTGTGTATTATGAGTGTGTATGTGTTTGTGTTGTATGTGTTTGTATGTGTTTGTGTTTGTGTGTGTTTGTATGTATGTGTGTGTGTATATGAGTGTGTGTGGTGTTTTTTTTGGCGGCTTTGGGTATGTGTGTTGTATGTGTTTGTGTTTGGGTTTGGGTATGTGTGTATATGAGTTTGTATATGTATGTGTTTGTGTGTGTATTATGAGTGTGTATGTGTTTGTGTTGTATGTGTTTGTATGTGTTTGTGTTTGTGTGTGTTTGTATGTATGTGTGTGTGTATATGAGTGTGTGTGGTGTTTTTTTTGGCGGCTTTGGGTATGTGTGTTGTATGTGTTTGTGTTTGGGTTTGGGTATGTGTGTATATGAGTTTGTATATGTATGTGTTTGTGTGTGTATTATGAGTGTGTATGTGTTTGTGTTGTATGTGTTTGTATGTGTTTGTGTTTGTGTGTGTTTGTATGTATGTGTGTGTGTATTATGAGTGTGTATGTGTTTGTGTTGTATGTGTTTGTATGTGTATTATGAGTGTGTATGTGTTTGTGTTGTTTGGTTGTGTGTGTGTGTGTGTGTTTTTTATTTTGATTAGTAGTTCTTACTTTAATTTGATTAGTTTATAGTACAATGGTAAAACCAAAGGAAGGCGGAATCGTAGCGAGTTGGGAGTCAGGTGAAGTGACTTTATTTTGTGATCTCTGCATCAAAGAGATTGGTTTGGGGAATCGGCCAACCACCCACTTCAGCAAAGAAGGCTGGAAAAATCTGATTACAGGGTTTAAAGAACGCACGGGGAAAAGCTACGATCGAATGCAGATGAAAAATAAATGGGATCATCTGAAAAAGGATTGGAAGTTATGGAAGGAACTAAAACATGGTGAGACTGGTTTAGGCTGGGATCCAGAGAAGAGAACTATTGCTGCCTCAGAGGAATGGTGGGCAGAGAAGATTAAGGTCCGATCAAATTCAAGTTTCATTTCAGTAAATGAGTTCATATTTTTCCATATTTTAACATTGATACATTGATTGCAACAGGTTGTTCCAGCGGCGAAAAAATTTCGGTGTGGAGGTATTGCACCGGAGTTGGAGGAGAAATTGAATACTATGTTCAGCCAGGTAGTCGCAACTGGAGAAGACTCTTGGGCTCCTTCAATTGGGAGTTTGCCACCTGATGTGGGGAGGATACAGTTGGACGACGATGATGTGGCAGATAACATGGAGAACAATCAAGGTGGACCTGAAGAGTACGGGGGAGCTACAACACCTCCTGGGAATGCGTCCTCTTCGGCAAGTAAAAAAAGGAAGATAGGGAGGAATAAAGGAGTGGCATTTTCTCTGATGTCAGATTTACATCAATCCACTCTAGCATTGAAGCCGCCGCCAGTTGTCACGGTCAAAGAGGTTGTGGAGTTGATTTCCAGCAGCCCAGAGCTACGGGCAAACCTGGATCTATATTACTTTGCTCTCGAGCACATCAGAGACAAGACCACTAGGGAGATCTTCATGAGTATCCCAGAAGATATGAGGGTTTGGTGGATTATGAAGGCGTACGAGAAGAGGGCTCAGTGATACGAGTTTACCTTTGGGCTTTTGTGTGTTGCATGTCAAACACTATAATGTTTATGTTTAATTTTCAATGTCGTTTATCTATTTTGAGTACTACTAGCGCAATTCTGTAATATAGTTTTTTTGTTATCATCTTCGCATATATAAAATGTTTATGTTTTATTATGCTTCGAATGCAGGAATTAATAATGGAAGCACATGACTCCTCCTCTGAAGATTCTGGTGATTCAACCAGTCTTTCGCCAGAGCGGAGACAGTATATAGAATACTGCAGTGTAGTTATGTCATCGATCGAGAGGATGAATTATCATGTTCGAGATACCCGTCCATGCACGACATCTACCCAAACTGGTTCGAAATGGATCAAAGAGTTACTAGAAGGACATCCAGATAGAATACATGACGCATTTAGGATGTCTAAACGAATTTTCATAGATTTACTCCATAAACTAGAAGTAGATGCTGAACTTCAAGGATCACAGCGGATGTCTTCAAGAGAAATCCTAGGGATTACATTGTATATCTTAGCACAAGGAGGTTCCGTTAGATTGACGAAAGAACGGTTCCAGCACTCGACCGAAACAATAAGTAGATATTTTTCAAAAGGGCTTAGATCTCTACTGTTACTGTCTATTGATGCTATAAAGCCTACTGACTGTCAATTCAGAGAGATTCCGGGTGAGATAAGGTATGATCCTCGTTACATGCCATTTTTCAAGGATTGCGTTGGTGCGATTGACGGTACACATGTTGATGCGAGGATACCCGTAGAAGATCAAGTACGGTACATAGGACGTCATGGCACGACGACCCAAAATGTCATGGCAGTCTGTGATTTTAACATGTGCTTTACATTTGCTCTCGCTGGATGGGAAGGATCTGCTCATGACAGTCGCATCTTTGCACGGGCATTGTCCGACGATAGATTGCACTTTCCGCATCCCCCACAAGGTATCATAATCAATATGTTTGCATTCATTCTAATTGTTTGTATTTCATATTGTTTACCTGCTTAACAAACCAAATAAATGCAGGTAAATATTATTTAGTGGATGCTGGTTACCCGTTAAAAAAGGGTTATCTGAAGCCGTATCCAGAAACAAGATATCACTTGGCTGACTTTGCCCGTGGGAGTCGGCCAGTACAAGGAAGGCAAGAACATTTCAATAAGGCGCATTCATCTCTTCGCAGTGTGATCGAGCGAACGTTTGGAGTGTGGAAAAAGAAGTGGCACATTTTGAGCAAAATGCCACAGTACAACTTCAAAAAACAACGTTCCATTGTGCTAGCGACAATGACACTACATAACTTCATTCGGAGACATCCTTCTCGCTGGGACCCTGAGTTTAATGCTTGTGATGCTGATGAGTCTTCTTTCGTTCCCTTAGAGGCTGAGGAACCTGCGACAGATGATGAAATTGAAAGCGATATGCGTGATGCTGATGGAGAAGAACATATGTCTACAGTACGAGATCACATTGCCGAAGAGATATACAGCGCGCGCAGGTAAAAATTCGATCCAACGCTTACTAAAAATTGAAAGGTTTAAAAATATCAAAAGTTTGATTCATATCAATTTATTTTTGAACAGGTGATCGAAATGATTGAAAAAAAGGAGTCGCCGGATGTTGCAAGATCTTTTTTTTCCTATTTGCTATAACTATGTAAAAGACGCATGTTATCAGTTGTTTCTAAATATTTATGTATTTTCGTTTTTTAAAGAACAGCTTCCAAAAGTTGTTTCTCCAAACAGAAAAAAGAGAAAATCGCTCTTCAAAGCGCACTTCTGCACATAACACCCAAACACTCTGCAGCTTTTCAAAACTGCTCCCCAGAAATCTATTTCAAAACAGCTCTATCCGGACAGCAGCTTTTCAATCCGCCAGAGCTGTCCCAAACAGACCCTATGTGGGGGTCTGGTATGAAGAATTAAATAGCTCGCTTCATCTCTCTATGTCTGACATGTTAGAAGATGAAATCTCAGTGTTAGCATCCTAGTGGTCTTTTGCAGCATCTACTTATCCCGGAATGGAAATGAGAAGACAACTCTATGGACTTCATCACATGTTTGCCCCGTAATTCGAGAGGGCATGATGCGATTTGGGTCATGGTAGATCGTATGACTAAATTGACTCACTTCATCCCGAACAAGGAAGGTCATTCCACTAAGAAGATGACTCGGATCTATGTTTTAGAGATTGTTAGACTTCATGTGATTCTTTTGCGGATTGTTTCAGATCATGACTAGAGATTTGTATCTCATTTCTGGAAGGGCTTTCAGCAAGCTTTGGGCACCGAACTCAACATGAGCACTGCTTACCATCCGACGAGCGATGGTCAAACCGAAAGTGTTAATCAGATACTTGAAGACATACTTTGATGCTACATTTTGGATTACAAGGGAGCTTGAGATGAACATCTATCATTGATCAAGTTTGTCTATAACAATAGCTAAATCAAGAGTCTCAAGATGGCCCCCTTCGAAGCATTGTATGGGCGTCATTGTAGGACTCCTCTCTATTGGTCAGAATTGGGTGAAAAGGTTGTTTTGGGCCCTGAGTTACTTCAGAAAATAGAATAAGCCACAAAGAAAACTCGACTTAAGCTCAGTCGTGTCATCGAGAGGCAGAGGAAATATGTCAATCAGCGCCGCCGTCCGTTAGAATTTGTCGTGGGTGATCAACTGTTCCTGAAGGTTTCCCATTCTTCCAGGGTGAAACGGTTTGGTCGCCATCATAAACTCATCCTTAGATTCATGGGACCGTACTCCATTTCAGAGTGTGTCAGAGGATCTGCATATTGTCTTGAGTTACATGTTTCTTTGACCGGTGTTCACAATGTCTTCTATGTCAGCCAGCTTCGGAAGTACATTTGTGATCCTACTCGCATCATTGAAGAAATTTCAGTGATTCTTGAAGCCAGTCTTTCTTATTTGGTCGAGCCCACAAAGATCGTAGAGTATCAAGAACGCAAGCTTCAAAAGAGAACCATTCCTATGGTTAGGGTACTTTGGATGCATTGAAAGTCTGAGTAGTACGCTTAAGAACTTGAATCGACATGTGTAGAAAGTATCTGCTACTTTTCACTTGATCTTGGTATGTCTTCGCTCTTGTTCTTCTTTCTATTTCAGTATATTCATAATCATCTTCCACGTCTTAGTTTGGAAATCATGTTAGACTGAATGATATCTGAATATTCGCCTTAAAAGACCCATTTTAGTGAATCCTCAAAAGTTTTGGGACAAAACTTCTCAAGTAGGAGAGAATGTAACAACTTATATGAAAAAACGAAAACAAAATAATAATAATAATAATAACAATAGCAATAGCGATTTTGTAATTAGGATATTAGGTTTCCCCCTCTTATTATCTAAACCGACCTCCTCATTTTAATCACGTCGGTCTACGTCATCCTCCTCCCGCACCTGTTCTCCTGCAAACCGCACGCGCCTGCTCCTATTTCCGCCTCCCGCGCACTCAGCCACCCCCGATTCTTCTTCTTATGGCCGACAACCACCCACTCTAGGGTTGGCCCCTCCTCTTGCTTCCCTGCCGCCTCCTGCTCCTCCTGTCGTGGCCGGCAACTCCATCAGTCCCTCTTGGGGCCGACAAACTCCTTTCTTAAGGTCGGTCGTCCCTTCTCCTCCAAGTGTAGGCAGTCCCTCCATCCCTCTTCCACTTCGATTTGGCAGGTGGATTGCAAAAGGCTCACCTAGGGTTTGCCTGAATCTCCCTCTACTTGGACTTTTGAGCTAGAATTTGGCCTCCTTGGGTAAGGACTCCTCCGATTTCCTTTATTTAGGTTTTCTGACAATATTTTTGCAAGTTTGGACTCCAGATTGTGTATAACCCATGACCCAAGTTTTTTTCCCTCGTACATTTGACTAACCACCATCTATTTGTGATTTTCCGGCACCATTCAACAAAACTATCAGTAGGATCGCTCAAAACCCTCTCTGATTTAGGGTTTATCTAGCCAAGTCGTCGTCAATTCCTGACTTTTGTGTGGTAAACTCCTCTCTCCTCACCTTTGAGCGAGGTAAATTTTTAAACCCCACTCATGATAATGTTATGGGATGAAAATGTCTATGTTAGCGGAGGATTCTCGTTATGTCAAAATCATGCATGCTTGCCCTTGATCAGGTTAGAAATATGATCGATAATTTTTCTTGTGCCGCTTAGCCGTCAACATATGTTTCAGTTCCACCTTAAGGTAAGTTGAGAAATATCTCTCACTTGCAAATATTGAATGTAATTTCACGCACCCTTTTTCATGTTTGTAAATTCTAGTCATGTATAACCGAGCCGATAAATTTGTAACATATTTTGATATGCTAGGAATCACTAAATCATGAATTTTTAAATTCATGAATGTCATTGGCAAGCATTGAAAGGCAGTGTTGAATTGATGTGACATCTTGACTCGAGTTTCCACTTGACTTGTAACGGGAACCAATGAATGGTTATAGCAAGCATAAATTTTCTGATAAGTCTTGCATCTAAACTTATACTAGAACGATATGCATCAAATAAAAACACTTGCACTTTTCACTGATTACAGCTTATGTCATTACATGATCGAATATATGTTATACTCTGGAGTAGGCTAATAATTAAAGTTATTTATGCTAAACTCTTTTACTTGTCTGTCATACTAGCTTTGTCTCATAAAAATCGGTACACAAATATTCATATTTCCTTTGCTCGTACTTTATTTTACTTTGCTCACTTATTTGTTCTGAAAATGTTTAAGTTGTCTAACTAAATCACCTAGAGGGGGGTAAATAGGTGAGTTCTGCATCTTTTTGCGGAATAAAAAATAGAGCGAGCGATGCATAGAAAATAAACAAGCATACACAGACGACACCAAGAATTATAGTGGTTCCCCAACCTTGGGTACATCCACTTTCCACCTCACCGATCTAGCAACGCACTAGACTCGGCTACTGCAATATTCTCGGATTGAAAACAATCCTACCACTCGAAACAAAGTTCTTACAACTCGATCCCTCAAAACAGAATCTACACTCGGAAGAGAAACTTCCTACAGAAATCTTGGAGAACAAAGCTCCTACAACTCGGAGAAAAATCTCCTACAAGAACAAAATGATTTACAGAGAAAAATATACAAACAGTATAATTCCAGATCTAAATCTTCAGCCCATCTTCCTTCTTAAACTTTGAAGCTCTGTCAGAAATATATCGAAGAAGACATAGTTAAATCTCTGGATCTGAAAGCTTTGTACTCAGCACGATCAAGAAAAGAATCTGTCGATGTAGAAGATCTTGATCTGTTGAATCTCTTGTTCTGAATCTCTGGATCGAAAGCAGATCGGCGATCAAGGCAATGAACAGCGACGGCTCCCAAATTAGAAAGAGAATATGCGATTCAGAATACTTAGGTTTTTCTTCTTAGGGTTGGTCGATTATGATAAGACCTTTTATAGGACTTGTTTAACGGTCATAATCACATTAAATGCATGACACGTGGACAATTGAAGTGCTAATCATGTTTGAAATTACGTCTGTCAGGACTTAAGGAAAATTAAGAAAACTGAACTGCATTTCTCGAGAGGAATAGGTGTACTCGAGAAAATGACTTCTGTTTCTCGAGAAGAGTTATGAGGTTCTCGAGAAAAGTATTTAGGAAAAATGTGGAAGTGGAAATCAGCTGTCTCGAGAAAGAAAGTAAGTACTCGAGAAGAATGAATTTTTGTTCTCGAGAATAAGTATCCTGGTACTCGAGAAAAATGAAGCATCTCGAGAAAAAAGTTCTGACTCTCGAGAAGAGTATTCAAGGTCTCGAGAAAAGGTTCCTGGTTCTCGAGAACTATACATGACCTTCTCGAGAAAAATATTTTGCTTCTCGAGAAAAAGAGTTGGTAAGAAAATAAAGGTGGAATTTGGGCATCTCGAGAAAGAAAAGAAGTACTCGAGAAAAATGAACTTCTGTTCTCGAGAAAATTATTTTGTTACTCGAGAAATGACTTCTGATTCTCGAGAAGTAATACTGACCTTCTCGAGAAATAACAAGTGGTTTCTCGAGAAAAAGACTTAGAAAAATATTTTGACTGGAAATGAGGTAACTCGAGAAGGAAAATCATGGAGTACTCGAGAATACATGGCTTTCTCGAGAACAACACTAAGATTTCTCGAGAACTGCTTTTACAACTCGAATATATGACAGATCTTACTCGATTATAAACTAAAGTTCTTCTCGAGTACAAAAGTTCCTACTCGAGAAAAAGACTTAAAATTTTTTTTGTAAAACTGTAGACTTATTTTCTTCAATAAATACAGCAACTATCATTTCTCTCATGGCTTTAGTGCTTGAAAAAGAAGTGTGTCCCAGTAGAGAGGCTACACATGAGTCAACATCATGGATCACACAATGAGCGATTACATTGTATGGTTCTATGTTTGATGACTCATTGTAGACTGATATTGGTCTACACTTGACAAATATATTCTGCAAACACTCAACTAGAAAAAATATCAAATACAAACTTAATTCATCTTAGTTCAAGAGTGACTTCATACAAATCTGGGTTACTGTGGATGCAATACCCAACAATCTTCCCCTATTTGTACAAGTCAGAACCCTCTACACTAAGGTGAATTACATCAAGATAAACAAGTAAAGAAACCAACAACCATGATAAAATAGAATAAATACAGTGATATAGAAAAATCAGATCATCAAAACTAAAGGTTTATATTAATAGAAAATTGTCCAAGATAAATTTTAATTCCACAAGATCTCAAAAAGGAATTTTCTGATCATCTGCAAATTCTTCTAGTTCTGCTGTTGTTGTTGTCTTTTCTGCTTCTCTTGTTGCCTCTTCTGATAACTATAAGGTTTAGGAAAATATTTGGGAGGTCTAGTGGAGCCTTGAGATTGTTCTTTTCATACTCGCTGTCATACAATCTTCTCTTGGTAAGAGATTTCTCATATAAATCTCATTCATAGGATCTATAATGAATGTTCTTGTCTTCATTAAAATCAACAACAAGTTTAAGAGTGTCAAGGATTAAGGATTTGGAGGTTGGACTCCATACTTCAGAAAATTCTTGAGCTCTTCTTCTTTCAGCTTCAGGATAAGGAGTTGATCTGCTAGCAGAGGCATCATCACCATATTTTCTTCTTTTAGCTTTTTGAATCTCAGGAGGAACTTGAGGAGGCACATTTGCTTGTTCAGATTCTCATACTTGCTCATAGATTTCAGGAGGTGGTCCTTCAAAATATTCAGGAGCTGGTCCTTCAAAATATTCAGGAGGTGGAGAGAATGTTGTCCTATTCACATCCAGGCATGCATGAGGGGGTGCAGAAGGGTCCATTGATAGATCAGGGAAAATTTGATTATGCATCCAAATTGCAGTATCATATGTGTAAAGTTTTGTACTTTTAACTTCTTTAAGCACTGATGCTTGGATCTCTTTCATTTGATCATCTCATTGATCTTTCATTATCTTAACTTGTTTTTCTAGTTGTTCTTTAACTTTATCATTCCCCTTTCTGACTTCTAGAGATAGGGTGCTAATGACTTCTTCTTTGAACTGCCCAACTTCTTCACAAGTCTTGAAGTTGCGTTCTTGGGCTTTCTTTTCTAATTGAATTTGATTATTAGCAAAAGTAACTGACTGTTCCATAACTGTACTAATGCTGGTAATGGTGTAATCTATTGCTTTTCCTCCAATTTGTAAAAGCCTTTTAAATTCATCAGTATTATTTTGGATTTCAGCAAATCATCGGCTCATCTCTTTTTCCAGAGCAATTACTTTATCAATTACAGCTTTAATAGAAGTATCAAAATAATTTCTTTGTGCAGTTAGCAAAGCTTCAATTTTACTTAAGATAGTACCTTCAGGAAATACTTCAGTTTGAAGAAGTGTAGAAAGTAGAATTGGAGCAGTCCATGGGGCAATTTATTCAAGGAGGACTGTGGAGGTAGAGGTTTGCTTTTTGCTGCCTGTACTTTCTTCATCTTTAGCATCTTTGGCTAGTATGGAGGGAATCTTAAAATTGAGACTGGAAAGAGGTGGTCCAGCATCTTCAACAGGTGTTTCATCTTCAAAATCAGGAATAAAAACGACGTTTGCATCATGTACATCTTCAAATGGAGATTTTTCTGATTCAGGTTCAGGAGATTTTTCAGATTCTTGAGATTTTTCTTGAGGAGATTTTACTGGAGAAGAGGGATGGCCTGGATGTTCTGGAGACTTTGTTGGAGGAGAGGGATGTTCTTCAGGTACAGTGAATAGAGGCTCTTTAGAAGAGAGTTCCTCTATCATCCTGTTGATATCATCATCTGTAGACAAGATCTGTTCGTGAACCTGAGTATCAGTCAGGGTTTCTGCATCTGGTAGATCTTCAGCAGCAAAATCTGAATTGTTTGTATTAAGCAAAGTGGTTGTGGGAGCAGTAGATGGAGTGGAACTATCATCTAAAGTAGTATTGGCAGCAACAGGAGAAGAGGTATCAGCTTCTTGAACTATATGAATGGCAGCAGTTGGGGTTTGAGAGGGCTGATCTGGGACAGATGGGGCAGGCTCCCCCTCAATAAATGATCAGTTATTTGATGAGAAGGAGAAGATGGAGTCCTGTCTACATGTTCATTCCTCTTGGGTGCTGGGTTAGTTTTCTAAAGCTTAATCTCCCATCTTTGAATGGAGGAGATGGAAACTTTCTTCATATGGTGAAGGATCATACCCTTATTCCTAAGGAAAACTTCTGGCATCATCTGGTTTAGGTACATAGATAGAATTCTACCATAATTAGGGCTCTTGATACTTGCCTTAATTTTATCAAAGATCATCATGTCCCACTGAAATTTCTTCCTGCATATCACAGTAGTGATTAAATCGAAAAACTTTGGTGTGATGTAGCTTATAGAGCTTGTGCGGCAGAGAAGTACTTTTCCAATGATATCTGTCAGCAACTTACTCTCAGCATTCATAAACTGTCTGTGAACTGTGTGATATGACTGAGGAAGGCCACAGAAACTGTAAGCCCTTTCATAATCAGTCACTACTAGATCGTCTTCTTCATCGAACACTAGTAGCTGCAGAAATTTTGACATAAAGGAGGAAGTCATCTTTACCTTGATGTCTCGTACCCTTGATTTCAGCACTTTTCCATTGCGCTTGATCTTGACATTTTGGAAAAATTCTTCGACATCAGAAAGGAGTACTTTGCAGGGATGTTCAAGAACGAACGATAATCCGGCGGTGTCGAGTAAAATGAGAACATTCTTGAAATCATCAGAAATTTCGCCGATTCCGGTTGAGATGAGTTCGCTGTCGATTCCTATCTTGGATGAAGATGCCATTGATTTGGATAAATTGATGTTGGCTGGCCGGCGAATGGAGAAGTAGGCTTTTTTGCGGCAGTTCGGCGGAGGAGAAGTTGAGAAGTTTTTCCCGAGAGAGAGGGAATGTGAACTCAGGAATAAAAAAAAATCTTGTATCTAAATCTATTTATATTTTCCTTTAATCTTGATGATAAATGACATAAATAATGCTAAAAGTACCTGCAGTATGCCGGTGAAGTGCCCGGGTGCCAATAAGAAAAATTTGAACTTGAGGAGAAATTTCCAATCTGATTTCTCGAGTGGAGTATTGTTCTCGAGAAGAAGATTAGCACTCGAGTAGAATTCTTCCTGTTCTCGAGTAGAATTCTTCTTGTTCTCGAGTAGAAATTGTCAAGTTCTCGAGTAGAGTTTTTGTTCTCGAGAAGTAAGTCCTTGTTCTCGAGTACAAGGGATGTACTCGAGAAATGAAGTCCACACTTAGAATTTTCCTGGAATTTGAAGTATAACCCGATCTTGAACTTGTTTGAGACATTTTTCTTCATTCCTCTTTGTTGAGCATGTCAAGTTCTGTTTTGAAGAACGAGAACTTCACCTCATCCAGCGGCTTCGTGAAAATATCTGCAATCTGACTATCAGTTGGAACATATTGGAGATTGATGTCTCCATGCTCAACATGTTCCCGGATGAAGTGGTACCGCAGCTCTATGTGTTTTGTCCGGCTGTGAGAAACTGGGTTGTTGGTTATTGCAATTGCACTGGAGGAGTCGCAGAACAGAGGAATGTTATTGACCTTCAAGTTGTAATCTTCAAGTTGATTCTTGATCCATAGCAATTGTGCACAACAACTGCCGGCAGAAATGTATTTTAACTCGGCCGTTAAGATTGCGACACAATTTTGCTTCTTGCTGCTCCATGAAATGAGCATCCTTCTAAAGAATTGGCAAGTCCCGGAAGTGCTCTTTCTATCATCTTTGTTTCCTGCAAAATCTGCATCCGAAAAACCAATTAGGTCGCTATCATTACTTCTTGGGTACCATAAGCCAAGATTTAGTGTACCTTTAAGGTATCTCAAAATCCTCTTTGCAGCAGCATACTGAGATTCCTTAGAGTTCACTTGAAATCTAGCACACACACATGTTGAAAACATTATGTCCGGCCTACTAGTAGTAAGATAGAGCAAGGATCCAATTATGCTTTTGTACTTGGTTTCTTCAAAAGATTTCTCTTTCTCATCCTTATCTAGAGACATAGTTGAACCTATTGGAGCACTCATAGAGGTTGCGTTCTTCATTATGAATTTCTTAATTAACTCCTTGGTGAATTTTGTCTGAGAGATGAAAATTTCATCTTCAGATTGTTTCACCTGAAGTCCTAAGAAATATTTCAGGTCTCACATACTGCTCATTTTGAACTTCTCTTGCATAAGTTTGGAAAACTTTTTGCAGAGGTTGTCGTTAGTAGAGCCAAATATGATGTCATCGACATAGATTTGCACTAGCAAAATCTTGTCTTTTATTTCCCTAAGAAATAATGTCTTATCTATCTTTCCTCTTGTGAACTTGTTCTCAAGAAAAAGTTAGACAACGTCTCATACCAAGCTCGATGAGCTTGTTTCAAACCATATAAAACTTTAAATAAAAGATAAACATGCTTGGGATGGTTAGAATCAACGAAACTTGTAGGTTGTTCCACATACACCTCTTCATTTATGTCAACATTAAGGAAGGCCGACTTCACGTCCATCTGATAGACAGTGAAGCCCTTAAGTGCTGCATATGCTAGGAACAAACTGATTGCCTCCAGCCTTGTCACTGGTGCATACGTCTGATCGAAGTCAATTCCTTCTTCTTGTCTATATCTATTGGCGACGAGTCTGGTCTTGTTCTTTATAATTGTTTCATCCTCGTCCATCTTGTTCTGTAGACCCACTTAGTTCTGATGACGTTCTTACATTTGGGTCTTGGAACAAGCTTCCAGATTTGGCAACGCTTGAATTGATTCAATTCTTCTTCCATTGTCATTATCCAAGATACGTCTGAGTTTGCTTCCTCAAACTTCTTTGGTTCAACCTGTGAGAGAAAACTCAAATATAAATTTTCATTAGTTGTACATCTACGAGTTCTGACACCATCCCGGGGATCTCCTATGATTTGATTCATTGGGTGATCCTTCAAGTGTCTGAGCTCTAGATTCCTTGCATCTGGAGCTTCTTCAACCACTGGAGTGACTTCATCAACTTGAATGATATCTTCATTATGATCATCAACCTCTCCAATTGGGGTTGGAGTGGTGATCTTGATGAACTTTTGATCTTTTTCTTCAGTCGGCCCATCCAACTTTAATTCCTTTAGTCTTGAACCTGCATATTCAATAAACACACTAGAAGAGCTGTCTTGAAGTAAGCTCGTCTCATCAAATACAACGTGAATAGATTCTTCTACAACCAGGGTTTTCTTATTAAAAATCTTATACGCCTTATTATGGCTACTATAGCCTACGAAAATATCTACAAAGATCTTTTCGCTAAATTTAGTGGTGTGATACTTGTCATTGTTAAGGACGAAACATTTACTACCAAAGATTCTAAAATATGAAATAGTCGGTTTTCTGTCCTTTAATAGTTCGTAAGGTGTCTTATTATGGTTCATGTTTATGAGTGCTCGATTTTGCACATGGCATGCAGTGTTGACGGCTTTAGCCCAGAAATATTTTGGTGGTGAGGCATCACTCAACATTGTTCTGTAGGCCTCTATGAGTGTTCTATTCCTTCTCTCAATTACTCTGTTCTGTTGAGTAGTACGAGGAGAGGGAAACTCATGAAAAATACCTATGCTTTCACAGAATTCTGTCATGGCCCCAGACTTGAACTTTGTTTCATTGTCACTTCTGATTTTGACTACGGAATAATTGTATTCATTCTGGACCTGCCTGACAAAATTAGTAAAGATATCAAAAGTATTTGACTTGTGTTTTAGAAAACAATACTCACGCAAAAGCGAGAATAATCATCAACAATAACCAATGTATAATCCTTACCTCCCAAACTTCTAACTTGCAGTGCACCGAACAAGTCCATATGAAGTAGGTGTAAACACCTATTAAAGTCTTTGTCAATAATGCTTTTACAGGTAGCTCTTGTTTGCTTGCCTTTTACACATGCGTGACTGTGTAACAAGGTCTATCTTTAACGAACTTGACATTTGGGACATCACGTACTAAATTAAGAGAAAACAATTTATTAATAGTTTTGAAATTTATATGTTAATCTCTTGTGTCATTGGTCACCAAGAGACGTACTATCTTTTACCAAAAAACACATTGGCGTAGAAGAGTCTATGCAAATAAAATTTAAACAAAATATATTTCTACTACGAGTGCCTGATAGACTCGTTTCCAAGTTATCTACCGATTTTATCAAGCACTTGTCTGCATGAAATTCTACTATGTATCATTTATCACAGAGCCGGCTTATGCTTATAAGATTGTGTTCCAATCCTTCAACATAAGCCACATCTGAGAATGATACACTACCATTAGTAATCATACAGTAGCCTTTAATAATTCCTCTGTCAGAACCTCCAAAGATGACCTTCGGCCCGTTCATGACTGGAGAATAATTCTAGAGTAGGCTTCTAGTCCCGGTCATATGCCGAGATCATCCACTGTCCAAATACCAGATAGGATTTTTGGTGGCCTTTGGACATACCTGCATTCACAAATCAGTTTGTCTTAGGAACCCAAACTCGTTTGGGCCCCTGGTCTCTAGTTAGCATACTCCTCCTACATGTGTTAACATTATGAGTGGTCTTTCTCACATTATTAACTTGAAGAGTTACATAATACCTGAAGTTAAACCAGCAATCTATAGCAAAGTGACCAACTTTACCGCAGCACCAACAGTCAAACCGGTTGTATCTTTGTCTAAGGTTCTCCTGCTTGACCTTTTCAGAGTGTGGTCAAGCAGGGGCAGCAGGCTTGGAGGTACAAGATTCGTGGTGATGACACTCACATGACTTCTTCTCCTTAAGAGGCTTTTCCACAACGGGTTTTACTTTTGGAGCTTGTTTGATGTTGTGACCATGACTATAAGGGTCATAGCTCTGAAGAGTGATCTCCTCATAAGGTGCCTTGAAAACACTTTCATCAAAGTTCCGGGGACGGGTTCATCCGTGGTACCGAGACTTGGGCTCTACATTAGTAGGCCTAGCAAAGTGACCGTAGGAGGAATCAAGATCAAATTCGTTAGTTGGAAAGATAACCTTTTTGAATGAAGTTTGATCTTGAGGAGCTTTCTCTTTCTCCTTGGCCAAAGCTTTTTTGGCGGCCTTATTCTTCTGTTGGGCCTTATTCTTTTGTTGAGTCTTATTTCTCCTAGAAGATTTACTAGGAGCATTCACATAGCCTAAGCCAGCACCTTTGGGCTGGGCAGAGAACTCAGCAACAAACGGAAGGACTGTCTTGGGCTTGGAGAAACTTTCAACAAATTTCTTTTCAGCTGCAAGTTGTTCTTCCAATTTCTTGATGATTTTCTCCTTCAGATCTAGGTGCTCGAAAGCCTTATTACATTCTTCAATTGCAGCATTGAAATTCTATCTGAGTGAATCCGTCTTTGCGACTTCCTCTCTCAAAGTGTTTTCTTCAGCCTTAAGAGATTTAATCTCCTTGGCCTGAGTTTTCACAATTTTTCGATATTTGTTGTAAGTCTTGATTAACTCTTTGTATTGAGTCATGAGTTCAGACTCATCGTCAAAAGAGCAGTCCTCATGATCATGGTCAGAAGCATCTGATTTCGAGAGAGGAGTGTGAGAGTTTACCTTCCTAGTGTATTAGGGCTCTTCTTCCTCGTCTGTCTGTGTTATTAGCCCAAAGTAAGCTTCCTCTTCCTCACTTGACTCAGATGAGTCAGAGTCGCTGAGAGTCTTGTCCTTCTTGGCTACCGGGCTTCTTTCAGTTTTCTTCTTATAATAAGAAGATTTATTCTCCTCTCTTCTTCCACCCTCCTTCTTGTGAGGGGAATCAGCTATGACGTGTCTTGTCTTATTGCAACAATAACAAACAATGTCAGAAGAAATATGTTTGTTCTATTTAGAATGATACCTGTCCTGGCTACTTGATCCTTTCTTGTGACGATCACCATCATGATGTGATCTTCTGAACGAGACATCTTTGTCTCTCCATTGTTTCTTCTTGTTCAAGAACTTCTTGAACTGCCTTGAATGAAGAGAAAACTCTCCTTCAGATAGCTCTGAGCCTGAGTTTCTTGGCTCTGAAACTTCTTCTTCACTCTCTTCCTGTGCGGGGGCAAGAGATGCAGCTTTTGACTTCCTTGGGATTTCTGCCTTTAGAGCGACAGACTTCTCCTTGGATGAAGACCGGCTCTTCTCTTCTTCTGTTTTTCTTGAATTTATTTGCAGCTCATAGGACATAAGCTTTCCAAAGAGATTCTGAGGGTCAGTCTCTGTCATCTTACCAAACTCCCGGATTGCACAGACTTTGTTGTCACATTCCTTAGTCAGGGACCTCAGAAATTTATCATTCAGTTCTTCATTAGTGAAAACCCGATCATAGACTCTTAGGTCGTTGACAATCTCGAAGAAGCTTTCAAATGTATCAACAATGGAATCCTTGTTACCTTGTCTGAATGCCTCATATTTCTGATTTACGAGGGATCTCATGTCATCTCTAACCTTTTCAGTACCTTCCATCAAGACGATGAGAGTCTGTCACATTTCCTTGGCGGATTGGCAGTGAATCAGATTCTGCAACATAGAGTCATCGACTGCACTTGCGATGATATTTTTGATTTTCCTGTCTAAATAGAAAAGTGCAATCTCATCCTTATCAAGATCCATCAGTTTCTTTAGGACTTTCTTGGTGGAATCAATAGTGGATATCGTCATAGGAACAAAGGGTCCTTCCACAATCATAAAGATTCTTGGGTGCACAGCTTTCATGAAAAATTTGATTCTTTCTTTCCACATGGGAAAGTTTGTCTTTGTGCATAACGGAAGCTTAGCAAGATCATTGGTTTTGTCCATGCTTGTATCACTCAAAAGACAACTAGGGGCAGATCATTTCAAGGTGTTAATCTTTTGATGAACAACCTGTCTCTGATACCAATTGAAAATGTTTAAGTTGTCTAACTAAATCACCTAGAGGGGGGTAAATAGGTGAGTTCTGCATCTTTTTGCGGAATAAAAAATAGAGCGAGCGATGCATAGAAAATAAACAAGCATACACAGACGACACCAAGAATTATAGTGGTTCCCCAACCTTGGGTACATCCACTTTCCACCTCACCGATCTAGCAACGCACTAGACTCGGCTACTCCACTATTCTCGAATTGAAAACAATCCTACCACTCGAAACAAAGTTCCTCCAATTCGATCCCTCAAAACAGGATCTACACTCGAAAGAGAAACTTCCTACAAAAATCTCGAAGAACAGACCTCCTACAACTCGGAGAAAAATCTCCTACAAGAACAAAATGATTTAAAGAGAAAAATATATAAACAGTATAATTCCAGATCTGAATCTTCAGCCCTTCTTCCTTCTTAAACTTTGAAGCTCTATCAGAAATAGATCGAAGAAGACACGGCTAAATCTCTGGATCTGAAAGCTTTGGACTCAGCACGATCAAGGAAAGAATCTGTCGATGTTAAAGATCTTGATCTGTTGAATCTCTTGTTTTGAATCTCTTGATCGAAAGCAGATCGACGATGAGGGCGATGAACAGCGGCGGCTCCCGATTTAGAAAGAGAATATGCGATTCAGAATACTTAGGTTTTTCTTCTTAGGGTTGGTCGATTATGATAAGACCTTTTATAAGACTTGTCTAACGCTCATAATCATATTAAATGCATGGCACGTGGATTAATCAAGTGTTAATCATATTTGAAATTACGTCTATCAGACTTGAGAAAAATTCAGAAAACTGAACTGCATTTCTCGAGAGGAATAGGTGTACTCGAGAAAATGTCTTCTGTTTCTCGAGAAGAGTTATGAGGTTCTCGAGAAAAGTACTTAGGAAAAATGTGCAGGTGAACATCAGTTGTCTCGAGAATGAAAGTAAGTACTCAAGAATAATGAATTTTTGTTCTCAAGAACAAGTATCCTGGTACTCGAGAAAAATGAAGCATATCGAGAAAAAAGTTCTGACTCTCGAGAAGAGTATTCAAGATCTCGAGAAAAGGTTCCTGGTTCTCGAGAACTATACATGGCATTCTCGAGAAAAATATTTTTTGCTTCTCGAGAAAAAGACTTGGTAAGAAAATAGAGGTGAAATTTAGGCATCTCGAGAAACAAAAGAAGTACTCGAGAAAAATGAACATCTGTTCTCGAGAAAATTATTTTGTTACTCGAGAAGAGAATCTGTTACTCGAGAAATGACTTCTGGTTCTCGAGAAGTAATACTGACCTTCTCGATAAATAACATGTGCCTTCTCGAGAAAAAGACTTAGAAATATATTTTGACTGAAAATGAGGTAAATCGAAAAGGAAAGTCATGAAGTACTCGAGAACACATGACTTTCTCGAGAAGAGCACTAAGCTTTCTCGAGAACTGCTTCTGCAACTCGAATATATGACAGATCGTACTCGAGTATAAATTAAAGTTCTTCTCGAGTACAAAAGTTCCTACTCGAGAAAAAGATTTAGAAATTTTTCTGTAAAACTGTAGACTTATTTTCTTCAAGAAATACAGCAACCATCCTTTCTCTCATGGCTTTAGTGCTTGAAAAAAAAGTGTGTACCAATAGAGATGCTACACATGAGTCAACATCATGGATCACACAATGAGGGATTACATTATATGGTCCTGTGTTTGGTGACTCGTTGTAGACTTACATTGGTCTACACTTGACAAATATATCATGCAAACACTCAACTAGAAAGGACATCAAATACAAAGTTAATTCATTTTAATTCAATGGCGACTTCATACAAATCTGGGTTATTGTGGATGCAATACCCAACATGTTCAATATTCTGAGACTTTTTCCTTCTTGTTTTGGAATTTGTCTTAGCGTCCGTGACTGTGCCCCCTGCTACCTGAGCCCGAGCTGCATCAAGTTCCTGGTTCCTGAAGGTTTCTTTTGTTTGTTGTTGTGTTAGGTTCTATGTATTTTATTTCATGTATTGTCGGATTTGCTTATTATGCATTAATTATGATAAGACATTTTTTTTGTATCATGGACAACTGTCAGGCTATTATTGATGTACAAAAATTTAATATTATTGGCATGTTCATTTTTTTAGTATATTGCATACAAATTTGTATCAGCACTGTGTCATGAACTTTATTAAAATACACATGCATTCAGTTTTTCACTGATAAACCCTAAAGCTTCTGCATAAAAACAATTGTTTTTCTATAAAGTAATTATTTTAAATTTAATAGCATTAATTCAACTTCCTCCTAACAGACATGGATTTTCTTACGCCCATGCATGTAGCATCACGACCCGCCCGAAGCGCACTCTGATCTTTGCTCAGACTGGTCGTGACAGCAATATTGTGAATTGTCGTGTTCGAGTGAGCGTCGATGATTACTTCCTGAATGTTGTGGTCAAATCTTCAATGGACAGTGATGATGTTATTATTGCGTATGTGGCATGTTTGACCGCCGTAGTCATAGTGGTAAGACGATCCTGAAAGAAGGAATTTCCCGCTTTCAAATAGCTAGAAGTGAAGTAATCACATAGTATGTACGAAACGACCATCAAACATTAAAAAGAGCGTGGGTGGCCGATGAGTATCCTTGGCACTTCAATTGGTGGTGAGCAAATAAATTCACCCGAGATAATCAAAAGTAATTATAAATAATTCAAGATAGGCTAGCAAGCAGTAATTGCATATAAATGAGAGCAAGCATAAATTAAGTGCAGAGAAAATAAAACATAATAAAGCATACATGTCTATTGAAAGAAAATGTGAAAATAATCTAGAATAGAAATCGCTAAGCAATAAAGATATACAAATGTATAATGTAAATAGATTTGAAATTAAAATAAGACTCATCAAAGAATTGGATCCAATGTGAAGACTATGTAGACGGACTTGGTGTGGTTGTGGGTACGATGTTGAATATTGAGTGCGCGGTTAGTGGAAAACTGGAAGTGGGGATCTTAGGGTTTCAGGGATAAGAGAGATTTGGGGATTTTAAAAGGCTTCAAGGGAGGGTGGACATGCTCAAGAATACCACAAGGGATTGAGAAAGGCTTGAGGAGGGACGAGGAGGCTCGGAGCTATAATAGTGGCGGTGTAGGTGTGGGGAGCTTGGGAAGGCAGTGATGGGGCATTGGAGCGTTGTTAGAAGAGAATGAGGGGTTGATGTAGAGGTGGAGGGTAAAGTTGCGGTGAGGTGAAGGTTGGGGCTGGTTTGAAAGTGCGGCGGAAGCTTTAGTGGAGTGACAAATTGAAGACTCCAATAATACAGTGGCTCACCATTTAGAATTATACCATCTACATCAAATATATAATGAATACACATAATCTTAGCGGCATAAAATGCATAAAAATCTGACTAAATCTCTTTTAGGAGAGCGCAGAGACATAATTGCCTGACACTCAAATTCATAGCAATTACCTCTCAAGTCATGTGCTAATCTGATCATCAACTAATCACCTTCATTAAACATCTATTGTCTTTTGCAATCAGCCACGTAAGTTGTAAATATTTCACCAGTTAATAATATTTTATGTTGGAATAAGACATGTAGCTCATGCAAATTAAGCAAATGAAGAAAAATAGATACAATGAACCCATTATGATGCGGCTCTCCAATGCAATGGATGCCCTTACGAAGAGGTGGCTCATTAGGGCGCACTTAGGGAGGGTTGTAGAAATGCTCGTCGAGTCTGCGACGAAGACCCAAATGACAAGATGAGAGTATGAGACATTAACACTAAGGGTTGTAGAAATGCTCGTGAGTCTTCGACGAAGACCCAAATGACGACAAGAGACATTAACGCTAAGAAACAAGTTCATAGCCCCCCAACAGTCTCCCAAGGGATGTGACTGATCAGGAGGCTCACGAGATGTTATATAAAAAAATTCTCAATCTGAAGTATGTATGAGGCATAAACACAGATGCAATTGTGAGGTGTGTCGAATGTCTCCAAAAAGGAAAAGCTCATTAGGTAGCTAGCTTGTGAAAAGGCTTATCTGGGGAGACTTGTCGAAGAATTCATTAATGGTGAGACGATCCTTCAGTCTCCAGATGGGTACCATCAATAGCAGTAGTTTCCTCATAAGCAAGTGAGGCAGCCACTATAAGATCAATACTAAGCTCGTGAATCTCACCCGGGACATGACTCGACACAACAATGCGGTGAGACATTGAGGAACCTGTATTAAGTTGAGACTACGATAGGGTGCAAACTAGTCCTAAACAAGGAGTAAAAAGGCAGCATACCACTACTCTAGGTTCAATAAGATGCTCATGATTGCTCTCTATAAATGTCATAAGGTGCAACATACTCAATCACATTGTCATGTGGTAAAAACTCACCGAACACCAAACGTTACTAGAGTGGGGTAACTTTGTATCAGGAGTATCATCTTTTGTGTACATGATAACACAAGGAGGCATGCGTGCGGTCTCTGGTTGGGGAGAACACATCACAATGGGCCAATCGAGGTGTGAGCCTACTCGACGAACCCCAACGGATTTTAAGAATTGCTCATAATAGAGGGCGGTTTGAAATGCCTGCTCAACATATTTTAGAGAGTGAATCATCAACTCATTATATATCTCGACAAATCCCAACAGAAATCTAGAAGTAGACGCAGAGGGTTCCTCTTGAATATTGCTCTAGACTATTCATCAGAGCCAGCCATATAATCTACAATGGACAGGGGTCCTTGTTGTAGGGAAAACAATGCTCGAAGAGATGACTCATATAGGATGTTGGAAGATAAAACTGCCGCTTAATAGATACCCAACTATTAAAGGGGCAAAGATGATCATGCTCAAGAGTCCTCTCTATCCTACCACAATATGCTTTAGCCTGGACCAGAAGTTTAGTCTTCATGAATCTAATGAAAAGGTCACCTAATAATTTGAATCCATTCAAATAGTACTCCATATCTACAAGCCAATGACTAAATGACTCGGAGATCACTAAACCATCGAAAGTTGGGGCCACTCTACGAAACTTATACCCGAGATCCTCTTCTCAATGGTACCACCCCAAATGCGGCTATTAATAAATATCAATAATAATAGTTGCTCGTAGTATAATGAAATTGTGTCGGAAGGTCCACACGATCTCTACGAGTGGATGGGTAGAGATGAAGATGATTCGGATAATAGCAAGAAGATCTCTCGTAAGGAGCTCTTTGGGATCGAGAATAAGCAGGCTATTGAACCTCAACTCGAGGAGAAGGTGGCAATGTGTTACGGTCCGGCCTTGGTCGCGCACGTCGCGAACTATTTATCTAGTCTACTTTATAATTTTATATGCGTAATCGATCCTCCGTGTTTAAGCACAAGGAAGGGCATTTTGATGACTATTTATACTTGTATGGAGCCAAGACTAGAACCAAACAAGCACAAATTGATCTTTTAATTTCTCTATTCCTCTCTCTAGTTTCTCTCTCTCTAACCCTTCCCGATATCTCCACGGACCGAACCCTGCGTTTCCCTAGCCGCCCGCTCCAGATCGCGATACCGCGCGATCCCGCTGTGCCGCTCCGCCGATCGACACTGAACGCCTCCCCGCCGTCATAGCACGTCGGGCCGCTCTCTCCTCCTCTCTTAAGGACTTCCCTCCTCTTCCCCGGCGCACACACTCGCAATCACAGGCACGTTACAACTTGGTATCAGAGGGAAACCTCCTTACCACCTCCGACGACCTAGATCCGGTCTTCCCCGCCTCCACTACAGTCGTCTCCCTCTGTACCGGACCATTGTCGGCCGCCCAGCCCCGGCCAGCCGCCAACGAAGCCCGTCCAACACCCGTGATGCCACCGCAGCATCAACCGGCGACCGACCTCCCAGATCTGCCGCCGCCTACCCCTCTCGGCCGCTTCGCACAGCCCGACTCCGCCCCGAAAAGCTCCGGCCAGCCAACTTTGCCCTGTCCGACTCCGTTTTCCTCCGCTCTCCGCCATCCCTATTCCGTCGACCCCTCTTCCTCACGGATCCTTCTCGGCTCCTCCCTCGACGGGAGCCCCTTGCTCGTTGCCTCTACCGGGCTACTTCTGCTGCCGAACCCTTCTTCCTCCCCTCTCCGACGCAGACAACCCACTATTTTCGTCCTACGCAATGGCCGACCAGCCCTCTCTCTCGCAAGTTTTTGAGTCTCCCGTCAAGCACCTCACGAATAACAACAACGCCCTCATTGCCGCCGTCACCACCCAACAAGCGGATAACCGACCAGTCCAACCGACAGCGGGCTCCTCCAGTGAGGTGTCAATTCCGTCGACTCTGCCGGAATTGTTTCCCCCGCGACACGAGGGCAACGGGGTGTCACGATACTTACGGTTGAATTTCCCCATATTCGACGGCCACGAAGACCCCTTATCCTGGCTCTCTCGTTGCGAGCAGTTCTTCGCCCACCAGCGCACCCCTTGGGAAGAGTGGCTCAATATTGCTGCCTTCCACCTGATGGGCCCCGTACAACTTTGGTTTTCTCAACTGCAACCAGAGAAACCACTACAATCTTGGGAAGATTTCAAGGTCAACTGCACCCTCCGCTTCGGCCCACCGCTCAACAGCAATCCCTTCCGGGATCTCATTTCTTTCCGACAAACCGGTCCGATCGACGAGTACCTTGAACAGTTTGAAGTCCTCTTGGCCCGCACTACCACCGTTCTTCCGACACAGCAGGTGTATATCTTCATGGAGGGAATCCATGAGCGCCTCCGCATGGACGTAGAATTTCAGGCACCCACAGATCTGACCACTGCAATGAGTTCGGCTCGCATTTGCGAGAAGCGTCTGCTTTTGGACCACCCTCATCTACATCACCAGGACACTGAGGGGTCCAAGCATCCTCTGCGGCCTCTGTCATCGACCACAGCCAGTCTCCTCTCCCCAGACCGCGACGCCGACCGCCCAACTACCATTCGACGACTGTCGCCACAGGAGATGAATGACCGACGTGCCAAGGGCCTCTGTTACAACTACGACGAACCATTTTTTCGTGGACATCGCTGCAAGCGCCTCTTCTATTTGGAGGTGGACGACTCGGCTTCTGAACGGGATGCTGGCACTGACATGGGAGATCCGACGCCCACCGTCACTACAGACCAAGCTTGAGGGCAAGCTTGTCGTCGGGAAGTGTGGGGATGTTACGGTCCCTCCTTGATCCTGCTTTGGTCACGCACGTCGCGAACTATTTATCTAGTCAACTTTATAATTTTATATGTGTGATCGATCCTCCGTGTTAAAGCCCAATAAGGGAGCATTTTGATGACTATTTATACTTGGGTGAAGCCAAGACTGGAACCAAGCAAGCACAAATTAATCTTTTAATTTCTCTGTTCCTCTCTCTCTCTAACCTTTCCTGATATCTCCACGGACCGAACCCGGCATTGCCCTAGCCGCCCGCTCCAAATCGTGATACCACGCGATCCCGCCGTGCCGCTCCGCCGATCGACACTGCCCGCCTCCCCGCCGCCATAGCTCGTCAGGCCGCTCTCTCCTCCTCTCTTGAGGACTTCCCTCCTCTTCCCCGACGCACACGCACGCAATCACGGGCACGTAACACAACGATGATGTAAATCATGCATGCCCCTATAATTATGCAATCGTGTTCGAAGGTTAATGTCTAGTCACGATAGACATATAGATTTTATTAATATGTATGATAAACTGATAGTTACACACCATCAAGAACTAAAATTGTCTTTCTCTACATAAATTAAAACAAAACAAGGATACAAATGTCGAGACAAGCTTGACCTAAATTCTTGAGGGTTGGTTCCCCCTAAGAGTCTCTCTCACCTACGAGAGTATAATACTCACAATATCTCCAAGATGGAAAATAAGACCCTACCACTCCCTTATATAGAGGAGTGGGACATACAAATTATGATAATGTCCCTTAGGGCTACATAAGCAAGGGGAGACGCATGTCCAGGAGTTCGTATCTGTATCAACACTCATCTTTCGAAAAATGACCTTGTCCTTAAGGTAGAGGTCTGTAGGGGTCATCTGCGAGCATCAAAGAATCCAAGTCTCTGAAGTCAGGATCGTTGTTTTTAAATCTAACAAGCACACACGTCTTTGAAAGTCAGTCCTACCGACCGGCGACCCGTAGTCCAGTGTCGATCTCCATTAACTCCCCCCTAACTGAAAAGCATTCATCTCTGATGAATGAAGATGATCGTACTGACATCAAAGATCGGTGGCAAGTCTATCAAGCTCGTCACGGGCATCCAAGTATGATCAAATATGGGGTGTCCACCCCAGTGCACCAAGTAAGGGCAAGAGGGACCGTGTGCAGTGGAAACACACTCATGCGCCACAATATCAACAATGCGCTTAGCCCTCACCTCTCGTACTGGTGGATCCAGAAGAACCGGTGGAATCATAGCTGGTGGGGGCAAGTCCGCAGGTGCTTGTCCAAGGTGGCCAGGGGAAAGGTAAGTCTATAACGGGGAGGATGTAGGAAGTGGGTCAAGGTATGGATCCCTACGCTTGAGAAGCTCAAAGTACGGTGTTAAATCTTTAGCAATAAATACATGATGAATACCCAAATCTGCTGGGAGGTAGACCTCATAGGAATTTGTTCCAATTTTCTTTATAATCCTATAAGGGTCCATTCATTTCGAATGTAGCTTCTTCGCAACTCATTTTGGGAACATGTTCATGCGAAGTTGGATCATGACTTGCTCGTCTACCCAAAAATGTTGCTCACGCTTGTGTTCATATGCCTGTAATTTACATAATTCATTAATGCTAGCAATTTTCTTCTGGATCAATTCATGCAGTTCATGTATGTAATGAATGAAAGACTCGGTGGACTCACTAGGAAGTGACTCTAAGGGACATGGGCAAGGTCAATGCTTCCTAGGTTCATAAACAGACATTATATGGAATGGATTCGTGTCAGTAGACATATTGATGGAACTATTGTATGAAAATTCAACGAAGGGTAACAAAAAATTCCAAGGTCGTACCCGTCATATGTCAAAAAATTTAACGATCTCGGTCCGGTCGTCAGTCTGTGGGTGATGAACGATAAAAAACTTCAAGGCCGTACCCGTCATATGTCATAACGTTCTCCAAATATAAATCAAAAATCGAACGTCGCGGTCGGACACTACAGATTTGGATAATTTGAGTAATCGAAAAATGTCTCTCAAGAAAAGGGTGATAGCATGAGCCGCATCGGCGGTCTTGCGACATGTAATAAAGTGAGTCATCTTCGAAAACCTGTCCACCATTACGAAAATAGAATCATTCTTCCTTAGGGTACACGGAAGGTCTAATATAAAATCAACGTTGATATCGACCCAGGGCTGGTGTGGGACCGGAAGAGGAGTATAGAGTCCAGTATTTTGTTTTGAATCCTTCTCTGTCTGATATATGTCATACGACAAGCGCAACATCTCATTTCATGGCCGGCCAATAGAAGCGATCGTCAACTAAAGCAAAAATCGTATCTCTGCCAAAGTGGCATGCTGCGCCACCAATGTGAATTTCCTAAATCAAGAAGTCTCAAAGGGGCGTCCCGTGGCTACAGAGACGAGACCCACGATATAAATATCCTTCTATAATTTCAAACCCCTCAGTGGGCTCAGGAGGGTCTCTCAAAAACCTTGAATAGATCTCATCAAAATCAGGGTAGGCAGGGCAATCAAAACTAGTCGCGCTAGCACTCAGTGAGCGGAGTAGGGCTATACGTCGAATGAGAGCATAGACAGGCTAGTTCTCAACACTCACCTGGTGTTTGAGAACAAAACGAAAGTCTTGCAGATATTCGACCCACTCTGAATGCTTATGCCCCAATATCCGATGTGAATCAAGACAGTGCAATGCCTGGTGATCGTAGTAGAGAACAAACTCTTGTGGGAGGAGATAGTGCCATCAATAACGAAGTGACATGATACGGATCCTCGTTGGGGCAAGACGTACACGCGCTGCAAGCCTCGCGTAACAGTCGCTTAGCCTGTCACGACATATCATTTATATTTTATTTTCATCTAAGTACTTTGATTCTCATGTTTTAAGCCTTATGAGGGGGCATTTTAGTAAATTCTCCTTTATAGGTGGGGCTTTGGTTTTGAGAAGGCAAGAAGGAAATCAATTAAAACACACACACTCTCTCTCTCTCTTAATTCTCTCTCTCTCTCCCTCTTTTTCTCTCGGTAAATCCTGCACCGCACGGTTCCGCGAATCCTAGCCACCGCTGCTCGCGCCCGACGCCCCTCCTGCTCCGTGCTACAGTTCCGCCGCTGAGCTCCTCCTCCGGCATCTCCACCATTGCGCCCAAGGGATCGAGGAAAGGTTCTCCCTTCCTCCTTCGGGATCTTCCTCTCCACCGACCACTCACTCGCTCGCAATCACGAGAACCTAACATCTTGGTATCAAAGCCACCGGTCCTTCCACCGGCCGCCGACATCGTCTCTCCGCCACCACGCCCTTCCGACGCTGACAACCACCTCGGTCCGGCGCTGACCAACCCGCGCAGCACTTCCCCGCCTTCCCTGCACCAGATCCAGCCTGTAGACGCTGAAGGCCGCCGCCTTCCACCAGTTTCCAGCGGTATGCCCCCCCCCCCATTCTCCTTGGATCTTCGCTTGGCGGAGGCTCTCTCCTCGCTTCATCCACCGGTATACTTCCTCTCCCAATTTCTTCTTCACCCCGGTTATCTCTCTCGATGGCGGAAGACGTCAACACCGGCCCAACATTGACCCAAATTTTGGAATCCTTCGAGTCCATGATGGCGGACAACCACCAAGCCCTCCTCGCCGCGATCCGACCAACCGGCATGTCGCCGCCTAATGGGACGGCCTCCTCCTCTCCATCAGTTCCCAAGCAACAACACCTTCCCCTACAGACCGAGCTTCCAAGTCTCTCTGACCATTCAACGGTGCCACGATTTGTCAAGTTGGACTTTCCGATCTTCGAGGGCCACGAGGATCCACTTACATGGTTGACTCGTTGTGAACAGTTTTTTGTGGCACAGCGTACCCCATGGAAAGATTGGTTGGGCGTCGCCTCTTTCCACTTGATGGGTTCCGCACAATTGTGGTTCTCCCAGCTACACCAGGAGAAACCCCTTCTTACTTGGGAGGACTTCAAGACTAAGTGCAGCCTTCGCTTCAAACCTCCACTGCTCTCCAACCCCATTGGGGACTTGATTTCTCTGAAACAATCGGGTTCTATTGACGATTACTTGGAGCAGTTTCAGGTGCTCCTTGCTCGCGCCCCGCCGGTATCAGCGGCGCACCAGGTGTCTTTCTTCACTACAGGACTACATGAGCGCCTCCGCATGGACGTGGAGTTCTAGAGCCCGTCAAATCTCACCACCGCCATGAGTCTCGTGTGCATCTGCGAGCGGCGCATATTGCTATACCGGCCCCCGATAGGTCGTCGGGCCAACGACACCTCTTTTTGACACTCCAGTCCTGCTCAGCCTCCACCAGGGGGAGGCGGCACTCGCACTAAGGAAGGGGAGCGACCGACACACATCTGACGCTTGTTCACTCAGGAGATGGGCGAACGCCGTGCAAAAGGGCTCTGTTTCAATTGCGATGAGCCCTACACCAAGGGGCACCGATGTAAGCGCCTCTTTTGGCCAGAGGTCGACGACCCCTTTGATGACGATGCCGGGGATGACGAGCCGGGACACCCCGCCCTCTCGGTCAATGTCATGTCGGGCCCACATTCAAGGGACACAGTACAGATGGCCATTTCGGTGGCGGGCCACCAACTGTTTGCCCTCATGGATACCGGCAGTACGCACAGCTTCATCAGTGACCTCACGCCGCAGCGGCTTCAGCTACCAGTTACTACTCGCAGTCGTCTGCGTGTTGCTGTACTGAATGGTGCAGCGATGGTCTGCACCGGAGTTTGCCGGGACGTTCCGATCATTGTGGGTGAATTTCACTCCCAGGTGGACTTCTTTGTCATTGCCCTACGGGGATTTGAGGCAATTCTAGGAACGTGATGGCTGCTCACTCTTGGACCTATTCTCTGGGACTTGCACGCTCTGATGAGTTGGGGACAAGGGCCCTCGTGGACAATGTGGCACGACCGTCCGACAGGGGAGGTGGGACGCGCTTTCTCCTTCCAGCCAGATTATTCGGAGCAGCCCAGTCTTGCTACTCTTCTTTGGGAGTACAGTGACACCATGGTCGCGCTGACAGGGCTCCCTCCCTCGCGCCACCAGGATCATCGTATCTGCCTCCTTCCGCACACGGCCCCGATGGTGTCCGTCCTTACCGCCACCCCTTCCTCCAAAAAGATGAGATCGAGTGTCAGTGTGCCGAGATGCTTCGGCAAGGAATCATCCGCCACAGTGTCTCCCCTTTCTCTTCGCCGGTCCTGTTGGTCCATAAGAAGTACGGCTCGTTGCGCTTCTACGTGGTCTATCAGGCCTTGAATGCGCAGACAATGAAAGACAAGTTTCCTATTCCAGTTGTGGACGAGCTGTTGGATGAGTTGCATGGGACACACTATTTATCCAAGCTGGATCTTCGTTCGGGATACCACCAAGTCCGCATGTTCCTGGCGGACGTGCAGAAGACCGCTTTCTGCACCCACCATGGCCACTTCGAGTTTCTCGTGATGCCCTTCGGGCTCACCAACGCCCCGTCTACCTTTCAGGTTCTCATGAATGAGGTATTCCACACTCTTTTTTGTCGTTGTGTGCTTGTTTTCTTCGATGATATCTTGGTCTACAGCAAAACACGGGACGAGCATCTCGACCACCTCAGACAGGTTCTCCAGCTCTTAGGAGCTCATCGGCTTTACCTGAAGGAGTCCAAGTGCTCTTTCGGCACTGACAAAGTCGCCTACCTGGGGCATATCGCCGATCGCACGGGCGTCTCGGCCAATCCGGCTAAAATTCAAGGGGTCCTCGACTGGCCAATTCCTCAGTCGCTGCGGGAGCTGCGCGGCTTCCTGGGTCTAACTGGCTACTACCGACGTTTCATTCAAGGGTACTCTGTCATTGCAGCCGCCTGTTATCTCTTCTACGACGCCAATGTTTTACATGGGACACTACAACCTTGGAGGCGTTTCGCGCACTACAGCAGGCCTTTGTCTCGGCCCTAGTTCTTCAGCTACCAGATTTTGGGGCGGAGTTTCAGGTGGAATGTGATGCGTCAGAGCATGGTTGCGAAGCAGTACTTCAGTAGGGAGGCCACCCGATAGCTTATTTTAGCCGCAAGACGGTTCACCACCACAGGAAGCTTCCCGCCTATGAGTAGGAGCTTATTGGCCTGGCAAAGGCCGTCCATCACTGGCGCCCTTATTTATGGGGCCGTTCCTTCTTGATCTGTACTGACCACTTCAACCTTAAGTACTTGCTGGAGCAACGATTGACGATGGTGCCACAGCAGCGCTGGGTGAGCCGCCTCTTGGGCTACGATTTCAGGGTGGAATACAAAGTGGGCCACTTGAATCTTGCGGCCGACGCACTTTCTCGCCCGACTCACCGGAGGTCTCTCTCTATGCCATGTCCCAGTCATCCTCCTTGGTTCTTCCTCGCCTTCTTCAGGAGATCGACGACACACCCGCTCTCAGCGAGCTACGACGCCGCATACAGGAGGGGAGCCTTCCACCATGTTGAACAGTTAGTGATGGCCTCATTCTCTACAAGGACCGCTTTTACTTACCGGCCACTTCTCCATTGGTCGCCGACATTCTAGCAGCCGTCCACGACCATACTCACGAAGGCATCCACAAGACCCTTCAGCGCCTACGCACCGAGTTCTTTTGGCTGGGACTCAAACGAAGTGTTCAGTCTCACTTAGCAGCATGCGTCATCTGCCAGCGCAGCAAGACCGAGTCGCTCTCTCCAGCCGGTCTACTACAACCTCTTCCAGTGCCGACACAGATATGGGCCGATATTTCCATGTATTTCATCAAGGGGCTACCTTCTTCCTGGGGATACTCAATGATTTTTGTGGTGGTGGATCGCTTCTCCAAGGGGCCCATTTCATTGCCATGAGCCGCCCCATCACAGGTACCACCGTGGCCCGTGTTTTCTTCGATCGTGTGTTTCGTCATCATGGGATACCAGAGAGCATTGTTTCTGACCGTGACAAGGTTTTCACATCCCAATTCTGGCAGGAGTTGTTCGACCTATGTGGCACAAAGCTGGCACTTTCTTCAGCTTACCACCCGCAGTCGGACGGACAAACCGAGGTGGTCAACAGGACGCTCGAGATGTACTTGTGTTGACTTACGGGGGACCGGCCGAAGGATTGGGCCCACTGGTTACCTTGGGTGAAGTATTGTTACAACACATCCTACCACACCGCCCTCCATACCACTCCCTTCCAGCTGATATACGGTCGAGACCCACCCAGCTTCCTCACTTATGTTGCTGGCTCGGCTCGCTCCTCCACCGTCGACACCGAGCTTTGCACGCGGGATGAGGTCCTGCGCCTTGCCCGGGCTCACCTACTTCAGGCTCAGACCAGGATGGAGACAAACTACAACCGCAGCAACCGCGAGCTATTCTTTGCTCCCGGGGATTGGGTTTGGCTCAAACGTTGGCCCTACCGTCAGGCCACAGTTTCTAAGGGGGCATACCAGAAGCTGGGTCATAAGTTCTTTGGACCCTTTGAGATTCTCCAACGCATAGGGGACGTGGTCTACCTTCTCCGACTCGGCAACGATGCGCAGATCCACGACGTCTTTCACGTGTCACAACTTAAGCCGTTCGTGGGTGACCCTCCAGCAACACCCTTGGTCCCACTGCCACCGCCACACAAGCTTGATGTCGAGCAGGGAGGAGATGTTACAGATCCTCGTTGGGGCAAGACGTACACGGGCTGCAAGCCTCGCGTAACAGCCGCTTAGCCTGTCGCGACATATCATTTATATTTTTTTTTCATCTAAGTATTTTGATCCTCATGTGTTAAGCCGGGCATTTTAGTAAATTAGCTGAACCGGTACTTATTCCCCTTTATAGGTGGGGCTTTGGTTTTGAGAGGGCAAGAAGGAAATCAATTAAAACTCTCTCACTCTCTCTCTCTCTTAATTCTCTCTCTCTCCCTCTTTTTCTCTCGGTAAATCCCGCACCGCACGGGTTCCGAGAACCCTAGCCGCTGCTGCTCGCGCCCAACGCCCCTCCTGCTCTGTGCTACAGTTCTGCCGCTGAACTCCTCCGGCATCTCCACCATTGCGCCCAAGGGATCGAGGAAAGGTTCTCCCTTCCTCCTCCGTGATCTTCCTCTCCACCGGCCACTCACTCGATCGCAATCACGGGAACCTAACACAACACCACTGCATAAAACTCTCTATCAAAATTTGAGTACTTCTATCGGGCCTCATTCGGCTTCTCAATGAAGTAAGAAACTGGATGACCCTCCTAGATCAGGATTCCGCCAATCTCAATAGCAGATGCATCACAGGCTAACTCAAATTCCTTAGAGAAATTGGACAATCTCAAAACAGGTGCGGTCGTCAGTTTTTCCTTGATCTTAGTAAAGCTCGAGTGGCGTCAGACATCCACTGAAAATCTCTCTTTCAAAGGCAGTTTGTGAAGGAGGTCATAATAGTGCTAAAACCACAGACAAATTTACTACATATGGTGGCTAGTCCGTGGAAGCTACGAGTCTCACTGATAATGGAAGGAATAGGTCACTCATGAATGGACTGGACCTTGTCCGGGTCAACAAATATGTCAGATGTTGATATGACAAACCCAAAGAAGTGCACGGAATCAGTCAGGAAAGAGCACTTCTTCAAGTTCACATATAGCTTCTCCTTTTAGAGAGTATCAAATACTAGCCTGATGGATCAAATGGTCATCAAAAGAGTGGATTAAATAAAAATATTATCAAAGTAGATGACCCAAAAATTGCCCATGAAGGCCCGGAAGATCTGAGTCATGATTCGCATAAAGGTGTTGGGTGTGTTGGACAACCCAAACAGCATGACCTCATAGAGACCGTATTTGGTCTTAAAAGACGTATTCCACTCACATCACGTATGAATACTAACTTTGTGGCACCACTGCGAAGATCGATCTTTGAAAATAACCGGGCACCAACCATCATATCAAGTAAGTCGTCTATGGCATGATAAATGTCTCGTAACGGAGGTAACTTATCAGGTAGCTTATCTGGGATAAGATCATAATAATCCAAAAGTCGCCAGACCTCAGGTGGTGGCGCAGGAATCTCTGCAGGGCTCTCAGAAGCCATGGTGGCAGCCATTACGTAAAAGATATCAGCACTGACACTCTCTCGTAAACTCGCTGTGATGCAGGATGTGCAGCGGCCTAGATAAGCTCGTACTAATAGAGAGTATGGCCTTCCCCGAGGATTTCTCCTTGGGTTGGATTTGTGTCAAAGTGATCCTACAACCCTTGTCGTAGAATACATACGTGTTCGAGTGACCGAAACACGTGGCATCACAGTCGTAGAGTCAGGGCATCCCTAATAGAAGGTGGGAAGCATCCATAGGGATGATGTCACACCAAAGACAATCCTCAAATAAAGCGAGAGTGATTGGAACTTGGCACCTCTGGATAACCTGTATAGCCGTCTTATCAACCCAAATGACTCGATAAGGATGTGAATGAGGCTTAGGGGTCGCCTGCATCCGCTCTAATGCTCGTTGGGCTACAATGTTCACACAACTCTTGCTATCAATATCTAGCTTGCAAGGACTGCCTTCGCTAGGAAAGTAGCTATAAAAGAACATTGTACTATGCCAATCCTACGACACCTAATTCTAGGGAGCATCCAGTGTTATCGTTGCTTAGATAGGAGCCATGTGGCGGCCCAATGCCCTATGAGAAATTTGTTAGTTGAAGAAGGCGAACTCAGTGTTGATGCTGAGGATATTGTCGATGAGGAGGTTGCTTCCACTGTCGGGGACGGTTGGGAGAGCAATGTTGAGTGCTCCCTCATCAGTATACGGGTTGTAAAGGAGATGCCAAATAACACCTAACTCCAGGGAGTGCTCAACATCGCTCTCCCAACAGTCCTCGACGGTGACAACAACCTCCTCATTGGGGATCTCCTCAGCATCAGCACTAGGTTCGCCTTCTTCAACTAACAGATTTCTCGTAGGGCATTGGGCCGACACATGGCCCCTACCTGAGCAACGATAACACTGGATGTTCCCCGACCGGGAGGCCATGGAAGGTCCAGTAGTGACAGTCTTGCCCTTCGTGTTTGTCGGAATACGAGAGGACCCTGCAAGGGTTGTAGTGGTCGTTGCTAGTCTCCTAACTGTGGACCCATCTAACCTGGTGGTAGTCTGACAGGTACCTGCAAGTTGCAGGTACTGCTCACTCGAGAGTCATCTGATAAACTCATTCTACCATCTCTAACCAGTAGGGAATAAGCTCCCTACGTAACTCCGATCACAATCCAGTATGGAACCGAGAAGTAGTGGCACTAGTCCTCTCTCGTAGATCACTCTTCACTGTTATCTCATCAAATCGAGACATGTACTCCGCTACGGATTGTGTGCCCTAGAGCAACACAAAAATTTGATTTAGCAATTAATCCTGATAGGAGGCGGAAAGGTAATTCTCCTTCAATCGGCGTTTCATGTCTTCCCAATGGATAATAAGATGGTATCCATCTCGCTATAGAGACCTCTCTAGGCTGATCCAGAAAATCTTGGTTGGACTGACCAACTTTATTTTTGCAAACCTACCGCAACGCTTGTCGCTAATATCATACCACTCGAATTAGTGGTCCATCTCCTAAATCCAATCACCAAAAGTCTTCGGATCAAGCTGACCATCGAAGGCGGGGCATTAATGCATATGCAATGGGTAATATTGTGCTCAGTGTGTGGTGCTCGGCATGGCTCGGGATAATCATCAAAGTAATCATCCAGCCCGTAGTCATAACGGTCATGAGCTCTATCATGTGTAACTGGACTCTGTGGTGGAGCGGGTACAGGCTGACGGTCTCGACAAGAGGTATCCTATGGTGTGGAGCATGCTCTTGAAGTAGGTATCCTATGGTGTGGAGCATGCTCTTGAAGTAGAGCGGACTCTCGTGGTGGATGATTTCTAACACACACGTCTTGTGGTAGGAGGGCAACGCGTTCTTCCTCAAAGGGAACATTAGGTGGAGTGGGTGAGTTATCCCTGTTTTGGGAAGTGGAATGCTCTCACTGGTTCTCAATGGCGCTGACGTGGGTGCGAAGATCGTTATATAGTGTGGTCAATTAATCAAATCAACCTAAAATCAATCGTTGGAATCCTGCTAGTGTTGTTTCTGAATTGGAGATTTGGTGACACTCTCGATGGTAAGTTTCGGGCCAGACATGGATTTACGGTAAGACCTACCACTACGTAACATGCATGTGGCCCTAACCTGACACTGATACCAAATCTGACGCAGGATAGGTCGTGTGATGGGATGTGTCGATGCTAATGTAACCCTATGTGATTGTGATGCGAGATGGGCTCAAATAAATTCAACTTAAATGATGTGCAAATGGACTTGAAACTTTAAATTCGGAAATAAAACTTAGCAGTTATATTTATATAAGCTCGGTAAATAAATCGCAAGGTGAAGTTGAATTTCAGTGAGAATGCAATGTTTTATTCGATTGCGCACGAGGAGCTTTCAACTATGAACCTTCGCCAATGAGCTTAATAGGAAAATGAAAGCAACTACACAAACGAGTTGAATTCTCAAAAGAGCATGTGGTGTTTTCCGATATTCAATAATGAAAAAATTAAACACAATACATTAAAAATCACATAACATCGCAGATCCGGCGGCTATGGTAGATGTGGCTCCACGAAACAAGTGCAACGATAGTACAAAAAGGGAAGGGATGCTGAACAAACCCCGCCCTGGATTGTTGGCATGTTGTTTGAATCAAAGAAGAGGATTTCGAGAACTGTTTTAGGTTGCAGGAAATTATATATGGAGTCATTGGTAAAAGTCTTTGTATTTCCTTATATATTATCTATATGTGGAAGAATAAAATACATCGAACATTTCTCTCTTCTTTTTCTAACAAAATCTAATTTAGGCCGTGAATTGTCTACAAGTACACTGGAAGATTGCCCTTATATCAACTTCTCTATAACGTAGTATATCACATCCAAACTAAGGGTGGAAACGAGTCGAGCTTGAGCCAAGTTCGGCAAAAATTTTAAGCTCGAGCTCGACGAGTTCGGATATATAGGCTCAAGCTTGAGACATGTTCATAGAGCTCGAGCACAACTCATGAGCTCGCATGCTCAAATTGAGCTCAAGCTGCTCATGTGTGTGTATATATATAAATTATAATTTTAAAAAAACATATTAAAAGAAACTCACAATCAGGTTCGCGACCTCATGAACAAGAATATATGAGCTCAAAAGATAAAATGAATGCTCATTTTCTCTTTTTGTATGAGGCTTTTTATGAATATCCTTCATCATTATTTTAACACAAACACTGCTTCAGTTCTCTGAGTGACTCGTTTACCCACAATTTTTTAGGACTATAGTGCCAAAATATGCCAAAAATATGATTTTTGAAATATATTTTTGAACCATTGATGACTCATTGTATTTCGTGTTTAAAATAGAACACATAAGAAGGCATGTAATAAATCTTCCTTTATATATCAAAATCTACGTTTACGTAGAAAAGGTGCCAAGTTTTTCTATTATAAAAGATAAAGCGGCGGAGAATCGAAAATAAATTGCATTTCAATTGCAGTTATTTTATCATATAAACATGTTACAGCCGGTTGCTAATCCCGTTAATCAAGATTTATAGATTTTAATCTGTTCAGCCCAGTGTACATCAAGGTCGCTTGAATCATTGGCGACCCTGGAAGCTTCGTCGCAAAAGATTATTGACTCTTTGTTTTCTCTACGATTTTATAGAGTTGATTCCAAACATTCACCAAGTGAGCAATGATATTGCACAATATCTCTGCAAGGTGAATCATCGCTGTCTCCAGGACTAGGCAAACCTCTTTTAAATCGCTACCGCCTTTTGACCCACTCCTACACTTGGTGAGTCACATCAAACATACTTTTGGAACTTCAATACCAGTTGTTAACCATACATCATTTTTTTTCAAAAAAAACTCCCTGCAGGCCTTATCCTGGTTATTTATCATTTTCTTAAAATTCGTTTCATGAAGAAGTGTCTTTCTTTAGAAAAGCTTCACATGAGCTATCTCCTCACTCAAAAGTATTTTCTCACTCTAGTGCGCAAGTCAACTCCCCTTTTAACAAACTTTGAACATCCAGAGCATTCTTTCACATGATTGACATCTCTTCTGTGGATTTCGGAAAGAAATAGAATTTATCATGTCACACATTGGTGGAACGAATTGCCTACATGTTCTCATCCAGCTCTTGCTTCAATGCATATGCACTAAGTGCGACAATAAGTTAATTTTGTGTATCAGTCATTTCATCTTTGGTACCTTGCCTACCTCTGACTGTTGAGGTGTTGGGGATTGTTTTTCTTGTTCCTTCCAGATCGCTGCCTGCTTGATATAAGGGTACTTATGTTCCCTGCATTGTTCGCACTATCCCAGGCTTCTTGTGTGGGTGCCTCCACCCTGTAGCATATCTTTGTTTCTATTCCCCCATGACCTTCCATGAACCAAACTTCATCTCCTCAGACATGAAGAACATCTCCTCTCCTATCATTGCCCTGTTCGGCTCCTAACTTCGCCGAGACCGCCAATCCCTTCCATGTGCCTAGACATTGGCATATTTTGAGAAGTTTCATCGTCATTTGTTGTGATTCCAGATTTTTCAAACTTCTCCGAACTTGTTTTTTTCTTTAATGGGAACCTTCCCCGATACAAAACCCTCCGGCGTTGTCAGCAACGATGATGTGATCGTCCCTGCTCTGAATCTTTAGTTCAAGAAGCCTTGCAAGTCTGGCATGTTTTCCAGATAGTTCTTTCCATGTTCCTTTCGGCCGGAATACATGGCGTCAATATGAAAAAAAAATTAGGGTTTGGGTACTGAAAGGTTGGGGAAGACAATTAAGCAGCACAGCGCACTGTTTCGATTTTTTGGCCCGTTTCATGAGATAACTATCTTGTATGATTCAGCATGTTCCATGTAACAACTTTAACAAATGTGGCTCATGAGGTCACGAGCTCGAGCGGGGATAACTGCATTTGTGTGATTCGGCCCGTTCCATAAGACAACTAGAAAAAATGACGTGGCATAGGAACGACCATCACATTTAATATAAGGGAGAGATTTTCAAAGCCCGTCAGAAGTTGTCAGACATATCTTGTGCAGAACATGGATGCAAGATGATTCCATAACACTAACATAAATCACTGCAAACAAGACCTCCAGCCTTGTGAGGAAGCTTCATTATAGTGACCTAGGGTCGTGATCAAATATTAGCATGTGCAATATATGGCTACCTATTACATAGGTCTAGAATCTGCCTGTGATCTAAAAACTATGACAAAACAATAAACAAATCTAGTTATCAATAGCACAAATAAGATAATTTTGAGTTGTTTAATCAAATCAACTCTAAAATAAAAATGTTAGCATGTCAGGCATCAACTAGTCACATTTGTCCATCAGATTGCTGACATAGACTCACACTAACCAAAGAGCAAATGATATCTGGCTCAATTCCGCTCATACCCACTGACAATAGATACCCGCTTTTGTATTCAAGAAGCGTAGGGAGAAATGGGAAACTAGTCGAGAGGGAACAAATAAATTCTCGGGAGTGCCGAAGGATTTCTACTTGTCCACTTCTCTCCTTCTGATATGGTTTGGCTGATAGTCCTTATATCAAGTATCTTTTATATTTTTTAGCAATTGATAGTAGACATTGTACAGCTCTGTTTAGCAAAATATGATATGATGCTTCCTCAATACTAAAGCACCCTGAAGGCCTACACCTGGACCAACTACAAAAATTAATGTTTACAATCATCTTTTATAATCTCTCTCAAAGATCTAAATATACCATGTTACAGTGATATCTTGAGTGCACATGTGAAGGATCAAAGTTCCAATGGATAAAATAGAGGGAACATTTACAGGAACGTTAAACACTTCTTGGCTGTACTGACAAAAATATGTGCCAACGTCTCACCAATCTTTCACACAGAACTCTTGTAAGTCGCAGGGCTGGAGAAGAAAGATATAGAGAGAGATCAAATCCTCCTTTATCGGAAGTCATGCAAGCATTAGCAGAAGCTATTTGAATGGGAAATGGTGTTGTCGCCGCATCACAACCACTAACGTCAAGTGATCCATATGTGAAGCAATTTCTCGATATGAGACCGCCCTTATTTCGAGGTGGGTTATCTCCGATGGAAACCGAAGGCTGGATAAAGAGGGTCGAGCTAATCTTCAATGCTATGAAATGTCCCGAGGATCGGAAAATTGATTTAGTCGTCTTCTTGCTGGAAGGAGAGGCTGATCGATGGGGGGATAATATGAGGCAAGGGAGACTTGCTGGACGTGAAAATTCGGATATCCTCTGGGCCGAATTCATGAATGAATTCGTTAACTGGTTTGTTCCTCCGTCAGAGAAACAGATGCTTCAGGAGAAATTCCTTCGCTTGATGCAGGAAAATCGCACAGTTCTACAACATGAAGCTGAGTTCGCACAACTGGCTTATTATGCAGGAGACATGGTCGCCAAGGAAAACGATCGTTGTTTTCGATTCCAATTGGGTTTACGAGAAGATGTGTGTGTGCATCTAATATCTCAAAGGATCAAGAATTACAATGAACTAGTGGTAACTGCAAAGCTAATTGAGATGGATGTGGAGACTTCGCAAAGGCGAATGGAATTTCAAAAGAAGAGGCTTCCAGAGGGACAGAGTGTGGATTCCTCACGAAAGAGTGGAAATTAGAACTGGAAAAGGAAAAAAAGGAGGTCCCTCGACGCAAACTCGAAGTGAAAGTGGGGCCAGCAGTAACACTATGAAGCTCATATGTCCAAAGTGTGGGAAGAATCATTTTGGCGAATGTTTGAAGGGAACCGGAGTTTGTTTTAAATGTCAGAAGCCTGGACATCGTCGGCAAGATTGCTTGTTGTGGAAAACATTACCTGAAAGAAATATTAGCAGTGGTCCTAGCCGGGTACCAACATTTCATTACTTTGACACCAGTCCGGTTGAAAGAGTAGATAAAGGTAAAGGTATCAAAACATCTGGATCTGTGGTGGAAACCAGAGAAGAAATACAGGTGCAGTCTAGGGTCTTCAATATGAACCAGCAGGGGGCTAAAGCCGATGATACAATTATCACAGGTATGATCTATGTGCACAATCACCTTCTAAAGGTATTATTTGATACATGAGCTAGTCAATCCTTCGTATCTACAAGAGCAATTAAACAATTAAAGTTGGAACCTCATACATCTCTTGAGAAATTGAGAGTTAAAATGTCCAATAATACCGAGATGACTACAAGACTTAGATGTACAGTGTGCCTAACAATTGATAACAACCCTGTAGAAACGGATGTTGTGGTTCTACCCCTATCCGAATTTGACATCATTTTAGGAATGGATTGATTATCAAGACGTGAAGTCATCATCAACTGTAAAAAGAAGGAAATTACACTTAAGTTGAACGATCAAACACAGTGTAATTTTAAAGGATTGGATGAAGTTTCAAAAATTAGTATATCTTCTTTAAAGGCAATGAAGAAACTAAAGAAAGATTGTGAAGAAACAATGATAATGATTAAGGAAACTAAGGTAGTGGCATGCGAACCGACTGTAATTCCCGTAGTGTGTGATTTTCTCAAAGTATTTCCCGAAAAATTACAAGGGCTACCCCCATCAAGGGATGTTAAGTTCACTATCGATTTGGTGGAAGGAGCTAAACCAGTAGCAAAGGCATCATATCGTATGGCTCCTAAAGAATTGGCAGAATTAAAAAGTCAATTACATGAATTACTTGATAAAGATTTTATACAACCAAGCACTTCACCATGGGGAGCCTCAGTGCTTTTTATTAAAAAGAAGGATGGTTCGTTTCGATTATGTGTCGATTATCGAGAACTTAATAAGTTGATAATTTGAAACCAGTACCCTATACCTCGCATTTACGATCTATTCGATCAATTGATTAATACAAAACTCTTCTTCAAGATTGACTTAAGATCGGGGTATCATCAAATACGAATAAAGGAAGACGATATTTACAAGACCGTCTTTAGTACGAGATACAGACACTTTGAATTCGTAGTCATGCCGTTTGGATTGGCAAACGCGCCAGCTATTTTTATGGACTTAATGAACTGGGTATTCAAGGAATTCCTGGACAGGTTTGTTATTGTATTTATCAATGACATTCTAATATATTCGACAAATAAGGGTGAACATACAAAACACTTAAAGATTGTATTGCAGACATTGAAAAGTCATGCCTTATATGCAAAGTTTACAAAATGTGATTTTTAGTTAAATGAAGTTTCCTTCTTGTGTCATGTCATTACGGAGCATGGATTATTTGTATACCAAGAAAAAGTATAAGCAATCATGAATTGGCCAAGACCGACTACTGTCACAGAAATTCGGAGCTTTCTCGGATTAGCAAGCTATTAAATAAAATTTGAAAAAAAATTCAGTGATTGCACTACCGCTTACTAAACTAACCCGAAAGAATCTTCTATTTCTCTGGACTGATGAGTATCAGGAGGCCTTTGATGAATTAAAAACCAGATTAACCACTGCACCAGTGTTAGTCATGTCATGTGGCATTGAGGGTTTTTAAATCTACAGTGATGCATCCCTAAAAGGCTTTGGCTGTGTTTTAATGCAGAATGGTAAAGTTATAACTTATGCTTCGAGATAATTGAAGGATTCTGAGCGTAATTACCCAACTCATGATTTGGAGTTAACAGTTGTCGTATTTGCCCAAAAAATTTGGCAACATTACTTATACGGTGAACAATGTGAAATTTTTCAGATCACAAGAGTTTAAAGTATATTTTCTCCATAAGAAATAAATATGCGCCAGAGACGGTGGTTAGAACTTATCAAAGACCATGACGTTGATATAAAATACCATCCAGGTAAGACGAATGTAGTTGCTGATGCGCTCAGTAGTAAACACTTGGCGCCTATGATTGTTCCACTAGCCGAGCAGGAGTTGTTGCGAGAGATACAAAACTTTGAATTGCTTACATGTATAATTATCTCTCAGACTCAAGGTTTACTTTTTCAACTAATGATAGAGCATTCCATTAAAGAAAGGGTAAGCAAGGCGATGAACCAGGATCCTATATTTGTGAAAATTCTGAAAAAGGTAAAAAGTGGACAATCAACTGCTTTTACAGAAATGATGAATTATTATTTCTAAATGAAAGGTTGTGTATTCCTAATGTCGATACACTTCGAGCAGAAATATTTTATGAAGTGCATAATACAACCTATTCAATTCACCCAGAGAGAACGAAAATGTACTAATATCTCAAGCAGAACTTCTGGTGGTCAGGGATGAAGACTGATGTAATCCAATATATTGTCAAATGTCACATGTGCCAACTTGTGAAGGCAGACATCAAAAGTCTGGCGGATACATAAAGAAAAAATGCAGAAAAATAAAATATTTTATTTATTTCACATGATCAAGTACATCCGATCATCCAAAAGATAACCCAGCCTATGTATACAAAAGGTGGGTATCTTATATCTGTGTTACATAGAAGAGTATATCATACGACTGCAACAAAATGTGACTATGAGCAACAGATCAAAACTACATTACTATGATACATATCAAAGACACTACAGACTACTGGGAGCAGAACTGGAACTCGTCGTGAGGGCAATCAGGATCACGGCAGGCAGCTTTATGGGCATCCAGAACTCCAAAGACTGCGGTGACAACTTCGACCCAGATCTTGTACATCTTTTCACGGCGTGAAGGGGGACGGTTAGAAGTGTCGGGAGTGGCTTCCTCCTTGACATGTTTAGTTACATTTTCTATTAGTCAAACGACTAAATGAATTCTTATGATTCCCTTTATTACTAAAGTGACCTATTTATGATTTGTGGATTACTCATTTCATATTTCCTTAGTTACGCTATCTCTAGTTTATCTTCTTCATATCATTTCTTTTTCATTTTCTTCTCATTGTGTTATCTCCTTCTATTCATTACATATTTGTATTTATTTTTCTATGATTTGCATTTGTATTGTTTCCTTATCTCTTATACACTTTGAGTTATTATCGGGCAATGTTATGGGTCTATTAACATCTCATTGCATTTATATAGTGTGTTTGCGTGTCTTTTCATATTCGCACACATTCTTTTACGTGTCTTTTCTTATTCGCACGTTTACTTTCAACGTGCATTTTCTTATTCGCACGTCTACTTTCATTCCATTATACGTTGGGAGGATATTCACCCCACCTCCACCGTTGAGCTGACCCTTAACTTAGCTCATTTCATTACATTATTCATTCCATGTACTTTTTATTTTCTTTATTTACATGATTATTTAGAATTCTCCTTGTTACCATTAAAGCATTTCAGAATAATAATCATAATAATCATGCAAATATAAAATGAGAACAATTATAAAATGGTAAGAACTCACAGTGGCTTTCATTTTTCCTTTGTCATTCATGTTATCATCATTGCGTCTCCCGCGTCCATGTGATGTCATTTCCTTTAACATACTGTCCTTAAGTTAAGAACATCGAATCGATGTCTCCAAAAATCGTTTATCACTTCTAAATTATCCGTAACTAATGTCTTTAATTAGGTCAAGCATGTCATAATCCCCTTTGATGGGTTACACTTGACCTAATTAAGTCAAAGAATTTTTTAATGGCTTAGGGTTTTGCTGCCCTAATTTTTGAATTAGGGTTTTTCACTTATTTAGGGAAAGGTAGCAATCCCTAACCTCAAATGGGTGATTTGGAGTAATCCTTAGCTTTCGTTTAGTGATTTAAAATAAAAGGGTAATCTTTTCCCTTGAAATAATTGACAACTAACTATCATGAGGATGGGGTTATGTTCTAATCACGAAGTACACATGTTAGGAGTCCTTTCCCACCCTCATGCACACTTCAAAATTTCAGGAAAAATCAGAAGAAATGGAGGAGAAATGGACTCGGAGAAGGCGATGGCGTCGTGCGGCTTCCGTCGGGCACCTGGAACTTCTTGTGCGGTTTGGGGGAGGAGGAAGTAAATCGCGGCTTCTTTGTTTCTCTATTTTATCGAGCACCGCTACACCCGTCAGTGACACGCACGTCTTTATTCGCGTGAGTCACGTTGAACCGCCGGTTCATTCCTTTATCCGGCTTTTTATTACCTCCTATATACATAACTCTTATTATGTATAACCTTTCAAATTATTTTAAATATCAATTAGACTCATAATTATGGAATGAAATAATACCTATATAATTGGCGGCGTCACAACTCTCCTACAACAACTCTCCTTCGTAGGATCACTCTATGATGACTAGCTTACTTAAGTGAAAGGGTGTGAGGACTTTTAAGTGTTTTATTTCAAATTATAGAGTAAGGAGAGCAAGCCAACACAATTAGATGTCATCGACATGTCGCTCACTATCAGGCGAAGCAGGGGAGGGATTGGATTATATCATATTATGTGCCTCTCCTGTTAAACTCGCTAAAGGGGAATGACTATGCAGGCTAGGAAGGCTTATCACAACTTGAGAGGGAATTAGCTGATATTTAAGATTCTCCAATTTGTCAATCCGAGTACTCAAAAAAGAGAGTGATTCTTTTGAGTAAATCCTTCCCACTATTGGCCAAAGCAGGTATTGTTGTTTTGTAATTGTTGTACCACAAATTGATCTGTATGAGTATCGCAGATTGCAAGTATTATAGCCTTATAATAATTTAATATACGGTTTGTCATTGATTAATGATTTTCCATCATAATCAAGTAGCACAGCTTTTGAGGGTTACACAACTGAAAATCTATGAATCCGTTTAGAAAATTGTAAGTTGAAACTTCGTTAAGATCTGAAGAAATCACTAAGATAGTGGAGATAGAAGTTTTGGTTTTTTAATTCAAAGGAGCAAGCTTGTCCCCAATGATGTATCAAAAATGAACTAAACCATTTTGACATACAAGCGCACCAGAGAAAAGCACAGTACTACAGAAGGGCCAGCATTTGGAGTAGTGCTGAGGAGCAAGGCAAATTATTGTCAGATACAGAAGTGAAGGGAAAATATAGATTTTATCAAAGAGTTTTGAAGGATAAGTCAAACACATGCGTACAAGCTATGTTTTGACCGTTTAGTCAGCAGAAGTATCTAAATTCTGGAGGACAGATAGTGATAGCTATAGTCACTTGAAGAAGTCAAATGTTCTTGTAACAGAATGTAAATACTATGGTTGGGTTCAATCATTTGATAAAATAAGACGCATACAGCTGAATAAAACAAATATTTTTTGATCAAACATGCAAACATCAGTTGGTTTATAAATGCTAAATGATAAAATACTATGGTTGGCTTCAATCATGTAATAAAATAAGGCGCATACAGCAAAATAAAACAAATATTTTTTGATCAGACATGCAAACATAGGTTGGTTTACATATGTTAAATGATTCATGAGCAACCGATGTAGCTGTCATAAAGCATGATTAAAAGAACGTGAGAGCACAAACAATACTTCTGGTGCTTGAGCAACCCAATAGAGAAGGCAGTAAAAATGCACACTTACAGTGAAGAGGAATAGCAATGAGGGACCGGGCCAATAGAAGAACGGTTTATTTTGCTTATCAATCCAGCCATATCCTGTGAATAATTAACATTACCAAGATCAAACAATTAACTTGTACTATTAGATAAATATCAATGGCGCAGGTAGGCTGTGAAATGGCAGCTTCATAATAGAACCAAAATTAGAGACCAGAGTGACATACTAACATTAGTGACGCAAGATAGACTGTGAAAGTGAACTGACACTAATGCACATCTATATAAGTGGTCTGGAGTTGACTCAAAAAATCTATATAATATGATGTAAGTCTTGAATTAATCTGGAATTAAATTAAGTAATAGAAATCTAATAAGATGCAAGACTTGAATTAATCCGGAATTAAATTAATTAAAATAATTAGAACAAGCTTGGCAGGATGCCACAATGTTCACCACAATTTTCAAGTGAAAAAACAAAACAAAGTTTCCACCACATGAAGGGCTACAAAATAAACTTGCACAAATGAGTTTTATAGGAACTACGAAAACGAAACAAATAGCATAACAATACAAAATCCCACACAATTATATGGTACCTTTCTATATTCAATAAAGATAGTCAGGAAAAATGAAAGATACTCACTAGCAAGATTCCAGACTGGAGTAGATCGGAGGAGATGTGAGTGGTTAGAGGGAGGCAAGCAGTTGGATCTGGGCTGGTGTAGGTTGGAGGAGAAGTGAGCGGTTGGAGGGAGACGAGTGATTGGATCTGAAGGGGATCTGCAGTTTTTGGCGGGGAAGATGATCGACGAAAGTAAAATGTGGGATGTGCGGCACTATGGTGAGAAGAACGGGAGGCTTAGCGATTATAGTGGAGGAAATAGTGCAGGAGTGGGAGATATGAGAGGAGGAAAGAGACAGGAGTCAGTTTAATACTAATTGAAGTCCAAAAAATTAAAAAAAAATATGCAAATAGGAAAACAGTGCTTTGGGCACCCTCTTAGTCACGAATCGTTGATATGCAAGCCCTCGCCGAGTAGTGGCCCGATCCCTACTGTCGATCTTGTGGTTGATCACCATTAACTCCCCCTGACTGAAAAGAATGCATCATCGACGAATAGAGATGATCGTAATGACGTCGAAGATCGGGGGCAAGTTTACCAAGCTCTGTTGACGATATCCAAGTGTTGTGATAGGTGGGGCGTCCAATCCAATGCACCATGTAACGGCAAGATAGGTCATCTAGGCTCATGGTGGACTCGTGCGCACAATCTCAACAATATTCTCAGCTCTTACCTCTCGTGTTGGTGGATTCAGAATAACCTGTGAAATCATAATGTTGAAACCGAGAACCGGTTTCTGTGGAGTTCGAACCCTTGGGGAAGGGGTGACCGCACACTTACTTCTCCTAACGAGCTTGACTGACTGAAAACTTAGAATTTAGAACAGACCCAAGCCTCCAGCACGGAGGTCCCACCACACACCCGGAAGATCTTAAAGTGTTTCCCCTCCTTAGCCTGCGTTGAGCTAAGGGCACCTCAGAAAGCGCAAGAAGATCTGGAAATTAGAGAACTAGAAAGCTTGTCCTCTGAGGTACCCCCTTGGGTCTATTTATAGATTCCTAGACCTGGCCTGTCAATAGCTCAACTCCGCTGTCCTGAGGAGCTAAATGTAGACCTAATCACATTTGGCAGACCAAATTATATTAACAACGTGATATCAGCACCCCACTCATAGGGGGAAATCGGGATCAGCTTGCCACTCAACTGGGTGAATGCGGCACGGCTCTCGCGGCTCGCCTCTCTCTTTAGGCGAGTGCGAGTCGGACTCCTGCGGCTCACCTTCCCCTTACACTGAGGAGGACCGACGATCTTGATCGGATGGACACTTAGGCGAACGCGGGCTGGCGAGCTGGCTCGCACGATTCGCCCTCCTGTGTGGTGGAAGCGAGCCGACTGCCCCTGGGCTCGCCCGCCTACTGAACTGATACGGGCCGGCTGTGCTGGCTCGCTCGCTTGTCTGGCGGACTCAGAAAAACTAAAGAAATCTGGCTAAGTCCAGAAGCGTTGAGTGAAGCCAGTTCACTCAACGCCAAACCCAGAAGGCGTCGACAGGACAAGAAGCGTTGAGTGAAGACAGTTCACTCAACGCCAAGCTCAGAAGGCGTCGACGGGACAAACTTCACTCAAAGCCTTAGAAGATGCAGTCAGAAAATCTGTCCTGGCTCGCTCGCCTGTCAGGCTGACCCACCCGGCGAACACTGGGTTGTACACAATCCCTGAACTTTTTGAGCTTTCGCAAACCTCGGAAAAGATCATCCAACCCCACAGGTTCGGTGAGTTCCTGCTGAGCTGGAGGGAATCTTTGGTGGGTCCCACCTTCTTGCTATATACATACCACCAGGCTCGGAGAAATTCCATGTTCTGCTTCCCTCTTTTTCTCCGCAAACTACTGTAGCTGAGTGATGCCCATATCAGAAGAAATGTGTGCTCGCCTAGCGGCCGCGAGGGAGGGAATGCGGGCGCAGGTTATTGATGTTGCCCCTTGGCTGGGGCGAGGGCCGCTCGGTCCCGTCTTCAGGCCGAAGAAGGCGAAAATGATCAGGCAGTCTCCCCCGAACGGCGCTCCTGCATCCAGTTCGGCGGTCAGTGTCAAGGCCACCCATGAGGTACGCGGGCTGGTTACCTAAAGTCGCTTTTATTCCAATTTTGATTTCTCCTTCTTCGCAGGAGGTGCCTCGCGAGGACGGAGGCGGGGGAATAGAGTCGAGGCTCTCCTCCCCGCACGTGTCTGAGCGGGTTGCCAGCCCCTCAGCTTTGGGGCATGCCCTTCCCGCGGTCCTGGCCGCTCCTCTAGCGACTGGTGAGTTCTTGACCCCTCGCCTTCTTTTTCCAACTGATTCCGCCCTCATCTTCCGATTTTGATATTGCAGCCCCCACCCCCCAGGAGCCATCGACCATTCCCCACTGGTCCCGCGATCGCCGACCCGCCCTGGGTTGGTAGAATCCTTTGCGACTCTTGAAGGAGAGCTCTTCCAGGGCCGGCCAGGGACTTCCCGCTCGCGTGCCAGCACGGGGGACGTGCCGACCCCGAGTGAGTTTGTGTGCTTGCTTTCTTGAGACTCTACCCGCCTTTTCTGACCCTTGTTTCTACAGGCTTCAATGTCATCTCGTCATCTGAAGTCGACATCAGCGAAGGGTACTCGCCTTCCCCTTCTGCGGATTGCATCTCAGAATATCTGGGTGACGCGCAGGATGCCGAGGAGATGAAGAGGCGGGTGACCAGGTTGTTCCAGAAACAGTCATTGATGCTGCCAGAGGTCTGCGACAGGGTGGATGAAGATAAGGCGGAGGAGCGCTTCGCGGTCCTGGAGGGCGTGAGGCGCCCAGAAGACGGCGACGGGACAACTTCGCAGGGAATACACTACAGAACAGGTCGACCTGGCCCAACGGGAACTGTTGGCGATTCGCGAGTATTACTACCCTCTCCTACCGCCCCGTTCCGGGGTGCGAGGGCGGGGTAGATGGAAGTGGATTCAATACTGAACCACCCACCCCTTCCTCGTCGTCGGCATGCAGGCCCGGGTCGCACCTGTCTCTTGGATCGGCTCGTGCGTCATAACTACGATCTTTATTATTTTCTTTTCCGGAGTACCGAACTTGTTTATTATTTGAAAACTGCTTGCCCCCTCATGGGCCTATGCTCGTATATTATTTCAGTCTGTGGCTTGTAACTGCTTAGCTTTTCTCAGGCGAGCTGCCCTTGCACGCCTACCGCCTCCTTAGGCGAGCGCGAGCCGATTTGGTTGTCCCCTTCTTAGGAGGGCGTGAGCCAATGTGGCTCGCTCGCCACTTGGGCAGACGGGAGCCATCGTGGCTCGCATGCCACTTGGGCGGACGCGAGCCATCGTGGCTCGCTCGCCACTTCCCAGCTGCCGCATAGTTTTCGTAGTGCCACACGGGCTTGGAAGTCGAAACGTCCGTGCACATTTTTGCTAGCCGCACATTTCTCGCCGACGGGACGTTTTCTCGCCCTTTATCTCTCTATAAATAGGACACGACCCTTCTTCCCACCTACCGCATTTAAAACCTTCAGTGTCTTCTCCGCTCCTGCGATTCCAAGCCCGCCTCTTCTCGCGAGAACTTCGGCGTCCTGCCCGACTAACTAATTACGAGATGAGAGGCAGCAGTGGCGATGTTGAGGGAAGGGGCAAGTGCGCATGGATCTTTTCTGACTATCCCTTCATCTCTGCCACCCTCGTCGAGGGTGAGTTCCTCACAGTGATTGGCGACTTCGTCCCGCCCGTCTTTGAGGCGAGGCAACCCGGGGAGGAGGAGAAGATCAATGATCTCTCAGAAGCGGACCTCGCCATCCTCATCGCTCATTTCGATGCAGGCCTCCGGCTTCCCCTATGGCCCGAGGTCCGACAAATTCTTAAGTACTTTGGGGTCGTCCTCGGCCAGCTGACCCCCAACTCAGTAGCTATCGTGGTCGGGTTCTCCTGCTTCCCGCGGGAAGAGCGGATCGAGTTCAGCCCCGCGGTCTTCCACAAGCTGTTCTCCTTTCGGGCGAACAAGGACGGCACTGCATACTTCTCCAACAACCACGTCAAGGTGCGGGAAACAGTAAACAAGAGCCACAACTGGCTCCGGAAGTTCGTCTTCGTCAAGGGCGACTTTGGCAACGTACCATTCTCGCAGGTCCAACTCAGCGAGGTGAGCTACCGCCCCCTAGCTTGGGGGGCCATGAAGCCGAGCTCTGCGGGTTCTTCGAGGGGAAGAACTTTGACGTCGCGTTCCTCCAAAGGAACGTTGACTCCCTCACCCCCGTCCCGCCTTATGAGAGCGCGTGAGTGAGAGTGCGTGAGTTCTTACTACAGCCTACAAGAGAGCAGGACCTCCCCCTGCACCCTCCTTATGAGAGTGCGTGAGTTGCTTCTGGAGAGCTTGCTCATGCTGAGGCGGCGGCTGTCGCGCATCGCGAGATCCCGGCCCTCGCCTCACAGAAGCGGGTCGCCCGCGAACAGCCTCCTCAACCGCCGCCGTCCAAGAAGTCGAAGACTGCAGGAGGCGCAGCTCCCGCCTCTCGGGAGAAAGGCAAAGCTCCGGCGAGCCAACAGCCTGAAGCAGCCACCATCCCGGGTGCTTCGACCGGCGGTCATCCCAGAGAGGCGCCGGCACCTCCAAGCCGTGAGAGTAGGCGTCCGCCGACAAGCCCGTGTCGAGGGGGCACTGCAACTTCAGCTATGGCGAGCGGCATCTGGACGAGCTCGGGAAGTCCCTCCTGCAATGGGACGGGGGAGAACCGGGCATCAATCTCCGCCCTACTGCCGAGCTGGCTGGAGCAGGACACCACCAGCGGGGAGGCCTACGCCTTCTCATTCGGCTTGTATGCGCGGGAGGACGTCGCGGTCTACGACCAGGAGTCCACGCGAGCACTCGTGCACGAGAGCGCGCGGGCCCAGCTACGCGGCCTGGAGCTGGACCATATGGTGGGCCGCTGGTGCATGCAGATGGAGCGAAATTCCACCTCGCTCCAGAATCTCTCCGAAGACAAGGAAGAGGCCTGGCGCCTCGCGCCGGAGGAAGCAGAGCATCAGCAGAAGCGGGCGGACGCGGCTGACACCGTTCTTGACGGATAACTGGGAGGGGTGGTAAGTCTCGAGACTTTGGAACAAGATCCTTCTCCCCACATTGCTTCTAATGACATTTTACTTTTTCTCGCAGGATGCGGTGGCGGACAAGCGCATTGGCTTTCAAATCGCCACCCTCGAGAAGGAGAACGAGGCATTGCAGGCGCGGGAACTGGAAGCTGCAGCTCCTCCGCCCTCCAACAGCAGCTGCCAGCTCGCCCACTACTCCGAATATGAGTTGGAAGAGATGATGCAGAAGAATGCTACCAAGCCGCGAAGTTCACGCTCCAGACCATGCAGCGGGCCGGCCTCGTGACGAGCGAAGGCGCGGGGCTCTCGGCGAGAGATGTGGTACCGGAGCTGTTCCTTCTGGTACCGAAGCCAAGCGACGAGTCCTTCCAACCCCTTTAGGAGAGCTCGCCGCCCGAGAACTCGCCTCGCTGAAGCCCCGCGCCGCACTCTTTCTTTTTGGAACCTCTGTATTTTCTTTTATTATTGTTATAATGTACATGCGGGCCGAGTCTCCTGCCTTGGTATCTTTTGCGATTAATACATATGTTTTTTCTGAAATGATTTTGATTTTGGTAATCTTTTTTTCCTTTTCTTTGCGTACTCGCGACCCAGCTCAGCCTTCCCACTCGCCGCCTCTAAACCCACGTCCCGTTAGTGGGACCGCGCGTCCCTTGAGGACTTAGCATAGGAAATGTCAGAATTTTAGGTAGACGGCCCGCGAGTAGCGATCCGCCGCCCTTATCCAGAGAGCTTCTCCTACGCCGCCCGCGAGATCTAGGAATTGGCCCGCCTCGACTCGCGTCCGGGGCATTCGGCTTCGCACGAGCCAAGCTTCATGAGGTCGCGCCGCGACCTGAGAGTGAGTGACTCGCACTGCTGAGTGCTCGCGACCTTGGTCGCCTTGCGGGTGCCGGACTGGATGCGTGCTGAGCGGGCGCCTAAGGAGTGAGATCCAGCTCGCCCGCGATCCTTGCCCATTGGCGATATTTGCTTTTTTCAATTCTTTTTCTAGCGATATGTTAGGAATTTCCACCTCCCTCTTTCCATTCTTCCTGTCAGCTGAGAGGAACCTGACGGGGGGGAGATGAGTAACCATTGAACCTTCATTTCGGTCAAACACCGGGCGCTTCCACCAGCCCGATCAGCTAGATGAGAGCCTAACAGCGGGTGTTGAGCTTCAACCAGATTTTCCTATGGCCAACCACTGGGCATTACCACCGGCACAATCAGCTAGGTGAGAGCCTGAAGGCGGGTGTTGAACATCAATCGGACTTATCGAAGCTTCCTCCAAGAGGTCTACCTGCCCTGCCGGCTAGTGAGAGCCCGGTCAGCGGAACCATCTCGGGGCTAACATAACAAACATCGCCGAGTGACTTCCAGCCATGTCAGCTAGTGAGAGTCTGGTCAGCGGGATTTGCTCGGGGCTAAAATGGCAAAGCCTCCTCCAAGAGGTCTACCTGCCCTGCCGGCTAGTGAGATCCCGGTCAGCGGAACCATCTCGGGGCTAACATGTCGAAGCCTCCTCCAAGAGGTCTACCTGCCCTGCCGGCTAGTGAGAGCCCGGTCAGCGGAACCATCTCGGGGCTAACACGACAAACATCACTAAATGACTTCCAGTCATGTCAGCTAGTGGGAGCCAGGTCAGCGGGATCTGCTCGGGATCTGGGTAGACACCATTAAGTGACATCCAGCCCTGCCAACTAATGGGAGCCTGGCAGCGGGATCTTCTCGGGGTCTGGGTGGACACCATCGAGTGACATCCAGCCCTGCCAGCTAATGAGAGCCTGACAACGGGATCTGCTCGGATTCAACATGTCAAAGCCTCCTCCAAGAGGTCTACCTGCCCTGCCGGCTAGTGAGAGCCTGGTCAGTGGAACCATCTCGGGGCTAACATGTTGAAGCCTCCTCCAAGAGGTCTACCTGCCCTGCCAGCTAGTGAGAGCCCGGTCAGCAGAACCATCTCGGGGCTAACACGGCAAACATCACCGAGTGTCTTTCAGCTCTGCCAGCTAGTGGGAGTCTGGTCAGCGGAATCTGCTCGGGATCTGGGTAGACACCATCGAGTGACATTCAGTCTTGCCAGCTAACGGGAGCCTGACAGCGGGATCTTCTCGGGGTCTGGGTAGACATCATCGAGTGACATCCAGCTATGTCAGCTGATGGGAGCCTGACAGCAGGATCTGCTCAGATTTAACATGTTAAAGCCTCCTCCAAGAGGTCTATCTGCCCTGCCGGCTAGTGAGAGCCCGGTCAGCGGAACCATCTTGGGGCTAACATGTCGAAGTCTCATTCAAGAGGTCTACCTGCCCTATCGGCTAGTGAGAGCCCGGTCAGCGAAACCACCTCGGGGCTAACATGTCGAAGCCTCCTCCAAGAGGTCTACCTGCCCTGTCGGCTAGTGAGAGCCCGGTCAGCGGAACCATCTCGGGCCTAACATGTCGAAGCCTCCTCCAAGAGGTCTACCTGCCCTGCAGGCTAGTGAGAGCCCAGTCAGTGGAACCATCTCGAGGTTAGCATGTCGAAGCCTCCTCCAAGAGATCTACCTGCCCTACCGGCTAGTGAGAGCCCGGTCATCGGAACCATCTCGGGGCGAACATGTCGAAGCCTCCTCTAAGAGGTCTACCTGCCCTGCCGGCTAGTGAGATCTCGGCCAGCGGAACCATCTTGGGGCTTTCCAAACTAGATCACAACCTTATATCTCATTCACCTAGATGAGGATTCATCAATAGGGGGTGCCTTACAATAACTTGACGGTGATAGAGTTTATTACAAAAAAGGACTTACCTAGACAAGGCTCCCACAGAATGCTCGATTATTCACCTCTTTTCCTCCCACTTCAGGCAGAGAATTCTCAACCTGCACATGCTCTTGTTGTCGTACGGATCTTCTTGCGCTCCTCACCTTTAAGAGTTCTGGGCCAGTGGTCGTTGCTTGATTCTCTTCCGGGTGGAGGTCATGGCAAGGCAACTCTCCTTTGCCCCCTCTTCTCTTGCCTGAGCGATTCATTCTCTCTCTCCTCTTCTTGGATGTTGAGAACCTTGACAGGAAACTCTGACGCAAGTCCTCAAAACGATGAATTGAGCCAGAGGAGAGTTGGTGAAACTAGTTGCTTGCTCTTCCTTTGAGAGTGATGACGAAGAGCCGACCCTGAAAGGGTCGGTCATCTGCTTGGTCGAGATTGCATCTTCGAACCACTGGATGTGCTGGACCGGATCCCCTCTTCCGGCGTAGTAGGACCTCTCTGGCTCGTGAAAATCCTCTGGGACAGGAGCGGATGCGACCAACTCGCTGAAGGGGCTCCGGCCACTCGCTAGGCGAGCCGGGAAATTTCGTACCTCCACCTCGCCAGTTCGACCCGCACTTGTCGAGCCGAGGAACAGATCTCGCCCTGGCAGATCCCACTCGTTACCTTCCTCAACTGCTTCTTTCCCAGGTCGCCTGACGGGGGCGTTCTCGCTCAGAGCTGGGGCGGCGACCACTAGGACGGCGAGTGTTGAGCACTCGCCGCGAGCACCGAGTGCAAACAAGACAAAGTTTCGCATCTCCTGTCTAAAATCCTCGAACATCCCGAGGGTGGCGAGAGGAGGGGGAGGTGGCGAGTCGGCCCGGTCAGAACCTTGTCCTTCACCTCCAGGCTCCAGCTATAGAGCTCGCTAAGGTTTTCAGTGCTGGTCACTCTCCAAGCTCACCGCACCAAAATGTTGAAACCGAGAACCGACTTCTGTAGAGTTCAAACTCTTGGGGAAGGGGTGACCGCACACTTACTTCTCCTAACGAGTTTGACTGACTGAAGACTTAGAATTTAGAACTGACCCAAGGCTCCAGCACCGAGGTCCCACCACATACCCGGAAGATCTTAGAGCGCTTCCCTTCCTTAGCATGTGCTGAGCTAAGGGCACCTCAGAAAGCGCAAGAAAATCTGGGAATTAGAGAACTAGAAAGTTTGCCCTCTGAGGTACCATCTTGGGTCTATTTATAGATTCCTAGAACTGGCCTGCCAATAGCTCAACTTCGTTGTCCTGAGGAGCTAAATGCAGACCTAATCACATTTGGCAGACCAAATTATATTAACCACGTGATATCAGCACCCCACTCATTGGGGGAAATCGGGATCAGCTCGCCACTCAACTGGGAGGACGCGGCCCGACTCTCGTAGCTCGCCTCTCTCTTTAGGCGAGCGCGAGCCGGACTCCTGCGGCTCGCCTTCCCCTTTCACAGAGGCGGGCCGGCGATCTTGATCGGATGGCCACTTAGGCGAACGCGGGCTGGCGAGCTGGCTTGCGCGGTTCGCCCGCCTGTGTGGCGAAAGCGAGCCGACTGCCCCCTTAGTTCACCCGCCTACTGAACTGATGCGGGCCGGCTGTCCTGGCTCACCCGCCTACCTGGTGGACTCAGAGAAACTGAAGAAATCTTGTTAAGTCCAGAAGAGTTGAGTGAAGTCAGTTCACTCAACGTCAAACCCAGAAGGCGTCGACAGGACAAGAAGCGTTGAGTGAAGCCAGTTCACTCAACGCCAAGCTCAGAAGGCGTCGACAGGACAAGCTTCACTCAAAGCCTTGGAAGATGCAGTCAGAAAATCTGTCCTGGCTCGCTCGCCTGCCTGGCTGACCCACTCGGCGAACACTGGGTTGTACACATAGGGTGTGTGTGGACAAGCTCGTAGGTGCTCCTCCTAGGAGGTTAGGGTCAGGTTGTAACTAGAAGGGTGCAGGATCTTAAGGTAAGGCACCCTAGGCTCGATAAGCTCAGAATAATATATCAAATCTTTTGTATTAAATAAAGGATGCCAGGAGATCAATCTCATTGGCATTTGTTTCAATTTTTTTATAATCCTATAAGCACTTATTTGTTTAGGTTGTAGTTTTTTAGCAATTCCTTTTGGGAGAGTTTCCATGCAAATTTTTATTATGACCTGCTCGCCCACCTAAAAATGTTGCTCATGTATGTACTCATCCGTCTATGTCTTATATCATTCATTACTACTAGCAATTTTATTCCGAATTAATTCATGCATTTCATTGATGCGATGGAAGGACTCAACAAATTCACTAGCACGCTAGTCTAAGGGAACACGGGTGAGGTCAATAGATTTTCTAGGCTCATATCCTAACGCAATATGAAATAAACTCATGATAGTAGACCTATTGACGGAGCTATTGAAAGCAAACTCAGCTACAGGTAAAACAGAATCCCAAACCAAAGGATGTTCACCAACTAAACACCATAATAGATTCTCTAAACTCCGAGTCATGACCTCGGTCTGGCCGTCAGTCTAAGGGTAGCAAGACGACAAAAACTTTCGGGGCGTGCCTATCTTATGTCATAACGTCCTACAAAAATAACTCATGAAATGCACGCCACGATCGGACACTATGGACTTGAGAAGTTGTATAACCAAAAGATATCTTTCATGACGAATGTCGCTATGTGGGTCGCGTCTGCGATCTTGCAGCGGGTAATAAAATGAGTCATCTTCGAAAACCAATCTATCACCGCAAAATGGAGTCATGCTTTCTCAAAATGCAAGGAACACCCTGTACAAAATCCATGTTAATATCGACACAAGGCTGGTATGGGATTGGAAGGGGGAATAAAATCAAGTGTTTTGTTTTGTAATGTCACAGCTTCTTGCTCATCTTATGCATCATCTACATCATTACTTAAAACTTCAGTTTATTGTACAGAGGTATTCTCATTGATGATTGGCTAAGAACTTCCAACAACCACCATTTTGTATATTCCTACAGTCCCTTTTTTACCCGCACACTTGGATCAACAATTGAGTTTTTCCCTTCACGCACCATGTTAACTTCTTCAAAAGTAATATGCATAGATTCCTCCACGCACAAACTTGTCCTATTAAGACATATATAGATTTTGCTAGAAGAAGAGTATCCAAGAAAAATACATTCATCAGTTTTTTATCAAACTTGGCAAGATGGAATTTACCATTAATAATATAACAATTGCTGCAAATAGATCTAAAATAAATAATATTGGAAGTTTTCCCTTTCAAAATTTACCATTAACAGTATAACAATTGCTGCAAAAGATCTAAAATAAATAATATTGGAAGTTTTCTCTTTCAGAAGTTCATAGGGGGTCTTTTCTTTAATCTTGTGGATTACACGCCTATTCAAGGCATGTCAAATATCGTTCACTGCCTCAACCCAAAAACACACAAGTACATTTACTTCAACAAGCAAAGTTTTGCATGTTACAATTAAGGTTCTATTCTTTCTCGTAGTAATTCCATTTTGTCGTTTAATTTTAGGCGCAGAAAAACTATGTTTGTTCTCTTCAAATTAACATAATTCATTCAAGCTATGAGATTCGAACTCAGTGTCATCGTCACTTCTAGTCAATATAATTATAGAGTTCAGCTGATTTTGGATTTGCTTCATGAAATTTGTGAGAGCTTTGTAAGCATCAAACTTGGTCTTTAAAAAGAGTATGTTACGGATCTGCATGAGGACGAGCCCAAATGACAAGTCTACACGCGCCGGGCGAGAATATCACATGGGCCCACCGAGATCACGGAGAATAGTTAACGTTTATTCTATTATATGTTTAACATTTATTCTATTCTACATTTGGATGTCGTAATTTTAGTATTTTCCGGTTTCCTTTTGTATTGCTTTCCTTTTGTATTCGCTCCTCGTCTCTATAAGAGGGCACGCAAACGTTGTAATCGTCATCTCGGATGAATGAATGTTTTCTCTTTTCCTTTAAATCTATAACCCTAATCATTCTCTCTCTTTCTCGCTCTCTTACTCTCCCTCTCTCCCTCTCCCGGATCGAGTACCGCCGCCCCGCACCCTCACCTGTCGGACCCCATCGATTTGGTCTGACCTGCCCGCCCGCCCGCCACCTCCCGCCGCCGGAGTACCAGAGCCTGGCTAAGCCGCCTGCGTCCGCACACCGCCGCAGCACTTCCGCCGCACTCGTGCCGCACCATGGCCCCGGCGACCCGATCCACGACAGAGGCACCACCGGAGAGCGCCAATGAGGCCTTCCTGCGCCGTGTCGACGCCCAGGAATCCCTCGTGTCCTCCATGCATGCCTCCTTGCTCTCCCTTCACCCCAAATTCGATGCTCTCCAACCACCCACCACCGCGTCCGCCTCCGGTTCCACATGCCCGACAAACGATTTGTCCATCCTCGGGGTGCCCCGTCTCCCACACAACGGGGAGACCCCCCCCCCCACATGTCTGCCCTTGGACGTCCGGCCCTTGCCTTGGACCTCCCCACCTTCTCCTGTGTGGACCCGATTGGGTGGATCGCAAAGGCAGAGCAGTACTTTGACCTACATCACACTCCCGAGCAGGACAAAGTCTCCACCGCCGTCGTAGGACTCGACGGCTCCGCCTTACATTGGGCCCGATGGCTACGGGAGTCCAACTCAACAATCTCCTAACCGGAGATCAAGCAGGAGATGATTCGCCGCTACGACAACCGTTATCCCGGCTCTGCCATCGAACGACTATGTGGGGTACGCCAAACCAGTGCGCTGGATGATTACATTGATGAATTTGTAGCCCTCGTCACCCATGTTTCGGTCTTACCGCCAGATCACTACCTCGGCTTCTTCATGCAGGGCCTTCTGCCCCACATCCGCTCCCTGCTTCGCACTCATCATCCTCAGACGGTGTCTGAGGCGCCCCTCGACATGGCCCGCCTCGTGGAGGCAGATTTATCGTCGCGAAACACGCCACCTCTAGGCAAACCCCCGCAAGGGGGCCGACCATGGAAGCCCGCTACTCCAAAGCTATAGGCACCTCACCCTCCTCCAGCCGCTCGGCCAGCTCGGTCGGCCGCCACTCAGTGGTTCTCCAACCGCGAGTTTGACGATCTCCGACGCAAAGGGCTATGCTTCCGCTGTCGGCAGCCTTACTCTCTGACCCATGTCTGCGCGGTCAAAGAGTTTCGCGCCATCATTGGTGACCCCGAACCCGAGATCACTTTGGCGGATTACGAAGACCTCGAAATCTGTGAGGACTCCACTGAGGGCACTACTGACGTGGGCCTTCACCAGTTGGAACTTCTGTGCTTTTCGGTGTGCGGCCTTTCAGGGCCACAGACCATGAAATTAGCGGGCAAGCTGGGCGACCACCACATCGTCATCACGGTCGACAGCGTGCCGAGCCATAACTTCTTCACCTCTCAGTTAGCCCAACAACTCCACCTGTCGATGGAACCTTCGCCGGACTTCACGGTCAGCTTGGGCGATGGCCACTGACGCTCTATTCAGGGTCGTTGCCCATCCGTTCAGATTTCAGTGGGACCTTACTCAATGATAGCAGATTTCTACGTTTTCGGCCTTGGCGGGATTGACGCCATCCTGAGCGTAGCATGGCTCAGCACGTTGGGCGACGTATGGGTCAACTGAGGATCCATGACGATGCGGTTTCTCCAGGATGGACGGGAGTGTTGCCTAATGGGAGATGTTGCGCTGCTCCGCTCCCCCGTCTCCTCTCGCACGATCCAAAGGATGATGGACATAGATTTTATGGCATGGCTCTGGTCCATCTCGGACGCGGTGCCACCGGCCCCGTCACCACCACCAGCTATGCATGACCTCCTGTCCGAGTTTGCGGACCTCTTCACGGCACCGTCCAACTTATCGCCGACCCGACCACACGATCATGTCACCCCTCTTCAGCCTGGCATGGGGGCAGTTTCGGTACGCCTGTACAGCTACGGGTACGTGTAGAAGGACGAGATCGAGAGGTTCGTACACATGTTGATGGGGGCCTCATCTGCCACAGTGCAAGCCCTTTCTCCAGCCCGATCCTCTTGGTCAAGAAGGACGGCAGTTGACGCTTCTGCGTGGACTATCGGGAGCTCAACAAGGACACAGTCCTAGACAAGTACCTGATCCCAGTGATCCAAGAGCTTTTGGACGAGCTCCACGACGCCACTGTTTTCACCAAGCTGGACCTCCGTGCAGACTACCATCAGATTCGCGTTCGGCCAGCCGACGTCGCCAAGACGGCCTTCCGGACCCATGATGGCCACTACGAGTTCTTGGTTATGTCATTCGGCCTGACCAACGCGCCAGTCACCTTCCAGGCCACGATGAACGACATCTTTCGTCCGGTACTTCGCCAACATGTACTTGTTTGTTTGATGACATCTTGGTCTACAGTTCTTCTTGGCAGGAGAATCTACAACACGTCCGTCAGACATTGGCTACTCTCCGATACCACCACCTCGAGCTCCACCCAACGAAGTGCTCTTTTGGGATTCCGTAGGTGTGTTACTTAGGGCACACAATTTCCGCTGCAGGAGTCGCGATGGACAGCGACAAGATCGAGGCAGTTCTCCAGTGGACAACCCCATCATCTCTCTGCGATGTTCGCGGGTTCCTGGGCCTGACAGGGTACTACCGACAGTTCATCTAGGGCTACGGCACGATTGCTCGGCCCCTCACTCAGCTCTTGAAGAAGTCAGTCGAGGGCCCCTTCGAGTGGTCGGCAGCGGCCGCTGCCGCCTTTGTCGCTCTTCAGCAAGCTCTGGTTTGTGCCCCGGTGTTAGCAATGACGGACATCTCTCAGCCCTTCCTCGTGGAATGCGATGCGTCAGTCGTGGGTCTGGGGGCCGTACTCATGAAAGGCGGCCGCCCGGTGGCCTATTTTCGCCGCGCATTCTCGGATCCGATCAGCGTACAAGAACGAGCTCATGCGCCTCGTCCTCGCAGTGCAGCATTGGCGGCCCTACCTCCTGGGACGACGATTTGTGGTCCGCACCGACCACCACAGCCTCCTCTACCTCCTGTAACAGAAGATTGCTACGCCATCCCAGCAGGTATGGGTGGCCAAGCTACTGGGCTATGACTTCAGCATCGAGTTCTGGCCCGGGAAGGCACACCGCGCAGCCGACGCTCTCTCGTGCAGCCTCATACTTGCAGTCATCTCCCGGCCAGTCTGGGAGGATGCAGACGCCCTCCAACAGGAAGTGGAAGCAGACCCGACACTCAACGGTATTCGGACAACACTCCTTGCAAACGCCTCCGCCCACCCACCTTACTCCTTGGTGGACGGTCGCCTACTCTTTAATGGCCGCCGCGTACTCGCCCATCCTCCCCCAGCATTCCCTGGCTATTAGCGCAGTTTCATGCCTCCCCGACAGGGGGACACGCAGGTGCTTACCGAACGTACCGACAGCTGGCAGCCTCGCTCTCTTGGCCTCACATGTTTCGACAGGACCAAAGCCTTAGTGGCCGCCTGCCTCGTCTGCCAGAAGGCCATGTACGAGGCCGTTTTTTCGGGCAGCCTACTTCAGCCCCTCCTGATCCCCGACCGCGTATGGGACGACATCGTCATGGACTTCATCACAAGGTTGTCGCGCTCCCAGTGGTATGAATGCATTCTGGTCATAGTGGACCGGCTCTCAAAGTATGCACATTTCATTCCCCTCTGCCATCCTTACACCACAGCCACAGTCGTCGACAGCTTCATCCAGGGGGTTGTGCGCCTCCACGGGTTTCCCCAATCGATCGTAAGCGATCGGGACCCGCTCTTCCTGAGTATCTTCTGGACGACACTGTTCCGCCTGCAGGGCACCCGGCTACGCATGAGTACAGCATATCATCCCCAGACCAATGGCCAGTCAGAGGTCCTCAACCGATGCTCAGAGACTTACATTCCGCTGCTTCGTAGGGGAGCAACCGCGCAGTTGGGCCAAGTGGATCGGGTGGGCCGAGTACTCGTACAACACCGCCCACCATCAGGCGGCCGACACTACTCCGTTTGAGGTCGTTTACGGTCGGCCTCCCCCGTCCATCGTCCTCCACCTTCCAGGGGAATGCCAGGTGGAAAAGTCTGGCCACCGCTCTGCGCGACAGGGACACTATTATAGATCATCTGAAGCACCACCTCCAACGGGCCCAACAGAATATGGTTTTCTATGCCAACAGGAAATGTCGGGACCTCTCCTTCGAAGTAGGAGAGAAGGTCTTCGTGAAGCTCCACCCCTACCGTTAGCTTTCGGTGGCCCGCCGACCGTGCCCAAAATTGTCCCCCCGGTTTTTCGGGACATTTGAGGTCCTCACCCGCATCGGGGATGTCGCTTATTTCCTACACCTCCCAAGCGGGAGCCACATCCACCCGGTCTTCCATGTCTCGCAGCAACGGCGAGTGGTGGGCGAGCACGCCACCACGGATCACATCCCGGCCGATCTCGACCTTTCCGGAGAGGCACCTTGCTACCCCACCTCGATCATCGATCTCCGACCGCACTCCGAGGGACCATACATCAGAGGAGGTTCTTGTGGCTTGGACCGGTCGCCCTGACTCAGACGCGACGTGGCTTCCCCGGGATGACTTCCGCCGCCAGTTCGCTGATTATTGCCTTGAGGACAAGGCACATTTTCCAGATAGCGGCGAGAATATCATATGGGCCCACCGAGATCACGGAGAATATTTAACGTTTTTTCTATTCTATGTTTAACATTTATTCTATTCTATATTTAGATGTCGCAATTTTAGTATTTCTCGTTTTCTTTTTGTATTGTTTTCCTTTTCTATTCGCTCCTCGTCTCTATAAGAGGGCACGCGAACGTTGTAATCGTCATCTCGGATGAATGAATGTTTTCTCTCTTCCTCTAAATCTCTAACCCTAACCCCCCCCCCCCCCCCCCCCCCCGCTTTTTCTCCCTCTCTTACTCTCCCTCTTCCGGATCGAGTACTGCCGCCCCGCACCCTCACCCGTTGGACCCCATCAGAGTACTTAGTGAATCTTGAGTAAGTATCCACAATAATTATAGAATATGAATTCCTTCCTAAACTACTGACAGAAATTAGGCCAAATAAATCCATGAAATTAAATGAAGATTCTTTGTAGAGTTAATGAGATTTTCACTCTTAAATGAAATATTGTTTGATTTTTCAATTGGCAAGCTTTACAGGATTTCATTTTAACATATTTTGCATTTGGCTCTTACTCATCTTTAACAAGTTAAGAAAATGATTTAAGATTGAGGTGTGCTAGTCTTTTATGTCATAATTTAGAAGTTGAAATGAGAGAGTTAAATAGGTAAACCTCAGCCATATTAGAAATAAAATCTATAAGACACATATTACATTTTCTTATACCAGAGAGAACAATGGCTCCTGAGTCATTGTCCACAATTAAACTTCTATCCCGTATGAAGATAATTTAAATTCCTTAGCGCATTGTTTCAACCCTTCTACATAAGCTAACTTTGTAAAAGTGATGGCTCCAATATGAACATTCTTATAGCCTCTTGTTTGGTGACAACTTAAATCACCAAGCACCGCTTTGGGACCTTCTTTTGGTTCAAATCCATCCAACAACTTTATGTCTCTAGTCGCATGCGGAATAACCATTATTTAGATACCACTGTTGGGATTTGGTGGTTCTGAAATTTTTTTGCAAGACAATTAAACATTAGATGGACCTAGTTTAACTTGGGTTCATAGTTCTTGTCAAAAGATTTTCTAATGCTTCCAAAAATGAATAGCATTTTGTGAGTAGACGGTTGGATTATCAGCAAACTCTCATGAAATGACCAACCTTGTTACATCAAAAGCACTCAAACTTGTTCTAAATGCTCTTTCTCCTAACGGGAATAAATTGGGAAGTGGAATAGGCCTAGTTTTGTGATTCTCAAACTCTAGTCTAGCAAGTGTTATGAGTCAAGCTAACTTGGGTTCACCGGGTGGTGACCAGATCTTAAGGAGTGCCTAATCATATAAAGATTTTATTTTCTTCTACGGATGGGGCACGGACAGAGAGAATTGAACCCTAAGGTAACTCTCTCGATCTCAACATGGTATCAGAGGCGGTTTCTTCCGCTTCAGCCTAAAGGCCCGCCGTTCGTCTCTGTCTCCGTCTTCCGTCGGCCCGTCGGCCCCTCGATCGTCAGGATCGATCGTCTGGATCGATCGTCGTCGTCTTCTGGCATGGCAGGATTCGATAGGTCAGCTTCTTATTCTTCTTGGTGTCGCTGGCAGGGCATTCGTCACAGAGCCACAAGCAGTGCGATCGTCGCAGGATCGTCTCCTCCTTCTTCGTGCAGTCTTCTTTGATTCTTCGTGCAGTCATTCCTGAGGTGCAGAGGCTGTCGTCTGGTGGTGCGGCTGAAGTCGTTTGGTGTAGGGGTGCGGCTGTTGCTATCCTGTTGGTGCCTACTGTCGTTGGTTGGTTTCAGTCCTCCTTTCCCTTCTTATATTTGACCCTATGGAGGACAAATTGAAGGGTATTGGTGCCCCTGAAGGGGTGGTTGATCAATCTAAACATTATGGTGGGGGAAGTTCTAACATGAACTTCAATCATGGTGTTATTCAAATCAAGCTCAATGGGAGAAATTATCTTTTATAGGCCCAATCTATGCGAATATTCATTGGAAGTCGTCGGAGACTGGGGTTTCTCACCGGATCCAAACCAACTCCTGATGTGTCTGACCCCCTATATGAGGAATGGGAAGGTGAGAACCTTACTGTGATAAATTGGCTTGTCAATTCTATGGAACCCAAGATTGCAAGTGACTTTTTATTCTGTCAAACTGCGAAAGAGATGTGAGAGTTGATCGAACGGAATTACTCAAAAAAGGACTTGGCTAGAATATATCAGCTCCAAACTGAGCAAGTCCACATGACAGGGATGTCTGATTTCGAAGAATATTACAGCAAGTTGACCCATAAGTGGGCCGAAATATATCAGTATTCCGCTATTCAGACTATAGATGACTACAAGACTGAACTCATACAACAGAGGGTCTTTGAGATGCTTTTTGGTCTTCCTCCTGAACTTGAATTCCAGAGAGTTCAGATGTTGGGTAGAGATTCTGTGCCGGATCTAGAGAAAGTGGTTCATTATATTCAAGGGGAAGCAAGCCGTATAAATTCCCTTAGTTCAGACACTCTGGTTGGTCATGAAAAATTTATCCTTGCTGCAGCAGAAGAGATGGCACCCGAGGAACGTGAGACTAAAGGACAAGAGCAAGATGAAGTGCCCTCACTGTGGGAAGAAAGGTCATGGGAAGGAGAAATGTTGGGATCTTCATTCTCACCAGATCCCTCCAGGTTGGATTCGTGGTGTCGATGGAAAATATGTGAAATCCCAAACGGCTATGTATGGTAATCTGGAGAATACTGGGTACCTTAAGGAGAGAACGAGAGTTTGACTAGAGAACTGAAGGCCTTAAAAGCCAATGCTACCGAGCGATCTCTTTCTGGTGATTTTGTGGAGACGGCAGCTCATGCTCATTCTACTCATGTGTCCTCGAAAGGACCATCTACTTCTTGGATCATCGACTCAGGAGCTTCCGACCACATGACTGGGTCTTCCATTGGGATCTCTTCTATTTCTCCTGCCTCCGGCAATGTGAGACTTGTTGATGGGTCTTCGACTCCTGTGGCTGGTAAAGGGATTATTCATCTTTCTCCCTACATGTCTCTCAAATGTGTTGTTATCGTTCTCACATTTCCTACAAATCTCTTATTTATGAGCAATTTAACTAAACAACTTAACTGTTCTATCACTTTTTTCTCCTCCCATTGTGTTTTTCAGGATCTGGCGAATGGGAAGACGATTGGTGGTGGACATGAGTCTGGTGGTGTGTATGTCTTGGACAACTGTCAAGCTTTTGGTGTTCAGAAGTCTACCAACCATGATCAGTTGATGTTGTTGCACAAGAGATTTGGACATCCTTGTTTGAAGACTTTAAAAGTTACTTTCCCGCATTTTCTTAATATTGAAAAAACTACTTTTGATTGTCAGTCTTGTGAATTGGCTAAGCACTGTAGAACTAATTATGCCCCTAGTCGTAGTCGAAATTTAAATTGCTTTGATTTGATACATTCTGATGTCTGGACTGCTCTTATTTGCTCTGTGAATGCTTTTCAGTATTTTGTCTCTTTTATTGATGATCACTCGCGTTATACTTGGGTGTACCTCGTGAAAAAGAAGAATGAAGTTTCAGAAATATTTCAGTTATTTTATCATCATGTGCAGACTCAATTTGATACTAAAATTAAGATCCTTATGAGTGATAACGGAGGCGAATACACATGCAGTGACCTTCAGAGGTTCCTGGGAGAGCATGGCATTACTTGCCAAACTTCATGTCTGAGGACTTCTCAACAGAACGGGGTAGCTGAAAGGAAGAATCGTCATATCTTGGAGACCACTCGCTGTCTGTTGCAAGAGATGCATGTTCCTAAGGGCTATGTGATGAAGGTGTTCTTACCTCCGTATATCTTATTAATCGGATGGCTACTGGTACTTTGGGGGGAAAGTACCCCCTAAAGCTTTTTTGCCCAAATATGTCTCTATTCTGTCTTCCCCCCCCCCCCCAAAAAAAAATTTTGGATGTACTGCTTTTGTCCATATTTTGGGGCCTCATAAGGATAAGTTGGGCCCACAAGCAATAAAATGTGTCTTTGTGGGATATGCTGTCAACCAAAAGGGGTACAAGTGTTATTCTCTTATTTTTCGAAGAAGGTTTATCTCAAAGGATGTCACGATTTTTGAAAATACTCCCTATTACTCAGATGAGGGAAAGGTTATCACATTTCAGGAGAAGAGCAAAGATGATAATGATATGGTGTCACCTCTTCTTATTTCGGTTGATGTGTTTGCTCCGGGATGTGTGGATATTCCTGTTAGAGAGGATATTCCTGTTAAAGAGGATGTTCTTCCCAAGGAGCTACGTGTGTACAGAAGGAGGAAAAACTTCAGGTGTACCAGAGAAGGAAACATAGAAATCTTGGTCAAGAATGTCTCACTCATGCTCCACCACCCACCACCACTCCGCCAGATCCGAGCAACAACATCACTCAGGAGACCACTTCTGCGCTGCAAGTTCACAGCGGTCGGACTAGATATCTCATAGATAAGTATGTTGGGTATAATTCTATCTCTCACTCTTTGCAAGCATATCTTGTCTTTGTTTCCTCTATTTCTATCCCTAACAGTTTTTTAGAGGCTATCGTGTGTCCTCGGACGAAGGCCATAGAGGAGGAGATGAATGCTCTCCAACGTCAAAAAACATGGGAAATTGTTCCTATCCCACATGGGCGTCGTCCTGTCGGATGCAAATGGATATATACAACTAAATTTCTTCAAGATGGAACTCTTGATAGATATAAGACATGATTGGTTGCTAAAAGCTTTACTCAGGTTGATGAAATTGATTTTCAAGAGACATTTGCCCCTGTCGCTAACCTGAACTCCGTCAGAATCTTAGTGTCCATTGTTGCTCATAAATCTTGTACGTTACATCAGCTTGATGTTAAAAATGTCTTCCTCCATGGTGATTTACAGGAAGAAATTTATATGACGCCTCCCCCTGGTATGGATGTTCCTGCAGGACATGTGTGTCGCCTTAAGAAAGCCTTGTATGGACTCAAACAGTCGCCTCGGGCCTGGTCTGGAAGTTAAGCGACAAACTTGTTCATCTAAGCTTCACTCGTTGCACTTCAGATCACTTCGTCTTTGTCTACAGAAATGAAGAATGTACTACTATTCTTGTTATCTATGTGGATGACATTATTATCACCGGAACTGATGAACACCACATTACTTTGGTAAAAAAGGAATTGGTTTCTGCCTTTGAAATTAAGGATTTGGGAATTCTTAAGTACTTTCTCGGAATTGAGATCGCTCGATCTGCGGGGAAGATTATGATTTCTCAGCGTAAATATGTCTTGGATCCTCTTAAAGATGTTGGATATTTGGGTATCAAACCCGTGGATAGTCCTGCGAATCCTAATTATGACATTCACAAGGAGAATTCTTCCGATCTTGAGAGGAAGTCAGAATATCAACGTATTGTTGGAAAGTTGATTTATTTGACTATTACCAGATCTGTTATCTCTTTTGTTGTGGCTTGGTAAGTCAATTCATGCACAACCCTAAAGTTCATCAATATCAAGCTGTCCTGCGGATTCTCAAATATTTAAAAAGGGACCCCGGAAAAGGCATTCTCTATCAAGATCATGGTCATTTTAAGGTCCACGGGTACTGTGATGCTGATTGGGCAGTCTCTTCCTCGGATAGAAGATCTACAAGTGGATATTCTATCTATGTTGGTGGCAATTTTATTTCCTGGAGTAAAAAACAAAATGTTGTTGCCCGTTCCTCCATAGAAGCCGAGTATCGGGTTATTGCTGTCACTACCTGTGAACTCATCTGGGTTATGTCTTTATTGGGGGAGATGGGCTTCTCTGTTTCTGAAGCAATGGATCTTTACTGTGATAATCAAGCGGCTATCCATATAGCTAACAACCCCGTCTTTCATGAGAGAACCAACACGTTGAAGTCGACTGTCACTTCATTCGGGACAAAATCCAAGACAAGACTATTACTGTGGTGTTTGTGTCATCTGAGGATCAACTTGCTGACATTCTCACGAAAGTTATTTCTGGGAAATATCTTCAGTCTTTCTCGCTCAAGCTCGGGATGTTGAATGCTTACGGTGTTAGCCTGAGGGGGATGTTATGAGTCAAACTAACTTGGGTTCACCAGGTGGTGACCAGATCTTAAGGAGTGGCTAATCATATAAAGATTTTATTTTATTCTACGGAGGGGCACGGACAGAGAGAATTGAACCCTAAGGTAATTTTCTCGATCTCAACAGCAAGTACGCGTCAAATTGTATTTGAAACATACATTGTCGGGCATTAAATTGTATTCAACATATATGTTGTCGGACGTCAAATTGTATTCAACATATACGTTGTTGGACGTCAAATTGTATTCAACATATACGTTGTCGGACGTCAAATTGTATTCAACATATACGTTGTCGGACATCAAATTGTATTTGATGTTCGTCGAATATTATTCTGAGTATAAGGAACCTGAGAGTTTTTTCTTGTTGCAGGAGATTTTTCCATTATATTCTTCTAAGTTTATGTAGGTATCTGTTATGATGAGCGACAAGTCCAACCCGCGTTGGGTCCGCAAGTACCAGAAATGTGTACATGCGGCGGAGGCGTGATGATGTCTGCTATCTTCGTCTATCTTATTTTATGTTGTAGTATTTTTAATAGTACAATTTTTGTATTTGCCCATATGTCAAAGCCCAAATAGGGGGCAACTTGTGACTACTTAATGGGTCGGCTAGGCCTTGGTTTGTTATGCAAGTATTAATCCAAAATCTCTCTCTCTTCCTTTCCCCTCTTCATATCTCTCTCTATCCCGTTGAAACCCCATCGCGTGACCTAGCACCGTTCGGTGTTCCTGTCCCGCGATCAATCGCAGCTCCTCCGTCGCCACCATAGCGCCTCCCGGTCAAAGGAAGGGAGAATCCCCTCCTCCGGCGCACCAGCAGCCATTGAGGCCACTCACGAGATCTCAATTGAAAGCCCATAACATCTTGGTATCAGAGCCAAACGTCGGTGACTTCTTACCCGACACTTCTTCCACTCCCGTTCATCCTCCCAGCCCCTCTGTGACAGCCCCGTGGCTTAGCACCTCCGCAGGCCTTCTGCCGAACCCGTCGACTGCCCAACCAGGCCTCCTTCCGATGGATGACGGTGGTCCGTCCCTATCCCAACTCATGGAAATGTTCCAATCCATGCTCACAACCCAAAACACAAAAATGGAGCCCCTCAACGCCCGCCCTGATGCTCTACAGGGTGTGTCGCCTCCTCCGCCCCTAACACGGACGACTATCCTCAGACAAGTTGGGTGGACTCCGCTAAACCTCGCTCGGACAATCCCCCTACTCCTGTTCCGTCCAGATGGATTTTTCTCATTTACGATGGTCGCGAAGATCCCTTGTCGTGGCTTACCCGTTGTGACATTTTTTCCGCCAATCAACACCCTCCGGATGACGAACGCGTCAACATCGCCTCCTTCCACCTACTTGGTCCGACGCAGTTGTGGTTCACTCAACTTATGCGCGAACACCCTCATTCTTCGTGGGCGGACTTAAGCGCGGCCTGAATCGTACGATTTGGTCTCACTCTACTCGGAAATCCACTGGGAGACCTCGTAGCCCTCAAGCAAGCAGACTCCATCGACACTTATTTTGAAAAATTCCAGATCTTATTATCAAGGGCAACGTCCATTTTACCGGAGCAACAAGTTCTCCTCTTCACCGCGGGTCTTCATGAACGGTTACGCTGAGATGTGGAGTTTTAGACGCCGCATGATCTCACTACGGCTATGAGACTCGCACGAGCTTGTAAACGACTGCTCTTAGATTGGCTGACATTGGGATGCCGAGGCTACTAGGCACCCCCACCCCGCCAGTACATCCGACAAATCTCCAACAGTGGAAGTCTCGGTCCGGCCTACATTCCGCCGTTGCCTATCCCGTCCAGAAATGGTCGCCGATCGTGAAAAAGGCTTGTGCTTCAATTGTGAGGAGGCTTTCACGCCAGGACAACGGTGCAAACGCTTATTTTGGCTAAAAGCATATGATTTGTCTGATGACGATGCGGAAGGGGACGACGAACCGGGAATACTCTCCATTCATGCTATTGCAAGTCCCCACGAGGGACAAACCATCCAGATGTTTATATTGATCGGTGGGATCCAACTACTAGCTCTCATGGACTCCAGTAGCACCCATAGTTTCATTCACCACACACGGCGTTTTGATTGGGCCTTTCGTTTGCCCCTCGCCAGCACGTCATGGTCTCCCTGGCCAATGGCCAACAGATGACGTGCCCCGGAGTTTGTCGCAAGGTGAACCTTCTGGTGGACGGGTACACCTCACAGGCCGACCTATTGTGGATCTTTGAGGCTTTGAAGTGGTTTTGGGAGTTTGTTGGCATCGCACCTTGGGACCCCTCACATGGGATTTCGACTGTCTCACCATGTCTTGGTATCCGGACTCTCGTCTAGTGCAGTGGCAAGGTCGGGCCCCTGGGCCGCTCTCTTCCTCCTCGGTACAGACCGAGATGTTTTCCCCTACTTGTCCGGTTGGGGATGGCCACCCTTTCGACCTACCGGATCTCATGCAGTCGTTCGCCGACATATTCAGCACTCTCAATGGCCTTCCACCTTGCTGCCGCCAAAATCATCGTATCTGCCTCCATCCAAGGATGGACCCAATTGTGGTGTGACCGTACCAATACCCCTTCCATCAAAAGGATGAAATTGAACGTCGGTGTGAGCTCCTCCTCCAACAAGGACTCATCCAGTGCAGTGTGTCCCCATTTTCCTCTTCGGTCCTCTTAGTGCACAAGGACAACTCATGGCGACTTTGCGTGGACTACCGAGCCTTTAATGCTCATACAGTCAAGGACAAATTTACAATACCCGTGGTGGAAGAACTCTTCGATGAATTGCATGGAGCCATATTTTTGTCTAAATTGAATCTGCCTTCCAGATTTCATCAAGTCCGCATGGCTGCCACCGACGTAGAGAAGACCGGTTTCCGTACCCACTACGGCCATTTTGAATTCTTGGTCGTGTCATTTGGGCTTACGAACGCCCCTTCCACATTTCAGGCTCTTATGAACGAGGTACTCCACTCTCTCTTACGAAAATCCGTTCTAGTTTTCTTTGACAATATCCTTATCTACAGCAAGCCCTGGACGGAGCACATGCAACACGTCCAAGTGGTCCTCGAATTGGTTCGGTCTCATCAGTTGGTCCTCAAGGCCTCCAAGTGCGCCTTTGTCCAAAGCTCCATGGCCTACTTGGGACACATTGTTCACGGGTTGGGGGTTTTCGCCGATCTGGAAAAATTAAAAGGGGTGGAGGCACGGCCCCTTCCGCGGTCCCCCACCGATCTTCGCGGCAACCTTCGCCTAACAGGCTATTATTCACGTTTCATTCGTGCCTGCGGCACCTTGGCCGAGCCATTGGTAGCACTATTAGGCAAGAATGCGTTCGCATGGACGGAAGCGGCGACCCAAGCCTTCTTCCTACTGCAAGATGCCTTAATGTCAGCCCTGGTTCTCTGTCTTCCTGATTTTTCCGTGGAATTCCAAGTGGAGTGTGAAGCGTTCGAGACAGGTTACGGATCTGTCCTCCAATAAGAGGGACACTGAGAGACTTAAGTTTCAAGAATAGCTAAATCACCTAGGGGGTGAATAGGTTTCTGAGTATATTTAACTTTCTTTGGGATTTAGGTCTGTTGAGTTAGCTTAGTTAGCTTGCTTTAAACAACACACACAAGGTTTATAGTGGTTTCCCAGATTATGGGTACATCCACTGTCCCTCTCACCTATCTAACAGTGTGTTAGACAAGGCACTTCGCCAAACTCGGCTCCAAAGAGCTTACAACACAGATCCCGCAGGATCTCTCAGTCTCCTCCAAGACCTACAGCTCGAGCACAAAGCCCTACCACTCAGAGATGTTATCTCCTACAACTCAGGCACACAGGCTCTACCTCAGACTTGAGCACAAGTCCAACACTCAGGCTAGGAGGATAGCCCTACAACTAAGATCCGCACAAGGATCCTACCTCAGGCACACAGACCCTACACTCAGATCCACACAGGGATCCTACCTCAGATTCACAACTTGAATCCTACCTCAGCCTTTATAAACTAGGCTTACATTCAGATCCAAAGGATCCTACAGATAGAAAATAAGGTTGGTGATGATTTGACTCCAAAGAAATGTTCTTTGAGCCTTCTGCTTCCTGAGTTGAGAAAAACTCAGCTCTAACTTCTTCACAACAACAAGAAAATGATCTTCAGGAAATATCTGCTTGAACTGTGAAGATGTTGTTGCAGCTAGGGTTAGCCCTTGACTGCTTCTTCTTTCTCAGAGAGCTTTTCTGAACTTGCTGTTGCAGGTGAGAATCGCAACAGCTAACTTGTTGAACTCTTAGATCAGAAGTTTGAACTCGTTCTTCCGGCTCTGCAACAATATCGCAAGGAAGAAGACGAAGTCTAGAGCTTTTCCAAAAGTTAATTTTTCTTTTCTGATCTATCTTTTTTTATCTTCCGTCGTCCAACATCTTTTTGACCCATGGACCCACTTGGATTTGTTAGCTGCAATCTTGCTTTTGCATTAAATGTAGTACATAGGCGTGTGGCGTCGTTTGTCGCGTACTGTACACTTCCCGCAACAATTTTGAATTTTGCTGACGTCAGCATCTGTGAACTTAGCCAAATTCAGATAATTCATCTCAGGCATTGAGCGCATTGAGTGAACAGCATTCACTTAGCGCAAAAACACTTAGCCAAATAATCTGCACTGTCGGGTGTTGAGTGAACCTTCATCACTTAACGCATTTGGACTTAGCCAATACTTCTGCACAGCTAAGCATTGAGTGCGTTGAGTGAGCCTTCACCACTCAACGCTTCTGTACTTGGTTGATTTTCATCTTTATGAATGCGTTGAGTGAGTTGTCTTCACTCGACGCTTCCTGCCCTTGCCTATATTCTTGATGAGGCGTTAAGTGAGTTGTCTTCACTCAACGCTTCTGTACTTAGCCGATTTCCATCTGTTGAGTTGGCGTTGAGTGAACTATCTTCACTCAACGCTTATGTACTTAGACAGTTTTTTTGTCTCCTTATGAGGCTTTAACTGCACGAGCTTTACTCGACGCTTCTTTCTCTGGCGTTGAGTGAGTTGTCCTCACTCAACGCTTCTGAACTTAGCCAGAAATCTTAGTTGTCAATGCTGAAGCTTTAACTGTCTGAGCTTTACTCGACGCTTGTTTCTTCAGGCTTTGAGTGAGCTGTCTTCACTCGATGTTTCTGGACTTAACCAGAAATCTTGTTTGTCAATGTTGAAGCTTTGACTTTGTTGTCTTTACTCAACAGTTCTTGTTGTATGGCGTTGAGTGAACTGCCTTCACTCAACACCTGTGCACTTAGCCGCATATCTGTTTTGCAAACTGCTGGGCTTTGACTGTCCTGTCTTTATTCAACGCTTCTTATTGTATGACGTTGAGTGGACTACCTTCACTCAACGCTTGTGCACTTAGCTACATATCTGCTTTTCAAACTGTTGGGTTTTGACTGTCCATGCTTTACTCAGCGCTTTTTGACATCTGGCGTTGAGTGAACTGGTTTCACTCAACGTCTGTGTACTTAGACAAATTTCTGTCTTTCCAGCATTCTTCCTTAACATCTGGTGTTGAGTTAACTGGCTTCACTCAACGCCTATGGAGTTAGACAAATTTCTGTCTTTTCAGCATTCTTCGTTATGTCCACATGTCATTGTCACTTAGACAACCTGTCTAATCATTGTTTTAAAGAACATCTTGCACACATTGAACTTAAAGCATGCATCAAATACATTTATGTGTATACCATTGACTTGTTTGACTTCTACAAATCTGGGACATTGTGATCAATGGACCTAACAATTTCTCCATATTTGTAGAGGTCAAAATCTCTAGTCAAAACTCTTAATCAATGATATACACCAACATATGCAGCAGATAAATCATTATATTTATATTTGAAAGAGAGTAACAAGTATAAGTTATTGGTTACCACAGTTTCCCTGTCTGCATGCCCTGATCATGATACCACCTGATCATTGTCTTCTCCCCCTTGATCATGTTCCTCCCACTTGATCATGTTCTTCTCCCCCTTTTTGACTTCTTCAGAAATAACCATAGTCAGGGAGGTGCTGGCCTTGACTATTTTCCTGACAGCTTTGTCTTCTCAGCAGCAGCATTCAGAGTTAATCTCTTCCTCAGTCTGTGCATTGTCCTTAGGATATACAGATCAGTAGTGTTGATCTTGGATTCCACTGTTGCAGCTGCTTACTCCTTCTCAACAGGAAGCTGAACCTGTTCCTGCAAGTGTTGGACTTGCTCCCCCTCAACAGGAGCATCTTGACTTGTTCTCCCTCAACAGGAACATCTTTTATCATCCTCTCTGATAGACACTTTAGTCTTTTTCAATCTTGATACCATTGAATGTCCTAACAACCTGCAAGAAGAGTAATTCCTGCAACAAAAAAAAGTAAGAAGCAACTGAAGTTATACCAAATTCAACATACTCAACTCAAACTTGAAGGTGTTGAACTTGACTTCATTTAGTAGCTTAGTGAAGATGTCAGCCACTTGCTTGTCTGTAGGGACAAACTCAAGACCAATATCTTACTTTTTCACATGCTCCCTAATGAAATGATACCTAATCTCAATATGCTTAGTCCTTCTATGAGAGACAAGATTCCTATCAATGAAGATTGCACTAGTTGAATCACAGTACATGGGGGTGTTACTTATCTTGATGTTGTAGTCCTGGAGCTGATGTTAGATCCACAGCAACTGTGCACAACAACATCCTACTGAGATATACTCTGACCCAGCTGTTGATATAGTCACACTGGTCTGCTTCTTGTTGCTCCAAGACACATCTTCCTCCCAAGAACTGACAGGTGTCTGATGTGCTTTTCATGTCCTCTTTACACCCTGCAAAATCTGCATCTAAATAGCCTAATAGATCAAAATCCCTATCCTAAGGTACCATAGGCCAAGATCTGGTGTGCCCATAAGATATCTCAAAATTCTCTTAGCAGCAGAGTAGTGAGATTCTTTAGGGCTAGCCTGATATCTAACACAAACACATGTAGCATACATGATGTCTGGCCTACTTGCAGTAAAATATAGGAGGGAGCCAATTATCTCTCCATACAAAGTTTCATCAACAGGTTTCCCTGCCTCATCTTTGCATATAGTCATACTTGACCGCATGAGAGTTTTCATTATGGAGGCACTCTCCATTCCAAACTTCTTAATTAACTTCTAGTGAACTTAGACTGGGATATGGACAATCCATCTTCAGTGTGCCTTACTTGGAGGGTCAAGAAGAACTTAAGCTCACTCATACTGCTCATCACAAACTTCTCTTGCATAAGTTTGGCAAACTTCCTGCAAACGTTGTCATCAGTAGACAAAAAAATTATGTCATCTACATAAATTTGGACTAGAATGATCTTGCCCTTAGATTCCATTAGGATTAGAATCTTGTCTATCTTCCCCCTTTGAGAATTTGTTCTCAATGAGGAAGCTAGACAAGATCTTATACCAAACCCTATGAGTTTGCTTCAACACATATAGAGCTTTCTTAAATTTATACACATGATCAGGAGAGTTAGAATCAACAAAATCTGATGGCTGCTCAACATAGACTTTTTTCTTTAAGTCACCATTCAGGAAGTCTGAATTCGCATCCATCTGGTAGACTTTGAATCCCTTGTGTGAAGCATATGAAAGGAATAGTCTGATAGTTTCTAATCTGACTACTGTAGCAAAGGTTTGATCAAAGTCAATACCTTCTTTTTGTTTGTATCCCTTAGCCACCAGCCTAGCATTGTTCTTGATTATAACGTCATTTTCATCAATCTTGTTGCTGTAAATCCACTTCGTTCCAATGACATTATGTCCTTGTGGTCTGGGAACCAACTTCCAGACCTTACACCTCTTAAACTGGTTCAGTTCCTCTTGCATTGCCACAATCCAGAACTGGTCTATGTTGGCCTCTTCAAATTTATCGGGCTCAACTTGTGATAGGAAGCTTGAATACAATGTTGTGTTGAGACTTCTGTTTCTGGTCATGACTCCTTGGCTGGCTTCACCAATGGTCTGATGTCTGGGATGATCCCTTAAATGTCTGACAGCTTGAGGCAATTTTTGTTCAGCATCTTGAGCTTCAATGGTTGTATCTTGCTGATCTTCATCCACATCACGTGTGCCTTGTACTCCTTCTGGAATGCACACACCTTCATCTTCATCTTGGACTATTGGAGCAACTTCCTTGACGGTTAGCTTGTCCATCAACAGCTTTATACCTGCAGGTCTAGATGAAGAACTAGGCAGCTCATTGTTAATCATTGTATACTCATCAATTACTACATGTACAGACTCTTTTACAACTTGATTTTTCAAGTTGTATATCTTATAGATCTTGTTATGATTGTTGTACCCAACAAATATCTCATCATAGGACTTGTCAGCAAACTTAGTCACATAAGACTTACCATTATGGAGCATATAGCATTTGCTACCAAAGATCCTGAGATAGGCCAGGTTTGGTTTTCTGCCCTTCAAGATCTCATAGGGAGTCTTCTTGTGGCTCTTGGTGATAGAAGCTCTATTTAGGACATGACATGTAGTATTTACTGCATCAACACAGAAATATTTTGGGCGAGATGTGTTACTTAGCAAAGTCCTACCTGATTCTATGAGAGTTCTTTGTTGGGGTGTTCTTGGAGAAGAAAATTCTTGATGAATCTCTTGTTCTTCACAGAATCTTGTCATGCATTCAGACTGTAATTCAGTCTCATGATCACTTCTGATTTTGACCACAGTACTGTATAACTCATTCTAAATCTGTTTGACAAAAGTTTTGAAGACATCAAGGGTTTCAGACTTTTTCTTAAGAAAAAAAACTCAAGCAAATCTAGAAAAGTCATCAACAAGCACAAGGGTGTAGACTTTCCTACCTATACTATGAACTGACATAGGACCAAATAAGTCCATATGCAGGAGGTATAAGCACCTCACATAGTCTTTAGTCTCAATGCATTTGAAGGAAGCATTGGTCTGCTTGTCCTTTTTGTATGCAGAGCAGATACCCTTCTTAGTTCATTTCATCTTAGGACCATTCCTAACTAGCTCTTCACTAAAGAGCTTACCAATAGTCTTATAGTTCAAATGAGCTAGCCTCTTGTATCATTGGACACAGTATAAGACTTTCTCATTTGTAACTAGGCATATAGGAGAGTCTATATCCAAACACAGAAAATTTAAGCAATAGACATTTTCACTCCTAGTGTCTGTCAAGATGACCTCTTGGTCACTTGACCTCTTAATATGACACTCATCCTTGTGGAATACAATGACATGACCTAGATCACATAGCTAGCTTATGTTTATCATGTTATGTTGCAAACCTTCCACATAAGCCACTTCTGTGATAGTGACTATGTCATTAGTGATCTTATCATATCCCTTGGTGACTACTCTGTCTGAACCATCAAAAATTACTTTAGCTCCATCCTTCACTGTAGTGTACTCCTTCAAGTTCTTCCTACTCCATTCATATGTTTGCCGCCTGGAACATTCACTTTTCAAGTATCATATAGGTGTATGAATACTTGGACTATCCTGCAAAACATATTTTCTTTTACCTTAGAACCCCAATAGATATTGGGTCCTTGGTTCTGGTTTGCCTGAAAATGAACCTGTCTTCCTGCAGATTTTCTGACAGGAAGACTAACTTTTGCTCTGGGCACATTAGGATTGTGTCAACAATCTAAGACAAAGTGGCTCACTTTGCCACAACATCAACACTCACGAATATTGTACCATCTTTTCTGAGCAGGTCTGGTAGCATAGGCTGACAGCAGCTCTTTGTTCAGAAGGAAAAGTAGCAGCCTTCTTCAGGTTCCTTTTAGCAAGGATCTGACTGAAAGTGAGTCTTCTAGTAGACTTATTTGGCTTGCTCTGAATGTCATTAACAGTAGTCTTCTTTGTAGAGAACTAGCTCTTGATAGCAACAGAGATAGCCAAATCAGACTTACTGATAGACTTACTCTTGGTCTGGGTCTTTGATGGATGGCCTTGAGAGTTGGCCACTGCCACATTCTTGAGAGTGAGGGCTGGAGCATCAAATACAAATGGTCCATGATGGGTCATTTATATTTCTGCATGGGGAGCCTTAAAGGCACTCAACCTCATTCCCTTTCTCCTTCCATTGGAAAGTACATTTGTATTCTTCCAGGAAGAATTTTCATTCTTCCAGGAAGAATTTTCATTCTTCCAGGAAGAATTTTCATTCTTCCAGGAAGAATTTTCATTCTTCCAGTGACTATACATGTTGTCCTGGTCATACCTGTCAGAAGGGAGCATTATCTTTTCAATGGTGATGGGAGGCTGAACTGGAGCTTTTCCCTTTCCTTTGAAAGGGGCAGCTCAAGTGTTTCCCTTAAATCCTAAGCCTCTCTTGTTTCTCTGAGAGGACTCAATTATGAGCAACACAGACTTGGGTTTACAGTAACTAGCCACAATCCTTTTCTTCCTCTGGAGTTTCCCTTCAAGATCCCTAATAAGATTGTCCTTGTATCTAATGGTTCCAGTCTGGATGATTATGATGTTTCTCAGTTGGCTAACTTCCTTTATCTTCTGCTCCAGCAAGGATGCTGACTCAGACTGCAGGGAAGCAGCAAACTGTAGGGATACAATCTTCTTTGCTTGCTTTTGGCAAACTTCTTGCTTCTTTTTAAGGCATCCATAAGGGCACCATACATATCAATCTGTTGATTGATATCTTCCTCAGATTCTGAGCACTCTTGACCACTGGAAGAAGATGCACTAGAATTGGGACTTGTCTCATATTCTGAATCAGATGATTAGCTAGATAGAGAGTGTACCTTAGCTGGATCAGGCTGATCCTGACAGGATTCTTCATCTAACATTGTCATCAGCCCATAGCAGCTGTTGTCATCTTCTTCTTCAGAGTCTGAATAATATGAGTCACTCTGACTCCAGCTTTTCTTAGTCTTGGCTATGAAGTTCTTCTCCTTCTAGTCCTTAAGATGGTGATGCTTCTTCTCATCAGACTCTTTTCTCATGACTGGGCAGTCAGCCATTACATGTCCAGGTTTATTGCAGCAATAGCAAACAACTTTAGAAGAAACTTGTTTACTGGGTTTAGATTCATACATGTCTCCCTTGGAATGTTTCTTCTCTGCCCTGTAATAGTCTTTCTTGTGATGAGAGGAGGAGGAAGGTCTGCTCCACCACTGCTTCTTCTTCATCGGCTTCAGAAACTGCCTAGAAAAGGCAGCAAATTCTTCATCAGACATGTTGTTGTCTGAGGAACTTGGCTCTGTGCTGTCTGATTCAGCTGGCCTCCTTAAGGGAGAGGCAATCCTCTCCCTGCTCTTCTTAGACATCTCAGCTTTGAAGGTCACAGTCTTTTTCTTGGCCTGGGAACTGGCAGCATCCTCGTTAGCCTTCTGGAGTTCAGCTGCATCTCATGGAATAGCAGCTTCCCAAACAGATTTTGTGGTAATATGTTGGTCAGATTGTCAATTTCTCTGATGGCACAGATCTTGATGTCTCATTCTTTGTTAAGCGATCTCAAGAACTTGTCATTCAGCTCATAATTAGAGAACTGTCTGTCATCGGTGATCAGACAGTTCACTATCTTGAAGAACTTCTCATAGCAATCAGATATGGAATCCTTATTCTCTTTCTTGAATGCTTCGTACTCTTGATTTAGGAGGGATTTCTTATCATCCCTCACCTCCTCTGTCCCTTCCATGTAGACAACAAGAGAATCTCACATCTCTTTGGCTGTCTTGCAGTAGACCAAGTTCTGGATGGTTGAATTATCTATGGCACTAACAATGATGTTTTGTGCCCTCTTATCCATAGTAGTCAATATGACCTCATCCTTGGCTCATCTCTGAATACTTCTTGGGTGTCTGGATAGTTGCATCCAGAGCTGAGACTTTCATGGGGATGAAAGGTCCCTCTTGAACAGTTATGAAGATCCTTAGGTCAGATAATTCCATGAAAAGTCTGACCCTCTCCTTCCAGATTCAAAAGCTTTCCTTCTTGCAGATTTGAAGTTTCATGAAACTCAGCTCCTTATGGTTCTCTCCTCAACCCATAAGTACTCTACTTTTAGCTACCCTTTAAGATCTACACAAACTGTTAAGTCCTTTTTGAGTAACCTCGCTCTGATAACACGTGAGAGACTTAAGTTTCAAGGATAGCTAAATCACCTAGAGGGATAGTGAATAGGTTTTTGAGTATATTTAACTTTCTTTGTGATTTAGGTGTGTTAAGTTAGCTTAGTTAGCTTGCTTTCAAGAACACAAACAACACACACAAGGTTTATAGTGGTTCTCCAGATTATGGGTACATTCACTGTCCCTCCCACCTTTCTAACAGTGTGTTAGACAGGGCACTTCTCCAAACTTGGCTCCAAAGAGCTTACACCACAGATTCCGCAGGATCTCTCAGTCTCCTCCAAGACCTACAGCTCGGGCATAAAGCCCTACCACTTAGAGAAGTTCTCCTACAAATCAGGCACACAGGCCCTACCTCAGACATGAGAACAAGTCTTACACTCAGGCTAGGAGGATAGCCCTACAACTCAGACTCACACAAGGATCCTACCTCAGGCACACAGGCCCTACACTCAGATCCACACAGGGATCCAACCTCAGATTCACAACTTGAATCTTATCTCAGTCTTTATAAACTAGACTTACACTCAAATCCAAAGGATCCTATAGAGAGAAAATAAGGTTGGTGATAATTTGACTCCAGAGAAATGTTCTCTGAGCCTTCTACTTCCTGAGCTGAGAAAAACTCAGCTCTAACTTCTTTACAGCAACAAGAAAATGATCTTCAGGAAATACCTGCTTGAACTGTGAAGATGCTGCTGCACCTAGAGTTAGCCATTGACTGCTTCTTCTTTCTCAGAGAACTTCTCTGAACTTGCTGTTGCAAGTGAGAATCGAAACAGCTAACTTGTTGAACTCTTAGATCAGAAGTTTGAACTCGTTCTTCCGGTTCTGCAACAATGTCGCGGGGAAGAAGACGAAGTCCGGAGCTTTTCTAAAAGTTAATTTTTCTTTTCTGATCTATCTTTTTTTATCTTCCGCCGTCCAACGTCTCTTTGACCCATGGGCCCACTTGGATTTGCTAGCTGCAATCTTGCTTTTACATTAAATGCAGTACAGAGACGTGCGGCGCCGTTTGTTGCCTACTATAGACTTCCCGCAATAATTCTGAATTTTGCTGACGTCAGCATCTGTGGACTTAGCCAAATACAGACAATTCATCTCAGGCGTTGAGTGCGTTGAGTGAACAGGCTTCACTCAACGCAAAACCACTTAGTCAAATAATCTGCACTACCTAGCGTTGAGTGAACCTTCATCACTCAACGCATTTGAACTTAGCCAATACTTCTGCAAAGCTAGGCGTTGAGTGCGTTGAGTGAGCCTTCATCACTCAACGCTTTTGTACTTTGTTGATTTTCATCTTTATGAATGTGTTGATTGAGCTGTCTTCACTCAACGCTTTCTGCATTTATCTATCTTCTTGATGAGGCGTTGAGTGAGCTGCCTTCACTCAACGCTTTTTGTATGTCTATCTTCTTGATGAGGCGTTGAGTGAGCTGTCTTCACTCAACGCTTTTGTACTTAGCCGATTTTCATCTGTTGAGTTGGCGTTGAGTGAACTGTCTTCACTCAACGCTTCTGAACTTAGACAGGTTTTCTGTCTCCTTCTTCTGAGGCTTTAACTGCGCGAGCTTTACTCGACGTTTCTTTCTCTGGCGTTGAGTGAGCTGTCCTCACTCAACGCTTCTGCACTTAACCAGAAATCTTGCTTGTCAATGCTGAAGCTTTGACTGTCTGAGCTTTACTCGACGCTTCTTTCTTCAGGCTTTGAGTGAGCTGTCTTCACTCGACGCTTCTGCACTTAACCTGAAATCTTGCTTGACAATGCTGAAGCTTTGACTGTCTTGTCTTTACACAACGCTTCTTATTGTATGACATTGAGTGAACTGCTTTCACTCAACGCCTGTTGACTTAGCCGCATATCTGTTTTGCAAACTGTTGGGCTTTGATTGTCTTGTCTTTATTCAACGCTACTTGTTGTATGGCCGTTGAGTGAACTGTTTTCACTCAACGCATGTGAACTTAGTCGCATATCTGTTTTGCAAACTGTTGGGCTTTGATTGTCCATGCTTTACTCAGCACTTTTTGACATATGGCGTTGAGTGAACTGGCTTCACTCAATATCTGTGGACTTAGATAAATTTCTGTCTTTCCAGCATTCTTCCTTGACATCTGGCGTTGAGTGAACAGGCTTCACTCAATGCCTCTGGAATTAAACAAATTTCTATCTTTCCAGCATTCTTTCTTGTGTCCACATGTCACTATCACTTAGACAATCTATCTAATCATTGTTCTAAAGAATATCCTGCACACATTGAATTTAAAGCATGCATCTAATACATCTATGTGTATACCATTGACTTGTTTAACTTCTACAAATCTGGTACATTGTGATCAATGGACCTAACAGACACCCCATCGCATATTTTAGTCGTCATGTTGCCCTCCACCATCGCAAATTGCCGGCCTCCAAATAGGAGTTGATCGGCCTGGCCAAGGTAGTCCAACACTGGCGGCCGTACTTGTGAGACTGCACTTTTACAATCCGCACAGATCATTATAGTCTCAAATATTTATTCGAGCAAACTCCTCGGCTTTGACTTTCAAGTGGAATACAAGGTTGGAGTTTTAAATCGCGTCGTTGACGCCTTTTCTCCCCGGGATGGCTAGCTCTGGCCCTCTCTCTTTGCTATCTCCCTTCCTACCACCAACCTGCCCGACAAGATCCGTCATGAGATACAACTCTCCGCGAGTCTATCTGAACTCCTCTACCGGGCGGTCGAGCACCCCACCGACCCACAGTGAACAGCCCACGAAGGCCTTATTCTCTACCAACACCAGGTTTATGTGAACTCTTCCTCTCCTCCCATTGTCATGGCCGCAGTCATGAAGGCATTCACCGCACGCTTCAACGCCTCCGTGTTGAATTTTTTGGAAAGGAATGCGCAAACATGTGCACGCATTCATCTCGGCCTACGCGGTATGCCAACACAACAAAACAGATCATCTCCTTCCGGCGGGACTCCTACAACCCCTTTTGGTCACTACACAAATTTGGTCCACGTTGTCCTTGGACTTTGTAGAAGGACTGCCCACCACCCAGGGTAAATCAGTTCTAATGGTGGTGGAAAATCGTTTCTCGAACGGAGCCTATTTTATTGCCATGGCACGGCTACTACTAGCTGAAAATGTCCCTCGGATCTTCTTCCAGGAAATCTTCCGCTTACACTGTATGTCGAATGTAACACCCTAATATTTCGCACACTCACTTTGATTTATTTCCCCAATGTTGAAAAAGGCGCATACATGTTACGATTTATTTTGATTAGATTTTTTTTTTTGCTTTTTATTTCGTTTAGTATATTTTATTTACTTTGGGAGTGCCAATAGCCATTTTGGTTGGATTGCTCTTTAAATTATTTGGGCTTGTTGCCTTTGGGTGTGAGCTGATTGGGCTGATTAAATTTATAAGTGAGTTGGCTTGTATAAATGGGCTAGATGCAGTGGGCTGTTAGATATTTAGTGTTGGCAGTTTGTTAAATGCTGGAGGAGTGTGTGCTGGCTGAACCTGTGCTGGATATATTGAGGTGTTGGTTGGGTAGCAATTTGGGTTCGGTTATGAGACATTTGGAGCGGTGTTTGTCGTGACCTTGCCGCTAGCCGCTTACTTCATTGTATAAATCGATCCCGAGCCAAGGCTTCTCCCGCACTTTCATTTCGACGCTGCTCTGTTTCTGTAATTCTCGTCGTCTTCTTCCTACTGCTGCCTTGCGATTAATTGTTGTTACCTCTTCTCCTTCTTCGTCTGTTTCATCTCCTTTCTCTGTGCCTCTAATAGACGGAGCTAGGTCGAACTTCCTGAGCCGTCAGTCGTGCTTTCGTGTCGACGATACCGCTGCTACTGTGTTGATTTCGCCTCTGCTTTGCCGCAGACGCTTTGCTGTCACTTAGGGCTCCTGCTACTGCTGCCTTCTCCTCCAGGGTTTCTTCTTCTCTCTCTGGCCGGCTACTTCTCATCTCCTCTCTTCTTCTTCTTCTTCTTCTTAGAGTTAGGTTGCCGAGAAACTGCACTACCGCTGCCGAGCTTCTGCTCTACCATCGTCGACTGCTTCTCTGTAGTCGCTCTTATTCTTTGTTTGCTGTTACACCGTGAACAGCTAAGTGTCGCTGATTTTGGGGTTTTCTCTGCTACAGCTTGTATCGTGAGTTGTTGTTGTCGTGCGTGTACTGTGAGCTTGTTGCTGTACTATACGGCTGTCACCTCTTCCTTTTCTTCCAGATTAAACGGTAGCTATTTCTTCACTATTATTGGACAGAAAATCGTTTACATTTTTATAAATATGTGGAGGCAAGTTTCATTATTTTTGAGCTACATTTCGTTGAGTTTTCAAGGGGTGGTTTACCCAATTTTTTAGGCTTTGTTGGACAGAATTTTTTAGGGGACAGATGTCCATTTGGGGGCTGGTTTAGTCCATTTCGAGACTTATTTATAGCTGTCCGGCAAAGTTTATAAGTGATTTAACATTTTTGACGTTTCTTTTACTTTTCGAGATTTTTAACGCCTTTTTGAAAACATTACGCTACGAGTATCCAGTGACGCAACCCAGATAAAAAGTGCGTATAATTTCAGTGGTTCCCGAGGCTCAAAAATAAGAGGATGTCGTCACAAGATAACCAAGGCGTCAATGTAAATAAGAGTGTGGATAAAGGCAAAGCCGTGGTGAGTTTCTTATTTCTTGAATTTGTTTTATTCAAGTAATTTTTATCACTGTTTTATTTTCTGACATAAAACTATGCATGTGCATATGAGTTTATTCATTAAGATATCGTTATAGAACAAAATGTGAGCGAGAAAAAAACATGAAGCGATATATATATTTCTGAGTGGATTACTTTAATTAAAAATTACTGTTTATACGACAAGATAAAATTTATTTAAAACTCTGCATAGGGAAATGTGATGGTTTTCGAATCCTATGATGTAAATAGATCTACGGATGGATTCACCAGTATGGGTGAGCCTACGGAAAGCCCTTAAGTGGGTGTGGCCAAAAGTATGTATCATTGGAGCATTTCTCATTTTATGTAACTAAAATTAAGGGGTAATTTAAGGATCGGTGTTGAGATTTGAGAATAATCAAATGATTGATTTATTGTACTATATGCATATTGTTATTATCCTCATTTTCTACATGTACAACGTTTCATGAAATATTTATCTCACAAAGTCATATTATTTATGACTAACTCATTGTGGACCTATTTTTTTAGACAGCAGGAGCGTCTCCCAGTGCTCCTAAGAGGATTCCTCCAGAAGAACTAGTGAAGGTATGGCTAAAGATCTTCATAGGTATTAGAGAGGTTCAACAAAAACGTATGAACTCTTGTAGAGGTCCGTATTGTGATTTTTGTATTGAGTACAAGTGATACTCCCTTTTATTTTCTATTATCGAATGTTGTAATCATAAATAAAGAAATAAAATACTAACGTTGATGTTCTTTGTGCTGTGATATTCAATGTTTCGACTCTTTTATTGAAATGTTGTTTAATTCTTGAAATCATTTAGGAAGACCGAGAATTTGGGTTTTCACACCGAAGACTCTCGTATTAGACCGCGACAAGGTTTTTACTAGCAACTTTTCGAAGGCGCTTTTCATCCTTAGCGGTAACAAGCTCTCTTTTTCATCGGCCTATCATCCTCAATCCAACGGTCAAACGGCGGTCGTGAACCGAACTATGGAGATATATTTGCATTGTCTCACCGGAGATCGTCCCCGCGATTGGCCACGTTGGCTCCATAGATAGAGTATTGTTGCAATACCGCCAACCACATGGCGCTTCACGCCACCCCATTCTGTTTGATTTATGGTCGCGAGCCCCCTCGGCTCTTATCTTATACGGGTGGCACTGCCCTTGTCGACTCAGTCGACCAAGAACTGATGGATCGCGATGAATTCTTAGTGGCTGCCCACACTCGTCTACTCCAAGCTCAACAACGGATGGAGGTCGCTTACAACCGAGGCCACCGAGAGTTAGTTTTCGCCATCAGCGATTGGGTATGGTTGCGCCGACGCCCCTTCCACCAACTTTCTGCCATGAGAACCAGCTCCAACAAGCAAGGGCCGAAGTTTTATGGCCCCTTTCAGATCGTGGGCCGCATTGGTGATGTCGCATACCGCCTCGGCCTTCCCCCGGATGCCCGCATTCACGATGTTTTCCATATTTCTCAGCTCAAGCCCTATGTGGGCTCCCCACCGACTGCAGCCTTTGTTGACATTCTGATCCAGCTTGAGGGCAAGCTCTCTTCAGACGACGAAGGCGATGTTATAATGCGCGACGAGCCCAACCTGCGCTGGGCCCGCACGTACCAGAGACGTCTACATGCGGCGGAGGCGTGACGATGTCTGCTATTTTCGTCTACCTTATTTTATGTTGTGTTATTTTTAATAGTATAATTTCAGTATTTGTCCATATGTCCAAGCCCAAATGGGGGCAGCTTGTGACTACTTAATGGGTCGGCTAGGCCTTGGTTTGTCATGCAAGTCTTAGGCTCCGTTTGGCTTGCTGGTGGTGGTCGTAAACGTATGGGCTAAATCGTCATTCATTAAGGATCATCTAACATACATCATCCGTTTGAACATAAAAGTGGATGAAGTTTCTTAGGTGGGCGTTAATGAATGACAATTTAACCCCCATTTTCATGACTGCCACCACCATTTCAAACGGAGCCTTAATCCAAAATCTATCTTTCTTCCTTTCCCCTCTTCTTATCTCTCTCTCTATCATGTTAAAACCCCATCGCACAACCTAGCACCGCTCGGTGTTCCTGTCCTGCGATCGATTCCTTCGTTGCCACCATAGCGCCTCCTTGTCAAAGGAAGGGAGAAGCCCCTCCTCTAGCGCACCCGCCGTCGCTGAGGCCACTCGCGAGATCTCAATCGGAAGCACATAACAGTATCACAGAGGGAGGATTACTGCTATTATTCAATTTACTACTACTAGGAGGATTTCTTGGCCTTTGTTTTGATGAAGAGAAAACCTCCTTCTGAATTTCTTCGGGGATGGTTTTGCTCTTTCCAAAAACAGACTGCAGATTCTTCCAAGCAAGTGTAACAATTGGATTCTCTTCAATGGAGAAATAAACATCTAAATCCAAATTCTTAAATCTAATGGATAGATTTTTCTGAAATGGATTTCATTCAATGACTTCTTCCATTTAAGCTATCTTTTAGACTAGGTCTCTCGTCTTCCACCAGACCTTCCATTGACCACCACCATGCTACCTCTTTACTCTCGATGAGATCTATCATAATATTTGGGTTTGCCTCTACCTAGTTTATAGCAATTAACCTAGTTTTCTAGGGAAGTTAGTTTTTATTCGTCCTTTTCTTTATTTTCTCTTTTCCCCATAGTTGGCTTTTCCTCAACAAATGTTTGTTATTTTGGATTATATTGACTAGTGCATGATTGTTGAATATTTTGTGCTGCTAAATGAAGTTAATTGTTAATTTTGTGCAGATTGCCAAAACAGGGAGGTAAAACACTTTCTCATAAATGAAATGTCTTACTCTGGCAAGGGAATTATTACTAGAGAAAATATGTACTAAATTTCCTCAAAAAATAAAAAATATGTATTAATTGATCCCAATCACATGATCCAAAAAATGGAAGAAAGTAGTGTGGCAAATAAAATGAGGTACCCAAGGTCAGTTTGGTAAGTTAATCTCTCTCCCAAACTAGATGAGATATAGCATATTCAATAACCTTAGTGACTCAATTCATGCATGAACACAACAACAACAACACTCAAGCCTTTATCCCACTATAGTGGGGTCAGCTATATGGATTCTTTGTCGCCATTGTGCCCTATCTTGTGTCAGAATCTCACTAATGCCTAAGTACATCATGTCATTCCTTATAGTTTCAGTCCAAGTCTTTATTGGTCTACCCCTCCCTTGTTTAACATACCTAGTGACTAGACTCTCACAACGCCTAACAGGTGTCTAATAGTCTCCTTTGTACGTGTCCAAACCATCTTAGTCGAGCTCCTCGCATCTTCTCTGCAATTGGTGTTATCCAGTCTTATCCCTGATACATTCATTCCTAATTTTATTCAGTCACGTGTGTCCACACATCCACTTAAGCATTCTCATCTCCGTAACTCCCATTTTTTGCTCATGTACACAATTCACTGCCAAACACTCAGAACCATAGAGCATTGTTGGTCTCATCGCAGTACAGTAGAACTTGTTCTTAAGTTTTAATGGTACTTTACAATCACACAAGATCCCTGACGTGCATCTCCACTTCAACCAACCCGCTTGGATTTTATGTGTCACATCTTTATCAATATCTCTGTCTTTTTGAACTATCGATCCAAGATATTTAAAACATTCATTACAGGAAATATCTTGATCACCTAACTAAATAACGAAGTCATCTGCCCTTCTTGCAAATTTAAGCACTATATACTCTGTCTTTGTCATTGGTAAGGCATCCTCTTTAACTTCAGTATCTTATTGAAAAAATAAGTAAGCCACAAAATTTCTCCATTCCCTAGACATTTCATACTTCGATGGGTATATCGTCTGGCCCAACAGCCTTTCCATTTTGCATCTTCTTTATAACATCATTTACTTATGATAATTGAATTTTACGATAAAACTTTATGTTCTAATACTAGTCCGATTTACTTAAATTTTTCAAGTTCAACTCATTATCTTTTGTTTCATTATAAAGTTGATAAAAGAATGTTTTTCATCGCTCTTTAATATCTACAACATCCGTTAAAACTGTCTGTTTTATCTTTTATGCATTTTACTTGCCTTAAATCTCGTCTTTTTTTCTCTAGCTCGAGCAATTTTATATATATAACACTCTTCATCTTTGGTATCTAGTCGCTTATAAAATTCTTCATAAGCTTGATTTCTTATTTTACTTCTTTCATGTTTAGCTTCTTTTTTGCGACTTTATACCTGGCTAAGTTTTCATCATTATTACAAGTGTAGAGTGAATTTAGTTGATCCTCTTTTCTCTCGCTTTATCTTGCACTTCCTCTTTCCACCACCAAAATTCTTTATTTGGGGGCGCACGACCTTTTGATACTCCAAGTACATTCTTTTCAGTTGTCCTTAAATGTGAAGACATAATTTTCCATGAGACACTAGGATCAACATAAGGGTCATCAACTAGTTGTTTCATAACTATTGTCTTGAAATCAACCTGTTTTTACATCTTCAAGTTTCACCACTGAATTCATGCATGAACCCAGAGAAAAATATTAACAAGAAATCCATTAAATTCTCCACTATCTTAAGGTCATATCAAGAAAGAGAAGCTGGTTTCAAAAAGGAAGAGATTTTATCTAGAAACTTGTATAAACGGTGATTATATTGGAATATAAATTGAATAAAAAAATACCTCAAAGCATTATACTTTTCAAGAAAGCGATCGAGTAAACATGAAATAAGAAACGACATGTAGTTAGAATTCGTGTTACAACCAAATTCAAGGCTATGGCTCATGATAACTATGAACTACTGTAGTTAGAAACATAGTTATCAAGGCGCGCGCCTAGGCGCGCCTAAGGCGCCGGGCGCACCCAGGCGCAGCCCGCCGCGCCTCAGCATAGCTGAGGCGGGCGATGTGCCCCAGGCGCGCCTCGGCGCGCGCCCAGGCGCGCCTCGGCGCGCGCCTTACAGGCTCCCAGGCGCGCCAAAGGCGCGCCCGGGCCTTTCAAGGTATCTTTTTTAAAAAAAAAATTTGATATGGGCAAAAACATGATCTTAGATGCACCTGAGGCCACCCCCTAGGCGCACTTGGGCGCCCAATTCGCGGAAATTGAGCGAATTGGGCGCCCAATTCGCTGAAATTGAGCGAATTGGGCGCCCAATTCGCTGAAATTCCACGCATTGGGCGCCCAAATCTCTGAAATTCCGCAATTTTCGCTCAATTCCAGAGAATTGGGCGCCCAATTCGCACAATTCCAGCGAATTTGGGCGCCCAATTCGCACAATTCCAGCGAATTGGGCGCCCAATTCGCACAATTCCAGCGAATTGGGCGCCCAATTCGCCAATTCAGCGAATTGGGCGTCCAATTCGCACAATTTCAGCGAATTGGGCGTCCAATTCGCTCAATTTCAACGAATTGGGCGCCCAATTCGCTCAATTTCTTTTTTCCCCAATTTTGCGACTCACGTGTCTCAGGCGCGCACCTGCGCCTTGCGCCTGCGCCTAGGCTCCAGGGACCCTTTGCGCCTCGGTGCGCCTTGCGCCTTTGATAACTTAGGTTAGAAAACATCTTAGACGGTCTCTGAGTTTCAAGAGTGAGAACTACAAAACTCATTGATGATAATAAGTAGCTGATAATATCAAAATGACAGTCTAATACAAAAAGAACAAAGCAAACGTACCATAAAGGAGAAGTTAAATGAGGGTGGGGTTTGATTTGCAGTTTGTACATGTCAATTAAAAATAAAATAACTGATAAACACAGAGGTATTGTCAACAGGAAGACTCCAATAATTTATAGGCAAGCTGAAAATGGAAGTCCTCAAATAACCAACTTGAGAGAAGCGTTGTCAAGGTTGTTCAATCGTGTTTGATTTTTTTACTTTCTTCCTTTTTGACTCCTAATGTAGTGTATTTTTTAAATTTTTTTCCCTCATTTAATAATCACATTTTACGGGATTAATAATGTTTCTTTACAAGTGTTTATTTTTGCCTAACAAATACGTACATTGCTCATATGGCTGGCATGTTGCTTCATGAATTTCATAAGAATATTATTAGAAAAGCCCATGTAAAAGGCCCATTAAATGGCCCATTTTTCCTCTCCTTCTTTAGTCCCACATCATGTATAGGATTTATTCTTCTCTCTTCTCTCCTATATATTTGTATTCTCTCATTGTATTTACATACTGAAACAATACATACAAGCTTTGGGCTCTTCCAACATGGTATCAGAGTCAGGTTGCGTCTAGCCGCGGACTGCCCCTTCTCTGTCCGCCCGGTCTCCTGCGGACTGCCCCTCTGCTTCTGTCCGTCCGGCTACCCTGCGGACTGCATTCCTGTCCGCTCCGGTCTCGTGCGGACTGCCTTCCTGCATCCGCTCCGGTCTCGTGCGGACTGCCCTTCTGATTCCGCTCCTCTTCTCTCCCTCCGTGGTTCCACCCTCCTCAGGCTTCTTATAGCCATCTTCTGCTCTGACTCGTGGGGCCCACCTCTCTCTATCCGCTCCGGACGATCATTCCTGTCCGCTGCGGGCTCTGCTTATATCCGCTCGAGCCTCTTTGCTCGCGGACTGCTCCCTCTAGCTTCTCTCTCTCTCGCTGCGGGCTCTGCTTGTATCCGCTCGAGCCTCTTTGCTCGCGGACTGCTCCCTCTAGCTCGCTCTTTTTTTCTGTCCGCTCGAGCCTCTGTGCTCGCGGACTCTCTCTCTCCGCCTTCTCTTGCGTACTGCTCCTATCCGCTGCGGGCTCTGCTTGTATCCACTGTGCTCTTCTCTTCCAGCGACCTGCCCAGAGTTCGCCGCGACCTCTGCCGCGACCTCTGCCGCGACCTGCCCCAGTTCGCCGCGACCTCTTGCGGACTGCTCCTGCCCGCTGCCGCGACCTGCCCCCAGTTCGCCGCGGCCTCTGTCGCGAACTGCTCCAGCTCTGCTCTCACCAGCTGCGATCTGCTCCACTGAGCGGCGACCTCTTCCAACTCGCCGCGCCCTCCTCTTGCGGACTGCTCCTGTTCGCCGCGGCCTCACTCAACTCGCCGCGACCTCCAGACCGCCGCGACCTCCAGACCGCCGCGACCTCCAGACCGCCGCGACCTCCAGACCGCTGCGGGCCCTCCTTTCTCCCACTGCTTTCCGCGCGGGTTGTTCTCTCCGAGCCCTGCTGTCTGCTGCTCTTCAGTCGCCATGTCCTCCAGCGGCTCCACTACCGCTCAACCCCCTACCGACCACGTGGCTCCTCTCGAACTCCGAGATGAGCTTCGGATTACTACTATTTCTCTCTCTGGCAAGGCCAACTTCATTCCCTGGGTCCACTCTGTCCGCCGGGTCTTACAGGCCAAGGGCCTTGCCCGTCACCTTACCCAGGGCCCACCAACTCCTTCTACTGATGATTGGCTCCGCAATGACGGTCGTGTCCAGACCTGGATCCTGAACTCGGTCGAGGGTGAGCCGTACCAGATGATCATGTATCATGAGACTGCTAAAGCCATGTGGGATGAACTTCATTCGCTGTACTCCGGAAGGACAGCCTTCAACACCTTTTTGACATCCTCACTGATCTTCAAGCCTTGGATGTTGGCAAAGCTCTGGACATGACCTCCTTCGTGGCCCGTGCTAAAACTCTCACGGAAGCCTGGATTCAGCACCAGCCCGCGACTACTGATCTCGCTGCCCAACGCGCCCAGAAGGAGGCTGTTTGTATTGCTATGATTATGGCTCGCGTCCCGCCACACCTGCACAGTATTCGGGCCCAGGTTCTGGCTTCACCCACTACCCCATCTTTCTCTGATGTCTGCTCGATGTTACTTCGCGTACCACCTCCACCGGAGGCTCCTGCACTACCCTCGCCGGCCCTTCTTCAGCAGGCCCTTCCTCCTTTACTCCCACAACCCTCCTTTCCTCGGGGTGGCCGTACGGGCTCCCGTGGGCGGGGCCGTGGTGGCCGCGGACGGCCCAAGTGCACCTACTGCGGCCGGGATGGCCATACTGAAGCCGTTTGTCACAAGAAACATGGCTACCCCCCTCGCCCGCCTACTGCTGCTCTTACCGATAGCTCTCCTCCGACTGGTACGGATCTTGAGGCTCTTCGCCTTCAGCTGCAACAACTCCAGGGGCTCCTCAACCCCCCTTCTGCTTCCCATGCCTCCACCTCCCATGCAGGTATTGTATCCACCTCCGCTGCAGGTACTGCCTGTCTCTCTTCCAGCTCTCGCTGGATCCTGGACTCGGGAGCCACCCACCACATCACTTCCATACGGCCGCCCCAGTTCTCTGCTGCTGCTCACCCCCAGTCTATTACTGTGGCCAATGGGGCGCTTGTCCCGGTCTCCGGCTGCGCGGATCTCCTCCTTCCTCCCTCTCTCTCTCTTCGCTCCGTTCTTTATGTGTCAGCCTCGCCTTTTAATTTACTCTCTGTTGGTCGTCTTACTACTGATATGAATTGCTTTATCACCTTCACCTCTTCTGGTTTTTTGATACAGGATCGGCAGACGGGGATTACCATTGGTAGGGGTCGGCTGCAGAACGGGCTTTACCTCCTCGATGTCTCTCCCACATCCCTTTCCTCCGTTTCCTCGTCTGATTGGCATTGTCGGCTTGGGCATGCCCCTCTACCTATCCTGCAGAAGGCGCTTCCCGACCTTTCTCTTCCTGGTTTTAAATGTGATTCTTGTATTATTGGCAAACAGCCTCGCTCTTCTTATCCAGCTCATTGTACTAGGAGCTCTGCTCCATTTGATTTAATACATTCTGATATTTGGGGACCCTATAAAGTTTCTAGCATTTCTGGTTATCGTTATTTTCTAACATTTATTGATGATTACTCTCGTACTACTTGGTTGTATCTCCTGCATGATCGCTCTGAGCTTCCTCGTGTTTTTCAGGCGTTTGTGTTAGAGACTCGTACGCAATTCTCTACCACCATTAAAACTTTCCGCTCTGATAATGCACGGGAATATACTAGCCACGAGTTTGTCACTCTCTGCGCAAACTTCGGTATTGTTCACCAGACCTCTTGTCCCTACACCCCTCAACAAAACGGGGTCGCCGAACGCAAGAACCGCCACTTGCTCGATGTGGCTCGCTCTCTCATGCTTCACATGCACGTTCCCAAAGTCTTCTGGAACTTTGCGGTGTCCACAGCATGTTTCCTTATCAACCGTCTCCCCTCTCCCGTTCTCCAGAACGCTACCCCCTTCAGCCTTCTTTTTCCCTCCACACCCGCCTTCCCCCTCACCCCCCGGGTTTTTGGATGTACATGCTTTGTCCATAACCTGGGCCCCACTCTTGACAAACTGGATCCCCGTGCGGCCAAACACATTTTTGTCGGCTACTCCCGTACCCAAAAGAGCTATGTTTGCTACTCTCCGGTCACCCGGAAGGTTTCTGTTTCGGCTGATGTTACTTTCCGGGAGGATCAACCCTTCTTCCCTCCTCCTTCGCCACCACTTCTACCACCACCTCCTACAACACCCTCCCTTCCCCGGCCAGTGATCCACGTCCACTCACCTCCCACCATCCCTCCGCCTCCTCCCACCGTTGACCCTCCTCGACCCCAGTTATTCGGGTCTATGCTCGTCGCCCTCTTCCTCCCGTTGCTCCTCTGCAGTCGGCTTCGACCTCGGCTTCTCCGTGTTCTGCTGCTCCGGTGTCGGCCTCTACCGCTCATCCAATGGCGGATTATGTTTCTCTCCATCGCCTCTCTCCACCTCTTCAGGTCTTGGCTACTTCGCTCTCCTCGGTCTCTATTCCTACTTCTGTCCAGGACGCTCTTCAACATCCTGGGTGGCGTGCGGCCATGGAAGAAGAGATGGCTGCTCTTTGGGCCAACCAGACCTGGACCCTGGTACCCCTTCCTCCCGGCCAGAAACCCGTTGGGTGCAAATGGGTTTTCGTCATTAAACATGCTCCTGATGGGACCATTGATCGCCTCAAAGCTCGGTTGGTTGCTCGTGGCTTCACCCAGCAACCGGGGCTGGACTATGACGAGACCTTCTCTCCGGTCGCTAAGCTCAACACGGTCCGCATTCTCCTCTCTATGGCTGTCCATCGCCAGTGGCCCTTGTTTCAACTCGACGTCAAGAACGCTTTCCTGAACGGCGACCTTCAGGAAACGGTTTACATGCAACAACCTCCCGGGTTTGAGACCACGGGGGAGTCACGGGTTTGTCATCTTCTCAAATCTCTATATGGTCTCAAACAATCCCCTCGGGCATGGTTCGACAAGTTCAGCAAAGCTCTCCGGGACATTGTCTTCACTCGCAGCTCGGCTGACTTCTCATTGTTTACTCGTCACCAAGCCACTGGTACGGTTCTCCTGTTGGTATATGTCGACGACATCATTATTACTGGCAGTGACTTGGACGACATACAGGCCGTTTAGCTACATCTGAGCTCCGTCTTCGAAACTAAAGATCTGGGTCCTCTTCGGTAATTCCTCGGTCTGGAAGTGGCCAGACGGTCAGATGGGTTGGTTCTCTCTCAGCGCAAATATTGCCTGGATCTTCTTCATGATGCAGGTTACTCTGGTTGCAAACCTATTAACACTCCCATGGATGCAAATCACAAAATATGTGCTCAGGGCTCAGATTCTGATTCGCTTCTACCAAATCCAGAATATTACCGTCGTCTAGTTGGGAAGCTTATCTACCTAACAGTTACAAGACCTGATATATCTTTCGCTGTGGGACTTGTGAGTCGCTATATGCACTCTCCTCGAAGCTCTCATCTCCAGGCTGTGGAACGCATTCTCAGATATCTTAAGACAGCTCCTGGCCAAGGACTTGTATACAAAACCTCATCTTCCATTCCTACACTAGTGGCATACTCTGATGTCGACTACGCTGGCTCCCTCGACGATCGACGATCTACTAGCGGGTTTTGCACTTATTTTGGAGGACATCTGATTACTTGGCGAAGCAAGAAACAAGCGGTGGTTGCTCGATCCTCAGCAGAAGCAGAATATCGGGCAATGGCTGCTGTGGTCTCTGAACTCACATGGATTGAGAGTCTCCTTACCGACCTTGGAGTTAAACTACCTTCACCAGCTCTCCTTCTTTGTGACAGTCAAACTGCCATACATATTGCCAAAAACCCGGTCTTCCATGAAAGAACGAAGCATATGGAGGTAGATTGTCATTTCATCCGAGAGAAAGTCCACATGAAGAAGATCGAGCTCAAGCATGTTCCGGGTACTGAACAGGTTGCTGACATCCTCACCAAAGCTCTACCTAGTACCCTCTTCTATCAGTGCCTATCCAAGCTTGGCGCATACGACTTGTACGCTCCAGCTTGCGGGGGAGTATTAGAAAAGCCCATGTAAAAGGCCCATTAAATGGCCCATTTTTCCTCTTCTTCTTTAGTCCCACATCATGTATAGGATTTATTCTTCTCACTTCTCTCCTATATATTTGTATTCTCTCCTTGTATTTACATACTGAAACAATACATACAGCTTTGGGCTCTTCCAACAAATATATGGCACTCAAAAATACTCAAAATTTTCCATGGGTTACAATCTGAATAACACTTTTAACTTGTCGGCAAAACGAGTAGTAATGCCTTAACATGGCCATTGTAATTTTATCAAGACAAGAAATTTGAGATTAAAAAGCTTAAATACAATTCTATTGACTAATATTAACGTTAATACTTACAAAAGCTTTAAATGCCGGTCTATGAGCAGCCATCTCATACATACAACAACCTGCATCATCATACACCCAAAAAACAACAAATTTAGATAGCATTCTATAGATTCTCAAAATAAACTCACACGAACCTACCTAAGGACCATATATCAGATTTGAATCCATATGGAATATCAGCAAGAAGCTCTGGGCACATGTAATTTGGTGTACCAACAACCTGATTAAGAGATTAATAAAAAAAATTCGGCATTGGCTCCACATACAAGAATGCAGGGCTATTATAAGAAAAACTGTACCCACTTTGCTTGATGACCAACTGAAGTTATATCTACAGATTGATATACTCAGGTGCTTATATTTTTTTTACTTGAATGTTTTTATTATATTCTTGTTGGTATTTGAATGTAAATAGACATGTATGGGTAACACATGAAAAAATAGAATCTCTTTTACCACTTGGTATCAGAGCCTCTGGTGCTTAGCCCTAATTGTGCGGCCTCCACTTGACTTCCGCTCGCAATCTCCGACCGGCCACTCCTGACGATCTCTTGACCGCTTTCCTCTCTCCGTTTTCGTATGCCGGTCTCCCTCCACAGTCGCTTCAGACATCACTGTTTCCGTCAAGTCAAGCAATGTCGGTTGACGGGATGTGACTTTCGGTGTCCTTCCGGCAGTCCAATTGATTCCAAAATTTGGGAAAATTTTGCTTTGGTCTTCTTATCATTATACTGAATTTCTAGATGACTCCAACGGTTGGATGCTCCCCAAAATGAGATCTAGAAATTTCTCCTTCAAGTGGAAGATGGCTCCTAACTCTGCAATGATGTCTTCTTTGACCAAAGCTCCTTGAAAATTTGTTACATGCAGTACTCCCCCGTTCTCAGGGAGAAGTTAGTTGTCAAGATGGAGGAGGCAAATATATAGGTGTTCTTTGAGTTCTTGAGGATGTCCAAAGACGAAGGATCATCTCAGGCAAAGTCATCATCGGTGAAGCTGGATCTTCCTCCCGTGGAGCTGAAACTTGATGGATTAGCTACATATTTGAGATGGTTGTGTCGGGTGCAGAGGGTTCTATCCAGACAGAACGTGGAGGGCTATCTGACAGGTGAAAAGGGGGAGCTAGAGAAGGACTCGGTTGGGTACATTAAGTGGAAGACTACATATAGTATGTTGCATACTTGGATTCTAAACTCGATGGTCGCGTCTATAGCTATCACGGTGTATAGCATATAAACCATGAGTGATGTTTGGGGGATGTTGCAGAGGATCTATGAAGGAGTCGACAACAATATGAGGGTGTTTCACTTTGAAAGGAAGATAAAAACAGTAACCCAAGGAGAGTGATTCATCTACGAGTATGTTGCAGAACTAGAGCAATTGTGGGTATATTATGATCATTTCTCACCAATTGTGTGTTGAAAAGATCCTAAGTGCACGAAAGAGGAGTGAGATGCTCAGAGAAGGAATATGCACTTTATGAGGGGGTTGATCTCAGCATTTGAGCGAAGGTGTGCAGTGTTGCTAGCTCGGCTGAAGATTTTCTCCCTAGATGAGATGATCTCGGCTGTGATGCAGGAGGAGAGCAGGATTAGGCTCCAGCCTGGTGCATCTGAACTTCCAGGATGAAATCAGCACTAATGGTCACCAATTCAGGTTACACGAGATACAGTAGTGAGACATGATAGTGCTTCAACTGCGGTGAAAAAGGTCATTTAAGGTGGGCTTGTCCTAAGCCACCAAAGGAGCGGGAAGCAGGTGGCCAGGGACAGTTTGGGAGTTGTGGTCGGGGGGGTCACAGAGGTGGTGGACGATGAAAGTGCAAGTTAGATCTGATATACTCTAGAGGGGGTGAATAGAGTATGGTGCTTGCTTAAACACTTTTTACAACTCTTGTTGTATTCCTAAGTGAACAGGGAAGCAAATGACATAAAGTAAACACAGCAACTATCTAATCAAAAAGCAATCACAAACTACAGCCAGAAAACAAAAGAAAAATAAGCAACCAGAAGACACAAGAAGCTATAGTGGTTCCCCAATCAATCTGGGTACATCCACTCTTCTACCACCCTAGGTAGAAATCCACTGCAGGATGAGTTGATCAGGTGTCCTGCCCACCAATGAGCTTTTGATAAGGTGCTCAAAAACCAAACCAGATTTTTTGATCAGATGTCTTGCCACCACTGAGTTTTGACAAGGTCTCAGAAACCAACACAAACTTTTGAAGGGAGTTTGATCAACCCTTTACAGCAGAGAGGGAGAGAGGGATGAGATGATCTTCTCTGTCAACAATCAGAGAGAAGATAATGGATGCTGTCAAAGCTCTCCCTGAGTTCTATAGTTGTTCAGGAAGTGAAGCTTTGCAGTAGGGTGATAGGCCTTCAGAAGATTTGATCTCCAGCAAAAGATGATTTCAGCAACAGCTGAAATGTGTGGTGTCTGGAGTCTTGAATGATGATGGCCTTTGAACACTGGAATCAAGAGGGATCTGAAAATTTCAGTATGTTGATCTCCTTTTGTGATGGTGTTCTTGTATGAATTCTAAGACTGAGAATGTCTGTTACTCTTTCTCTTTCTATTGTTCTTGTTGTAATAGTTGTTGATGATGATGTCCAGCAGGAATTAAAAACATTGATCTTTTATTCCTTAAATCTGAATAGAATATTTCTCTGTCCAAGATAGTCGTTAGCCTGTCATAAATGACTTCCTTAACTGCATTTTGTCTTCTGGAGGAAAGTCCAATAAAACATTCCTTTGAAAATCCCTTGAAACTTGCTCTAGATTAAATGAAACGGCTACAAGATCCTTGACATAAATGCTGAGAATAATTCCATAACTGTCTGAATTTGAATCTTGAAAAACGTCGATCTCTTCAGAAAAACGTCGACCTGAGCTCCACTATCGTTGAACTGAGCTCAGAGACTGGACTTAGACTGAAACAGAGATCGTCGATCTGAGCTCAACTATCGTCGAACTGAGCTCAGAGATAGAGAAACAAACTAGAGACAAGAACGTCGATCTGAGCTCAAAGATCGTCGAATGGAGTTCGACGACTCGTTGAAGTTGAGCTCAGAGATCGTCGAATGGAGTTCGACGATTCGTCGAAGTGAGCTCAGCGATCGTCGAATGGAGTTCGACGATTCGTCGTCCTGAGCTCGACGAAATGACTTAGTCTCCAGAACTGAAATATCTGGTCTTGAGGGCAGCTTCCAAACCTAAATACTAACCATTAGACTCAATTCTAATTGACCTTTAGATCTATACAAGGAGGTCAAAACAGATTTCCTAAAAGACATAGTGATCCTTGCCCAAATCAGTAATAGGGTGTTCCAACAGACGAGGAGACTACCAGGAAAATTTGTTGATAGCAGAGGACGAGGCAGAATGGGATATGGCTGATGTGGGTCACTCTGAGGAGGAGCAGGCAATCTTGGATGTTTACTCTCAGCTAATGAAGAGAAAGAACAAGTGTGTGGTTGATTACACATCTTCCTCATCTTCATCCAAGGGTAACGTTGAAGCTTTTGCTCACTCGGTCATAGTTACTTGTAATACACTCAACTAGGAGGAAATGGTGATTGGTAAGGGTATTGTGCAATATACTGACACTTTGACTATGTCCAATGTTTTGCATGTTTCTTCCTTTCTGGTGAACCTCTTATTCATTAGTACCATTATATTCCAACTAAAATGTATTGTTTTGTTTGATATTTCATGGGTAATCTTCCAGGAGAAGGAGATTGGCAGGAGACTTGGGGCTGGCACATGACATAGTGTCTTGTAGTACCTAGATATGGAAAGTAAAGACTCAGCTCTTTCATCCATTGTAGAGGGTGTTAGAGGAGTAGGGAGGAGCGTGGAGGACTTGTTGTTGCTTTATCATCGGTGTCTGGTTCATCATTGTTTGTTGTTTTGATTGGTTGTATCTGCTTTTGTTTGAAAAAGCTAATCAAGAAAAACTTGTGCGTGATGCATATGAATTGGAAAAACATGCCAGAAACTCTATATCCAGTTTGGGTAGTAGGAGTTTTTCTCCTTTTGACTTAGTGCATTCTGATGTTTGGGAACCGTGTTCCACGCTTATTGTGAATGAATTTCGGCATTTTGTGTCTTTCATCGACTGCTTCTCTCGTGTGACACAGCTTTATTTGATGAAAAACAAGAGTGATTTGTTTGCCTGCATTAAAGATTTTCACAGCAGTGTTCAAACTCAATACGATGCAGGTGTGAAGGTGTTGATGTCTGATAATAGGACAAAGTACACAAACAGGTCGTTTAGGGAGTACTTGTCCTCACAGGGAATTCAACAACAAACCATTTGTTCATACACACCAGAGTAGAATGGGGTAGCCGAACAGAAGAACAGGTATCTTCTTGAGGTGGCTCGGAGTATGGAGATATCGATGAAGGCACCAAAATACTTGTGGCGGCAAGTTGTCCTGACCGTGGCTTATTTGATCAATAGAATGCACTCGCGAGTATTGAATTGGAAGTCTCTGATTGAGATGTTGAGAGGTAAGAATGGAGATATTCTTCCTCTCAAAACCTTTGGTCGTGTGCTTTGTGCGGGACAATAGAAAAAATGTGGGAAAGTTGGATCCAAGAGTTGTGAAGTGTGTTTTTGTTGGGTATTCGGCTACTCAAATGGGATATGTATGTTGAAATCTGGCAAAGAGGAGGTTTTTTTCAGCAGAGAGGAGCTTGTTCATTATTATGTTACATTTAAAAAGCATGAGTCATATTATTCTTCTCAGGTTGACTCGCCCTTTGAGGACTCGCACATTACAAACATTATGAGGCGAGAGGGGAAGATAGTAGTAGTAGTAGTGAGAGGAGGATGGTGAGTATCCCTTGTTCTCTTGTGTCGAGTGTGAAGTTGACTGCATTGTTGTTGCATTAAGGGAATGAATCTGGGATTGGTGGACCCGAGGTTGCAGATGTCGGATGTCGGGGACACATCAGCTAAGATTTTTGTCCTTTTTAAAAGTCGGGGTATATATCTGGATTATTTCATGTCAGATTTTAATAACTATACAATTTATATACATAATTATATATAAATATAATCATTTTTTATTTATATATGTTAATGTATTAATAATTTATCATTTATTGAACATCTAAATCTAACAAACTAGTATAAACATTTATGTTATACAATTAATAAATGTATAATACATTGAAGAAAGTAATAGTAATGGAAATATCAGGAGAGAAAAAATTAGCCTTGTTTATTCATCCATATAGGGGGCTATATATAGGGGATTACATACTCATAACTCTTGACTCGCGGTGTTGGATTAAACTCAATAATAAACTCTAATAATAAAACTAAAACTCTAATAATAAAAATACTAATTTCTCCAACACTCCCTCCTCAAGTTGGGCGTGTAATGTCTCTCATGCCCAACTTGCCAAGTATTTTGTCAAAAGAACACTGACTCAGACCCATAGTAAGCACATCTGTGAGTTGCTAGTTTGATGGGACAAAGGGAGTACCTAAGTTACCAAAAGTGCAAGGCGCACCGAGGCGCAAAGGGCCCCTGGATCCTAGGCGCAAGGCGCAGGCACGCGTCTGAGGCACGTGAGGCGCACAAATGGGCGAAAATGGAAATTGAGCGAATTGGGCGCCCAATTCGCTGAAACTGAGCGAATTGGGCGCCCAATTCGATGAAATTGTGCGAATTGGGCGCCCAATTCGCTGAAATTCAGCGAATTCACTCAATTTCAGCGAATTGGGCGCCCAATTCGCTCAATGTCAGCGAATTGGGCGCCCAAGTGTGCCTACTGGTGCCTAGGGGAGCCTCGGGTGCGTCTGAGATCATGTTGTTACCCATCTCAAAAATTTTTAGAAAAAACACCTTGAAAGGCCCTGGCGCGCCTGGGATATGTAAGGCGCGCGCCAGGGCGCGCTTGGGACACATCGCCCGCCTCAGTCGTGCTGAGACGCGGCGGGCTGCGCCCGACGCCTCAGGCATGCCTAGGCGAGCGCCTTGACAACTAAGGGGAGTACTCGCAATTCCTCTAACTATGTTTTCCTTAATGAAGTGTTTGTCAATCTTCACGTGCTTAGTACGATCATGTTGGGACTGGATTGTGGGCATGCTGATGGCAGCTTTATTATCACAATAGATCATGAATGGACCTGCGCACTCCAAACCCAAGTCCTTCATAATCGATTGAATCCATAACCCTTCACATCTTCCATGTGTCATAGCTCGAAACTCGGCCTCAGTACTGGATCTGGCTACGTGTTATTTCTTGCTCCTCCAGGTCACCAAATTGCCCCAACAAGAGAGCAATATTATCATGTAGACCTTTGGACATCTATTAAACCTGCCCGGTCCGCATCCGTACAGACTTCTACCGTTAATACCTTGTTGGGTGAGAACAGTATGCCTGATGCAGAGGTGGGTAGACAATAACTTGAACAACTATATTGTTATCAAAATGCAGTGCGAATGAGGTGAAGGTGCAAACAGTCCGGTTCAAGATCTAAACAACAGTAATAAATTTTAATAAACTTTAAGACAATTACACAATCGGAAAACAAGCTAAGGAAATCAAAGATCGGCTTACGAACTAGCATCGAAATGAGACGTGAATATCAATCAAGTACACACCGAATAAATCCCGCAAATCAGACAACGATTAGTAAAATTTAAGCGCATATGGAAGTTTAAGTCCCGTGATAATAGTCCAAGCATTCAACATATAGAAAAATAAGTAACATACATACCAAGACTAGCTCATGTATGTGGCATCATAAATTGGGGAAGGCGAACCGGTTGCGGCAACGACCTTAGGTCAATGGGTGGCTCCACAAGTAGACTGTTGTGGCTGGAGAAGGATGGGTTTGGAGGCTAGGGCGATGAGGAGGGATGGAATAGGATACACAGGAGGAGGGGATGGTTATAGATGGGCCAACGGGGGTGGGGCTGACTGGCGGAGGGTTGTCGGAGGGTGGGATTGGCTAGAAGAAGGGTTGACGGGACTGTATGAGGCCGGACGGGGCCAGGGAAGGTGGAGACGGCGGTATGGTTGTAGGAGGCTGGATGGGATCGGGAAAGAAGAGGGAAGGCTGCGAGGGTAGTCGAAGGCTGGACAGGATCGGGAAAGAGGAGGGAAGGCTGCGATAGGGTTGTAGGAGGCTCGACGGGGTCGGGATGGCTGGAGAAGGCTCGGCCGAAGGCATTCTTGTCATGGCATCGCCTAGGCGTCACGGCGCCCAATTGTAAACAAGGCGTTTGGCGCCTTTTTTTTTACAAAAATATGGGAATATACTGCGTTTTATATATAAACCGCAGTCTATTCTATGAACCCGAGCATATACTGCAGTTATTTTAAAACAGCAGTTTATTCCATGAACCAGAGAATAGACTGTGGTTCATATATAAACCGCAGTCTATTGTAGGGGTTAGTGTAGAATACACTGTGGTTTATATATAAACCGCAGTCTATTCTCTAATCGACTGCGGTTTATGAAACAACCGCAGTCTATGTCATGAACCCGAGCATATATTGCGGTTATTTTAAAACCGCAGTTTATTCCTTGAACCAGAGAATAGACTGCGGTTTTAAAATAATAACGCAGTTTATGCTAGGGTTCACGGTAGAATAGATTGCGGTTCATAGATAACCGCAGTCGAAGCGCAAATAAGGAAATAGACTGCGGTTTATAAAACAACCGCAGTCTATAATTCATGAAATAGACTGCGGTTGTTTGATAATAACCGCAGTCTATTCTACCATGAACCATAGAATAGACTGCGGTTTATGCATAAATCGCAGTCTTTACTATCTATTTTTAAATTTTAACCGTGAGCCGTAAATATCTAGTGTTTCCCCGAGTTTTTGGTTGTTATTTTTACGGTCACTGCGCTTTGCGAGAAACCCTAAAGGCGATTTTGTTCAAGTTTTTGCTCTGCTTTGCTTCGATTTGACGATTCTTCTTCGACAAAACTAATATTCTCACTTAGATATACTATTTCTTAATACCTTTTCTCGGTTTTTGAACTCTTGATCTCTGTGGTATTTGCTAAATTGCTAATGTTTTTATTATTATTAGTGTATTACTTTATTAGTAGACTAGTAATAGTACTGTAGTAGTAGTAAATTAGTAATGTAGACATGTAGTATAAACATTGTGTTCAAATTTCTGTTATTCTTGTTATTCTAAATGTATATGAAGTTATAAACAACACAATGTGCCGAAATATTGCAGTTTAACACCTATTATACATGTCTAAAACTCCTGAGTAATATACTAACATAGTAACATATATATATTTATATGTGTGAATTGTGACTGTGTGGTAGTAACTAGTAACTAGTAGCTCAATATCATTGCGGTTTTGTATGAATTTTGTTTAGGGTTTTTGTATGGTTTAGGTTTTTTTTAGGGTTTTACAGGAAAATGTCGGATAAGGGATTTTCATCGAGGTCAACAAGAGACTTCACAAAAATGAATGAACTGAATAAGCTTAGGCTAAAGGGGAGGAAGCTTATTATTTCTTTTCGTGATGATGGACGCATTATTCTCGTGCTTGAAACAAATAAATTGATGAGTTATATGGGATCTCTTGTGAAGTGTTATGTGTCAATTACATATGTTGCATGGAAGGATTTTGATAAACAAATTAAAGATTAAATATGGGCAGAATTAAATGTACGTAACCTTGTTATCAGTGATTACATATCTTTGGTATTTTAGTTAATTTTTAATTGATATTGTCTATTATTTTTAGATTTATTTTGATAATATTGATGGTCATTACAAGGCATCAATGAAAAGCATGGGTGAAAGTTGGAGGACTTGGAAATCCAAATTTTTTATCAATTATGTAAAAAATAATGATTTGGAGCATCGATACAATGTTCCTGTCAAGTATAGTTATATTACTGTCGAAGATTGGAGAGTTTTTGTCGATCATCGCACTACTACAGAATATATGGTTATGTGTTCTTATTAAATTCAATGTTTTATATCATCCTTTAACTTTATAACTTATAAGCAAATTAAGTATTAACACATATTTATTTTTGTAGGAAAAAAGTAAGATTAATACTGAGAGAGCAAAAGCACGAAAGACATTTCATACTACTTCCACAATGGGTTATTCTGAATTAGAAAAAAGAATGCTATTAGCTCTCTACTTCTCTCTCATTTTTTGTATTTTAAGATTTGGTTTCTCATTTATTTGTATGATAATTTATTTTCATTTTATTGTCAAGGTTGAACAATGTGAAGCTGCACCAATTTCACGTGCGGAGTTATGTAAAGCCGGTCATAAAAGAAAGACTGGTGAATACATTAGTAAAGATGCAGCTGAATTGGCATCTAAAATGGTAAGTATAAATGAAACATTTCATCATTTATAAATTATCGATAGTAATATTTCTTGAGAAGTATATTTTCTTATCTGCAATTCTGTTCCAATATTTATTACTTTTGTTTAGCACGAGTTGTCGAGTCAAGAGTCGCAGAGTGCTGCAACAGTGTCACAGGGAAGAAATGACATCCTTGCATCTGTTTTAGGCCAAGAACATCCGGGCAGAGTTAGAGCTGGTGGCAAGTTTTCCACCATTACAAGATTTTTCAAGAATGAAAGGCGGAGCGAGAGGACACCAATAGCTCGTATTGAAGATGTTGAAGCTATAGTACAAGAAAGATTGAGCCAGCAACAAGAATTATGGATCCAAAAAAAATAAGAGCAACAAGAATTATGGATCCAAAAATAACAAGCGCAACAAGAATTATAGAGCCAAAAAGAACAAGCGCAACAAGCCGAGATTAGTAGTATGAAGAATCAAATTGAAGAGCTTATGCGCATGTTTAGTGCTAGAACTGGAACAAGTGTTGCACTTCCAGTTGCACAGGTATTATTATGTTTAAATATTTATACTTTTATGAAATGTTATGTTCTCTTTTTATTGCGCAGGTAATTAATTATTTTTTTGTTACTTTTTGGTTTCTCAGCCGGAGCATGAATCCAGGTCACATGAACCTGAGAGTAGTCAGAGTAGACATGAACAATTATCTTCTACGGTATTATAATTTATAATATTATTTTTGACTTTTATGTAATCAATGAATTCAATATTGATGTCCACATTTCACAATATTAATTCTTTTATTTCCACAGGCTAGTGAGACTGAGACTACAAATGAATTCATTGATATCTTGCCCAGTTTTATAAATAAGATGGAGAATGAAGATAAAATAATATCTCTAGTGTTAGATTCAACAGTATTTGGGAGTGTTGAATCAACATGTACGTACTTTGAAAATTCAGAGTTGTATGATTTTCTAAATATGAAAATGATTGGAGCTAACATCATATTAGCATGCATTGGGTGAGTATTGTGCATCTGACTACTGAGTATCAAATATTACAAAATTAAGAATTTTTATTAATATATAAATTGATTTTGAATTTACATGTTTTTGCAGGTACATAGACTCACAATTAAAGAAATTTACATACAATACTGGTGTATATTTTCATAATCCACATGTCATTTTTGCTATTGATGATGACTATGCCAAAGAACATTCAAAAACACGAGTTGAAGATCTAAAAATCAGACTTAGTACGCTTAGTCAACTCCAATCAGATTCTTTATTATTTGTGCTCTATAATAGATTGTAAGTATGAAAAATCTTTGTATCAAATATCAATGATTATTACTATTTTTTATTCTAATTAAGTTATTAATTATTTCATTTGTTTCACAGAGAACATTGGATATTGACTATTATTGATTATAATAATTATACAGTTTATTGGCTTGATCCCATAAATAATGACATTCGTGATGATATTAAAAATGTCATTACAAAGTAAGTTTATTAATGAGTTATTTACTTACTTTCCTATTTGGAATTCAGATTTTACTATAAACTAATTTTTTTTATATTTTATGAAGTGCATTTAAAGATTTAGCAAAAAAGCGGCGTAGCAGTTTTAAAAAACTAAAGGTTACAAAGTTGATTCCGGTAAGTTTTAGAATTATATCCTATATGAGTATATGTATTGTAATTTAAACATTTGTAATTAAAATACTTATCAATTGTTTATTTGTGTTACTGTGTAGTGCCCAAAACAACCAGATAGTATTCAATGTGGGTATTATATCATGTGCTACATGATTGATATAGTTGATGCTCTTAAAATTGGGCTAATGTCATCATTGGTAAAGGTATGTGACTTATGTCTACTCTACTGTCTAGTGCATGTAGATTGGTAATAATTGTGTTGAATTGATTTTAACCATTTTTGTTTTATTGTAGATCTATCATGGAGTGACACAATTTTCGCCGGAAAAAATAGATAATATTAGAAATAAGATTTGTCATTATATAATCACTAATTGTCTTTCATGAATCGTGATTTGATTGACAAATGACAAATGTATTTTTGTATTGCTAGATTTATCCTTGAGTGTCTTGTCTATACTATACAAGTAGAACAAATGAAAATGGTCTTATGGTCTTGTTGACTCTTCTAAATGAGCATGTCTTTGAGAGTTCTTTAAATTGTTCATTGTGATGATTTCTTTAGCCGTTATTTATTTCATTGTCCCGACCTAACTCTGCAATCTATAGGTCATGTTTGTGAAAGATGGAAGACCAAAACAACAACACTCTTGCTCCATCCATTAGTAGCAATGACATTGATCCAAAAACGGATCCTAAACGAAAAGCAAAGTCAAATGATCCTGGTTGGAAGTATGGTCATTGGCCCAACCTAGAAGATAAAAATACAGTTAAATGTAATTTGTGTGGTAGATTGATAAAGGGTGGTATCAAAAGGTTGAAGCAACACTTATGTGGCGGGTATGGAGATGTATCCAAGTGTTTAAAGACTACTTGTGAAATAGCAGCTGAGATGTATTCAGCTTTAAATGCTAAAAAAAAGACAATGTGCATCTGACTGTTGATGATGACAATGAGAGTGACCAAGAAAGAGAGCCAACAGGGTCACAAAATGTATCTCTGGCATTATCTACAGCTAAAACGTCATTTGTCCCAAGTTCTTGGACAAGTGCCAAAAAAAAGGAAAGTAATCCACTTGCCACAAAAAGGGGGTCTATGGATGCTCATGTGAGGTGTGCTCTTGAAGATGTAGGAGATGATAGACGTGAAAAAGGTCCTGCACAAACTACTATCGAGAGATGTTTTAGAACACCTGAAGAGAAAAAGAGAGTTGATAGTTATGTTGCTGATTGGTTCTATGAATGTGGAATTCCATTCAATGCTGCAAAGGCACGAAGTTTTGAAGTCATGCTTGAAGCAGTTGGACAGTATGGGTCTGGTTATAAAGGCCCTAGTTATCATGATTTGAGAGTCTCATTGCTAAAAAATACAAAAGATAAAGTTATGGAGATGAAGACAAACTATCAAGCGTACTGGAGGAGATATGGTTGCACACTTATGTCAGATGGTTGGACAGACAGGAGAGGGAGACATTTGATCAATTTCCTAGTCAACTGTCCAGAAGGATCCTATTTTATGGGTTCCGTAAATGCATCCAGTCATATTCAAGATGCTACAATGTTATCAGAGTTGCTTGATAGTAAGATTAGAGAGATAGGAGCAGAGTGTGTTGTTCAGGTAATTTTTTTTGGTTTCATTTAGTAATTTTCATATTTCAAGTTTAATAGTCTACAGCTTTCAATAATTACAAATGTCTGCACTCTGCAGGTGGTGACTGACAATGCTTCTAATTACAAGGCAGCTGGTAAAATTTTAATGGAAAAAAGAGCTACATTATTCTCGACTCCTTGTGCAGCTCATTGCATTGATCTCATGCTAGAGGATATAAGCAAGCTACAACAGAACAAAACTGTGATAAGAAAGGCAAGAATGATTACAAATTTCATCTACAGACACACTCGTTTACTTGATGGAATAAGGACTACTATAGGCGGTGATCTAGTGAGGCATTCGGTAACTAGATTTGCAACATCATTTCTTACTCTACAAAGTGTGCTTAAGCATGAGAAGAAGCTGAAATTATTCTTTGTGTCGCCCTCGTGGAATGCCGCTAATTTGGCAAAAACTGAAACTGGGAAACAGATTGTTGAAATAATACTTTCAACCAATTTTTGGAATGGAGTAAGAGATTGCCTAAAAGGAGGAAACCCACTGATTGTCGTTTTGCGATTAGTAGATGGAGATGAAAGATCGGCTATGCCTGAAGTATATGCTGCAATGGAAAAAGTCAAACAAAAGATCAAACAACATTTTGATAACAAAGAAAGATTATTTAAAAAGATTACTGAGATTGTTGAAAATAGATGGACAAATCAAATGGAGCAAAAATTATATATGGCGGCTTTGTTTCTAAATCCAAGCAAATATTTTGAATACGAGGAACAAAATAATGATGATGGCTGGAAATTTCAAGATGTTTTCAATGATGTTATTGCAAGACTAGTGCCCGATCAAGAATTGCAAGACAATATTGTCGAGCAAGGTACTAACTACAAAGCATCTCGAAATAGTTTTGGAAAGCCTATGGCTATTAGGCAACGAAGCACCTTAAATCCAAGTAAGTATTGTTTACGTTTTTATTTTTTCTTAAATTATTTATATGTCAAATAATTTATATTTGTCTTAAATGAATAGTGGACTGGTGGGGTGCACATGGAGGACCAAATGTTGACCTTACAAAGGTAGCATTGCGCATAATTGGCTTATGTTGTTCTTCTTCTAGTTGTGAGCGCAATTGGAGTACTTTTGAGTTTGTAAATATACAAATATTCAATAAAAAATTTAATATTTTATATTTACTAATTTACCAATAAGTTTGAAATTATCTTGATTCAGATTCACACAAAAAAAGAAATAGATTGGAACATCAAATGCTTAGTGATCTTGTATACATCCAATATAATCGTCGTCTACAAGCACGATTCCAAGAAAGACGTGAAAAGGGAAGAAATTACAACCCTTTGGTGCTTGATGAGCTCGACTGGAGTAGTGAGTGGATGGTGAACAAACCAGAGGAAGCTCTAGTTTTTGATGATGATAATCTCACATGGGATGCTGTAGAGAGAGCTCTTGGAACTGGGGCTCGAAATTTACGAAGTGGAGTTGGAACTAATCGTCAAATAAATGAACTAATAGCTCAAGAGGATGAAGATTTAGATCATTTTGTATTTGCCAGTGATGATGAAGATATTTATGATAATTATGGGCAAATGATGAGTACCTCAAACCAATCAAACACATGCAATGTCAATGACGACTTACTAGATGATGATTCTAGTTGATCTTTTATGATTATTTAAAGTTTATGTTAAAAATATTATTCATGCTAATATGTTATTGTGCAATGGATGAAGACATTTTGGATTTGACCACAATACTAGACTATGATATTTTTGTGTTCCCTTTTTTGTTATTACTTTCTCTGAAGTCTGTCTTGAGTCTTGACCATTGATTGTCATTGTTTTTTCTTACTGTTACATGCTTACTGCTTCATGGTATTTGAGAATTGAGATAGGTCATAGGTATGAATGTATTGAGGTTTGAGAATTGAGAATTTGAGATATCATGATTCATGAATACATGATATTGGAAGTTGGAACATTTGTGCTTGCTACTTGCCTACTTCTTGTCATATCATGTATTGAGAATTGAGATATGAAGATATCACGAATTCATGATATCAGAAGATTCAGAAGCTATGCTTAGTTGCTAACTGCTATGCTTAGTTAGTTGTTAACTGCTATGCTTAGTTAGTTGTTTAATGCTAACTGTCCATATATCAGAAGTTATTCTTAGTTGTTTACTGCTAACTGCCAGTCTGCTATGAAGAAAAAAAAATCTCTGGTTGTGTTGGTACTTGGTAAACATTATCTCAAAAAAAATGGAGCTTTAGACTGCGGTTATTATAATAACCAAGTCTAAAGTATGGAGCATGTTTAGACTGCGGTTATTATAGTAACCGCAGTCTATAGACGAATATAGACTGCAGTTATTTTCAGAACCGCAGTCTATAGTCTTAAGGATATAAGCTGTGGTTATTCTTTTAACCGCAGTATATATCCTGCAGAGAATATACTGCGGTTATTATAAAACCGCAGTCTATATCATGTGTACTATAAACTGCGGTGTTTATAATAACCGCAGTCTATATCTTTCAGAGTATAGACTGCGGTTATTATAATAACCACAGTCTATATATTGCCTTTTTTTAAAAAAAATGGCGTCTTGCGACTTGCTCGCCTTAGTGTCGCCTAGGCGTCCTCCTTGACGCCTAAGCGTCAAGACGCCCAGCGCTCGCCTTGGTTCGCCTTGACGCCGAGACAAGAATGGCCGAAGGGAGGGGGCGTAGGCGGAAGTTGCGAATGAGAGGAGCCACCGCTCGAAGCCCACCGAGAAGACCGACCGACTGTGATAGGCAACCTTCGATCTTTAATCAGTCGTACCTGCACGAATTTATAGGGGAGTGGAAAAATAAAGAGCTAGGGCACCTATCTCAGGCGGCCAATAATGTTTGGGCCGATCGGGTGTCAAATACAACTTGAAATACATAAAATAATATATAGAAAAAATTTGGAACGACCATCCGGGCGCATCTATGGACTCGAATCGCCTAAATGAATCGTCAATCACCGCCTCCTGTGGGAATAAACATGTGTGTGTCATCGATCGTCATCAACTCCCCTGACTTGAAAGCATTCATATTCGGTGAATGTAGACGGTCATACTCTCTGTGTAAGTCTGGGCCGAGTCTCTCGAGCTCCTCAGCAGAAATCCAGGTGTCGACAGAAAACGGGCGGGTGAGCCAATGAACCAGGTACCACAGAACAACTCGACCGCCCATCATAGTGACGTCTTGACCAATGATCTGCAGTGCATCTCCGGCAAGCATAGGCAACTGTGGAAGCAATGTATCTCCGTCTGAAAAATGGTGCAGGTGGAACCGTCGGAGAGTGGCATGGTCCTCCAAGTGGTGCTTAACCGTCCGCGACTACCTGGGCATAGAAGGGGTAGAAGGGCTAGAGAGGGATGGGACAAGCTATGGCTCAAGGGTAGATGGGGATAGTGGATCCATAAACACTCGCTCCTCGTAATAAGGAGTTAAATCCTCTATATTGAATACCCGGTGGATTCCCATTACCGGAGGGATATCAACCTCATAAGCGTTCGAACCAATCCGTCGAATGACTGTGTATGGGCTCATTCGGCGGACACTTAACTTCTTCGTTGCCCCCTATGGGATCCTCTCAGATCGAAGGTACATCATAAACTGCTCTCCAACGTCAAAAACCTGCTCCCTTCTATGCAGATCAGTCTGAGTCTTATAAATTACATTACTAGCTGCAATCTTTCTCTGAACTGTCTCATGAAGTACATGTATGTGTTGAATGAATGACTCGATGGACTCGCTAGGTCGGCCCTCTAACGGGACGTCAATCAGGTCGACGGGTTTCCTAGGCTCGTAACCTAGTATGACATGAAATGGATTCAAACTTGTGGTCTTATTGACTGAACTATTGTATGCAAACACCGCAACTGACATGACGGAATCCCAAGTGGGTGAGCTATCCCTAACGAGACAAGGCAAAAGGGCCCCAAGACTACGGTTCACGACTTCCGTCTGCCATCCGTCTGTGGGTGGTAGGCGGTAGAAAACTTCAGTGTCGTACCGATCTTCTTGCACAGAATTCCAGAAGAAACCCATAAATCGGACGTCACGATCAGAGACGATGGAAGTGGGCAACCCATGATATTTGAATACCTCTTTGAAGAACAGAGCAAACACATTGGATGTATCAAAGGTCCTACGACACGGGATAAAGTGGGTCATCTTCGAGAAGCGGTCTACAATGACGGAAATAGAGTCGAACTTCCGCAACGTGGGAGGAAGCCCGAGAACAAAATCCATACTAATATCTACCCACGGTCTGTGCGGAATAGATAACGAGTGTATAGACATGTAGACTGTCGTGATCCCTTCAATGTCTGGCAGACGTGACAATGAAGAACGACACGAGTAACGTCCTTCTTCAGGTTAGGCCAGAAGAAGCGATCATTGACTAACGCAATCGTCTTGTCCCGCCTGAAGAGCCTCGCGGCCCCGTCCGCATGCAATTCTCAAATGAGGAAGTCTCGGAGGGATGTCTGTGGAACACAGAGGCGAGATCCAAAGAAAAATAGCCATCTGAAATCACAAAACCCTCACGGGGCACATGAGGATCCCTCGTCAAGGCGGTGTAAATGTCGCCAAAGTTTGGGCACTCTAGGTTGTCATGCCTAATATGCTCAAATCCCTCCACATGCGTGCTCATGGTATGGAGGGAGAATAGTGACCCGACGACACAACGCATCAGTCGGCTTGTTCTCAAAACCAACTCAGTGTTTGAGAACGTAATGGTACTCCTACATGAACACCCATTTTTCATGGCGGTGACCAAATTTCTTCTGCAAATCGAGATATTGCAGGGCCTGGTGGTCAGATATAGGACAAACTCCTTGTGTAGAGATAGTGGCGTCAATGGCGGAGTGCCTGAACGATGGTGTAAAACTCTTTGCCATTTAGAGTACTTTTGTCAGGCGTCATTCAGTTTCTCACTGAAGTAAGCAACTGGCTGACACTCCTGGCTAAGTACCCCCTCACCCCCGATGCCCACTTCAGATGCGTCACACGCTACCTCAAATGCTTTAGAAAAATCTGGAAGGCATAAAACGGGAGAAGACGACAATCTCTCCTTAATCTCCTCGAATGCTTCGTTGGTCGCCGCCGTCCAGACAAAATCTCACTTACGGGGGAAGCTCGTAAGGCGGCCATGATGGAGCTAAACCCTCGGGCAAACCTCCTGTAGAAGGTGGCAAGTCCGTGGAAGCTTCGGGCCTCGTGGATGCTAGACGGGAAGGGCCACTCACGAATAGACTTGACCTTATCAGGGTCAATCGAGATGCCAGATGCAAAGACAATATAGTCTAAGAAATGTACTTATGTAGTCTGGAATGAGCATTTCTTCAGGTTGACATACAGATGCTTCTTCCGTAGGAGATCAAATACCAAACGAATGTGGCGCAAGCGCTCAGCGCGGTCCCGACTGTAAATCAGTATATCATCAAAGTACACTGCTAAGAATTTGTCCATGTAGGGTTGTAGGATCTGTGTCATCACTCTCATAAATGTACTTGGTGCATTCGACAGTCCAAACGGCATCACCAACAATTCATAAAGGTCATGCATCGTCTTGAAGGTCATCTTCCACTCGTCCCCTTCTCTTGTCGTAATATGATGGTACCCGCTCCGCAAGTCGATCTTCGAGAAGATCTGGGCACTAACCATCGCATCGAGGAGATCGTTGAGGCGGGGGATGGGAAAATGGTACTGTACTGTGATCTTATTGATGGCAAGGCTGTCAACACACGTGCACTAACTATCATCCTTCTTCGAGATAAGAAGAGAATGAACGACACACAAGCTCAAGCTTTCCCGAATGAAGTTCTTCCGAAGAAGATCATTGATCTGCTGCTTCAGCTCTGCATGCTTCGTCTGGTTCATGCAATAATGGGGCAAATTGGGAAAGATGCCCCCCATGACTTTATTTGATAGCGTGTTGGATCTCTCAACGGAGGAAGCTCATCGGGGAGCTCCTCAGGCATATGTGAGAATACTCATCCAGTAGGCGTAGAATGTCCAGATTCACACTCTCCAAGTCTGGCGATGTCAGCGACCACGGTGGCGGCCTCCACAAACATAACTCCTGAATCTAAGCTCTCCCTCAGAAAATCACCTCTCCTCAGAATGTGTAGAGGCCTAGCTGTCCCAGTGCTAATGGATGAGTCGACCTAGTAGATGGGGGAATCTCTGGGCTGGGTCGGGATAAGGATGATCTTTCGCCCCTTGTTGAAGAATACACACGTGTTTGAGCGTCCATAACACGTGGCATCACGATCGTATAACCAGGATCGTCCTAGAAGAACATGTGCTAAGTCCATCGTGATGACGTCACACCAAACCTTGACCTCTATGGAAGCTAGACGAATCGGAACAAGACATCTCTGTGTGACCTGAATGGCCGACTTGTCCACCCAGAGGACATGATAGGGATGTGGATGGGGCTTGGCGAACAACAACATCCTTTTTAATCCATGCTTTGCCACAATATTCACGCAGCTGTCACTATCAATGGTGAGTTTGCAGGATCCGCCTGCACTCTAAAAATACATGTAAAATATTGTAGTGCGGCGTCAGTCCTCCTTGGCACGAGGGGTGTGAAGGAGGCGTCGGATGACTCCTAACTCTAACGATCTCTCAGCGTCGCTCTCCTAACCGTCCTCAACCTCGGCAGTGATCGCCTCCACGATTGCATCATCTAACTCAGTACTAGTCTGCCCTCATCCCAAATCAACAATTCCTAATGGAAAGCTAAGCGGCAATGTGTCATCTGTCCGAGCACTGATAACATTGGCTGGGCCCAGGTCTGGGGGCTCCCGGGACAATAGATTTGCCCTTAACATCCGATGGAATGCGGGGAGGGGCATGGGTGGCGGCCACGGCTGGGCAGGGCATCCCAAATGTAGGGGAATAAGGCCGATGTGTAGCCTGTCTCGAACCTGCAAGGTGTAGATGGTTCTCAAACTCAAGCGCAAGCTGGAACACCTGCTCAACCTTTTCTACGCGGTGAGGAATGAGGTCTCTCCGAATGTTAGCCTTAAATCCAGCTTTAAATCTAGAACCGGTCACAATAGGCTTCTCCAAGACATCTCTCCTCACTACCGACTCGTCGAATTGTGTCATGTAATCGGCAATGGAAAGTGTTCCCTTCCGCAGTGTGTAAAGTTTGATGTAAACCAAGGTGTCGGTGTAGTTTTTGAAATATAATAAATGCGATCTCTTTAGGCTCTATTTGTTGGGCGTTTCGGTGCTCCGTTTTGGGAAAACGCCGCAGGAAGGCGGGTAAACAAATGAACCTCCGGCGGCGTTTGCTCCGTTTCCACCCTCCCACCTTGAGAAACGCCCCAAAAAGCTCTGTTTCGAGCAGCCACCTCCCCCCTCCGTTTCGAACACTCCGTTTCCACCCGCCAGATCGACCCGCCACCGCCGAAACAAATGAAGCCTTAAAATAAATGTGGAGCGAAGGTTTTCGCAGGCTATTTTAAACCGATAAAAACGACCTAAGTGTTGCTCGCGAGCGTAAGACTACCGCACGTGCATAATAGCATTATGAACTCACGAATCCACAGGCAAACATTCACTAGGGTGGCAACACGGATATGGAAATTAACGGAAATTAATAGATACGGTTAGTAGGGCAAGCTCATAATAACCAACCATTCATTTAAAAATGTGAGCATAACAAAATACTAATGTACGCGAGCGAGGGAGGTGGAGAGGTATACCACAAGTGAAGGAACAACAGTTGTGCACGAAAACGCCTCAAGCCCGGTTGCACGGGACTGCCGGGATTCCCCGGGATGGATGATTGGATCAAATAGGAGTTCTGGAGCAGGGAACACTCGTCTGGAAGCAAGGAGGGCGTCAGCGCTTTGTTGGGGAGAGAAAACTCGCTGGAGGGCACAGGAGTTGCCGGGAACGGGGCTGGAGTCGTCGGCAGAGGCTGCAGGAGTAGTCGACGTGGGCTTGAAGAGATTCTGACAGTGGCTTCGTTGTCGTCGGAGGACCGGGAGGGGAAAAACGAAGGGAGGTGCGGCGTCGCTGAAGAGGGCCGCAGGAAAGTGAGGACGGCAGAGGAGGGGGTCGGTCGGCACTGGACCAGGCAAAGAGGGCTCGTCGAAGCTGGTCGGGGAGGAGAAGGCGGCATCGGGCTTCGTCGAGCAGGAACAGGACGGGAAGAGGACGAAGGTGTGCGCTGGGGGAAAACCGACCGAAAACCTAAATGAAGGTTTGGTCGATTTCCCAGCCGGCTATAACAGTGAAGGGGGGGGGAGGTTTTATAAGGGAGGATTAGGTTTAAATTGATATTGGCAAAGCTTAAACATAGGAAATGTTAGAACATATGAATTTCTTTGATAATGGTTGTAATGTAATAGTGGCTTATTGGAGAGAAAGTGGAGGGGAATTTCTCAGTGGGGCCACCTGTTAGGGATAGGGGACATTTAAATAAAATAGTTAATTATTTCTAGTTTGCCCTAATTAACCTATCTCCTAAAATATTGGACATATGCATTTAGGGTCTCGTTGGTCTGTCGCACAATGAGCCAAACCAAAACTTGCGCGAGCAACACGCGCGATACAAAATAACACTCAGGCGCTTATAACACGCGTCATACAACTCAACGCTACACAATAATCCAAAAAATAATTACGCAAAAGCGTGTGCTACAAAAGTAAGAAAACATGTGCGATAATAATAACAATAACGACGCGACGCGGGTTGCATCAAAGTTGGTCGAGGAGAAGATCTCGATACAATGCGGGAAGGTATTTGTCTTTTAAATGTTGCTTCATCTTGAGTCATCAGGTGACAAGATAGTACGCATCTCTATAAAGATCTCTCCATGCTAGTCCAAAACATCTTCGCATGTCCCAGCAACTTCATTTTGGCGAATCGTACTTGTCGTTCATCGCTCATCACGTACCAATTGAAGAAATGATCAATGTCCATGAGCCAATCGCTAATAGCCTTCGGGTTCAGGTGATCGTCGAAGGACGGTGCATCAATACAAAGGTGTCGAATAAGGTCGTCCTTGGTCGGGGTGGCTCCGCGGCGAGACGTTAAATAATCATCATAGGGCTCATCAGGGTCGAACTCGTGTCGTGCCGGTGGACCACGGCCTCTGTGGGCCGGTGGTGAACGTGGCTCATAGGGAAGACGAGGGTTCCCCCTCGGGGCAGGGTCACGACGATAATCATGCACAGGCTTAGGAATCCCTCTCACATGCGGAGCGAGATCCCAATGTGGTAACTCTCTAGTTCGCCTATCAAGCGGTGGTGGAACGTCCTGAGGGTCATCCACGGGTTTCTCATATCGAGGTGGTAGGGCTGGACCTCTAAGGGCTCCTAACTGGTCGACTCTGGAGTTGACCCGGGCGATGTCATTCTTAAGGGTTGCAAATTGTTCGAGAATTAAGCGTTGAAACTCCGCGGCATCATGTCTGAATTCGAACTGGCGGCCTAATCGTCGGTGACGTTCTGGTCGGACATCCGTGATCGAAACAACCTACCACCACGTAGCATAAAACGCGACCCGAATCTGCCTTTAATACCAAATGATGCAGGGGTAGGCTGACAATAACTTGAACAACTATATTGTTATCTAAATGCAGTGCAAATGAGGTGAGGGTGCAAACAGTCCGGTTCAAAATCTAAACAACATTAATAAAATTTAATAAACTCTAAGATAATTGCACAATCGGAAAACAAGCTAAGAAAATCAAAGATCGGCTTATGAACTACCACCGAAATGAGGCGCGAATATCAATCAAGTACACACCGAATAAATCCCGCAAATCAGACTACGATTAGTAAAATTTAAGTGCATATGAAAGTTTAAGTCCAACGATAATAGTTCAAGCATTCAACATATAGAGAAATAAGCAACATGCATACCAAGACTTGCTCATGTATGTGACAGTGTGATTTGGGGAAGGCGAGTCGTTTGTGGCAACGACCTTAGGTGAATGGGTGGCTCCACAAGTAGATTGTTGCGGCTGGATAGGGATTGGTTTGGAGACTAGGGCGATGAGGGCTGGAATAGGATACAAGGGAGGAGGGGATGGTTAAAGGTGGGTCGACGGGGGTGGGGCTGACTGGCGGAGGGTTGTCAGAGGGTGGGATTGGCTAGAAGAAGGGTTGGCGGGGATGTATGAGGTTGAAAGGGGTCGGGGAAGGTGGAGACAGTGGTATGGCTGTAGGAGGTTGGACGGGATCGGGAAAGAGGAGAGAAGGTTGTGATAGGGCTATCGGAGGCTGGACGGGATCGGGAAAGAGGAGGGAAGGTTGCGATAGGGTTGTAGGAGACTTGATGGGGTCGGGCTAGATGGAGAAGGCTCGGCCGAAGGGGGCGTAGGAGGAAGTTGCGAATGAGAGGAGGCACCGCTCGGAGCCCACCAAGAAGACCGACCGGCTGTGATAGGCAACCTACAATCTCTAATCAGTCTTACCTACATGAATTTATAAGGGAGTGGGAAAATAAAGAGCTAGGGCACCCAGATCAGACGGATAATAATGTTCGGGCCAATCGGGTGTCAAATATAACATGAAATAGTGAAATACATAAAATAATATATAGAAAAAATTCAGAACGACCATCTGGGAGCATTCGTGGACTCGCATCACCTAAATGGATCCTCGATCACTGCCTCATGCGGGAATAAACATGTGTGTGTCGTCGATCGCCATCAACTCCCCTGACTTGAAAACACTCATCTCTAGTGAGTGGAGACGGTCATACTCTCTGCGTAAGTCCGGGCCTAGTCTCTCGAGCTCCTCAGCAGAAATTCAGGTGTCGACCGTAACCATATGGGTGAGCCAATGAACCAGGTACCGCAGAACAACTCGACCTCCCATCGTAGTGACGTCGTGACCAATGATTTGAAGTGCATCTTCGGTAGGCATAGGCAATTGTGGTAGCAATGTATCTTCGTCTGAAAATGGTGCAGGTGGAACCGCCAAAGGATGGCATGGTCCTCCGAGTGGTGCTTAACCATCCTCGACTTCCTGGGCATAGTAGGGGTAGAAGGGCTAGAGAGGGATGTGACAAGCTATGGATCAAGGGTAGCCGGGGATAGTGGATCCATATACACTCGCTCTTCGTAGTAAGGAGTTAAATCCTCTATATTGAATACCCGGTGGATTCCCATTACCGGAGGGATATCAACCTCATAAGCATTCGAACCAATCCGTCAAATGACTGTGTAGGGGCCCATTCGACGGACACTTAACTTCTTCGCTGCCCCCTATGGGATGCTCTCAGATCGAAGGTAGATTATAACCTGATCTCCAATGTCAAAAACCTGCTCCTTCCTATGCAGGTCAGTCTGAGCCTTATAAATTACATTACTAGCTGCAATCTTTCTCCTTACTGCCTCATGAACTGCATGTATATGTTGAATGAAAGACTCGACGGACTCGCTAGGTCGGGCCTCTAACGGGACGTCAATCAGGTCGACGGGTTTCCTAGGCTCATAACCTAGTATGACATGAAATTGATTCAAACTTGTGGTCCTATTGACTAAACAATTGTATGCAAACTCCGCAACAGACAAGACGGAATCCCAAGTGGGCGGACTATCCCTAACGAGACAACGAAAAAGGGCCCCGGGAATACAGTTGACGACTTTCGTCTGTCCATCCGACTGTCGGTGGTAGACGGTAGAAAACTTTAGTGTCGTACCAGTCTTCTTCCACAAAGTCTTCCAGATGTAACTCATAAAGCGGACGTCATGATCAGAGACGATGGAATTGAGCAACCCATGATATTTGAATACCTCTCTGAAGAACAGAGCAACCACATTGGATGTATCAAAGGTCCTACGACACGGGATAAAGTGGGTCATCTTCGAGAAGCGGTCTACAATGATGAAAATAGAGTCGAACTTCTGCAATGTGCAAAAAAGACCGAGAACAAAATTCATACTAATATCTACCCACGGTCTGTGCGGAATGGGTAACGGAGTGTATAGATTTGTGAACTGTCGTGATCCCTTCGCCATCTGGTAGACGCAACAATGACAAACGACGCGAGTAACGTCCTTCTTTAGTTTAGGCCAGAAGAAGCGGTCCTCGAATAACGCGATCGTCTTTTCCTACCCGAAGAGCCCTGCGGCCCCGCCCACATGCAATTCTCAAAAAAGGAAGTCTCTGGGGGAAGTCGGTGGCACACAGAGGCGAGAGCCAAAAAATAGACAATCGTCTGAAATCACAAAATCCTCACGGGGCTCAGGAGGATCCCTCGTCAAGGCGGTGTAAATATCGCCAAAGTCTGGGCACTCTGGGCAGTCATGCCTAATATGCTCAAATCCCTCCACACGCGCACTCACGGTATGGAGAATAGTGACTCGGCGACTCAACGGGTTAGCCGACTTGTTCTCAAAACCAACTCAGTGTTTGAGAACGTAATGGTAGTCCTGCATGAACTCTACCCATTTAGCATGATGGTGGCCTAACTTCTTCTGCGAATCGAGATATCGCAGGGCCTGCTGGTTAGAGTACAGAACAAACTCCTTGAGTTGAAGATAGTGGCGCAAACGGCGGAGTGCCTGAACGATGGCGTAAAACTCTCTGTCATAATTAGAGTACTTTTGTCGGGCGTCATTCAGTTTCTCACTGACGTAAGCAACGGGATGACCTTCCTGGCTAAGTACCCCCCCCCCCCCCGATGCCCACTACAGATGCGCCACATGCTACTTCAAATGCATTAGAAAAATTCGGACGGCGTAAAACAGGAGACGACGACAATCTCTCCTAAATCTCCTCGAATGCTCCGTTGGCCGTCGTCGTCCAGACAAAATCTCTCTTACGGAGGCAGCTCGTAAGGGGGGTCATGATGGAGCTAAACCCTCTGGTACACCTCCTGTAGAAGTTGGCAAGTCCGTGGAAGCTTCGGGTCTCATGGATGCTAGACGGGAAGGGTCACTCATGAATAGACTTGACCTTATCATGGTCAACCGAGATGTCGGATGCAGAGACAATACTGCCTATAAAATGTACTGTTGTAGTCAGGAATGAGCATTTTTCAGGTTGACATACAAATGCTCCTTCCATAGAAGATCAAATACCAAACGAATGTGGCGCAAGTGCTCAGCGTGGTCGCGACTGTAAATCAGTATATCATTGAAGTAGATTACTAAGAATTTGCCCATATAGGGTTGTAGGATCTATGTAATCACCCTAAAAAATGTACTTGACGCATTCGACAGTTCGAACGACATCACTAACAATTCATAAAGGTCATCCTTCGTCTTGAAGGTCGTCTTTCACTCGTCACCTTCTCTCACCCTAATCTGATGGTACCCGCTCCACAAGTCAATCTTCGAGAAGATCTGGGCACTAACCATTGCATCGAGGAGACCGTCAAGGCGGGGGATGGAAAATGTTACTTCACTGTGATCTTATTGATGACGCGACTGTCAACACACGTGCGCCAACTCTCATCCTTCTTTGAGGTAAGAAGAGCAGGGACGGCACACAGGCTCAAGCTTTCCCGAATGAAGTTTTTTCGAAGAAGATCATTGATCTGCCGCTTCAGCTCTGCACGCTCCGTCAGGTTCATGCAATAATGGGGCAAATTGAGGAAAGATGCCACCGGGACTAAATTGATAGCGTGTTGGATATCTTTTAATGGAGTAAGCTCATCGGGGAGCTGTGCATTATATTGCTCAAGAACACGTAAAAGCTCAAGTGGACAGAAATACGATTGGGTGGGGACTTGCAGTAGGTCAAGACCACATTGCGGGGAGATTGCAAGTGGTGTGCAGAGGTAGACGATGTGAAGGATGGCGGCAATGCAGACGGTCAACATTGTTGATGAAGTGGGATGGAGCCGTTGTCGATTGAGGGCGGGGTAAAGAGCGTAGATCTTGTTTGATGCCACCTCTAGAACCTTCACGAAATAAGAAGAATGATGAGGGCGGATAGTTCATCTTCTGTTGTAGACGACGAGTGCGCTCCATGCGGCTGGCCGTGGAATCACCGAAACTAAATGAGGCTACTACTGTTGTGGATGATGGTTAAAACCAATGTTATTACGGAAGAAAACAATGGAACTGGGGATCAACTGAATGTCGAAGGTGGGTGGAAGGATCAAAAAGCTCTGATAATAAGATGTTACGGGCCCATCAGTAACATTGTCGGAGGTGGCAATGGAGGCGGAGATACAATGGGATCCGTGCTCAACCTGCGGAGAATGCAATGTGCTCAACCCGAACTCTAAAAAAATAAAGAGAAAAGTACTAGAGAGAGGAGTAAAACATTCATATTTCATTCATAATGATTCATGGACCTCTGATGTCCCTTAAATAGGGATTACAAGACTTCGACAATTACCAAAATACCATGCATGAAATAAAAGACACGAAACATAATAATAACCCGAAATAACTACACTAATAATGACGACACTAACATGACAAATTAATAATATTGTTGGGAAAAACCATTATGATTTAACTTAACAAATCATATTAAAAGTGATTTTAAATCATATGTTTATTACCCATGTTGTATAGTGAGGGTAATATGGTAACAAGTGTCCTAGGAAGTTAATAGAGTCAAGGGCATGGGCAAGGCATACTGAATTATAGAAGAAAGTCTAGAAAAGCCAACAATCGTCGACTGGAAGTCGACGCAACATCGACTTGACGTCGACGTTACTACGACTGGAACTCAGAGCAACTACAGATGCTAAGTCGACGCAACTTCAAGACAGAAGTCGACGCATGCGTCGATAAGATATCGACGCTACTTCGACAACAGAATTATTTTATTCTGAAGCAAGAAGTCGACGTAACTCTTACATGAAGTCGACGTAGCGTCGAGTACAGTTCAGAATGAAAATTTCAGAGAATTGATTCAGGGTTAATCCAAGGGAAAACTTTATGGAATTAATTCAAATAATTCTAACCGTTGTAAGAAGGTGTAAATAATTCTCTGTCAGATTCAGAGAAGAATTTATAGAAAGACTTTGAAGATGTCGAGATTCATTGAAACAATTTTGGAAGAAAATATCACCATACTATCTAAAGATACTATTCCAAGAAAGAGACAATTTAAAATCATACAGAGATGATATAATCAAACAAGAAAATGAAAAAGGAGACATAGATAACAAGAACAGAAATACACAGAGGGCCGGCTACTGTTCTTCATATTTATCTTCTTCATATTCAATCTTCTCTACTAGTGCTTCAACAAATACTCCAAAAGAATAATCAGAGAAGATTACTAGATCCAAGGCTAATAACCCCTACAAATTTTCTTTCAACAAGGGGTTCATCATTTTGAAGGATCAAATACACTTGGCGCCTAACAGTCCTCAGATTCTTGCTGAGAGGACTCATCTTGAAGATTTTTCTTCACCACTTTCTTTCTCAATATTCTTCTAACTTCTCTTCTACTGATTGAGTAAAGAGTTTTTAGAATCACTCTTCAAAGGATTTCAGTTATAATTCTGAGAGTCTCCTTGTCAAAAGACTCAGTTAGTTGTGATTCAAGATATCTTTATCAAAAGATCTGATTGTTGGTTCTTAAAGTCTCTTTATCAAAAGGCTCAGGCATTGGGATAGTGTATTACTACCAGGGTGGTAGAAGAGTGAATGCACCCAGATTTTGGGGAACCACTAAAGCTTTTGTGTCATCTGTGATTGTGTTTTTTGTGCTTACTTTTGATGTGTTATGTTTACTTTTACTGTGATAATTTTCTAGTCAGCAATCTGTGTGTGTGCAAATTCTGAGATAACTGAAATAAATTAAAATAAATTTTTAAATCTTTATTCACCCTCCTCTAGAGAACTCTCAAAAAATTTATTCAATTGTTCAAACGTTCAATTGGTATTAGAGGTTGGTTGATCAAATAAAGGCTAACACATTGATCAAAGAGATTTGAACAGTTGCAAAGTTACACACACACATATATAAACTTATTTTCAAAATGTCATCAAATAATTTTAAAGGATTTACATCCACAAGACCTCCAGTGTTTAACTTAGAAAATTTCACACTTTGGAAGGCCAAAATTAAACTATACATGGACTCTATTGATGAGGGTATTTTTGGTTTTTTTTCTTGACAGGACCACCAATGTCATCCAGAAAAGATGCAAGTGGTAACACAGCAAAAGAAGTTTTACCTAGATCTTAACAAACAGAAGAACAGAAGACAGTGAAGGTCTGTGATGCAAAGGCCATGAACATCCTAATCTCAACAATGTCAGATGAAATATTCCAAAAAATTGTTGATTGTCAGTCAGCCAAAGAAATCTGGAAGTCATTGTTTAGGATTGTTGATGGAAGCTCAGATGAAAAAAAAGGATAAAAGGTCTCTTCTCATTTCACAAAATGAGAATTTTCAGAACAAAGCTGAAGAGACTATAGCTGAGATGTATGAAGGTTCAGCATCATTGTCATGAACTTAAAGAGTTGGACAAGGAAATCTCACTCACTGAGATCAATGACAAGCTTCTCGTGTGCTTCCCAAGAACTTGGGATTCAAGAATCTGTGTCATCAGAGAGTCCATATGCCATAGAAAAATTACTACCAATGTCCTGTTAGGCAAGCTCAAGTTCTATGAACTTCTCTTAAAGAGTAGGGTTGAGTCAAAAGTGAAGGACTAACTCTCTACCGCTAGAGAGAAGTCCATTGCTCTTAAAGATGCTGATGGAGAACCTTATAACTTTGAAGAGATGTTTAATCTCCTAACTAAGAGATTTAGAAGATGGGTTAAGGTAAAAGACTCCTGAAGAAGAGAAAGGGGCTTCAGCAAGCCCAAATTTGGCAAGACCCCAAGCAAGGAAGTTATTTTTTTGCCTACAGAAAGCTAGGTCACATTGCTCCTAACTGTCCTGAAGAGAAGAAGGATAAGTCCAGCAAGAATAAGTACAAGAAGCAGTTCTTTAACAAGGACAAGAAGAAATGAAGAGTTTTCATTGCAGAAACCTGAAATGACTCTGGTTCAGAGTCAAGTTCCTCATCAGAGAGTGAAGATGAGGTTGTTGCTGAAGAAACATGTCTGATGGCTTTGGAAGCCTATTCAGAGGATGAAGAAGATTGGGTATGTTATTTTGATAATATTGATTTTTCACCTAATGATTTTAAAGAATGTTTCAATTTTTTTTGTAGAGATCACATTGTAGCAGAGAAACAAATAAAGCATCTCATAAAAAAATTTGAATTAAGAAAGAACTGTTCATGCAATGATGAACAAATTCAGCAAGACAATCTTCTTAAAATAGAAGCGGAGAAGCTTAAACAACAAATAACATAATTAATTAAAGAGGATACGCATTTAAAAGATGAGCTAACAAAGGCAAAATTCTTCGAGAACTCCTTAAATGGAAGGAGTCAACAGGTCGGGAATATTACTGAAAATTTAACTAAAAGATTTAATCACCTGCGATTGGGAGCTGAGCTTACCAGTTCAGGAAAATCTTTCAGCACACAAGCATGGAGGTATCATGTATCCTTCATTAAGGATATGGACAAACAACCTATTGTAATATCAAATGATGATCCTGAAAAAATCAGAGTGTTTAATAGTGTAAGTGTATCTAAAGATAAGGACATTCTAGGGGAGAAATTCGTAGAAATAAAGCCCCAAAATATAAAGGATCTGATAGCTGGGAACATGAGTCGATTTCATATCGACGCAACCTCTGTGATGCGTCGACATCAAATCGACGTAACCAGAAAGTTGCGTCGAGTGTCGGTCGAAGCATCACCCCAGATTGTAGTTTTAAAATGTTTTCTGATTATTATCTTTCTCAATTTGAATGTATTAATTGTTTGCGAACAGGTCATGATGCTAGAAGCTATTGCTTTAACAGACCAACACTCTTTTATCCTAACGGGTATCATGAAAGGTCTTCATATACCTTCATCACCCCATATAATGGAAAAATGAGCAATTAGCCCAAAGTAATCTGGGTCCCAACTAATGTTTAATTTCATGTGCAGGTGAAGGATTGCCCTTGCACAAAACAATTGTGGTACTTGGACAGCGGATGTTTCAGGCACATGACTGGACACAAAGGATTGTTGGGAAACTATAAGGCCAAAAATGATCCCAAGCCAGAATAAGTACATATGCTGCTTTTTCCATTCCTGCCACACACATTGATAACATTATTCTTCAAGTAATACAACACGCCACTGCCTCCCTCACTGGTCTTATGGCAGAACATGCCTCATACTACACAGTTTCCTTTAAACACATGGAAACTCAGCTTGATAGAGTAGTCTGTGAAGGGAGTACAAGCTAAGCTGACTTCTACTGGTGTCACCAGATCTTTCTTAACTTCACTAGCTCATGAGGTTCAAAAGGGAGAGATGTATGAGGAAGTCCAGCTCATGGAACCTTTAGAAAAGAAGAAGACCCTAAGTAAAGAAGCTTTGATGAGAAAAGAAGTTGATGACCAAATGTTTCAAATCTCTACAGTTGTAGTTCAAAGGGAGTCACCCAGATTGGGGGAGAATGACTCGGGTCATATTCTACAAGTTGCAAAGGAAACAGTGTAGATGTCAAGTGAGACAGAGAATGATCCCGCAATTCAGGGGGAGCTTCAAGACAAGAAAAAAAAGATCAACTAGCATCAATACCTCAGAAAATTGTTCAATTTTCCAAAAAAGGAAAATCTCCTATGTGAAAGATGCAGTTTAAAAAGCTCTTAAAGGAGATATATATATATATACTGGAATTCTATACTACTGAGAGCCATGATGATATTATGCAACAATTCTTCTATATAATTTATTCTGAAGTTCACTTAGATGTCACTCATGCTTATGTCTTTTGCATGTATTTATGTCATTTACATATGTTTGCTGAAAATCATTCTTTGTATATCATGCTTTATCTTGTAAAATCACAATTGAAAATTTGTAAAATTTGTTAAGATAAATAGGGAAAGATTATTGGGAAAAACCCACATGATTTAACTTGACAAATTATATTAAAAGTGATTCTACATCCTATGTTTATTACTCATGTTGTATAGTGAGGGTAATATGATTATAAGTGTCCTAGGAAGTTAGTAGAATCAAGGGCATGAGTTAGGCATACTGAATTATAGAAGAAAGTCCAGAAAAGACAACATACGTCGACTAGAAGTCGGCGCAACATCGACTTGATGTCGGCGTTACTACGACTGGAACTCAGAGCAACTACAGATACTAAGTCGACGCAACTTCAAGACAGAAGCCGACGCATGCGTCAATAAGATATCAATGCAACTTCGACAACATAATTATTCTATTCTGAAGCAAAAAAACTGACGTAACTCTTACATGAAATCGACGTAGCATCGAGTGCAGTTCAGAGTGGAAATTTCAAAGAATAGATTCACGCTTAATCCAAGGGGAAACTTTATGGAATTAATTTAAATAATTCTAACCGTTGAAAGAAGGTCTAAAGAAAATAATTCTCTATCAGATTCAGAGAAGGATTTATAGAAAGATTTTGAAGAATATGTTGAGATTCATTGAAGGAATTTTGGAATAGGATATCATCATTCCATCTGAAGATATTATTCCAAGAAAGGGGCAATTCAAAATCATTCAAAGATGATATAATCAAACACGAAAATGAAAAAGGAGACATAGATAACAAGAACAGAAATACACAGAGGACCGACTACTTTCCTTCATCTTCATTTTTTCATATTCAATCTTCTCTTTAGTGCTTCAACAAATACTCCAAAAGAATAATCAGAGAAGATTACTGGATTCAAGGATAATAACCCTTGCAAATTTTCTTACAACAAGGGGTTCATCATTTTGAAGAGGATCAAATACACTTAGTGCCTAAGAGTCCTCAGACTCATCCTGAAGATTTTTCTTCACCACTTTCTTTCTCAATCCTCTTTTTTACTTCTCTTATACAGATTGCGTAAAGAGTTTTTAGAATCCCTCTTCAAAGTATTGCGGTTGTGGTTCTGAATGTTTCCTTGCCAAAAGACTCAGTTAGTTGTGGTTTAAGATCCCCTTATTAAAAGATTTGATTGTTGGTTCTAAGGGTTATCTTATCAAAAAAATCAGGCACTGGGATAGTGTATTTCAAATAAGGTGGTAGAAGAATGGATGTGCCCAGATTTTGGGGAACCACTATAGCTTTGGTGTCATCTGTAATTTGTGTTTTTTGTGCTTATTTTTGTTGTGTTGTGTTTACTTTTGCTGTGATAATTTTTTAGACAGCAATCTGTGTGTGTGCAAATTCTGAGATAAATGAAATAAAATAATATAAATTTTTAAATTTCTATCCACCCCTCCCCCCCCTAGAGAATTCTCAGAGGATTTATTCAACTGTTCACACTTTAAAATAAACATAAATTAATTGATAACAATAACTATTGTAGGCTCGCATCATACCATAATTAAAGTGGATTTATTAATTTTAACAGATATATTATTTAGCATTTCATTTCGCTAGGATAAGTGCCTAACAAGAGAAGTTGAAATAGATAGTTGTTAAGATTCCCTTATCCTATTTAAAAGCTATAAACTAAATCATTTTAGTTGTATTTTATAACTATTTTTTGCTATCTTATTTAAGGATTTCTATTACCAATTTGGAACTTGGAATGCAGTGAAAGTTGATATTTTTTGAAACAGTCTAAAATGATAATTGTTATATTATACTTTTCAGAAGTACTAATTATTTTAGTTGATTTATGTATTTTTAGTATATATTAATTATTTAGCTGTCATTTTGCCAGGACAAGTACCTATTGTGGCGCCTATTGTTTTCATAAATAACTGTAGAAACTAAATATGGAAAATTACCAAACTCTAACAGGCTTGTGATCAAAGACAACACATGCACACTCACAGTTAGTATCCAAACCTTCTATTTTCTCCAGAGACAATTTGACAAGAAAGGCCGTACCTAGTTGACTCAAATTTATTAGTTGTCTAAAAAATAGTGGAAAACGAGATTTTTTTTTCATGTGTTATCCATACATGTCTATTTATATTTAAATGCCAACACTCTCCTCAAGACGGACAAAATATATCAACTAAGCTCATCTTGTCACACAATCTGGACAAATCATGTGAGTTGAGTCCCTTAGTGAGACAATCAGCAACTTGCTCTTTAGTAACTACATGCCAAAACTCTATTACACCACTATTCAACTTTTCCTTGATGAAGAACTTGTTGATCTCCATATACTTGGTTCTACCATGTTGAACGGGGTTGTTTGTAATGCTAATAGTTGACTTGCGGTCATACCACAATGTCATTTGCACCTTTGGTCTATCTTGAGCTCTACCAACAGGGCTTTCAACCATAACATCTCTCCTACACTTAAGGCCATGACCCTATACTCTGCTTCGGTTGTGAATTTCGCAACTACGGTTTGGTTTTTGCTCGTTTAGGAGACTGTATTACCACCAACAAACATGTAATATCCTGATGTGGACTCCTGTCATCGGTGCAACTATCCCAGTATGAATCGCAATAGCCCTCGATGTTCAAATACCCATTATTTCGGAAGATCAACTCCTTCTTTGGTGCACTCTTCAAGTACCTTAGAATCAGGTACACATCTACATGACTGTCCTTAGGATCATGCATATTGCAGGCCGACACATTCAAAACAAAAGATATTCCAGGACGAGTGCAACTTAGATAGATCAAGCGGCCTACCAACCTCTGGTATCTCTCTCTATTGATTGACTCTTCTACCACAGCACTAAGCTTGGACTTCAGATCAATAGGAGCAACCGCAGGCCTGCACCCCAGCATACCTATCTCTGTCAACAAATATAACACGGGTTTGTGTTGAGATTGAGCAATCTCCTCAGTACCACGAGCTATCTCAATCGCAAAGAAATATCTTAGTTGTCCCAGTCTTTTACCACAAATTTCTTGCCCAATCTCGCCTTCAACTGAGCAATTTCACTCTCATCATCACCAATGATAATCATATCGTCCACATTCACAACAAACATTATAGTGTGAACACCACATCACCTAAAAACATTGTACGATCAACATTGGTCTGCTGATACTCCATACCTACTATAGCTCTACTAAACATATCAAACCAGGCTCAAGGATACTGCTTCATCCCGTAAAAAGACTTTTCGAGTCTATACCCCTCACCAGTTGTTTGTATCTTGCCACAAAACCTGGTTACCTCCTTGTACACCTCCAACAAATCACCATGAAGTAATGCATTATTCACGCCGAACTGGTGTAGTTTTCAGCCCCTATTCACTGCCTATGATATTATTACTCGCACTATGCTCGTCTTCTTCATGGGTGCAAAGGTCTCATCATAGTCGATGGCATAAGTCTGACTGCACCCCTCTGCTACCAATCGGGTCTTATAGTGCTCAACTCGACCCTTTGGGTTTTGTTTCATAATGAAGACTCGCTTGCATCCAACTGCGTTCTTGTCTGGTGGTAGTGATACAAGCTCCCACGTTTTGTTCTTTTCCAGATCCCAAAATTCCTCTAGCACTAAAGCTTTCCACTTTGGATCCGCCTTAGCAACTTGCCAATACTTAGGACTAGAGAAAATGTCCAAAAATGCATTGAATTCTCCATGCATTTGTGATATACGAGGGTAGGAAACTAATTTGGCTATATCATGAGAAAATCTATATCTATCAAGTGAGACTCCCGCATTGTTGTGGGAAGTCCTCCTTACCGGTAGGGGACTGAGAGTAGAGAGAGGAATCATAACACCTGTGTATTCGGAGATTGCGGTGGATGGTGTGGGTGGCTCAGGAGTCAAAGCAGGCATGGGCAAAGGACATGCCACAAGTGTTGTTGTAGGAGATGTTCTCTCATTCTGCTTTCTTCTCCTCATATACATGTTCTGCTCCCCCTGAGCCTGAAGTCCACTTAATATTGGGGATATCTTCTGACATGTATGACATGTCGGTTGACATAAATGTTTCATGGATAAAACTTTTTTTTACAAAATATAATTTTGGAATATATCATCCAAAATATTTGCTATCAGACTATATATTTGATGATATATCAGTCGATATATCCCGATGTTATATCGGCTGACTTATTTCAGTTTTTTTTTATTTTAGTGTCTTTTGTCTACTAAACAATAAACCAAAATCATTTCCTTTCAAGGTTGCTTTGTGCCCTTCCTCCAACTTTTCTTTGCACCCTTCAATTATTTTCTTCGATTCTGCTCTAAGTTATCAAAGGTGCAAGGCGCATCGAGGCGCAAAGGGCCCCTGTAGCATAGGCGCAAGGTGCAGGCGCGTGCCTGAGGCATGTAGGCGCACAAATGGTGGAAAAAGTAAATTGAGCGAATTGGGGATCATTCGCTTTCAGCGAATTGGGCGCCCAAGGGTGCCTAGGAGTTCCTCAGGTGCGTCTGAGATCATGTTTTTGCCCATCTCAAAATTTTTTTAAAAAAACCTTGAAAGGCTCAGGCGCGCCTGAGAGCCTTAAGGCGCGCGCCTGGGGCACATCGCCCACCTCAGCTGTGCTGAGGCACGGCGGGCTGCGCCCGGCGCCTCAAGCATGCCTAGGCGGGCGCCTTGACAACAGTGATTCTGCTTGACCTTTGAATTTTATGTCAAATGTTCCTTATCTTCCATTGTTATCGACGACTTCATAAGTTTCTATTTATTGGAGAAATTAGTATTTTTATTATTAGAGTTGTGGTTTTATTATTAGAGTTTGTTAGTGGGTTTAGTCCCACATCGTGAGTCAATAGTTATGAGTCTATGAAATCCTCTATATATATCCCCCTATATAGATGAATAAACAAGGCTAATTTTTCCTCTCCCGATATTTCCACCTGTCAATCCCACTCTCGTATGCTAGTCGCTACCGCTATGCTCGCGTATTCCGCTCTCGCTCGCCACTACTTCTCATCGGCCGCGCCTCCTTCCTCTAGGGGCGCTCTCGCATCTGCTCACTTCAACTCTCACTCTCTCTTCCTCGCTCTCTGTCTCGCGCCCTCTCCTGTCCTCTAGGGGCACCAATCTATCGTCTATGTGGATGATATAGTGATAACTGGTGATGACACATATGAGATTGAACACTTAAAGTATAGGTTGGCTAAGGAATTTGAAGTGAAGGATCTTGGACCCCTCAAGTATTTTCTTGGCAGAGAGGTGGTCGAATCTAGACATGGGATCTTTATATCACAGAGGAAGTACATTCTAGATTTGCTTGATACAACTGGAATGATTGGATGCATACCCGTTGACACCCAAATTGAAGTCAATCGCAAGCTTGGTAGAGATGGCAAAGAAGTTAATGATGACATACCAGGTTTCCAACAAGTGGTGGAGAACTTAGCTATCTCTCCTATACTCGTCCAGACATCTCTTATACAGTGGGTGTCCTTAGCCATTACATGCACTCACCAAGATCACAACCCCTTGATGTTGCATACAGAGTCCTGAAGTATTTCAAATTCTCCCCTACCAAGGGCATTGATGGCGATCGACGGCACACACATGTTTATTCTCGTAGGAGACGGTGATCGGCGACCCATTTGGGCGATTCGAGTCTACGGATGCACCTGGATGGTCGTTCTAAGTCTTTTTTATATATTATTTTATGTATTTCATGTTGTATTTAGCACCCGATCGGTCTGAACATTATTAGTCGTCTGATCTGGGTGTCCCAGTTCTTTTTTTTACCCCTCCCCTATAAATTTATGCAGGTGCAGATGATTGGGAATCAAAGGTTTCCTATTGCAGCCGGTCGGTCTTCTCGGTGGACTCCGAGCGGCGCCACCTCTCGTTCGCAACTTCCGTCTACGCCCCCCTTTGGCTGAGCCTTCTCCAGCTAGCCCTGACCCCGTCGAGCCTCCTACATCCCTATTGCAGCCTTCCCTCTTCTTTCTTGATCTCGTTCAGCCTCTGACAGCCTTACTGCAGCCTTCCGTCCTCTTTCCCGATCCCATCAAGCCTCATACAACCATACCGTCGTCTCCTCCATCTTCCCTGTTAAATTTTCTCAACGTGGTCAGCAAGATAGCTCAAACGTCAAATTAATATCTTCGGAACTACCCCGTTCTCACGTTGAACCAGCGAAAAACCAAGGAACAAACCTAATCCCAACAAACAATGGAAGCACAAGCAGATCTTTTATTTATTCACTTCTTTACAACACGAGGCATACATAGCGAGACATGATTTCGCTAGTATAACAGCTGTAAACAGAAAGCACCAAAAACCAAGCCGGGCGGACAGCACCGGAGTCCGCCGAGACCGTCGAGGTCGCCGAGGTCGCCGAGTCCGCTGAGATCGCCCGAACTTAAGCTGCAATCTGCCGAATAGCCACGGAGTCCGCCGAAACCGCGAGGCCGCGCGGACACACCGTTATTCGTCTCCTGCTGAAGCTGAACTGAGGAACACCCCATACCCGCCTGAAGCCGGCAGACAGGTTATTGAAGCTGGCAAGGATGAAACAAAGCTGACAAGCCGCAGAGCGACCTCCTGCTGAATCCGCAGAGATCGCACAACTTCCAAGTACTTGACCGAAGTCAAAGCCAAACTCCTGGCTCCTTGAAGCTACCCGCGCAACCTGCACACAGCAAACGTCAGCACTGAATCAATCCGCGCGGACAGACAAACTGAGACCGCAGCTCCTCGCCCAACCCAACTTACTGTTCACTCAAGTTACTGTAGATGTGTCAGGGGGGTCCTATTTATAGGCGAGGTGAGGAGTGTGGTCACCGCCCTAGAGATAGCGACACCGCCCTAGCCCGCGCGATAGCAAAACACCGTCCGCCGAGTCCGCAAGGACTTAGCCGGATACCAAGGAAAACCGCCAGGAGCAAGGCAACATTGGCGAACCCTCTCCAGTCCGCCCAAGCTATGCGGACAAGGCAACAGCCCGCAAAGCTTCCGACCACTGCAGGACAGCAACCCCCTTCAATGGCTGTCCGCACAACCCGAGGCAGTCCGCAAGACTCAAGCCTCAATCCGCCACAAGTCCACGACCAAAGGCAGATAGCAACAGTCCACCCGGTCACAGCGGACTTGGCGGATACGGCGGACACCATGGTCTTGGCACAGAGTGTGACCAAGTCCAAAACCATCAAAGGCCAATGCGAGCATGGCGGACTCAAACTCTCGTCCGCCAAACACCGAAGCACAGACCGCCAGCAGTCCGCAAGCTCCTCGCACTCCTGCCCAACGCAGCAACCATCTCCCGGACGCCAAAACCAGTCCGCCAATGACCTCCACAGCAAAGTACCTGCTGTACCACCAGAGCTCGACAAGGCCTCAGCCAAGCTCTAAGCCCAGTCCGCAATAGCCCACACCGCGGATACGAGCCAAACCGCCTATCAGCACAAGCTTGCACCACGGCCACTGAGCAAAGCACCAGTCCGCAAGCCTCTATCCGCTCAGGCCGCTCCTTGGCAAAACCAATCAGCAAACGCCCTATCCGCAGATAACAGGCCGCATAGTCCGCGAACTTCATGCAAACAACCCGCTCAGAAGACAGCCGGCTTTTCACTAGACCTTCCACCAGGCCGCACATCACAGTCCGCCCAGTCCGCCTAGTCCGCCAAAGCTGTCCGCCCAGGCCGCCCGGCCTGTCCCGTCAACCACTTCCACTTCACAAATTTCAACACTCCCCCTTGAAGTGGGAAGTGGTGACCAAGCCCAACAAGCTGCGCAATCGCTCAAAGGGCCCCTTCGACAGTGGCTTCGTGAAGATGTCAGCAAGATTATCTTCACTCCGAACATGCCCGAGCAGCAGAGACCCCTCCAACACCTTCTCCCTGATGAAGTGGTGATCAATCTCTATATGCTTGGTCCTGGCGTGACACACTGGATTGTTAACCAGTTTGAGAGCACTCTCATTGTCACCCCGAAGTAAAGTAGGTCCTTGCACTTCTTCATGAACATCCTCTATAAGCCTCCTCAACCAAACGGCTTCCCGAGCAGCCAAGGCCGAAGCCTTATACTCCGCCTCCGTGGTTGAAACTGACACCGAGTCCTGCTTCTTGCTACACCACGAGATGCTAGCTGAACCGCAAGTGAACACATAACCTGAAGTAGACCTCCGATCATCCGAATCACCGTCATAGTCAGCATCCATGTACCCGAGCAACGAAAACTCCGACTCCCTTCTATAGAGGAGTCCCATGTCAGAAGAACCCTTGACATACTTCAGAATACCCTTTGCCGCCACTAGATGAGAGTGTCTTGGTTCAGCCATATACCGACTTACTCGGCCAACAGCATAAACAATGTCCGGCCTTGTAATCGTCAGGTAAATCAAGCTCCCAACAAGAGCCCTGAACACCAAGGGATCATGAAGAACCCTTCCCTCATCTCGTCGAAGCTTCAGCCCAGGTTCCAGTGGAGTAGAGCACTTCTTCCCTTCGCCCATGCCGAACCGTTTCACAATGCGATCAGCATACCCTTTCTGGCAAATGAGAACCCCGCACTCCTTCCTCTCCACTTCAAGAACGAGAAAGTGATGCAACTCTCCCAAGTCTTTCATCTCGAAGCGTATAGCAAGCTCTGCCCTGAGCCTTGCTACTTCCCCCTCCGAATTCCCTATGATGATCATGTCATCCACATACAGCAGGACCAAGACTTGTAGCTCCCCCTTCTTCTTGACGAACAAGCTTGAATCTGAGTTGGAAGCAAGGTATCCACAGAATTGCAAGTACTCTGCAATCTTCTCATACCACGCTTTAGGAGCTTGCTTCAACCCATAGAGAGCCTTCATGAGTTTACAGACATAGTCCGGATGCTTTTCAGAGACAAAACCAAGCGGCTGATTCATGAAGATATCCTTGTCAATCTCTCCGTAAAGAAAGGCATTCTTCACATCAGGTTGCCACAACCTCCATCCCTTGCTAGCAGCCAAGGCGATCACCACTCTTACTGAAGTCATCTTCGCAACTGGACTGAATGTCTCCTCATAGTCTTCTCCATACTGCTGTGAGAATCCTCTAGCGACCAGGCGAGCCTTGAACCGATCAATGCTCTCATCAGCCTTCTTCTTCAACTTGTACACCCACTTGCAAGTAACCGGAGTAATGTCATCAACCTTGGGCATAAGGTCCCAGGTTTCATTCTTCTTCAGAGCATCAATCTCTTCTTTCATGGCACCTTCCCACTCCTTCACTCCAGTGGCCTCGTTGAAGTTTGCAGGCTCTCGCTCATCCAGAGGACCTGCAAAGAAGCAGGAGACAAAACTCACTGCATTCTCATCACAGTACCGAGCCGGTGGCTTAACCACCCTCTTCGATCTCCGAAGGGTCGGCTCCTTGCTCACTGCTTCCGTTGCTTCTTCGGGCTCAACTCCTACCTGGGGCAAGCATTGAGCAGTGCTCCCCCTGCTTCCTGAGCCAGAAGGCTCAGCCTCGGAGTTAGAAGCAACAGGAGCTGCTGGTGAAACAGCGAGCTCCTCTTCCAAGCCTTCAGCAGCCGCCACCGGTGCTTCATCAACCTTGCTACTTCCGGTTAGCTCAACCGAGCCACCTCCATATGACGTCAGCTCGTCAAAGACAACGTCTCTTGACACCACGAACTTCTTCGTCACAGGGTCCATGCATTTCCATCCCTTCTTCCGCTCATCGTAGCCAACAAAGACAAGCTTCCTTGCCTTCGCATCCAACTTAGTCCGTGAAACATCCGGGACATGCACGTAGCAAGTTGAACCGAACACCCGAAGGTGTCCCACACTCGGCTTCTCCTTCAGCAACAGCTCAATAGGAGTCTTCATGTTGATAGGGCTGAGTGGCATCCGTTTGATGACATAAGCAGCACAAGACATCCCCTCCGCCCAAAAGGATCTTGGAACATCTTTCGCATGAAGCCAGCATTTGCAGGTCTCCGTCAGATGACGAATCTTCCGCTCCGCTACCCCATTTTGTTGTGCAGTGTGAGCACAAGTAAGCTCCCGTTGGATCTTGTGCTTCCTGCAGAAGTTAGAAAACTCGGAGGAGACAAACTCACCCCCGTTATCCGTTCTAAGCTTCTTGATCCGCAAGCCAAGCCGGCCTTCTACCAACTCCTTGAACTCCACAAACAAACGGAATGCTTCTGACTTCTCCTTTAAGAAGTACACCCAAGTATACCTTGAGTAGTCATCAACCAAGACAAACATGTATCTGCTTCCACCAAGGCTGGCAGTAACCGTTGGTCCCATCAGGTCGCCATGAATACACTCCAATGGTTTCTTGCTTCTTGTTTGTGATTTATCAAACGGAAGACGATGTGCCTTACCGTATTGACAGCCCGCGCAAACATGTCCGTCACCAAAAGAAGACAACTTAGGCAACTCCTTCACCAAACTTCTACTAGCCATCGCCTTCAGCTTATCCATGCCAACATGCCCCAGCCTCTCATGCCAGATAGCAGCGCTATCATTGGCCCTCATTCTATCAACATAAGAATTGGTGGCAAGAACAAATAAGTTCTTCACCCTCCTCCCTACATGAGCAACATCAGCCTTCACCGCTGATACGTTGCGAAGGAACTCCACATCTGTTGGCCCAAACAGAACGTGATAACCAGCGTCTACCGCATTGGTCACCGAGAAGAGGTTTTTTTTCATGCCCGCACGTGATACACACTTCTTAACGTGAGTGGCCCCTGATCACTACCCAAAGACACGACCCCCTCTTTCTCTACTGCATAAACAGTATTATCAGCAGTGATAATAGCTTCATTACCTGAGTACGCCTGTATGGAGGTGAACTTCGATTTGTCTCCGGTGAGGTGATGACCACACCCGGAGTCCACGATCCACTCGCCGTTGAAGTCCTCAGCAGACAAGGCCCGGACACAAGTGTCCGTCATAAAAGCTCTGCCCCATTCTGCTTCTTCACTTCTCGAGCAAGCTTCCTCCTTTCCCGCAGCATGCCCAGGCTGCAGTTTGACCTTGCAGACCCGCTTGAAGTGCCCTCGCTGATGACACCGGTAGCACTTCAAGTTCTTTTTCCAGTCCTTAAGAGCATTGCTCCTCTCCGGCGGATATGAAGTTGAAGTCTCCTTCTCACCAACGACCTGCACCTTCTTCTTCTTCTTCCCTTCCCATCCTTTCTTCTTGCCTGAGAAGAGAGCTTCGCTTCCTTCCTGATTCAGGTTCACTCCAGCCATCTGCCTTGCTAGGCTCTCCTGCGATGCAAGCAGATTCTCCAGCTCCAGCAAAGACGGCTGAGTAGCCCACCCTTGAACAGATGTTACAAAGGTCACATATTCCTTCCGCAAGCCGCGGATAATGTGTCTTTTCATCTTCGCCTCAGAGATAGGCTCATCAGGATCCAGTGCCGACAGCTCCGCACACAAGCTCTTCATCTTTAAGAAGTACTTGGAAATGAAAAGGTCTCCCTGAGTTGCCCTGGCCAACTCATTCTCCAGGAACTGAAGCCGCGCCACATTCTTCTTATTGAACAACTCATCAATGGTTGTCCAAATATCAACAGCCGACTCACATCCAACGATGTGATCAAACAGTTCCGGAGACACGGCCTTCTTCAGAATGAACTCTGTCTTAGCATTTGTTTTTCTCCAGAGCCTAACCTGCTCAGCAGTACCGAAAGCAGCAGTGACTTCCTGCCTGTCGTCACCACTGACGACTTCCCACAGCTCCTCGCCAAGAAGATAACTCTCCATGCACGACTTCCACTTATTGAAGTTAGTCGACGTTAAGAGTTCAATGCCCAGACCTCTTGCAAAGCTCTCTTCCATTGCAACACATGTTGGCAACCTTTCAGAAGCTCCGAGCAACAACACAGGTTGATCACCACTCAATCACTGAGTAACAACACTGGCTGACTTCCGCTCACGCAACTGAACCTCCCTCTGATAGCATGTTAAATTTTCTCAACGTGGTCAGCAAGATAGCCCAAACGCCAAATTAATATCTTCGGAATTACCCCATTCTCACGTTGAACCAGCGGAAAACCAAGGAACAAAGGTTAATCCCAACAAACAATGGAAGCACAAGCAGATCTTTTATTCATTCACTTCTTTACAACACGAGGCATACATAGCGAGACATGATTTCGCTAGTATAACAGCTGTAAACAGAAAGCACCAAAAACCAAGCGGGGCGGACAGCACCGGAGTCCGCCGAGACCGCCGAGGTCGCCGAGGTCGCCGAGTCCGCTGAGATCGCCCGAACTTAAGCTGCAATCTGCCGAATAGCCACGGAGTCCGCCGAAGCCGCGAGACCGCGCGGACACACCGTTATTCGTCTCCTGCTGAAGCTGAACTGAGGAACACCCCCTACCTGCCTGAAGCCGGCGGACAGGTTATTGAAGCTGGCAAGGATGAAACAGAGCTGACAAGCCGCAGAGCGACCTCCTGCTGAATCCGCAGAGATCGCACAACTTCCAAGTACTTGACCGAAGTCAAAGCCAAACTCCTGGCTCCTTGAAGCTACCCGCGCAACCTGCACACAGCAAACGTCAGCACTGAATCAATCCGCGCGGACAGACAAACTGAGACCGCAGCTCCTCGCCCAACCCAACTTACTGTTCACTCAAGTTACTGTAGATGTGCCAGGGGGGTCCTATTTATAGGCGAGTTGAGGAGTGTGGTCACCGCCCTGGAGATAGCGACACTACCCTAGCCCGCGCGATAGCAAAACACCGTCCGCCGAGTCCGCAAGGACTTAGCCGGATACCAAGGAAAACCGCCAGAAGCAAGGCAACATTGGCGAACCCTCTCCAGTCCGCCCAAGCTATGCGGATAAGGCAACAGCCCGCAAAGCTTCCGACCACTGCAGGACAGCAACCCCCTTCAATGGCTGTCCGCACAACCCGAGGCAGTCCGCAAGACTCAAGCCTCAATCCGCCATAAGTCCACGACCAAAGGCAGATAGCAACAGTCCGCCCAGTCACGACGGACTTGGAGGATACGGCGGACACCATGGTCTTGGCACAGAGTGTGACCAAGTCCAAAACCATCAAAGGCTAATGCGAGCATGGCGGACTCAAGCTCCCGTCCGCCAAACACCGAAGCACAGACCGCCAGCAGTCCGCAAGCTCCTCGCACTCCTGCCCAACGCAGCAACCATCTCCCGGACTCCAAAACCAGTCCGCCAATGACCTCCACAGCAAAGCACCTGCTGTACCACCAGAGCTCGACAAGGCCTCAGCCAAGCTCTAAGCCCAGTCCGCAATAGCCCACACCGCGGACACGAGCCAAACCGCCTATCAGCACAAACTTGCACCACGGCCACTGAGCAAAGCACCAGTCCGCAAGCCTCTATCCGCTCAGGACGCTCCTTGGCAAAACCAATCAGCAAACGCCCTATCCGCAGATAACATGCCGCATAGTCCGCGGACTTCATGCAAACAACCCGCTCAGAAGACAGTCGGCTTTTCACTAGACCTTCCACCAGGCCGCACATCATAGTCCGCTCAGTCCGCCTAGTCCGCCAAAGCTGTCCGCCCAGGCCGCCCGGCCTGTCCCGTCAACCACTTCCACTTCACAAATTTCAACATTCCCCTACCTCGTCCAACCTCATACAACCTCGTCGACTCTTATTCCAGTCAATCCCACCCTCTGAAAACCCTCCGCCAGTTAGCTCCACCCCTGTCAACCCACTTACAGCCATCCTCTCCTCTCTGTATCATATTCCAGCCCTCATCGCCCTAGCCTCCAAACTCATCCCTATCCAGCCACTGCAGTCCACTTGTTGAGCCACCCGTCGACCTAAGGTCGTTGTTGCAATCGGTTCGCCCTTCCCAAATCATGCCACCACATGCATGAGCAAGTCTTGGTATGGATGTTACTTATTTCTCTATATGTTGAATGCTCGGACTGTTGTCATGGGACTTAAACTTTTTTGTGTGCATAAATTTTACTAATCGTAGTCTGGTTTGCGAGATTTATTCGGTGTGTACTTGATTGATATTCGCGCCTCATTTCAATGGTAGTTCGTAAGCCGATCTTTGATGGCCTTAACTTGTTTTCCGATTGTGCAATTGTCTTAAAGTTTATTAAATTTTATTACTGTTGTTTAGATCTTGAATCGGACTGTTTGCACCTTTACCTCATTCGCACTGCATTTAGATAACAACACAGTTGTTCAAGTTACTATCACCCTACCCCTGCATCATTTGGTATTAGAGGCAGTTCGGGTCACGTTTTATGCTACGTGGTGGTATGTTGTTTAGATCACAGATGTTCGACCAGAACATCACTGACGATCGGGCCACCAGTTCGAATTCAGACATTATGCCTGTAGAGTTTCATCTCTTAGTTCTCGAACAATTTGCAACCTTGAGAATGACATTGCCCGGGTCAACACCAGAGTCGACCAATTAGGAACCCTTAGAGGTCCAACCCCACCACCTCGATATGAGAAACCCGTGGATGACCCTCAGGACGTTCCACCAGCGCTTGATAGGCAAGCTAGAGAGTTACCACGTCGGGATCTCGCTCCGCATGTGAGAGGGACTCCCGATCCTCTGTATGATTATCGTCGTGACCACGCCGCGAAGGGGAACCCACGTCTTCCCTATGAGCCACGTTCACCACCGGCCCGCAGAGGCCGTGGTCCACCAGCACGACACGAGCTTGACTCTGACGAGCCCTATGATGATTATTTAGCGCCTCGCCGCGGAGCCACCCCAACTGAGGACGACCTTATTCGGCACCTTCGTATTGATGCGTCGTCCTTCGACGGTCACCTTGACCCGAAGGATTTTAGCGACTGGTTCATGGACATGGAACATTTCTTTAATTGGTACAAGATGAGCGATGAGAGACGAGTCCGGTTTGCCAAAATGAAGTTGTTGGGACAGGCGAAGATGTTTTGGACTAGCGTGGAAGAGATCTTTAGAGAGAAGTGGATATTATCTTGTCGCCCGATGGGTCAAGATGAAGCAGGGGTTAAAGGACAAATAGCTTCTTGCATCGTATCAAGATCAGCTCCTCAACCAACTTTACACACTGCTACAGGGAAGACTTTTTGTTGTTGATTACATGACACGATTCGACGAGTCAGTAGTGAGGAGAGATATTCTGGAGGAGCCTATTGTGACCGGTTCTAGATTTAAAGATGGATTTAAGGCCAACATTCGGAGAAATCTCATTCCCCGCCGCGCAGAGATGGTCGAGCAGGTGTTCCCGCTTGCACTTGAGTATGAGAACCATCTACGCCTTGCAGGTCCGAGACAGGCTACACATCGGCCTGATTCCCCTATATTTGGGAGGCTCGGCCCAGCCATGACCGCCACCCCTACCCCTTCCCACATTCCATCAGATGTTAAGGGAAAAGCTATTGTCTCGTGGGCCCCCAGACCTGGGCCCGGCCAGTGTTATCAGTGCTCGGGCAGAGGACACATTGCCTCTTACTGTCCCAATAGGAATTTGTTGATTTGGGATGAGGGCGAGACTAGTACTGAGGTAGATGATGTGGAAGTGGAGATCACTGCCGAAGTTGAGGACGGTTGAGAGAGCGAAGCTGAGAGATTGTTAGAGTTAGGAGTCATTCGACGCCTCCTTCATACCCCTCGTACCAAGGAGGACTGGCGTCGCACCACGATATTTTACACGTAGTTTCAGAGTGCAGGCTGCCCCTGCAAACTCGTCATCGATAGTAACTGTTGCGTTAATATCGTGGCAAAGAGGGGATTAGAGAGGATGTTGTTGTCCGCCGAGCCCCATCCATATCCATATCCTGTCCTCTGCGTGGACAAGTCGGTCATGCGGGTGACACAAAGATGTCTTGTTCCGATTCACCTAGCGTCTATAGAGGACAAGGTTTGGTGCGATGTCATGACGTAGCACATGTTCTTCTAGGACGATCCCGGTTATACTATCGTGATGCCACGTGTTATGGCTGCTCGAACACGTGTGTATTCTTCGACAAGGGGCGGAAGATCACCCTTACCCCGACCCTGCCCAGGGATTCCCCCAAGGGCCAGGTCGACTCATCCATTAGCGTCGAGACAGCTAGGCCTCTACACATTCTGAGAAGAGGTGATTTTCTGAGGGAGAGCTTAGATTCAGGAGTTATGTTTATGGAGGCCTCCGCCGCCATAGACTTGGAGAGTGTGGATCAGAACATTTTGCGACTGCTGGATGAGTATTCTGACATTGTGCCAGAGGCCTCATCATCAAGCCGCCCTTACTTTCCTCGAGCCCACCAAACAGCAGCAAACCAACTCATTTCACGCGATGCGGCATCTGCAAAAAGTTTTCCTAGCCTTTTTAATCCAATGAATTGAATAATTAATTAATTCTTCATTGGATAAATTGATTTAATTAATTATTGCAACATGATGATCCCTAGCAAGTCACTCACCATTCGTTCGATGCTCCAGAACTTCTTAGCGATGTTGGCATCATATGACGATGCGCTTTTACGACTCATCGTTGACCACCACTTTGGGGTTCTGATTCAACTGGAACCGCCAGAGATCACACAACAGTCGTCCTCGATGCCACCTACAGCTCTTGTCACTCCACCATCGCCTTGGGTTGTTTCCACTGCGCAGTTCATACAACTGGCATTGTCGCTTCCCAGCCTTGTCCTGGTGCTGCCACAATTTATGTTTCCACCGGTCGTCCCTGTGGTCTCCACCTGGCAGCCTCCACTCTGGCCACCTGCTAAGTCGGCTACCTCTCAGTAGTCACCACCAGCCTCGACGCCTACACCCCTAGCGGTGGTGCCTCCCCAAATAGTGTTGTTGCCATTGATTCAAAAAGTCTTCAATCGGCAGAATGTGCTCCAATCACTGGTTTTGGCGATCCCTCTTGATCCATCCCTTCCAACGACCGCACCCACGTTAATGTTGCAGCTTTCATTGTCGCGGCTCATATTCATCCTAGTCCTCCATAACCCTTGAATGTTTGCATTCTCCGGGCACACTAGCCCCAAACCAGTAGATTTTTCCTGATGGTCTTCACTTTGTAAGAGCCCCCACAATGTCAGATCCCTACAATCCATTATGACACCAATACGCCCGATAATGAACGGCCACTCAATGCATCCTCCGCCACACCAACTTGGAATCCGGAGCGCTATTATAGCGCAAAATTAAGGAGACATAAGATCAAATAATTTGAGCCTTGTTCGATCTTGAAGACAAGCTCGATTTAATACAGGATGGGATGATGCGTACACATAATAGTTGTCGTTGTCAGTTAATTTTATATATGTATTATGAATTTGTCATGTTAGTGTCATCACAATTAGTGTCTTTACTTGGGGTTATCATGATATTTCGTGTTTTTATTTCATGTAGGGTATTTTGGTTATTTTCAAAGTATTGTAATTTCTATTTAAGGGATCCCAGAGGTCCATGAATCATTATGAATGAAATATGAATGTTCTATTACTCTCTCTAATGTTTTTCACCTTCTCACACTTCTAGGGTTAGGGATGAGCACGACTCCCCTTCTCCCTCTCCCCTCGCATTCTCTGTGGGTTGACCTCGACTCCCCTTGTATCTTCTCCTCCACTGCCACCTTCAACGACGCTACGGTCTAGGCTCGTAACACAGTACTTCTAAAAAATATAATATAACAATTATCACTTTAGACTATGTTAGTAAAAAAAAATAGACTTACCCTGCATTCCAAGTTCCAAATTGGTAGGAATTCTTAAACAAGATATCTAACATTGATTATAACCAGACAACTTAACTGATTTATTTTATAGTTTTTAAAAAGGATAATGTTATCTTAACTATCTATTTAAACTTAATCATAAATACTATTTTAATCATTGTAATTATGCAAACTCAACCCTTTGTTTCCGCAAATTAATTCTCTTCCCACGAGATTTACTAATCTACACATTGAAGCTCTTTCACCTTCATTTGTCCTAACTTGTTTCATAATGTACATTCTTTATTCTACAACTAATAATGCTCTTTGAATATTATGCCAGAGACAAAATAAAGTAACATAATAAAAACACAAAGAAGGTCATTCTCACAGAAGAAGCCAAATCATCTGCCTTCAAAGTTTTAGCTAGCCCAAAATCTCCTGCATATGTGAGGAAACAATTAGGAAACAAAAAAAATTCTCTTGATGCTAAATTCAGTAAGAACTAACCAAGACGAACATCTTCATCCTTCGTGAGAAAAATATTAGAACACTGTAACAAGATGTGGGAATTAATCAGCCCGCTGCCAAACAAAAATAGGATCCACTTAGTAATCACTGAATCACAAACCTTGAGGTCTCGATGTAGAACATAGTTGGCATGTAAGTACTCAACAGCTAATAATAGTTGAGCAAACCATTTTAGCAGTTTCTGCAAGAGAGAAATAAAAAAAGAAAACTATTCAGAAGTATATTCATTTCACGAGAATCCTTTAATGTCACTAGATAGTTAAAATAGTCATACCTCCTCTGAGAAATATGTACCGTTTGACTTCTTCATCATTTCCGCCCTGTCAAATGCCCCAATATGGATTTCAACAACAACAAGTCACTAAAAATAGAGAATAAAAAACCTGAGCAAGAGGAAGAAGAAGTAGGAAGTGTTTTTAACTCAAATATTACTCACATATCTCCTCCTTCACAGTATCCCGTAACAATACAAACATAGCATCCCTGCACGGAGTTTGGTTTCCTATAAAAAAAAAACTCAAAACTAAAACAGCCAGTACTCGAAAAACGAAAATATTTTCTTACCTTCTCCACCCAAGCTTCTTTAAACTCCACAATGAATGGGTGTTGAAGCCGTGCAATGAGAGCCATCTGCATAATTTATAAGAGAACTACTGCAAGTGAGTCTTTTAGCAAGATATTAACAACCCAAAGTAAAAAAAACATCGATTTTCTTGCCTCTTGGTGAGCTGATCTCCGGCATCTCTCAGTCTGCCTAGCAAGCCGAATTTTCTTCAAAACGTATCTTCAATCCAGAGCAACAATTGAGGCACGAATGTTGATATATATTTTAAGGAATATAAGAAGAAGAAGATGATGATGATGATGATGATGAATGTTAACCCACATACTTTTTTCTCTCCTGCTTATGGTTAACAAGGATGGCAGCTCCAAAGGCACCTCGACCAATCTGTTCCATTATCTCATACTGATCCATTCGAGACTCCATTGATTAGTTTCAGGAGGAGAGACGCTCAAAATTAACTCGCTCAGATATGAAAATTTTCTATAATACAAGCTTCAACCATATAGCTCGTACAAACAAGCCAACACTCCCCTCAATCTACCAATTCTCCGTCAGGTCTCTTCTGTTCATCTCCCAATATCTCTTTAAAAGGCGTCAAAACCATAAAAGAGATGAATACTTCATTTCTTACTCAAACACTGAGATCCATCTTCACTGTCATGGGAAAGAAGCAAATCACTTCTACTGTCTTCAGATCGAGTCCCTGCGGCTGTGGAAGACCTATAACAAGAAAACTCGACCACCCTGGCATAGATCAACAAGTATGAAGTAAACCCCTCACCATTTCGGATTCCACGTTGCTTTCGGCTAACTGAATAGCCGATCTCCCAAGAGAACTGCTAGCTCCAACTCCGCAAAAATGGCAATCATGATTTCGCTGTAGTAGGAAGCTTTTCAGCGCCGCTCCCTTTTTTTGAGGGCGCTGCTATCCGCAGCCCAGTTTTGACTGTTCGCACCGTACTTTTCTTAATTTTTCGTGCTTTTTGAAAATACGTTTTGTACATGCATTTTTAGGAAAAGTGTTCAACACGAAAGTTGTTGATCTCGACGATATCTACAACTTTCGTGTTGAACACTTTTCCTAAAAATGAATGTACAAAACGTATTTTCAAAATGCGCGAAATATGGATGTATTTCTCAAGTACGCCTTGTACATGCATTTTTAGGAAAAGTGTTCAACACGAAAGTTGTAGATCTTGTTGAGATCTACAACTTTTGTGTTGAACACTTTTCCTAAAAATGCATGTACAATGTGTATTTCAAAAAGACACAAAATTAATAGAAAGTGCGGTGCGAATAGCCAAAACTGCGGTGCGGATAGCAGCGCCCTTTTTTTATCAACAAGCGTCGCGCCAGAGAGTGGGTGTGCATTTCTCGTCCATGGCCACTATTTTGTCGTGTTGAACCATTTTGCGGGAATAATGATTTTTTATGCAGATCGTGACCGCCGAGCTGTGTAAAACGCCAGCTCTCTTCGGTTTGCTGTCCAAATAATGGGGAAATTTTCAGGTCCCAGCCCCGTCTTGAATTTGGAGACGGGACCGTTCCGATTTTGACACGTGGCGAAAAATTTATTATCTTTTATTTAATGCTGCAATCCATGGCAATATCCCCACGACATTTTTTGCTCGCAAATACTACTTGTCTTCCTCATTGCGTCGGGCCTTAGATATTCTGTGAACGGTTTCAAAATTGCAAAGAGTTTTCTTCTGTTTTCTTGCTGTTAAGCGGTGTTTAAGGTAATACGCTCTTCATTTTCCTCACTTTCAATTTTTTTAAGGTTAGGGCAAAAGGTTGAACAAATGTCACGAGATAGCGCCGAGATAGGGTAGTACTTCTTCGTTTTCCTCACATTTCCTTTTACTACTTGCAATAATTTTGGATTGTCCTGTTAATTGTATAATGTACCGGTTTTGATTTGCTTACGTTCAATTTTATCTTTCTTGCGATCAGTTTTGTATATCTTGCGATCAGTTCTGTATATATTGCGATCATTTTTATATATTTTGCGATCATTTAGGTTTTTCATGCGATCATTTTTGTATATCATGCGATCGTTTAGCTTTCTCCTGCGATCATTTTTTGTATACCTTGCGATCATTTAAGTTCTCCTGCGATCATTTTTGTTTAACTTGCATTCAGATTTGTTGAACTTACAACCGTCTATCTATTCTATTTTGTAGAGGTGGAGAGGAGCTCCAAGGTTAGTAGAACGCACGTTTTGTGTACCAGATGTTTTGTCTCATCATTCAGCGAGTTAGGAGCACCTGTAATATCCAAACTAACAGGTCAAAGTAAGAAATTAATTAACGATTGCGGCATTGTACACTTATTTGATCTGCCACGACTGCCACAAAATGTCTCATTATTGTATGCTCTCCGAATATATTTTTCTCCCCATGATTCTACATTTTTGGTAGGCGGCAAAAAACTTTTCTTCACTGTCAATGAAGTAGCATCAATCCTCGGATTACCAAACCGGAGTGATGAGATTCTTATTTGAACTAAACCATATGCCACAATTACTAGATGTATTTTAAAGAAGAAGATGGCAGACATGGGCTCAGATGAATACAATATATTAGCCACAGATACAAGCACTATATTACTGTATCTACTCGGTGGGCTTGTTTTTCATTTCCTGGAGAAGTCATCCTGAAGCACATGGTACAACTTGCAGGCCCAAAAGAGTTTATGAAATACAACTGGACGAAGGCAATTCATAAGTGTCTGATAGATAGTTTCCACCATCTCCGCTATGTGGGAGAGCCCGGAGATATAGTTATAGTGGTTAGTGTTCCACTTAACAATTTCTAATGTTATGTCTAATATTATTTTCTTAAATGGTTATTACTTTGCACAAATAGATTTGGTTTCTCGAGCACATAACAGTAAACTCTCTCACGTCTCCTGAAGCGCGTCCTAGGATTTTTTGGTGGTCCGCTAAGGTTTCATACACCTTGAAGGGATTGTCAAAAAAGATGCCAACATTGCAACCTGAGCAGGTTAAGTTTGATTTTTATTACGATTCAATTAGTGAATTGAGTGATATTCTTACATTGTGTTAATGTATTGCATGTTCGTGAAATCTTTGTTGATATTACGACGGCTGATGAGAAACTATGTGATGGAATGAGCATGATTTACCAAGCTGATGCATCAACAACTCTTGAACGCCAGAGTAAGAGTGAGAGATTATAATCTAGAGATGAGTTACCCCTATGTGTGAAATATTTTAATAGACTAAAGAAACAGATGAAGGACGGTTTTGGTGAAATAACGGAGACCTTAAAATCAGGTTATATGATCACATGTCTGTCATGAAATTTGTTCATGTTGTTGGTTTTGGGTTCGATTTGCTTGTTGCTGCAGACTTTTTCTTCCTTGTAGCTGTATGATTAATAATATTTACTTTTATATAAGATTTTGGATAAGTAAATTGTTGCAGACTTTAAGATAATGTGCACTTACTTTGTTTTTCCCAATAATCTTCAAGCCTTGCATTTGATGCACCCTTAGGTCGTAGATGTGGAGGATCTATTAGAATTGCACTCTTGCAACTCTCCTTACTAATATTTAGTTCTAACAACTAATCTACATAATTATAGATATCCTTGATTGCATCCACAACATAGGTTCGTGTTGTAACGTCTCGCCTGTAATGACCATATAATATGGGTCCGGCCGGGGCCCCACAACATACAGATGTCACAGCTTTAGCATTAAAAGATGGTATTAACTACCCAACTCAAAACTCAGAATAAAGAAACAACGAAAAACATACCAACAAAACTAGAAGTTATCCACTACCAATCAGGAGTATCAAAATAGCTTTAAGGCCTTACACAAAATAAGTCCAAAACAGAATGACAATAATGTCAAACATCAACGTGCAAAAGCACACCTAGGCTACCTCGGCATGCAGGCCGGAAATACCAATAACATGGAGCATCACAGTCAAGAAGAAAACAAGCTAGTAAGCATGGTAATCACTTCATGAGGCTTAGGCCTTTTCGGCCGGCGCACTTGCTGTCGCTTGCGATCCTTGCCCTGTAAAAATTTGTGCTAACGTGGGCCAGCAAAGGCTGACCTCTACTATGTAACCAACACATCTCCTCCCGGCAGCACCTAACGGACCCCGGGGTACACCTCCAACCTGCAAGTCAGCACTTTGTATGTCATATACATAAACATGTAAAGCTTTAAAAACCGATTTGGATGTCTCAAACAACAAACATGTTTTCTATGTTTAACATATAATCAAAGGGGTCTACTATGCAGCATGTATGCAAACTCGGACTTCACCCAAGGCACCCTATCGCGTATGAATCTAGCACATCATCATAATAACTGGGTACTTCCAATTTCCCCATCAGCGTCAAGCCGCAAACAAAAAGGGTACTGCAATTCCCCTAACGACATACAAGCTGCCACATGGAAATCTTGTCAAGGCCTCACCCGCTCGTGGGTCTTAGACCCGGGCTTACCTGCAAACTCTGACTTCTCACGTCAGGATTCCGTCTCACACACAAACCGATTCTAAGAACCTTTGTTGGACCCCACCCGCTCGTGGGCTTCATTGACGGGCTTGTCCTATGCTTGGCGTTCTTGTCAGTCTCATAGAAGGGGACTAGTCTCGCCGGGATAATCTCCCAACATGACTTGCACGTCACGGGATAGCCAGCCGACAATGGATACAAAGCTGCACCTTAGCACATCACAATCCATAGCATTTCCCACCTTAATCCATCATTCGTACTACAACGTTCCCGCGCACCAAGGAAACCATCTACCGCCAATGCGGAGCTAACCTTGTCCGGTTCCGGGTACACGTACTCACTCAAAAAAGGGGGAAAATACATACATCACAAACGTCATCTCGCCGCAACGGATTTCTACAAAATCCTTAAGGTTCGCTATGTAACATCACCGAGACGGACTAACGGTCGCGACTACGACTTCACCCACAATGCCTTATCCACTAACGGAGCGGATCTCTAATGCAATATCATGCCGGGGACGGACACAATCGACCCGGTGGTTCCTCTTGAACCATGGAGACCCAAACCCCTCTCATTTGAGAGATTTGGCGCCTAAAAGCTTGAAAAGCAAGAAATAAAAAGATGTTATGCCCGCATCCTAAAAACCGAGAGGAGAAATGTCGTTACCTTACGACCCCTCTTCCTATCCATAGAATCCTTGCTTTGAACGGATTGACACGAGAGCCTCCATGCCCTCTCCACGGATCTGATCTCGGAACGACAATCGGAGCTCTGAAGCTCCGTCAATGGTGAAAGAAAGTTCTCTCTCCTTCCTCCTCCCTTATCTTCCTCTCCAACTATAACTCTCACTCTAAAAGATGAGAAAAATGAGGGGAAAGACACTCTCAGCCATATTAAAGTCCTTTGGGCGGAAGATCATGGGCACTTGGATCGAGTTTAAGGAAGCATCAGAGGACCACAAAAGAAAATGACGGAACTTCACCCGCCCACACGATCAGTGGAGCACGACCAGTGGTCATGCGCACTGGATCCCATGATCGTGCGATTAACAATGGAAGAACTCTAGATAAAATGGGATAAACGCGCACGAGCAGCGGCGCACGACCAGTGGTCGTGCGCACTATGTCCAAGGGGCGTGCGATTGCCCTAGGCAGAACTTGGAAAAAAGGAGAATAGTGCGCACGATCTGTGGCGCACGACCAGTGGTCGTGCGAAGTAGATCCAATGATTGTGCCCTAGATCCAATGTTGTGCTGATCGTCCTACCGCCAGTGGTATCTCTACCGTTGGGCATTAGCTTCCAGCGACTCCAGGTCTGAAAACTGGGGGTGTTACAACTGCTCCCCCCTTACAAGAATTTCGTTCCCGAAATTAATCTTCATATATGAAGACAACAAGAAAATTATTACAACAAATAAAAACATTGTTACAACAACTTTATACAAACCATTTCTAATCAGGCAAACAACCGAAAATAATATTGCAACGTTTCAAAACATTGTTGTTACATATCAGTTACTGTTTCAAACAAGCATTACACAAATAACTCGGGATAGTCCCGACGCATTGCTTGCTCACGCTCTCAAGAAAACTTGTCACGCCCGCAATTATCCCAACGCACCTTCACGAGCTTAACTTCTTTGTTTCACAACTGCCGAACTTCTGTATCCTCTATACTAACTGGATGAACTCACGTCCTCAAGACCTCTTCTATCGGCACTGATGCCGATTCGATCAGCACACTAACATCCACTAAGGCTTTCCTCAAGACGAAGACATGGAAAACATCGTGTAATCCACTCAGCTCTGTGGACAATGTCAACCGGTACGCTGCTTCTCCCACCTGTTCTATAACCTCGAAAGGTCCCAAAAACCTCGGACTCAATTTCTTGAGTCGGTGAATCCGCGAAATGCCTCTGAATGGCTTGATCTTTAGATAGACTCAGTCACCTACCGTGAACTTCACCTTCCTGTGGCGATCATTAAAATATTTTGCTTGCCGATTATGAGCAACCTTCATGCGCTCTTGAAGGGTTAACACTAACTCGCATGCATTATGTAACGCCCCGAAACTCAAAAGAGCGACGGGGGACGTTTTGGGCCAGTTTTGGGTTCTGGCAGGAGGCACACGGCCTGGGACACGGGCGTGTCCCAGGGCGTGTCAGGCCTGTGTCGACACTCAGCCGGCAAAGTCGATATTTTGGTCTCGACATTGTATCGAGACATGGCACACGGCCTGCGACACGAGCGTGTCGCAGGGCGTGTCAACCCGTGCCGACACTCAGCCCGCGAAGTCGACACTCTGCGCTCGACGAAGTGTCGAGACATGGTACACGGCCTGCGACACGGGTGTGTCGCAGGGCGTGTCGACCCGTGTCGACACTCGTCTCCGGGATTCGACGAATTTTGCTCGACGATGTGTCGAGACAAGGCACACGGCCTAGGATACGGGCGTGTCCAAGGCCGTATCGTGAGGTCGACGAACTTCGCTCGACGAAGTGTCGAGTGTCGAGACCGTGTACACGGCCTGAAGCCCAGGAGTGTTGAGGTAGACACGGGCAAGGACACGGGCGTGTCCTAGAACCCGTGTAGTGCTCGGGTTGTTTTCGGGATAAATCGATGGGGGTACACAACCAGCCACACGGGCATGTCAGGTGGAACACGGGCGTGTCAGGTCGAACACGGGCGTGTTCGATGCCCGTGTGTTGTTCCAGGCGCGTCGATTTTGACGGCGAATGAGGCACATGGCCCGGGACACGGGCGTGTGCCAGGCCGTGTTCGGTCTAGATTGGACATTTCAGTCCCGAATCAAAGCCGTTCGTTTCTTTAATTGATGATCCAACGACTGAGGGTTGTTCCTGATGGGATATACCCAGGATTGGGCCTTAGAAACCCTCACTTTTCATGAGTGGTTATCTTTCTAAAGCTTAGAGAGAGAGAGGAGAGCCAAGGAAGGAAGAAGAAGCTAGATCCGGCCATTAGAGGAGCTTCGAAGCTCCAAATCGCGAGCTGACTCCGGATCCACGGAGGCGAAGAGAGTGCGGTGTTTTTCATCCACTTACTTTTCCATGGCGCCAAAGAAGAACGTTAGGGTAACGATTCTCTTCTTGAGCATGAGTAGCTCTCCTTCTTTGCATAGGAAGCCCGCTCTCGCGAGTTTGTGGTGAGTTGGAGGCGTTCCTTCGGGTAGATATATGAAGTCCCCGTTGTGTAGAGTCCGTAAGCGAGAACGGACATATGCATGATGTGTGAAGCCTATCCGGACATGTTGGTCTGGATCGGTGATGTTGCATTGCATAATGCCGGAGAAGACTCCGTGCTATTGGTTGTTTTTCGGGTTTTCTACACGGTAGATTGCAACATGGAGCCTTGGGGATTAACCCAAAAGTGCACCCGGAAAACTGGGCGGATGCGTGATCTTGCCAACTTGAACATAACCGAGTTATGTGAAATGTGTGATGAAAATGGGACTCGGGAGAAGTTTGACACACGCATATGGCTTAAACTGTCGTTGCGACGTGAGCACGGGTTAGATGGAACCGTACCCATTTCTATGTCGTTCGGTTAAAGAGACCTAAGGTGACGTGGCACTTGTCGTTGGCATAGATGAGGGTCTTCGGCAGTATATGGCTTAAATTGTCGTGACCCATGCCGGTAAGACAAATGCTCATAGGTTTGGCTGTCAAAGTGGCGGTGGTGAGTCCGGAATGTCTATGTCTTTAATTGACGTGACATCGACCGGTTCACCGAGAATGTGCCCTGAGAGCACGGGGCGTGTGGCCGTGCGAGCCAACGTCTGTGATGAAATGAATATTGATATATATTGCTTGCTTATGTTAATGAAATGCAGGGAAGGAGCATCGCCGCCCCGAGCTGGGGGCGGGATCGTTATAATTTGGTCAGCATTGCTGACCGTTGCCTTGTTTTGCCACCGTGCGGTGGTTTGTTGCTTGTAGGTGCTGCTGGACCAAACGGTCAATAGCGGGCTAAAGCCCAATTGCGAAGCCGGCCCTCGAAGGCCTATTTGGAGTGTTTACTCTTTTTATTCATGTATGACCGGCCTGCGTGTCGTGGTTTGTAAAACATGTAATATCAAGTGAACCATTTTGTAAGGCCTTAAGGCCTGTACTTGTGTATGTACGACATTCCTATTTGGTATTAGTGGACATTCATGCTTTAGTGCTGGGTTCTTTATTGCAACTTTTATAAACTACTTCCGCTAGAATGCTCTGTGTAGGACGTTATGATTGGTTGGATGGTTTCCATGAGTAACCACCCGGTCTGTCTGTAGTATATGGCGTCCGGCCCCGGCCGGACCTACTGTTATATGCTATGCGACAGATAGGGGGTGTTACAATTTGGTATCAGACTACTGGTTTTGGTCGGGCTTAAGATGAATTCGTGGACGAATTCTTTTTAAGGGGTGGTGAGCACATTGTGTGCGTCATCGTTATAACGGTAAAAGAACCCATGAATGTCCACTTAGGAATGAAAATACACGTGTTTGAGGAACCTGCGTGTTCCTATAATTGCTGTTTGCAATTTTATTTGGTCGCTTAACGGTGTTTTGTACCACTATAGGTGACCAGAAGTGGTGTTAGGCCGTCGGAACATCGAGTTTCTGAGTCTAGCAGTGCACCAGATGTTGCTCATGCAACACCTCTATTGGCTGAGAACATACGATTGGTGGCTGAAGCAGTGTTGGCCGTGATAAATGCGCAGCCTGCAAGGCAAACGCAGCAGCCCGCTCCTGCGATGGAGCAGGAACCTCTTCCAGAGGTTGAGCCGAGGAGAGTGAAGCAAGTGGCAGTGGAACCGGTGTTGCCAAGGAGGGCAACCGAGAGGCAGCTTAAGCATGTAATGAGCTTTAACCCTCCGGTATTCTCGGGGTTGGGAACCCCATCTCAAGCTGAAGACTGGCTCTCCAGGGTGAAGAGAGTCATGACAGCAACGGAGACGAAGGAGTGGCAAATGACCACCATCGCTACGTTCCTTTTGGACGGTGAAGCGAGATTATGGTGGGAAGGTTTGGAGCTGCATCATTTGAGAGGTAGACAACTTACAGACGTCCCGATGGAAGAGTTCTCGGGATTGTTCTTAGCAAGGTACCTCCCTTCTACTCAGAGGATTTCGATGGATAACGAGTTCCTGAAGTTGGTGCAGGGTGAGAAGGGCGTGGATGAATATCTCCACGAGTTCTACGAAGGCTTGGGAGATGAGTTGAGGTTACTACTCTCGGGGCCGATGATGCAGGGTTTCTTGACCTTGGTCAACACGGCCCGGTCCTTGGAGAAGGATATGAAGAACGTACAATCAAAGAAAAGCTTGGGTGACAAGAAGTCTGAATTCAAAGTGCCGACTACTTCAAAGTCCGGCTATCGAAGATTCTTTAAGAAGCATAGGACTTCGGGTCCAGCTCCTTCTGGTGCTTCTAGGGCGACTATGAGTCGGACCCCGGGCTCGTGTTTTACTTGTGGAAAGTCGGGGCACTTTGCCCGCGATTGTTGGAGCGGACGCCCCAAGTCCGAGAGAAGGCCGGGAGCGACCTATGAAGAGAAGGGCAAGGCGGTGGAGTCGACCACGTCCCACTATGCTCCGGCCCAACCAAGGGTGTATAATCTTGGCCAACAGGAGGTCATCAAAAAACTGATGTGGTGACAGGTACGGTTTAATTTATAGCAAGTCAATTCCTTTAAATACTTGTTATGCACATGTTACCTTATCACTACTTGTTTAGGGTTTGTTTTGATTTGTGAAAATCCGGCAAGAGCACTCTTCGATACGGGAGCTTCACACTCCTTGTCCGAAGGATTTATATCACGCATTGGAGTCCCTTCTTCGATGACGAAAGATAAGTTGGATGTGTTGTTGCCCAATGGGTGTTCGATGCGCGCGGATAGGATCTGCGATGTTAAGATTCGTATTGGGAATCAGGAGTTCGATCTGCAAGCGTCGTTACTTCCGTTGGTGGAGTTCGACGTTATATTTGGCATGGACTGGCTCTCGGAGCATCAGACCTATATTGATTGCGGTCGCAAGGAAGTCAAGCTGGGATCAAGTCGTGAAACGAATTTTACGGGCTTAAAGGGGTCAAGCAAGACGTTGATGTCTGCTCTTCAGGTGGTGAAGGCGGTTCGTGCCGGTGCAGAACTGTTCTTTACACTAGTGGAGGTTGCAAAGCCGAAGCCCACGTTGGATTGTATTTCAGTGGTATCGGAATACCCTGATGTGTTCCCCGCAGATCTTCCTGGAGCCCCGCCTCAGCGGGAGATAGATTTTACGATTGAGCTAGTGCCAGGTGCAAAGCCTGTGTCACGATCTCCTTATCGGCTAGCGCCTAAGGAAATGGCGGAGCTGAAAGTTCAACTGCAAGAGTTATTGGAGCAAGGGTATGTGCGCCCAAGTTCTTCGCCTTGGAGCGCACCGGTCCTCTTTGTTAAGAAGAAGGACGGAAGCTTGAGGCTATGTATTGATTATCGGGAGCTCAACAAGTTTACGGAGAAGAACAAGTACCCGATCCCCCAGATTGATGATCTTTTTGATCAGTTAGTCGGGTCGACGGTGTACTCGAAGTTGGATCTCAAGTCTGGGTACTATCAGCTGCGAATAAGGGAGAGTGATATCCCGAAGACAGCGTTTAGTACGAGATACGGGCATTATGAGTTTACAGTCATGCCGTTTGGGCTGACTAATGCGCCGTCAGTGTTCATGGATTTGATGAACATGACTTTCAGGGAGTACTTGGATAATTTTGTGATCGTCTTCATCGACGATATTTTGGTGTACTCGCAAAGTGAGGAAGATCACTTCAAGCATCTTCATTTAGTTTTGGAGACGCTAAGGAGGAATCAACTGTATGCCAAGTTCTCGAAGTGCGAGTTTTGGTTATCCTCAGTGGCGTTCCTCGGTCATATAGTGAATGGAGAGGGTATTGCTGTGGATCCGGCGAAGATTGTTGCGATACGGGAGTGGCCTGAGCTTGCTACGGTAGCGGAAGTCCGGAACTTTCTGGGGCTTGCCGGCTATTATAGGCGCTTCGTAGAGAACTTCTCGCGGATAGCATTATCTCTCACTACTTTGACGAGGAAGGAGCAGAAGTTCGTTTAGACGCCGGAGTGCGCGCGAGCTTTTGAGGAGTTGAAGTGTCGGTTGACCACGACGCCTGTGCTGAGTTCGCCATGTGGGACCGAAGGCTATGAGATTTATAGCGATGCTTCGGGCAGTGGTTTGGGTTGCGTGCTACTGCAACACGGAAGTGTAATAGCTTATGGCTCGAGACAGCTGAAAGTGCACGAGAGGAATTATCCGGTCCATGACTTGGAGTTAGCGGCCGTGATTTTTTCCTTGAAGCTGTGGAGACACTATTTGTATGGTGTGAAGATTGATATCTACACCGATCATAAGAGCCTGAAGTATCTGATTGATCAGAAAGATCTGAATATGCGGCAGCGTAGATGGATGAAGTTCTTGGGAGACTATACATTCAAGATCCACTACGTGCCTGGTAAAGGGAATGCGGTTGCGGACGCGTTAAGTCGCCGAGCCGCAGCTCAAGCCAATTGGCTATCGGTGCATGATGAGCGGTTGGTGTGGGAGTTGGAGGCGTTGGAGATTGTTTGTGTGGATAGGCAATTAAGTGCTGAAGCAGTTCTGAATTGGACTGAAGTCCAATATGACCTGGCTGATCGTATTTGGCAGGCTTTAGATATGGATGCCCATATGAAGCAGTTCATGGTAGAGGCTCTGGATGGGTAAAATTCCCAATTCGTTGTGGAGGACGGATTTCTTTGGAAAGACGGTCGTCTTTGCGTCCCAAGTGTGGGTAATTTGCAGGTGGAATTGTTGTACGAGGCACACCATACCAAGTACTCGATTCACCCGGGGAGCACGAAGATGTACCGCGATGTGAAGAAACTGTTTTGGTGGCCGGGTTTGAAGAAAGATGCGGCGCTCTACGTGACGAAGTGCCAAACTTGCGCCTTGGTGAAGGCGGAGTGACAAAAGCTGGGAGGATTTCTGAAGTCTTTGTCTATTCCGGAGTGGAAATTTGATGACATCTCTATGGACTTTGTGCACGGTTTGCCAAGGTCGCAAAAAGGGAACGACGCCATTTGGGTGGTTGTTGATCGGCTAACGAAGGTGTCGCATTTTATTCCGCATAGGAAGGATGATCCGGTGGAGAAGTTGGCAAAACTTTATGTGGATAACATAGTACGGCTTCACGGTGTGCCCCGCAGCACCGTGAGTGACCGAGATGGGAGGTTCACGTCCAATGATTAGAGGCTTGTGCAACAAATGTTGGGAACAAAACTAAAATTCAGCACAACCTTTCATCCGCAAACAGATGGGCAGACCGAGAGGGTCAATAGAACCATGGAATACATGCTATGCATGTGTGTCTTGGATTTTGGGAAGCAATGGGAAGACCACCTTTATTTGGTGGAGTTCGCATACAACAACAGCTACCAAGCGAGTATTCAAATGACGCCCTTCGAGGCCCTATATGGTAGAAAATGTCGCACGTCATTGTCTTGGTTAGAAACGGGTGAGTCAAAGTTGTATAAGCGATTGGAAGTGGAGGATGCTACTTATTTGGTGAGAACCATTCGGGAGAGGTTGCTTATCGCTCAGGACCGGCAAGCGAAGTACTATAATGCCAAGCACAGGAACGTGGAGTTCGCTGTGGGCGATTGGGTGTACTTAAAGATCAAGCCGTTCAAGGGTGTCTCGCGGGTGCGGCGATTGAAAAAGCTAAGCCCGAGGTACCTTGGGCTGTTTGAGGTTCTGGAGCGAGTTGGTGAAGCGGCCTATCGGTTGAAGCTTTCAGTGGAGCTTAGTGGTTTACATGATGTATTCCATATTTCGGTGCTTCGGAAGGCGGTGCAAGAGCCTACGCAAGTGATCGCGGTTGATCAAGTGCCGGTGGATAGTGGGCTGACGACAAAAGTCAAGCCCGTGCGGATTGAGGACTCGGAGGTTAAGCGGCTACGCAACAAAGAGATCAGGATGGTCAAAGTCCGATGGGACAATTGCGGTCGTGAGGAGCTCTCTTGGGAACGAGAGCAGACTATGCTTGACGAGTATCCGGAGTTGTTCCGCTCAGGTACAAATTTTGGTTTTGTACATGTCTTTCCTTTATATAATTTCGTGGACAAAATTCTTTTAAGAGGTGGAGAGTTGTAACGCCCCGAAACTCAAAAGAGCGACGAGGGATGTTTTGGGCCAGTTTTGGGTTCTGGAAGGAGGCACACGGCCTGGGACACGGGCGTGTCACAGGGCGTGTCGGGCCTGTGTCGACACTCAGCCGGCGAAGTCGATATTTTGGTCTCAACATTGTGTCGAGACAGGGCACACGGCCTGCGACACGGGCGTGTCGCAGGGCGTGTCAACCCGTGTCGACACTCAGCCCGCGAAGTCGACACTCTGCGCTTGACGAAGTGTCGAGACATGGCACACGGCCTGCGACACGGGCGTGTCGCAGGGCGTGTCGACCCGTGTCGACACTCGTCCTGGGGAGTCGACGAATTTTGCTCGACGATGTGTCGAGACAAGGCACACGGCCTAGGATACGGGCGTGTCCAAGGCCGTGTCGTGAGGTCGACGAACTTCGCTCGAAGAAGTGTCGAGTGTCGAGACCGTGTACACGGCCTAGAGCCCAGGCGTGTTGAGGTAGACACGGGCAAGGACACGGGCGTGTCCTAGAACCCGTGCAGTGTTCGGGTTATTTTCGGGATAAATCGATGGGGTACACGGCCGGCCACACGGCCGTGTCAGGTGGAACACGGGCGTGTCAGGTCGAACACGGGCGTGTTCGATGCCCGTGTATTGTTCCAGGCGCATCGATTTTTACGGCGAATGAGGCACAGGACCCTGGACATGGGCGTGTGCCAGGCCGTGTTCGGTCCAGATTGGACATTTCAGTCCCGAATCAAAGCCGTTCGTTTCTTTAATTGATGATCCAACGGCTGGGGGTTGTTCCTGATGGGATATACCCGAGATTGGGCCTTAGAAACCCTCACTTTTCATGAGTGGTTATCTTTCTAAAGCTTAGAGAGAGAGAGGAGAGCCAAGGAAGGAAGAAGAAGCTAGATCCGGCCATTGGAGGAGCTTCGAAACTCCAAATCGCGAGCCGACTCCGGATCCACGGAGTCGAAGAGAGTGTGGTGCTTTTCATCCGCTTACTTTTCTATAGCGCCAAAGAAGAACGCTAGGGTAACGATTCTCTTCTTGAGCATGAGTGGCTCTCCTTCTTTGCATAGGAAGCTCGCTCTCGCGAGTTTGCAGTGAGTTGGAGGCGTTCCTTCGGGTAGATATGTGAAGTCCCCGTTGTGTAGAGTCCGTAAGCGAGAACGGACATAGGCATGATGTGTGAAGCCTATCCGAACATGTTGGTCTGGATCGGTGATGTTGCATTGCATAATGCCGGAGAAGACTCAGTAGTATTGGTTGTTTTTCGGGTTTTCTACACGGTAGATTGCAACAGGGAGCCTTGGGGATTAACCCAAAGGTGCACCCGGAAAACTGGGCGGATGCGTGATCTTGCCAACTTGAACATAACCGAGTTATGTGAAATGTGTGATGAAAATGGGACTCGGGAGAAGTTTGACACACGCATATGGATTAAACTGTCGTTGCGACGTGAGCACGGGTTAGATGGAATCGTACCCATTTTTATGTCGTTCGGTTAAAGAGACCTAAGGTGACGTGGCACTTACCGTTGGCATAGATGAGGGTCTTCGGCAGTCTATGGCTTAAACTGTCGTGACCCATACCGGTAAGACAAATGTTCATAGGTTTGGCCGTCAAAGTGGCGGTGGTGAGTCCGAAATGTCTATGGCTTAATTGACGTGACATCGACCGGTTCACCGAGAATGTGCCCTGAGAGCACAGGGCGTGTGACCGTGCGAGCCAACGTATGTGATGAAATGAATATTGATATATATTGCTCGCTTATACTAATGAAATGCAGGGAAGGAGCATCGCCGCCCGAGCTGGGGGCGGGATCGTTATAATTTGGTCAGCATTGCTGACCGTTGTCTTGTTTTGCCACCGTGCGGTGGTTTGTTGCTTGCAGGTGCTGCTGGACCAAGCGGTCAATAGCGGGCTAAAGCCCAATTGCGAAGCCGACCATTGAAGGCCTATTTGGAGTGTTTACTGTTTTTATTCATGTATGATCGGCCTGCGTGCCGTGGTTTGTAAAACATGTAATATCAAGTGAACCATTTTGTAAGGCCTTAAGGCCTGTACTTGTGTATGTACGACATTTCTATTTGGTATTAGTGGACATTCATGCTTTAGTGCTGGATTTTTTATTGCAACTTTTATAAACTGCTTCCGCTAGAATATTCTGTGTAGGACGTTATGATTGGTTGGATGGTTTCCATGAGTAACCACCCGGTCTGTCTGTAGTATATGGCGTCGGGCCCTGGCCGGACCTACTGCTATATGCTATGCGACGGATAGGGGGTGTTACACATTAGCTACCACTTATTTTCTCAAAAGTTTAGTGTCTCCCGCCTCTGTCCAAGACATCGGTGTTCGACACCGCCTTCCATACAAAGCTTCGTACGGTGCTATTTTTATAGTTGCTTGGTAACTGTTGTTATAAGCAAACTCTACCATGAAGAGGTGATCTTCCCACTTCTTACCGAAGTCAAGAGTACACATCCTCAGCATATCCTCCATAGTACGGTTCGTTCTTTCGATTTGCCCATCAATTTGAGGATGGAAAGCCGTACTGAACTTGAGATTCGTGCCCAGACTCTTCTGAACCAACCTCCAGTGCTTGAACGTGAAACGTCCATCGCGATCACTAACTATACTCTTAGGAATTCTATGTAGTCGCACAATGTTGAGAACATACAACTCTACCAGCTTCTCCACGCTAACCTCTTTCTAATTTGGGATGAAGTGAGCCACTTTGGTCAAGCGATCCACGATCACCCAAATCACGTCGTTACCCTGCTGCGATCTAGGTAACCCATGTACAAAGTCCATGGAGATGACATCAAATTTCCACTCGGGAATAGGAAGAGGCTTCAGGAACCCGCTCGGCTTCTGACACTCGACCTTCACTAAGGCACAAGTTTGGCACTGACTCACGTACAAAGCTACTTCCCGCTTCAAACCAGGCCACCAAAGGGATTTCTTCATATCCAAGTACATCTTTGTACTGCCCGGGTGAATGGAGTACTTTGTGAAGTGAGCCTCAAACATCAACTCCTCACGGAGCTTGCCGAACTGCGGTACACAAATCCTTCCGTCCTTCCTCAGAATCCCATCAATCAACTCTCAGGCGCCACTCTCGCCCTTTTGAGCTTCCACCGCGTATGGTTGGAACTCCACATCCAAATGGGTCTCTTCTCAAATACTATAGGACAAGTCGTTCTACATTTCAATCCAGTTCAATCGAGCCACGCTAGACTCGCCTCTTGCTACACACTCCATGCCAAGGGACTCCCAGTCCTGTACCAACCGCTCATCATGAGCTTCGATCCAACTCCCTTGACCAGAATATTTCCTACTCAAGGCATCCGCCACCACGTTGGCTTTGCATGTCATATAATGAATCGCCACTTCATAGTCTCCAAAGAACTTGACCCATCTGTGCTGCCATATATTCAAGTCCTTCTGATCTAGAAGATACTTCAGGCTCTTGTGATCCGTGAAAATCCCCAATTTCACACCATACACATAGTGTCGCCACAATTTCAAAGAAAAAATTACCGCCGCCAACTCCAAATCATGGATGGGGTAATTCCTCTCCTGAGGCTTTAGCTGCCTAGATCCAAAAGCTATCACGCTGTCATGTTGCACCAACATGCAACCCAAACCTCATCCAGATGCGTCACTAAAAATCCAAAATCCTTCTGTCCCTTTAAGAAGGCTTAGGATTGAAGCTGCCATTAGCCTCCCCTTTAGAGTGTCAAACGCCTGACTGTACTCCGGAGTCTAAATAAACTTCTAGTCTTTACGAGTTAGATAGGTAAGGGGTAGGGCTATTCGCGAAAAATTTTCCACAAACCTTCTATAGTACCCGGCTTGTCCAAGAAAACTTCGGACTTCCGCCATAGTTCTCAAAATTGGCCAATCTCTGATGTCTTCAACTTTCGCCGGATCCACCGCCACCCCATCACCACTAATCACATGGCCCAGAAAAGACACCTTCTCTAATCAGAACTCACACTTCGAGAACTTTGCATAAAGTGGTTCTCTTTCAACACTTGCAAGTCCACTCTCAAGTGAGTCTCATGCTCGGCCTCCGATTTGGAGTACACCAAGATATCATCAATGAAGACCACTACAAAAGAGTCCAAGTACTCCCGAAATACTCGATTCATCAAGTACATGAACACGGATGACACGTTTGTCAACCCGAACGACATCACCAAGAACTCAAAGTGACCATACCTTGTACCAAAAGCTGTCTTGGGTATGTCCTCGTCTCGAATTCACAACTGATTGTACCCTGACTTTAGATCCAACTTGGAATACACCACCGACCCCACCAACTTGTCGAACAGGTCGTCTATCCGAGGAATCAAATACTTATTCTTGACAGTCAATTTATTCAACTCTCGGTAGTCTATGCACAACCGCATACTACCATCCTTCTTCTTCGTGAATAGCACTGGCGCGCTCTACGGTGAAGAACTGGGTCTAATATACCCTTGCTCCAACAGTTCCTGCAACTGTATTTTGAGTTCGGCCAACTCCTTTGGTGTCATCCTAAAAGGAGTACGTGACACCGGTCTAGCCTCTGACACTAACTCGATCGAGAAATCAATCTCCCGTCGAGGAGGTGCTCAAGGAAGCTCCTCAAGAAACACATCCTCGTACTCCGCCACTACTGGCACTTCCCCAAGTGATAACTTGGAAAGGCGAACCTCCAACAATGCTACAAGAGCTACTCCCCCCTGGTTAACTACCCGCACCAACTGCATGACCAAAATCAGGGAAAAGGCCGCTCCACTAAGGCCTTCAAACTTAACTTCTGACCGCCCTTCACCCCTCCGGGTCACCACCATAGACAGGCAGTCAATACTGGCACGTTGCTCTGCAAGCCAGTCCATTCCCAAAATGACATCGAACTCCACCAACGGTAAAACCGCTGCTATCACCATGAAGTCAACCCCGCCTAGATTCGAACAAATGCGCCCTTTTGCCCCGGTGGTCATGGATGACCCATTGGGCATGCGCACCTTCAGCTCTGCGTCCGCAGAGAAATACTCAACTCCAACTCTCCAGATAAAGCTTTCCGCAAGAAAAGAGTGTGACGCTCCCGTATCAAATAATACCCTAGCGGGGTATCCAGACACCAACACAATGCCTAATCACAGGCAACAAACATAAACGGTCTTGAAAGTATGAAGTACAAGTTTAAATTTAAACTTTCTCATACTTGTCACCACATCGGGTTGACGGATCGCTTCCTGCTGCCCAAGGTTATTAGCCCTTGGTTGTACATGTTAGAACCGAGAAGCGCTAGACTCTGCCATCTTTCCTTTCTCTGCGGCACTGGGGCTGAAGCGCACAGACTGCTCCTGTATTGGCTCCTGCTCAGCACCTCCTTGAGTACAAAAATAAGCTATGTAGCCCACCTTGCCACAATTAAAGCACATCGGTGGTCCCTTAAAGCGAGACCCTCCAAACGTCAAGTTGCTTTTCTCACTGGACTTGAAAAGATGAGGCTTTTTCTTCCATCTATTCCCTTCAGACTTCCCTTGGGACTGAGAAGGATTACCTTCCCCTTGCTTGGCTGCGAAACCCTTACGACGTTGGGTTCGCTCCAAATCTGTAACGCCCCGAAACTCAAAGGAGCAAAAGGGGGACGTTTTGGGCCAGTTTGGGTTTTGGCTGCAGGCACACGGCCTGGGACACGGGCGTGTCCCAGGGCGTGTCAAGCCTGTGTCGACACTGAGACGGGAAGTCGACACTTTGGTCTCGACATTGTGTCGAGACTGGGCACACGGCCTGCGACACGGGCGTGTCGCAGGGCGTGTCGACCCGTGTCGACACTTAGCCGCAAAGTCGACACTTTGGTCTCGACATTGTGTAGAGACTGGGAACACGGCCTGCGACACGGGCATGTAGCAGGGCGTGTCGACACTTAGCCGCGAAGTCGACACCTTGGTCTCGACATTGTGTCGAGACAAGACACACGGCCTAGGACACGGGCGTGTCCAAGGCCGTGTCAGTAGGTCGACGATCTTCGCTCGACGAAGTGTCGAGTGTCGAGACCGTGTACACGGCCTGGGGTCCAGGCGTGTTGAGGTGACACGGGTAAGGACACGGGCGTGTCCTAGAACCCGTGCAGTGCTCGGGTTGATTTTGGGGAAAAATGATAGGGGTACACGGCCGGCTACACGACCGTGTCACTTGGAACACGGGCGTGTCAGCTCGAACACGGGCGTGTTCGATACCCGTGTGAGGTTCCAGGTGAGCCGATTTTGATGGCGAATGAGGCACACGGCCTTGGACACGGGTGTGTGCCAGGCCGTGTTCGGTCCAGATTGGGCATTTCAGTCCCGAATCAAAGCCGCTCGTTTCCTTATTTTGAGATCCAACGGCTGGGGGTTGTTCCTGAAGGGATATACCCGGGATTGGACTTAGAAGCCCTCACTTTTCATGAGTGGTTAGCTTTCTAAAACCTTAGAGAAAGTAGAGAGCCAAGGAAGGAAGAAGGAGGTAGATCCGACCATTGGAGGAGCTTCGGAGCTCCGAATCGCGAGCCGACTCTGGATCCACGGAGGCAAAGCTAGTGCAGTGCTTTTCATCCGATTACTTTTCAATGGTGCCAAAGAGGAACGCTAGGGTAACGTTCCTCATCTTGAGCATGAGTAGCTCTCTTTCTTTGCATAGGAAGCCCGCTCTCGCGAGTTTGCGGAGAGTTGGAGGCGTTCCTTCGGGTAGATATGTGAAGTCCCCGTTGTTTAGAGTCCGTAAGCGAGAACGGACATAGGCATGATGTGTGAAGCCTACCCGGACATGTTGGTCTGGATCGGTGATGGTGCATTGCATAATGCCGGAGAAGACTCCGTGCTATTGGTTGTTTTTCGCGTTTTCTACGCGGTAGATTGCAGCAGGGAGTCTTGGGGACTAACCCAAAGGTGCACCCGGAAAACTGGGCGGATACGAGATCTTGCCAACTTGGTGGCTTGAGAGCCAACTTGAACATAACCGGGTTATGTGACTTGTGATGGAAATGGGACTCGGTGGAAGTTTGACCCGCGCATATGGCTCAAATTGTCGTTGCGATGTGAGCACGGGTTAGATGGAACCGTACCCGTTCTATGTCGTTGGGTTAAAGAGACCTAAAGGCACGTGGCACTTACCGTTGGCATAGATTACGGTCTTCGGCGGTCAATGGCTTAAATTGTCGTGACTCAGGCCGAGAAGACAAATTGCTCATAGGTTTGGCCGTCAAAGTGGCGGTGGTGAGTCCGGAATGTCTATGGCTTTAATTGACGTGACATCGATCGGTTCACCGAGAATGTGCCCTGAGAGCACGGGACGTGTGGCCGTGCGAGCCAACGTCTGTGATGAAATGGCTAAGTATATATATATTGCTCGCTTATGCTAATGAAATGCAGGGAAGGAGCATCGCCGCCCCGAGTTGAGGGCGGGATCGTTATAATTTGGTCAGCATAGCTGACCGTTGCCTTGTTTTGCCACCGTGCGGTGGTTTGTTGCTTGCAGGTGCTGCTGGACCAAGTGGTCAATAGCGGGCTAAAGCCCTTTTTGCGAAGCCGGCCCTCGAAGGCCCAAATGGAAGTGTTTACTGCTTTATTCATGTATGACCGGCCTGCGTGCCGTGGTTTGTAAATCATGTAATGTCAAGTGAAACATTTTGTAAGGCCTTAAGGCTTGTGCGGGTGTATTTTGTAACATTCCTATTTTGGTATTAGTGGACATTCATGCTCCAATGCTGGGTTCTTATGTTGCAACTTTTATAAACTGCTTCTGCTAGAATGCTCTGTGTAGGACGTTGAGATTGGTTGGATGGTTTCCATAAGTAACCACCCGGTCTGTCTGTAGTATATGGCGTCGGGCCCCGGCCGGACCTACTGCTATATGCTATGCGACGGATAGGGGGTGTTACAATTTGGTATCAGACTACTGGTTTTGGTCGGGCTTAAAGTGAATTCGTGTGCGAATTCTTTTAAGGGGTGGTGAGCACATTGTGTGCGTCATCGTTATAATGGGACACGGGCGTGTCCCAGGTCATATCAAGCCTGTGTCGACACTGAGACGAGAAGTCGACACTTTGGTCTCGACATTGTGTCGAGACTGGGCACACGGCCTGCGACACGGGCGTGTCGCAGGGCGTGTCTACACGTGTCGACACTTAGCCGCGAAGTCGACACTTTGGTCTCGACATTGTGTCGAGACTGGGCACACGGCCTGCGACACGGGCGTGTCACAGGGCGTGTCGACCCGTGTCGACACTTAGCCGCGAAGTCGACACCTTGGTCTCGACATTGTGTCGAGACAAGGCACACGGCCTAGGACACGGGCGTGTCCAAGGCCGTGTCAGTAGGTCGACGATCTTCGCTCGACGAAGTGTCGAGTGTCGAGACCGTGTACACGGCCTGGGGTCCAGGCGTGTTGAGATGACACGGGTAAGGACACGGGCGTGTCCTAGAACCCGTTCAGTGCTCGGGTTGATTTTGGGGAAAAATGATAGGGGTACACGGCCGGCTACACGGCCGTGTCACTTGGAACACGGGCGTGTCAGCTCGAACACGGGCGTGTTCGATACCCGTGTGAGGTTCTAGGTGAGCCGATTTTGACGGCGAATGAGGCACACGGCCCTGGACACGGGCGTGTGCCAGGCCGTGTTCGGTCCAGATTGGGCATTTCAGTCCCGAATCAAAGCCGTTCATTTCCTTATTTTGAGATCCAACGGCTGGGGGTTGTTCCTGAAGGGATATACCCGGGATTGGACTTAGAAACCCTCACTTTTCATGAGTGGTTAGCTTTCTAAAACCTTAGAGAAAGTAGAGAGCCAAGGAAGGAAGAAGGAGCTAGATCCGGCCATTGGAGGAGCTTCGGAGCTCCGAATCGCGAGCCGACTCCGGATCCACGGAGGCAAAGCTAGTGCGGTGCTTTTCATCCGATTACTTTTCAATGGCGCCAAAGAGGAACGCTAGGGTAACGATCCTCATCTTGAGCATGAGTAGCTCTCTTTCTTTGCATAGGAAGCCCGCTCTCGCGAGTTTGCAGAGAGTTGGAGGCGTTCCTTCGGGTAGATATGTGAAGTCCCCGTTGTTTAGAGTCCGTAAGCGAGAACGGGCATAGGCATGATGTGTGAAGCCTACCCGGACATGTTGGTCTGGATCGGTGATGGTGCATTACATAATGTCGGAGAAGACTCCGTGCTATTGGTTGTTTTTCGGGTTTTCTACGCGGTAGATTGCAGCAGGGAGCCTTGGGGACTAACCCAAAGGTGCACCCGGAAAACTGGGCGAATACGAGATCTTGCCAACTTGGTGGCTTGAGAGCCAACTTGAACATAACCGGGTTATGTGACTTGTGATGGAAATGGGACTCGGTGGAAGTTTGACCCGCGCATATGGCTTAAATTGTCGTTGCGATGTGAGCACGGGTTAGATAGAACCGTACCCGTTCTATGTCGTTCGGTTAAAGAGACCTAAAGGCACGTGGCACTTACCGTTGGCATAGATTAGGGTCTTCGGCGGTCAATGGCTTAAATTGTCGTGACCCAGGCCGGGAAGACAAATTGCTCATAGGTTTGGCCGTCAAAGTGGCGGTGGTGAGTCCGGAATGTCTATGGCTTTAATTGACGTGACATCGACTAGTTCACCGAGAATGTGCCTTGAGAGCACGGGACGTGTGGCCGTGCGAGCCAACGTCTGTGATGAAATGGCTAAGTATATATATATTGCTTGCTTATGCTAATGAAATGCAGGGAAGGAGCATCGCCGCCCCGAGTTGGGGGCGAGATCGTTTTAATTTGGTCAGCATAGCTGACCGTTGCCTTGTTTTGCCACCGTGCGGTGGTTTGTTGCTTGCAGGTGCTGCTGGACCAAGCGGTCAATAGCGGACTAAAGCCCTTTTTGCGAAGCCGGCCCTCGAAGGCCCAAATGGAAGTGTTTACTGCTTTATTCATGTATGACCGGCCTGCGTGCCGTGGTTTGTAAATCATGTAATGTCAAGTGAAACATTTTGTAAGGCCTTAAGGCTTGTGCGGGTGTATTTTGTAACATTCCTATTTTGGTATTAGTGGACATTCATGCTCCAATGCTGGGTTCTTATGTTGCAACTTTTATAAACTGCTTCCGCTAGAATGCTCTGTGTAGGACGTTGAGATTGGTTGGATGGTTTCCATAAGTAACCACCCGGTCTGTCTGTAGTATATGACGTCGGGCCCCGGCCGGACCTACTGCTATATGCTATGCGACGGATAGGGGGTGTTACAAAATCACTCTCCAGCGTTCTGGCCGCCTCAACCAGCTCGTTGAAACCAGCATTCTTCATGGAGATGAGGGGTTGTCTCAGATTCTCCCTTAGCCCATGGTAGGAGAGGTTATCCCTCTGCTCATCGTCTGTCATTGTCATTCCCGCATAACGACCCAGTCGAGTAAACTACTGCACGTACTCGAAAACCGTCTTATCCCGCTACACCAAGTGTAGAAATTGCCTTTGAAGGGCCAAGCTCGTCGAAACAGGAATGTACTTCTTTAGGAAAGCATTCTCAAACTCTTCCATGGACGGGGTGCGTCCTGGGAACTGGAGGCCGTTATGGCTCACCCACCACAACTTCGCATCTCCTTCCAACATAAAGGTCGCAAAACCAGATTTCTTTTCCTCTGGCCTCTCTGCCGCCCTCAGAAGTTCATGCATCCGTGTCCACCAATCCTTCGCATCAGTCGGCGTGTTGATTCCCTTAAACATTGGAGGATGGAAGCTCAGAAAATATTTCATCTGCCGGTCCCCATGCCCGACAATCACCCTTTCGGCCAACGGCTCTACTTGCCTGACTTCTCTGCCGGGCACGGCCGTCGCCGTATCTGGGTAGCAGGAGTTGCTACCTGAGAAATAGGGGTTGCAACTTGTGCTACCGCTGCAGCTTCGGCTGCCACCATTGCTTCTGCAAGCATGCTACAAAAATTGGCCGGGTTTACACCCATGCCCAAAGGACCCTGAGTAGTAGCGCTGCTCGCCAAAAGCTCTTCTCTTGGCCTCGACATCCCCGCATCGTTGCTTGCACTTTTAACAAAAGCAAGGTAACAAGAAATCAGTCTCTAATCACAAGACTCAAATATAAGGACACTCACGGTCCCGCGATACTCTTATGTGGATAACTTCTATACGCGATCCGATTACGTTAAATCAACTGCTAAACCTAACCTTGGACATCAACCTCCCTCTGATAACAAATTGTAACACCTCCCCTATAATGACCATATAATATGGGTCCGGTCGGGGCCCCACAACATACAGACGCACATCTTTAACATTAAAAGATGGTATTAACTACCCAACTCAATACTCAGAATAAAGCAACGGCGAAAAACATACCAACAAAACTAGAAGTTATCCACTATAAATCAGGAGTATCAAAATGGCTTTAAGGCCATACACAAAATAAGTCCAAAACTGAATGACAACAAGGTCAAACATCAACGTGCAAAAGCACTCCTAGGCTATCTCGGCATGCAAGCTGGAAATACCAATAACATGGAACATCACAGTCAAGAAGAAAATAAGCCAGTAAGCTTGGTAATCACTTCATGAGGCTCAGGCCTTTTCGGCCGGCGCACTTGCTCCCGCTTGCAATCTTTGCCCTGTAAAAATTTGTGGTAACGTGGGTCAGCAAATACTGACCTCTACTGTGTAACCAACACATCTCCTCCTGACCGCCCCTAACGGACCCTGAGGTACACTTCCAACCTGCAAGTCAGCACTTCGCATGTCATATACATAAACATGTAAAGCTTTAAAAACAAATTTGGATGTATCAAAAAACAAACATGTTTTCTATGTTGAACATATAATCAAAGGGGCCTACTATGCAACATGTATGCAAACTCGGGCTTCACCCAAGGCACCCTATCGCGTATACATCTAGCACATCATCATAACAACTGGGTACTTCCAATTTCCCCATCGGCATCAAGCCGCAAACAAAAAGGGTACTGCAATTCCCCTAACGGCATACAAGCCACCACATGGAAATCTTGCCAAGGCCGCACCCACTCGTGGGTCTTAGATCCGGGCTTTCCTGCAAACTCTGACTTCTCACGTCAGGATTCTGTCTCACACACAAACCGATTCTAAGAACCCTTGCTGGACCCCACCCGCTCGTGGGCTTTATTGCCCGGGCATGTCCTATTCTTGGCATTCTCGTCAGTCTCACAGAAAGGGACTAGTCTCGTCGGGACACTCTCCCCACATGACTTGCATGCCACGGGATAGTCAGCCAACCATAGAGACAAAGCCGCACCTTAGTACATCACAATCCATAGCCTTTCCCACCCTAATCCATCATTCGTACTGTAGCGTTCCCGTGCACTAAGGAAACCATCTACCACCAACGCGGAGCTAACCTTCTCCGGTTCCGGCTACACATACTCACTCAAAAAAGGGGGAAAACACATACATCACAAATGATATCTTGCAGCAATGGATTTCTATAAAATCCTTAAGGCTCGCTATGCAACATCACCGAGTCGAACTAACGGTCGCGACTACGGCTTCACCCACAATGCCTAATCCACTAACGGAGCGGATCTCTAATGCAATATCATGCCGGGGACGGACACAATCGACCCGGTGGTTCCTCTTGAACTATGGCGACCCAAACCCCTCTCATTTGAGAGATTTGGTGCCCAAAAGCTTGAAAAGCAAGAAAGAAAAAGATGTTATGCACGCATCCTAGAAACCGAGAGGAGAAATGTCGTTACCTTACGACCCCTCTTCCTAGCCATGTAATATTTGCTTTAAACGGATTGACACGAGCGCCTCCATGCCCTCTCCATGGATCTGGTCTCAGAATGATGATCAGAGCTCTGAAGCTCTGTCAATGGTGGAAGAAAGTTCTCTCTCCTTCATCCTCCCTTATCATCCTCTCCAACCCTAACTCTCACTTAAAAGATGAGAAAAATGAGGGGAGAGACACTCTCAGCCCTATTAAAGTCCTTTGGGCAGAAGATCCTAGGCCCTTGGATCGAGTTTAAGGAAGCATCGGACGGCCACAAAAGAAAATGATGGAACTGCACCCGCCCGAATGATCAGTGGCACACGACTAGTGGTCGTGCGCACTGGATCCCATGATCGTGCAATTAACAATGACAGAACTCTAGAGAAAATAAGATAAACGCGCACGAGCACCGACACACGACCAATGGTCTTGCGCACTATGTTCAATGGTCGTGCGATTGCCCTAAGCAGAACTTGGAAAAATGGAGAATAGTGTGCACGATCAGTGGCGCACGACCAGTGGTCGTGCGCACTAGATCCAATGATCGTGCACTAGATCCAATGTCGAGCTCATCGTCCAACCGCCAATGGTATCTCTACCGCCGGGCGTTAGCTTCCAGCGACTCTAGGTCTAAAAACTGGGGGTGTTACACATGCAATCTCACTTTTCTGAACACGCAACGCCAAATCATATGCAAATTGGCTTACATGACTAGTAAATATCTGACCCGAGAAGGAGCTGCCTCCTATTTGGTCAGTACCAAAGTATATGTATTTTCTGGCTCTAACCATCCATCTTTTCAATATATACTTCTCTGGTATAGATGTCACGTTTTTATGACTGTACACATTTAAGACATGACAACATAACAGTCCTGTTGTTTAAAATCCACTGCACGAACAGTTTACATCCTTGTCGATTGTATTCATCCTTATGACCATGGGCGGAACTAAGTAGAGACACGCTCAGGCAAGTGACCGAGCATGATTTCTGAAAATATTTTGCCGCCTAGTAGGTCTGTCCCCATGCATTAATGCAAGTTTCATAGAAAATAAAAGCCATAGCTTTGTGCCTAGCCTAGTTGACCCTTTTTTTCACCTTCTTCCAAAGCTATCATGATTGTACAACAGCCTTTTAGTTTTCTTTTGCATTTATTTTTATTTCTACGAGATGCCTCCCCCATCCCGACCCTCCCTCACCGCGCCGGCTAGGGCATCACGACTGAACATTTCCACTGCTGCCAAATCATGTTGATATCTGCAAGGGCAAGTGCTGAGCGACGGAGGTACACTGCTCGTCGGCGTCGTCGGATGATAGATATCGGCCGGCGCGCGTCCACGACGAGATTTCAGCGGAGGCAGCAACATGGAGACCTGCACTAGATGAATCATGGAACTGATTGATATACTGATTTTGAAAGCTTTGGCGTTTTAATGTTTTGGATCACCAGGTAGAAATCTGTTATTTTTTCCTTTTTATGATAATGAATGTTGTGATTCAGAAAATATTTTTTTGGGTCATTTGTTTGCTTTTTGATAGAAAATATGTTTTAGGAAGTGTTGGTTTTTGTAAAGAATTTTGAATATGGTTGTAGTGTTTAAAATCTATATTAACACCAAACTCCATCCAAGTAAATGAAAAGAATTTCATAAACTCATTATTTTTCACGATTTATTTTTCAAATTCAACGACTAATGCTATATGTACCAGACAACAATGGTATTTGAGCGGAGACAATGTGAATAGTATTAATCCTAGCGATAGTGATTTATCCACGTTTGGTACTTTCGTCACAGCTTTTTTGTTTTTTAAGTGTGCCCGAGCGGAGTAAAATTTCTAGTTCCGCCACTGCTTATGACCCAATACTTGTTATTTTGTCCACGATCACACCATCTTAAAACCAACATTCATATGTTCTCATCAATCATACTTTCATTCTCAATGTATAATCCAAATGCACCGTGTTTGAATGCTTCGTAAAACTTACCGTACGTAGTACGAGTATATAATTTGATGTTTGCCTCAAGATGGGACAATTTCTAACGTCCACATGTACTCTGCTTTGTCTGCATTTGTGATCCTCCTCTAGTTCTTTCTCACGACATGTCTTAATTAGTTTTTCTAACTGTGTAAAGCAGTCCACTAGTGAGGATGTTGCCTTTATTATACCATGGCATGCATTATTCATTGACTCACTCTTTTGAGTAGACAACATGTCATGATCTGTATATGTTCTGTTGAATGTTGTTGATCACTTCTCTTTCACTTTATACAAATCATTTAGCCATCGATTGTCTTCTAAATGGCCAGTTTGTAGCAATTCATCCCAATACTGCTCAAATTCTTCTACGAAATCACATTTTTTGAGACACAAATAAAATAAAGAACGGAGATGTGCATTAGCATTGAATGAGGGCACCTTAGATGGAGCTTTCTTCGCAATATGCCATTGACACAAACAATGTCTGGTCTGATTCATGACATTCTGAATTGCAACCGCCATTGCTTGATCTTGGTCCGTGAAAGTGGTAATCGGTTGTTTCGAACCAACAAATTTCAAAAATGTTTGAAATAACCCAGTAAACGTTTTGATTGTCTCATTAGCAACAAAGACAACCACAATGACTACATTTTGCCAATGATGATTAACAGCTACAAATGGAGCACATGCAATGTTGTACCGATTCATTCTGTATGTAGTATCAAATATTATGACATCCCCAAAACATTGATAGTCAATTTTGTCTTGACCGTCAATTCATATAAAGTTAGTCAATCGATTTATATCATCCACTTGAAAGTCAAATGAAAACATGTTATCATGCCATTGTCGTTCCTTCAGTATTTCTAGTAGTTTAGACGCATCACCTCCTTCAATTTTTGATCTTCTCATCTTCTCAATATAATTGTATGCATATGTTCTAGAAAAACCTACATTTTTAGAACCTCCAACTTCATCAACTAGGTATTTGTAGGCATCTGCCGGACGTATTCCAGCTTCTGTCATTGACTTTAGGACACTACCACGATCTTCTGTGACACATCTATGAGAGCGAAGTAGGTGTTGTTCTGATTCATCACACAGTGGATGATTGTGTTCTTCAACAAATTTTCCCACAACCAAATTTTTGCCATCGTGATCCGCATTGAACACTATGACCGCTGGACAATTAGTTCGCATATCCAAATGACAAAACTTAACTTCATAATCTGGATACATGGGGGCTCCATTTTTCCCTGATCTTGAGCAAGAAAATTCCCTGGACTTTAAAATATTTGTGTTGGGTCAACAAATTCGGTGTTCCTTTCGATCACTGAAACCAACCCTACGAGTATAATTGTCGTACATTTCATATGCTTCCTCTTCTGATTGAATGACTTCAAATTTCAGAATATTACCCTGTTAGGAAATCCAATTGTTCAAAATTAAAGATAGATTTAGGGATGCACAAATAACTAACGGAAGGATATTAAGTATGATATGCGTGTTCACAACAATAATCGCAAGGATATCATGTATGGTATCCTTGTTCACAAAAAATGAGTGCAATGATATCAAATATGCTATCCGTGTTCACAAAAATGATCACAAGGATATCAAGTATGGTTTTTGATGACACACAAAAATGATCGCAAGGATATCAAGTATGGTATTCGTGTTCACAAAAATGATCGCAAGGATAACAGTTATACTCGCAATGATATCAGGTATGCTCACAAGTATCTGTGTACATCATGGGGTTTAAAAAGCTCGTACAGAGTCATCTTCTTCCCCAAATTTATGCTCTTCCTCAGTTTCATTTTTACAGTCCATCAATAAATTAAGATAACAATTCAGAATTCAGGATGTACCTTCTTCTTCTCATTCAGGACACATTCTGTCTCCGCCATTAGCGACAGGAACCCGGGATATAGCTAAAACAGTGGCGATGTGAGGTTACGAATTTCGTCTGTAATGATAATGAGGAATAAAATAAAAAGATGCGGCAAAATGAGGAAAAAGACCCCGTGGAATCGAAAAAAGAGTGGTGAATAGTCGAAATTTTTGTCAAAGAAGAGCGCAAAAAGATAATAAATTTTTCGCCACGTGTCAAAATCGGAACGACCCCGTCTCCAAATCTGGAAACGGGGCCCGTACCGAAAAATTTCCCCCAAATAATGAGATTTTTTGAGAGTTGTTGCTCTCATGATGGAAAGAAATGATGTAAATAGTTGTTTCAAAAAAATAGGGTTTTGTTATAAAGCTATTTGTATGGCTGATATTAAGGTTCTCTTTGGGGGGGGGGGGGGGGGGGGCTTATTTTTATCTGTCAAGCGGTTAAGAGCGTTTGAATCAGATTGTAATTTGAGTTTGCCTTGAAATTGAAATTTTCAAGTTAAACTTGGCTTGAAATCGAAATCGATTTTGAGTCAGCTCGGTTTGAAATGGCTAGAATCCGAGTCGGTTTGAAATCGAATTAAGCTGGATCGAAATTGAACAATTTTTCTCTTTATTTCTAGTTCATCAAAATTAAATTGGGCAACATCTAAATTTAGTAAATAAAACACTTAGGGCCCGTTCATTTACACCGTTTTCATTTACGGCTTTCGTTTTGCTTCAAAACGAAAAAAATCAAGTGTTTTTGTTTTGGAGCAAAACAAAAACTTATGTTCGTTTGCAACATAGTTTTCAAGTCCGTTTTGAGGGAAAACGAAAACGTATGTTCATTTGCACCATGATTCTCACTCCCACAAAATAATGTCTTAGAAACTCTAAAGGACATGTAATTATAATAATGTATGATAACGACTGCCAAAATTTATGGAACGCCCTGATATTTAGTTTCCTGAGATCATTCAAAAGAAATTCTAATGAGTGCTAAAATACTAAAAAATTATTTAAATTATCACCAATCAATTGAATGCCGGTATCAATGTTTTGATTGTTCCAGAAGAAAGGAAATCTTAGAAAAAAAGTCAAAAGTCTGAAAATAATTATTATTACAGATTAATAAAAAAAACTTTTATTATTAATAATAAATCTGTAGAAGAAATATATCTATATGTATAATAGATCTGTAGAATATATATATATATATATATATATATATATATATATATATATATATATATATCTTATTATATAAAGCAATATAGGTATTTGGAGGCACACCATATATCAAACAAGAGTCATTGGATCATGAGAGAGAGCATGAGATGAGGGGCGAGTGTTGGGAGAGAGAGGAGGGAGAGAGAGAAAGAGAGAGAGAAAGGGAGAGAGAAAGGGAGAGAGATGGTGGAAGGGAGAGGAGAAAGGGGGCGAGGAGAGGGGGAGGAGAGAGAGGGAGAGAGAAAGGGAGAGAGATGGGGAAGAGAGAGAAAGAAGAGGAAAAGAGATTGCGTGAAATTAATGTTTTTACGACAAAACATATTTTTTTATAAAATAAAAATTGTAATATTGATTTATATTTTTTACGGTCATTTTGAGTACTCATATGTATATATTGCGGACACTACCCGTCTTGATGTGGGGGCATCCGCTTTGATGCGGGCGCAGCCCACAACGACGTATCAAGCACGGGAGAAGACCGTTTGGAGGCGTGCAAAGCCCGCCCGAGAGCATCGAGCACGGGCATAGCCCGTGCGAAGATGCTCGTGTGTGACACACACACACACACACACACACACACACACACACACACACACACACACGAGTGACAGGCACGAGCCTCTGGCTCGATGGTTGCGCGCCACAGTACCCGGCTGGCGATGGTGGGCTTCGCCCGCCCCTTTGACGATAGTACCCCCGGCGTCACCCCCCCGGCGTGACAGTACCCGGCCTGCGACAGCGGGCTCCGCCTGCCCTGACACCGTGACACATTTTATGTATTATATTTATGGATTGCGTCGAAGCGGGCTAAGCCCGCTTCTATGCGGCAAAAGGCCGCCCGGAGCATCAATCTCGGGTGAAGCCCGTGCACAGGCGGGCGAAACCCGTCTAACTGCGGCCGAAGGCCGCCCGAGAGTATCGAGCACGGGCGTAGCCCGTGCAAAGATGCTTATATATATATAATATATATATATATATATATATATATATATATATATATATATATATATATATATATATATGTATCACTTATATTTATATGCACAAAGAAACTTCCACATTAACATTCCTTACACCCACTTGAAGGTGCCATGATATAGTTATGAAATCTTCATGAAACTTACAGTTCCAGATTTATTAATTGTAGCTTGTAATTCAGAACTGAAGAAATATACATTATATAATTGAGACCAATTAATCAAAGATTGTGGACAAAAACGACCGTTTTAATTAACTCTATTTTATTTTTGATGCTTACGGTACTCTAAAGGATCTCACATCTTGATAGCATTGTTGGTTTTTGAAACTCACCATTCAAAGCCTAAAATGATGGTGATTGATGAAAGATGGGAAATCCTACTATACTATACATGTTCAGATGAGTAGTCTATTCATATTTCAAGAACTACGAGAATGCAAATGATACTGAGATGAGGATCTCTCCATGATCCTAATCAAGTAATTTGGTAGTTAAAAACTCCAAACAAATGCATGGACAACACAGAAATTCATAGATCCAAGAACTATGTCCTCCAGACAAACTATTTGTTGTACAATGTTTACAACCTTAGTATCAACAACAACACTCAATCTGTATGTAATGTTAGTCATCATTACATTATTTCAAAATGTAAAGCGGAAACGATAAAACGAAAACAAAATCAAAATGTAAATCCAAATCATAAACGAAATCTAAAACAAAAATGAAATCAAGTTTTAAATCGAAAACCTAAATGGAATCTAAAACAAAAATTCTAAAACGAAATCTAAAATGGAAATTTTAAAATGAAATGGTTAATAAACCTACATCTGAAGAAAGAAGTAGAAATTGAGAGAGAAAACATAAGAGAATGAGGGAGAGAAGGTTGCATTCCTACATGAGATTTGGAAGGGTTTCTCCTGAGTGGCGACTGGAGCAAAGAGGAAAGCAGGCTGTGGAGGTAATCGGCGGCGGCGGGAAGACATGCTTGGAGGTCGGCGGAGGTGGTATGGGGGCCGTAGAGGTCGTAGGTAGCGGTTGGTTGAAGTGCGCGCCGGTGTCCGGGGAGAAGTCGTGGGGGTTTGGTAGTGTCACGATGGAGAATTCTTTGCGTGTAGTGCCGATTGCGAGATTAGGGCTGGGAAATGCTGTAGTTATATGAGATGTGAAAGTAATCCGACGGTGCCTGAAATATCAAGGCAGATTTAATGACCAATATTAATTCTTTGATTTATGAACTCATGCTATTGGCAGACTCTGACGTTTCTTTTTAAGATAGTATTGATATATATATATATATATATATAATTACGTTCCATCAGCTATCAGATAGCTCCTTCAACAACTTTTCAATCTTGTTCAGTTAAACCCAAAATTTCTTAGTTCATTCACTGTAATATGTTTATAGAACTAGCAAGGATGTGTAATAATGTGCATGCAATGTGTGTGTGTGTGCGTGCGTGTTGTGTATGTGTTGTGTATGTGTAATACTTGAACTGCTGCTGTCTGGCTGCAGGCCAGCCCCTCTCAGCCCCCTGAGTGGTCATTTCCAGCTTTCTCCTACAGTGGCCAACATCTGTACTCTTGATAGGAGGCATAAAATCAATTCCGGATTGCAATTTCGGATAAAAAATTGTATAAATAATAATGGATGACTTGGGTTTGATCGTCAAGCATCCAAGTGATGCATAAAGGCCTTATTAAGCATATATGAAAGTGAATGTGCCTTAATTACATTCCATTTAAAAAATATCATATACATGACCACATAAAGCATGAGAAAGTTTCTATGGTTGCAATTTCTTCAACAACTAAGTGGCCTAACCGATGATGTCATAAACCTTGAGGACTAGTGCAACCCCTTTTATGGGTGATGACACTATGACATACTTCCCTTAAAGCAAGTGGAAATGTTCTGTTTGTGGACATGAAAGCTGAGGCAATTTGGACATTGATAAGAGTAGATGTGCCGAAGAGCTCGTGGAGAACGGGCGTGAGAGGCCGGGCAAGAAAAATTATCGGGAGGATGGAGTTCAAGCAAACGACGATATTTCGGTGAGAAGAACGGTGGTGTGGAGCTCAGGGGAACAGATTGGTATGCGTATGACCTAGGATTTGTTCCCTTATCCGATCAGACTTATTCCCTTATCTGATTGATAAGCGATCGGATAAACAATCAGCTATATTTTTTAAATGGAATGTAATTAAGGCATATTCATTTCCATATATGCTTAATAAGGCCTCTATCCATCACTTGGATATTTGACAATCAAACTCAAGTCATCTATAATTTCTATTTTCATCCATATGCACTTTATTTTCATGTAGGCTCTATTAATCATTTTGGATGCTTGGTGGTCAACTCCAAGCCATCCATAATATAAATACAAGAAGTAACATAGTAGAGTAGAAGAAAATAATAGAAATAAGAATAGAAACAAGAGGGAGCGTAGAAGAAAATACTCGAACTGTTGCAGTTCAAGTATAAACAGCAGTTTCATGGATTTCTAGACTGCTGGAAATGGTTCCAGGTGGCTGACAGCTGCTCTGTGAAGATCGACAGGAACCCTGGAGGCTCTTGGAAGCTGATCTATAACACTGCTTAGTTTTTTGGACATGTTTATTTTGGCCTGCAGGATCTGTAACATAGAAATACATCTAGCTTGGGCCAATTCACAAAATATATACTCAAAATTCTGTGGCTAATATTTCCATTAGTCAAACATGAAGATATATTTGCTTTCCAAATTATTCCATAAGTTTGGTCCAATTCACAAAATATATGTATTTGCTACAGTTCCTCACTGCAGTTTAACTACAAAATTGTAGAACAGTGCAAAAAATGTAGAAATTAGATATGATATTGATAGAGTTCTTAGAACATGGCCTATCGCTTATATCATCCTGAAGATTACCATATTTCTATATACAGAGATGTGGAAATAGAAGATATGTCCAATTGGACTTGGCAGAATCAAGCTTCCACAACAAACATTGTCCATACAGATGGAACCATTTCAAGCAATCTAGAAATCCATGAAGCTATTGTTTATACTTGAACTGCTATTATCTGGTAGCTCGCCTGCCCCTCTCAGTCCCCTTGAGTGGTCATTTCCAGCTTTCTCCTACAGTGGACAGCAGTTGTACTCTTGATAGGAGGCATAAAACCAATTCTGGATTGCAATTTCAGATAAAAAATTGTAGCAATAATAAAATAATGCAGTCATCCATAAAAAATATCTATCTAGTGCAGAAAACATTGTCCATAAATACGGTTATCTAGCAGCAACTATTATTCGTACCAATGTCTAATATAAGCATCAAAGAGGTAACCCAAGAGAATCCAACCCAAGAGTATCCATAAGTGGTCGTTGTTCTATATTAATGAGAATCCAACCCAAAAGTATGCAAACTAAATTTATGTAAAAAAGATACGGATTATATGATCCAATTTCGCAAAAAGTTTACGTCTCAAGAGATGTAACCTTCAATGAACATTGCACATGGGACTGGGATAAAAATCAACGAAATGTAGTGGATCAGATCCAGTCAAAGCCACTCTCAACAACTGATGATGATCAACATTCCGGTCAAGAGGTAGAAATACTCCCAATGGTTCCTGTCAAGAGGAACACATCTACTCTTACAAATGCCCAAATTGCCTCAGCTTTCATGTCCACAAACAGAACATTTTCACTTGCTTTAAGGGAAGTATGTCAAAGTGCCATCACCCATAAAAGGGATTGCACTGGTCCTCAAGGACTATGATATCATCGGCGAGGCCACTTAGATGTTGAAGAAATTGCAACTATAGAAACTCTCTCATGCTTGATGTGGTCATTTATATGATATTTTTTTAAATGGAACGTAATTAAGGCACATTCACTATCATATATGCTTAATAAGGCCTTTATGCATCACTTGGATGCTTGACGATCAAACCCAAGTCATCCATTATTATTTATATAATTTTTTATCCGAAATTGCAATCCGGAATTGGTTTTATGCCTCCTATCAAGAGTACAACTACTGGCCAATTGCCTTAGCTTTCATGTCCACAAACAGAACATTTCCACTTTCTTTAAGTGAAGTATGTCATAGTGCCATCACCCATAAAAGGGGTTGCACTAGTCCTCAAGGATTATGACATTATCGGCTAGGACACTTAGATGTTGAAGCAATGAAACAAACACTAGCTTGATTGGGTAAAATGAAAATCCATGAAGCTGATGTTTATACTTGAATTGCTGCTGTCCGGCAGCTGGCCAACGCCTCTCAGCCCCAAGTGGTCATTTCTAGCTCTCCTACAGCAGCCAGCAGCTGTACTCTTGATAGGAGGCATAAAAAAAATTTTGAATTGTAATTTCGGATAAAAAAATTTAGAAATAATAAAAAAACAGTCATCCATAAAAAATGTCTATCTAGTGCAGCAAACATTGTCCATACAGCTGGAACCATTTCCAGCAGTCTAGAAATCCATGAAGCTGCTGTTTATACTTGAATACAATATATCATTTGTCTCTTCATATATTTTGGGGCGTGTAGATAGATTTTTTTGAAGAAGATCTAAATGAGGTCCTTCCAGAGAGAGTCCATAAGTGGTCATTGTTCTACATTAATGAGAATTCAACCCAAGAGTATCTAAACTAAATTTATGTAAAAAGGATACATATTATATGATCCAATTTTGCAAAAAGTTCACGTCTCAAGAGATGTAACCTTCAATGAACATTGCACATGGGACTGAGATAAAAATCAACCAAATGTAGAGGATTAGATCAAGTCAAAGCCACTCTCAACAACTGATGATGATCAGCCTTCCAGTTAAGAGGAAGAAACACTCCCAACGATTGCTGATGATAAACCTTTCTGTCAAGAGGAGCACTACTTTTACCAATGCCCAAATTGGCTCAGCTTTCATGTCCACAAACAGAACATTTCCACTTGCTTTAAGGGAAGTATGTCATAGTGTCATCACCCATAAAAGGGGTTGCACTAGTCCTCAAGGATTATGACATCATCGGCTAGGCCACTTAGATGTTGAAGCAATGAAACAAACGCAAAGTTTCTCTAAGAGTACACCTGCTGGTTGCACGAGAAAGCTGGAAATGACCACTCAGGGAATGAGATGGGCTGGCCGTCTGCCAGACAGCAGCAGTTCAAGTATAAGCAACAGCTTCATGGATTTATAGACTGCTGGAAATGGTTCCAGGTGGCTGGCGACTGAGAGAATAAAGAAAGGGAGAGAAAGCAACTTTGCCAAACACCCACAAATATGAGGAAATAAGATCAAAAAGAAACCATTCATTTTCACTTACAAATCTGACGAACTGCAGTCCTACTATGTACCAAATTCCTGCACTGCAATGCACTTGAATTGCATTCCCGCGCTGCAAATGCACTGCAGTTTTGCATTGCACTGAAGAACGACAATGCAGTTTTGCATTATAGTTCAAACTGTAGAGAACAACTCCTTAAGGAAATGCCAAAACCAACACCAAGGCGTGATTTCTTGGCGCGACTTATTTGCTCCGGTGAATTTGGACAAAAACGTCATTGTCAGAGAATGTATGCTTGGTATGACAAATGTTACTACCGTTATCAAGAAAAGAAACTAGTTTTGAGCATAAAATGTTTGGTATGACAATTGACATTTTTGTTCAAACACATCAGAACAAATAAGTTGTGCGGTGTGAGCAAATAAGTTGCGCCAAACGAAGCCGAACATCCCTAAGAAGGCACCGCCACTTTCATATATGCTTAATAAGAAATATAAATAATTTATATATTCAACCATAGACACTTTTATTTTAATGTAGGCTCTATTAGTCATTTTGGATGCTTGGTGGTCAACTCCAAGTCCTCCATAATATAAATATAAGAAGTAACATACTAGAGTAGAAAAAAAAGAATAGAAATAAGAATGGAAATAAGAGGGAGAGTATATCATAATAAACTATGAGTTATCAAATCCCATAACTCAGTATCTAATTTCTACATTATTTTGATAGAATTGGTGGGTGATGTGAGTGTGCTGGCCGGCTAGTTTTGTGTTGAGATTTGGTGCTATCAAGCCTCCCTGCAGCACAGAAGCACACACACAATCCATCAAAATAAAAAAAAATGGGGGGGGGGGAGGGTATACCTGCTGGTGTTGAGTGATGCAGATTACAGGCCCAACAGTCAGATCTATAGTTCTGTACGAAGGAGAAGGCCGGCACAACAGTAACTGTGAAAATGAGATCTGGAGTTCTGCACAAAACTAGGGGGAGGGGGACGAATTCAACCAGGGTAGGTTATTGAGGCGGGATTCGAACCCCCGACCTCCTTTATCAAGCTCATAAGCGGAAGCCAAATACCCAACTACGCATGTTCTCGCCATTCAACTGCAGTCAACCACGAATCTGGATTCATGTTCCCAGATTCAGGGGCCCACTGTGGTTTCTGTGTCCTATGGGCTCTATGTCTATCTAGTGCAGCAAACATTGACCATACAGCTGGAACAATTTCCAGCAGTCCAAATATCCATGAAGCTGTTGTTTATATTTGAACTGTTGCTATCCGGCAGCTGGCCCGCCCCTCTCAGCCCCTCTCAGCCCCCTGAGTGGTCATTTCCCACCTTCTCCTACAGTGGCCAGCAGTTATATTATTGATAGGAGGCATAAAATCAATTCCTGATTACAATTTCAGATAAAAATTTTTAGAAATAATAAAATAAAGCAGCCATCCATAAAAAATGTGTATCTAGTGCAGCAAACATTGTCCATAAATACGGATATGTAGCAGCAACTATTGCTCGTACCAATATCAAATATAAATAATTTCTATATTCATCCATAGACACTTTTATTTTTATGTATGCTCTATTAATCATATTGGATGCTTGACGGTTGTAGAAAGGAGAAATGAAATAGAAGGTGCAAATATATTCATCCTCATAGGGGCATTAAATAGGAACTACAACATGACACCCAACACCGATAGGCGGTGTGAGACTAAACTCAATAACATTAAAATATTGCATATATAATAACTCTAACACTCCCCCTCAATCTGAAGGGGGACCCTACAGCTTGAACACAACATAAAATGGAAGGTACAAGAAGGTTGACAACGTGTGACAAAACAACAGCCACCGAGCCCCAACCGCGTGCCACCGGGGATACTTCAACCGGGCAAGAGCCACACGACATTGGTCCACAAAACCAACCATGACCACGCTGAATACACTCGGAGCGGAAACTAGGTCAACCACGAAAGACCAAACCAACCCTACCAAATCCAGAGAAAATAACGAGGAGACACAAACAACATACGAGATCGACCTGGGGGCCATGTGTGATTGAGCCAGGAGTCGGGAAAGAGACATCCGAGTCGTCGTTATCACAAACACTCCCTCTTACGTGGAATACATGCATGAAAGCATAGACTATGCCTGGAGGCTGTGAAATACACTCCCCCTCACATAGATCACGTGCACGTGTGGGACCCTCGTCGGGTACATGAACCCAGATCACGTGAAAGAAGGGGCCGAAATCATAAAGAGACCACACTAACACTCCACAACAACAAGAAAACTTAAAGAGAAAAAAAAAACAGCAACATTAAACCTAAACAGGGCCGAAGACGAAGCAGCGCAGAGCAGCAGCGGCAGACGGAGAAGAAGCAGCTGCAGCAGCAGCTGGTCGGAGAAGCAGCGGCAGAGCAGCATCCATGCCAGAGAAGAAGAGAGCTGTAGCGGGTGCAGACAGAAGCCGAAGAAGAAGCAGCTGCAGCAGCAGGCCGGAGAAGAAGAAGCGGCTGCAGCAGCAGGCCAGAGTAGAAGAAGCGGCAGAGCAGCAGGCCGGAGAAGATGAGTAGCGGCAAGAGGCGCAGCTGACTAGAAGAAGGCCGGGTCGGAGAAGATGAAGTAGCAGTAGCACCGTCGGAGGAGAAGAAGACAAGCCGGAGAAGCAGAGCAGTCGAGCCGTCGATGTCGCAGGCAGCGCACATCAGTGGCGGAAGCAGCGGATGGCGACGTCGGGAAAAGAATCCGTCTGGAGAGCTGTACAGGGAGAATGTCCCGCTCCCGTATCCGGAATAAAGGGTCGATCCCGTAGACGGGAGAAGGGGGTGAGAAGCGCCCGTCGAGCCCTAACAGGAAAATCGAAGCGGAATCACGGGTCGGGGGGGGGGGGCAGAAAAGTGCGGAAGCGGGGAAAAAAATTATTTAGGTATTCAGAACGTTCGCTCTGATACCATGTAAAAAGGAGAAATGAAATAGAAGGTGCAAATATATTCATCCTCATAGGGGCATTAAATAGGAACTACAACATGACACTCAACACAGATAGGCGGTGTGGGACTAAACTCAATAACATTAAAATATTGCATATATAATAACTCTAACAATGGTCAACTCCAAGTCCTCCATAATATAAATATAAGAAGTAACATAGTAGAGTAGAAGAAAAGAATAGAAATAAGAATAGAAACAAGAGGGAGAGTATATCATAATAACCTATGGGTGATCAAATCCCATAGCTCAGTATCTCATTTCTACATTGTTTGGAAAGGAGAAGTAAGCCAATAAGTTCTATAAACATATATTTTCACGGTTACTGTTGTGCCGGCCTTCTCCTTCGTACAGAACTATAGATCCGACTGTTGGGCCTGTAATCTGCATCACTCAACACCAGTAGGTATACCCTCCCCTCCCCCATTTTTTCTTTCTGATTTTGATGGATTGTGTGTGTTGATTTGCACAACAATGTGTGTGTTGATTTGCACAACAATGTCTGTGTTTGTTTATGTGCAATGTGCTGCGTAATAATGGATTTGTAATGTGTGTGCTGTAATTGTGTGTTTGTTTGTGTAATGTGTTTATTTGTACAACACATACAAACACAAACACACATTACACAACCCTCGCCCAACAATGATGAACACATACATTACTGCAATGTGATCATGTGCAATGTGCTGTTATTTCCAAGGTTTTGAGAACCGGACCGGACATAGAACCGGTCATGAGAGAGGTTCAAGGTTTAACCGGTTTGACCGGTTGAACCGGAGTTGAACCAGAGTTGAACCATTTTGACATTAATGACCGCAAGGTCTCCTAACTTTTCACACTTTTATTAGGCGATTGTTAATTTCTTTATTAGGCGATTGTTAACCGCAACCCGTTATTGGCTAGTCGCACCCCAAAATATCCTAACTTTTCACACTTTTTCAAAATACGTCTCGTACATGCAATTTTAGGAAAAGTGTTCAACACAAAAGTTGTAGATCTTGACGAGATCTACAACTTTCGTGTTGAACACTTTTCCTGAAATTGCATGTACAAGGCGTATTTCTGAAGGGCGCAAAACCTGATCATATTTCGAAAGTACGTCTTGTACATGCATTTTTAGGAAAAGTGATCAACACGAAAGTTGTAGATCTTGACGAGATCTACAACTTTTGTGTCGAGCACGTTTCCTAATATTCCATGTACAAGGCGTATTTTGAAAAGGAGCGAAAATGTTTGAGATTTTGGGGTGCGACTAGCCAATAACGGGCTGCGGTTAACAAACGCTTAAAATTAATACTGATTTTGTGAACCGCTCGGTTAGCCAAAAACTGGCCTCGTTTCCGGTTATCCGGTTCCTGGCCGGTTCTTGGCCAGGACGGTTTTAGGAACCAGACCGGACAGCCCAGAGGACCGGTCGCCGGTTCAACCGGTCGGACCGGCCGGTCCGGTTTTTAAAACGTTGGTTATTTCCCTCGTTGGTGCCGCCCTTTTCTGATTTTGATGGATTGTGTGTGTTTGTTTCCAGCAAGGATCCAATTTATCAAAAAGTTCACGTCTCAAGAGATGTAACCTTCAATGAACATTGCACATGGGACTAGGATAAAAATCAACCAAATGTAGAGGATCAGATCCAGTCAAAGCCACACTCAACAACAGATGATGATCAACAATGTAGAGGATCAGATCCAGTCAAAGACACTCTCAACAACTGGTGATGATCAGCCTTCCAGTCAAGAGGAAGAAACCCTCCCAACGGTTGCTGATGATAAACCTTCCTGTCAAGAGGAGCACATCTAAGGGCTTCCCACTTAAGGGCTTTTCGTAGGCTCACCCCTACTGGTGAATCCATCCGTAGATCCCTTCTACATCATAGGATTCAAAACTTTTGCATTTCCTTAGGCCGAAATTTATTATTCTATTCTTGTCATATTTATTTTATATAAAAGAAAAAGTGTTAAAAAACATCCCCTCAGATAATTATATCGCTTAACTTTTCCCTCGCCCACATTTCCTTCTTGGCGATATTTATCATTTGAGTTAAACTCATATGCACAGGCAATGCGTTTTAAAATAAAAACAAAAAAAAAATACTAAAATACTTGAATAAAGGTGATTCCCAGAAATAAAATACTCACAGTCTTTCCCCTATCCTTTTCGGTGTTCGGGTTGTGATTGTCCTGAGACGTCGTCCTTCAGTATCCTCCAATTCAGTCTTGGTTACAGAAACCACTGAAATAGTATTCATTTTAAACTGGGTTGCGTCTCATTCTAATCGTTACGTTACATCGAAAAATCTGAGATTGAAAACGTCAAAACCAAACTTTGCCGGACAACTAGATATATAAGCCTCGAAATGGACTAAACCAGCCCCCAATTTGGACATCCGTCCTCTCAAACTTTCGGTCCAGCAAAGCTAAAATAATTGGGTAAACCACCCCTTGAAAACAAATGTAAAAACTGGTTAAAGTGCATTCCAAAAACAACAAGAAAACAACCCCCAAAAATTAGTAAGAAAAGCCAGCGAAATCTATTCTTCAGAAAGTAGGGAGGAGAATATTCTTACAGTCAGAAGGGAGAGAAGAAGGGCACATAACAGCACAGAGCAGCTCAGAAAATAACAGAAATGGGTCAATGAGCAAGGTCGGGCAGCAACAGATGCACAGAAGGCTCGGGAGTGTCGGCAAGAAGTATTGAGGCTCAGGAGGTAGCAAGGAATAGTAAGCCAATCGGTAAAGCAAAGCAGCAAGCCCTAACTGGCATGACAGAACCATCGACACAAAGGAATCGACAATACAGCAAAGCGACGTCGGCAATGGCAAAATCGTCCGCACGAAAGCACGACAGCGTCGGCTCAGGAAGCCCGATACAGTACCGACAGCTAGAGTTACAGAGGGAGAAGGAGAGGAAGTAGAAGAAGGAGAAGAAGAGTTCTCTGTCGAAGTAGAGCAGCCGGAGGAAGAAGGCGATGGAACGAGCAGTGCGGGAGAAACTGCGGTATGACAATTGACGTTTTGAGCATAAAATGTTTGGTATGACAATTGAGTTTTTGTTCAAACACACCAGAAAAAATAAGTTGTGCGGTGTGAGCAAATAAGTTGCGCCAAACGAAGCCGAACATCCCTAAAAAGGCACGTTCACTTTCATACAGGCTTAATAAGGAATATATTTAATTTCTATATTCATCCATAGACACTTTTATTTTAATGTAAGCTCTATTAGTTATTTTGGATGCTTAGTGGTCAACTCCAAGTCCTCCATAATATAAATATAAGAAGTAACTTACTAGATTAGAAGAAAAGAATAAAAATAAGAATAGAAACAAGAGGGAGAGTATATCATAATAAACTATGAGTTATCAAATCCCATAGCTCAGTACCTAATTTCTACATTGTTATGATGGAATTGGTGGGTGATGTGAGTGTGCTGGCCGGCTTGTTTTGTGCTGAGATTTGGTGCTATCAAGCCTACCTGCAGCACATAAGCACACACACAATCCATCAAAATCAGAAAAAAAATGGGGGGGAGGGGAGGGTATACCTGCTGGTGTTGAGTGTTGTCTATTAATCACATTGGATGCTTGATGGTCAACTGCAAGTCCTTCGTAATATAAATATAAGAAGTAACATAGTAGAGTAGAAACAAGCGAGAGAGTATATCATAATAAATTAGAATTGAGAGCACGAAAGACAAACCCTAGCACCGTGATCCACAAGTCGTCAATCGAGGGCACGAAAGACAAATCCCTGGGAGTAGAAATCTAGCAATCATGTCTCTCATCAGGAACGATGATTTCCAGCACATTCTTCGTGTTCTAAACACCAATGTAGATGGTAAAAAGAAGATTATGTTCGCCCTCACCTCCATCAAGGGTATGGGCCGCCAATTCACGAATATTGTTTGCAAGAAGGCAGATGTAGACATGAATATTGTTTGCAAGACCATCGACGTCTCCAAGAAGCGATAAGCTTTTTACCAGCAATATTTTTTTTTCGAAGAGGTCATGTTTTTGTTCTGAAATTAGAAAACCCTTCTCCAGTTATTGAGTGCTTCTAGGCTTATTTTTCATAATGAAGAAGAAGAAGACGAACATCCCTAAGAAGGCACATTCACATTGTTGGGTGATGTGAACTCCAAGTCCTCCATAATATAAACATAACAGGTAACATACTAGAGTAGAAGAAAAGAATAGAAATAAGAATAGAAACAAGAGGGAGAGTATATCATAATAAGCTATGGGTTATCAAATCTCATAGCTCAGTATCTAATTTCTACATTGTTTTGATGGAATTGGTGGGTGATGTGAGTGTGCTGTCCGGCTAGTTTTTGCGTTGGGATTTGGTGCTATCAAGCCTCCCTGTAGCATAGAAGCATCCAAGAGCCTCCAGGCTCCCTGTCGACCTTCACATAGCAGCTTCCAGCCACTTGGAACCGTTTCCAGCAGTCTACAAATACATCCAGCTGCTGTTTATACTCAAACTTCTATGGTTAATATTTCCATTAGTCAAACAAGAAGATATAATTGCTTTCCAAATTGTTCCATAAGCTTGGGCCAATTCACAAAATATATGTATTTGCTACAGTTCTTCACTGCATTTTAACAACAATATTGCATAATAGTGTAAAAAAATGGAGAAATTAGATATGAAATTGATAGAGTTCTTGGAACAGGGCCTATCGCTTATATCATCCTGAAGATAACCATATTTCTATATACAGAGATGCGGAAATAGAAGAAATGTCCAATTGGACTTGGCAGAATCAAGCTTCTACAGATGAATTAATTGGTGAACACAAATGTCCATCCAACCATTCATAAGGGAAGTAACATAGTGGAGTAGAAGAAAATAATAGAAATAAGAGGGAGAGTATATCATAATAAACTATGAGTGATCAAATCTCATAGCTCAATATTAAATTTCTACATTATTTTGCATTTACTCTATCAATAATGTTAGAAATTACGGTGGGCCCTTGACTAGGGGAACATGAATTCATATTTGTGGTCGACTGCAGTTGAATGGCGAGAACATCCCCAACCAAATCACTGAGGATGAATTTAACCAGGGTAGGTTGTTGAGGCAGGATTCGAACCCCCGACCTCCTTTATCAAGCTCATAAGCGGAAGCCTGATACCCAATTGCGCATGTTCTCGCCATTCGACTGCAGTCGGCCACGGATCTGAATTCATGTTCTCATAGTCAGGGGCCCACTGTGGTTTCTAACAAAAGATAGCCAGAATATACTGTATTTTTCTTCATACATGTTGGAGAGTGCCCAAAATTCTTATTATTTTCAACCGTATTACATTCCTGAGTTTTTTGTTTAGAAACTCTAAAAAAAGTTAGAGATGGAAGCAGAAAAGGGTGTGTTTGTCGGTTACAGCCAACACTCAAAGACTTACCGTATATACAACCCAGAGACAAATCAGCTACATATTTCCAAGGGCGCCATTTTTAATCAGGATAAATCCAGGAATTGGGATCAGACCTCGGATTTCTTTCAAATAAAGGAAGTTGGCTCAGATTTTATATCTCCTGATGAGGTTGCTGCTGAGGAGCAGCCTTCCGTTCAAACAGAAGACTACAATCAATACTTACAAGCTTCAGACTCAGATTCTGAGGACGATTCATCATTTCCCAAGATGTATAGATCCATAGCTGTGTTTCTCTCTCTATCTCTCATTTTTGGTTCATATGCAGGGCACATCAAACAAAAAGCAACCAAGATGGGCTGGCCAGATGGCGGACAACAATAGTTCGAGTATAAACAGCAGCTGGATTGCCAGTCACCATGAACCATTATCCGCAGTCTAGAAATCCATGAAGCTGTTGTTTATACTTGAACTGCTGCTGCCCGGCAGCCGGTCAGCCCCTCTCAGCCCCCTGAGTGGTCATTTCCAGCTTTCTCCTACAACGGCCAGCAACTGTACTCTTGATAGGAGGCATAAAACCAATTCCGGATTGCAATTTCGGAATGAAATTGTAGAAATAATAAAATAAAGCAGTCATCCGATCAGCTGCGTTGTCTTGTCCCATCAGCTAATCTCATCTCCTCCCCTCGAGCAGTGTTCCCTCCATCCCCTCCCTCGTCAAGTCCATCCCGTGGCTTCATATCGAGGATCCACCATTTCCTACTCATTAAATATAGTAGAAGGAGCAGATTCTTCACAGAGCCGTGCCTACCACCTCCACGCTGAAAATGGCGAGATGACACCTCCTAAGCTTCCAACCTTCGACAAGGACCTCCCTACAGCCCGGAAGCATCCAAGAGCCTCCGGGCTCCCTGTCGACTTTCACAGAGTAGCTACCAGTCACCTTGAACCATTTCCCGCAGTCTAGAAATCCATCCAGCTGCTGTTTAAACTCAAACTGCTGCTATCCTGCAGCTGGCCAGCCACTCTCAGCCTTCTGAGTTTGATCCGGGCCGGGCACCAAGTAGTATTCTTTTTAACTAAACCACTTTGTATATTTATATTATGGATGACTTGGAGTTGACCACCAAGCATACAAAATGATTAATAGAGCCTACATGAAATTAAAGTGCACATGAAGAGTTGCGTGTGAGTGTTGTGTATGTACAATGTGAGTGTTGTGTGTGAGTGTTGTGTGTTGAGTGTGTGCCGTGTAATGTGTGATCATTGCCTCAAAGACAATTTGTGTTTCCCACAAAATTCAAGATCAAGAAAAATCAAAATTTAGAGTAAGAAAAAACATCTTACAATTATCTTGTAAGAAAATGGAAGAAGACTTTAGGACAACTATCAAAGATACTCTGGGAGAAGAAGCCGTTGAGTGCTGAAGAGCTCGCGGAGAACGGGCGCGAGAAGTCGGGCGAGAAAAATTATCGGGAGGATGTAGTTCAAGCAGACGACGATATTTCGGTGAGAAGAACGACGATGTGGAGCTCAGGGGAACAGATTGGTATGCATATGACCTAGGATTTATTCCCTTATCCGATTGATAAATGATCGGATAAACAATCAACAATGTTTTTTTTAAATGGAACGTAATTAAGGCACATTCACTTTAATATATGCTTAATAAGGCCTCTATCCATCACTTGGATGCTTGGCGATCAAACCCAAGTCATCCATAATTTCTATATTCATCCATATACACTTTATTTTCATGTAGGCTCTATTAATCATTTTGGATGTTTGGTGGTCAACTACAAGTCATCCATAATATAAATACAAGAAGTAACATAGTAAAGTAGAAGAAAATAATAGAAATAAGAATAGAAACAAGAGGGAGAGTAGAAGAAAATACTCGAACTGCTGCAGTTCAAGTATAAACAACAGCTTCATGGATTTCTAGACTGCTGGAAATGGTTCCAGGTGGCTGGCAGCTGCACTATGACGGTCGACAGGAACCCTAGAGGCTCTTGGAAGCTGATCTATATCACTGCTTAGTTTTCTGGACATGTTTATTTTGGCCTCTCATCGCGAACGATGATTTCTGCAATTTCGGATAGAAAATTGTAGAAATAATAAAATAAAGAAGTCATCCATAAAGGAAATAGAAACAAGAGGGAGAGTATATCATAATAACCTATGGGTGATCAAATCACATAGCTCAGTATCTAATTTCTACATTGTTTTGAAGGGAGAAGTAAGCCGATAAGTTCTATAAACATATTATAGTGAATGAACCAAGAAATTTTAAGTTTAACTGAACAGGATTGAAAAGTTGTTGAAGGAGCTCTCCGACAGTTGATGGAACATAGTTAAGGCACATTCAATATGATTAATAGAGCCTACATAAAAAAAGTGCTTATGGACAATGTTTGCTGCACTAGATAGTTGTTGTTAGATAACCGTATTTATGGACAATGTTTGATGCACTAGATAGACATTTTTTATGGAACATTCACTTTCATATATGCTTAATAAGGCATCTATGCATCACTTGGATGCTTGACGATCAAACCCAAGTCATCCATTATTATTTCTACAATTTTTTATCCGAAATTGCAATCCGGAATTAGTTTTATGCCTCATATCAAGAGTACAGCTGCTGGCCAATTGCCTTAGCTTTCATGTCCACAAACTGAAGATTTTCACTTTCTTTAATGGAAGTATGTCATAGTGCCATCACCCAAAAAAGGGGTTGCACTAGTCCTCAAGGATTATGGCATCATCGGCTAGGACACTTAGATGTTCAAGCAAGGAAATGAACGGTAGCTTGATTGGGGAAAATGAAAATCCATGAAGCTGTTGTTTATACTTGAATTGCTGCTGTACGACAGCTGACCAGCCCCTCTCAGCCCCCTGAGTGGTCATTTCCAGCACTCCTACAACAACCAACAACTGTACTCTTGATAGGAGGCATAAAACAAATTCCGGATTGCAATTTTGGATAAAAAATTGTAGAAATAATAAAATAAAGCAGTCATCCATAAAAAATGTCTATCTAGTGCAGCAAACATTGTCCATACAGATGGAACCATTTCCAGCAGTCTAGAAATCCATGAAGCCGTTGTTTATACTTGAACTGCTGTTGTCCGGCAGCAGGCCAACCCCTCTCAGTCTCCCTGAGTGGTCATTTCCAGCTTTCTCCTACAGTGACCAACAACTGTACTCTTGATAGGAGGCATAAAACCAATTCCGGATTGCAATTTCAGATAAAAAAATTTAGAAATAATAAAATAAAGCAGTCATCCATAAAAAATGTCTATCTAGTGCAGCAAACATTGTCCATAAATACAGTTATCTAGCAACAACTATTGCTCGTACTAATGTCTAATATAAATAATTTATATATTCATCCATAGGTACTTTTATTTTTATGTAGGCTCTATTAATCATATAGGATGCTTGATGATCAACTCCAAGTGCTCCATAATATAAATATAAGAAGTAACATAGTAGAGTAGAAGAAAAGAAAGAAACAAGAGGTAGAGTATATCATAATAATCTATGTGTGATCAAATCTCATAGCTCAGTATCTCATTTCTAGATTGTTTGGAAGGCAGAAGTAAGCCAATAAGTTCTATAAACATATTACAGTGCATGAACCAAGAAATTTTGGGTTTAACTGAACAAGATTTAAAAGTTGTTGAAGGAGTTCTCCGACAGTTGATGGAACGTAATTAAGGCACATTCACTTTCATATATGCTTAAAAGGACATATTGTGTTCTAGTTGGAGTGAAAGATATAAACGAACCTGTTATACCCTCGGTTAAAAAATACGAAATAAGTCTGGAAGAAATATTTATTCAAAAGGATATATGAAAGCTGAGGCAATTTTGGCATTGGTAAGAGTAGATGTGCTCCTCTTGACAGGAAGGTTTATCATGAGCAACCGTTGGGAGTGTTTCTTCCTCTTGACTGGAAGGATGATCATCATCAGTTGTTGAGAGTGGCTTTGACTGGATTTGATCATCTACATTTGGTTGATTTTTATCCCAGTCCCATGTGCAATGTTCATTGAAGGTTACATCTCTTGAGACGAGAACTTTTTGCGAAATTGGATCATATAATCTGGATCCTTTTTACATAAATTTAGTTTAGATAGTCTTGGGTTGAATTCTCATTAATATAAAACAATGGCCACTTATGGATTATCTCTGGAAGGACCTCACTTAGATCTTCTTCAAAAAAATCTATCTGCACGTCCCAAAATATATGAAGAGACAAATGATATATTGTAGTTTCTATCTACTAAAAAGAACACACCACTATCTGAAGCTTGTTGTAATTTGAGGCCGTGTACAAGGAATCATAGTATTGCCAAGATTCTTCGCAGCTGGCCCAGCCCCTATCAGCCCCCTGAGTGGTCATTTCCAGCTTTCACCCACAGCGGACAGCAGCTGTACTCTTGATAGGAGGCATAAAACCAATTCCGGATTGCAATTTCGAATAAAAAATTATAGAAATAATAATGGATGACTTGGGTTTGATCATCAAGCATCCAAGTGATGCATAAAGACCTTATTAAGCATATATGAAAGTGAATGTGCCTTAATTACGTTCTAGAGCTCCTTCAACAATTTTTCAATCTTGTTCAGTTAAACCCAAATTTTCTTGGTTCATTCACTGTAATATGTTTATAAGTTGCGCCAAACGAAGACGAACATACCTAAGAAGGCATGCTCACTTTCATATATGCTTAATAAGAAATATAAATAATTTCAATATTCCTCCATAGGCACTTTTATTTTAATGTAGGCTTTATTTGTCATTTTGGATGCTTGGTGGTCAACTCCAAGTCCTCAATAATATAAATATAAGAAGTAACATACTAGAGTAGAAGAAAAGAATAGAAATAAGAATAGAAACAAGAGGGAGAGTATATCATAATAAAGTATGAGTTATCAAATCTCATAGCTCAGTATCTAATTTCTACATTATTTTGATGGATTTGGTGGGTGATGTGAGAGTCCTGGCCGGCTAGTTTTGTGTTGGGATTTGGTGCTATCAAGCCTCCCTGCAGCACGGAAGCATCCAAGAGCCTCCAGGATCCCAGTCGACCTTCACAGAGCAGCTTCTAGCCACCTGGAACCGTTTCCAGCAGTCTAGAAATACATCCAGCTACTGTTTATACTCAAAATTTTGTGGCTAATATTTCCTTTAGTCAAACATGAAGATATAATTACTTTCCAAATTGTTCCATAAGCTTGGGCCAATTCACAAAATATATGTACTTGCTACAGTTCTTCACTGCAGTTTAACTACAATATTGCAGAATAATGTAAAAAATGTAGAAATTAGATATGATATTGATAGAGTTCTTGGAACAGGACCTATCACATATATCATCATGAAGATAACCATATTTCTATATACAGAGATGTGGAAATAGAAGAAATGTCCAATTGGACTTGGCAGAATCAAGCTTCCACAAATGAATTAATTGGTGAACACAAATGTCCACTCCAACCATTCATAAGGTAAGTAACAAAGTAGAGTAGAAGAAACTAATATAAATAAGAGGGAGAGTATATCATAATAAACTATGAGTGATCAAATCTCATAGCTCAATATCAAATTTCTATATTGTTTTGCATTTACTCTATCAATATTGTTAGAAATCACGGTGGGCCCTTGACTAGGGGAACATGAATCCATATATGTGGCCGACTGCAGTCGAATGGCGAGAACATCCCCAACCAAATCACCACGGATGAATTTAACGAGGGTAGGTTGTAGAGGCGGGATTCGAACCCCCGACCTCCTTTATCAAGCTCATAAGCGGAAGTCTGATACCCAACTGCGCATGTTCTCGCCATTCGACTGCAGCCGGCCACGAATCTGGATTCATGTTCCCAGAGTCAGGGGCCCACTGTAGTTTCTCCACCCAATGAATCTACCTACAAAGTCTTAAGCCAAGACTAGGAGATGTGACCATGTTTCATTCATTAACCCTAAGAGGCAACCCTAAGATTTGAACTAGGGTTCCATGGTATTCCAACCCTAAAAACTTCTAAAACTATTTCTAGGGGTGATTCAAGTGTGTTAGAGTTATTATATATACAATATTTTAATGTTATTGAGTTTAGTCCCACACCGTCTATCAGTGTTGAGTGTCATGTTGTAGTTCCTATTTAATGCCTGTATGAGGATGAATATATTTGCACCTTCTATTTCATTTATCATTTCTACATGGTATCAGAGCGAACGTTCTGAAGACCTAAATAATTTTTCCCCCGCTTCCGCACTTTTCTCCCCCCGACCCGTGCTTCCGCTTCCGCTCGCCTGCTAGGGCTCGAAGGGCGCTTCTCACCCCCTGCTCCCGTCTACGGGATCGGCCCTTGATTCCGGAGACGGGAGCGGGACATTCTCCCTGTACAGCTCTCCTGACGGATTCTTCTCCCGACGTCGCCATCCGCTGCTTCCGCCGCTGCTGTGCGCTGCCTGCGACATCGACGGCTTGACTGCTCTACTTCTCCGGCTTGTCTTCTTCTCCTCCGATGGTGCTACTTCTACTTTATCTTCTCCGGCCCGGCCTTCTTCTAGCCAGATGCGCCTCTTGCCTCTACTCATCTTCTCCGGCCTGCTGCTCTGCCGCTTCTTCTTCTCCGGCTTGCTGTTGCAGCCGCTTCTTCTTCTCCGTCCTGCTGCTGCAGCTGCTTCTTCTCCGGCTTCTGTCTGCACCCATTGCAGCTCTCTTCTTCCCCGGCATGGATGCTGCTCTGCCGCTGCTTCTCCGGCCAGCTGCTGCTGCAGCTGCTTCTTCTCCGCCTACCGCTGCTGCTCTGCGCTGCTTCATCTCCGGCCCCATTTAGGGTTTAATGTTGCTGTTTTTTTTTCTCTTTAAATTTTCTTGTTGTTGTGGTGTGTTAGTGTGGTCTCTTTACGATTTCGGCCCCTTCTTTCACGTGATCTGGGTTCATGTACCCGACGAGGGTCCCACACGTGCACGTGATCTACGTGAGAGGGAGTGTACGTCATGGCCTCCAGGCATAGTCTATGCCTTCATGCACGTATTCCACGTGAGGGGGAATGTTTGTGATAACGGCGACTCAGATGCCTCTTTCCCGACTCCTGCCTCAATCACACATGGCCCCCAGGTCGATCTCGTATGTTGTTTGTGTCTCCTCGTTGTTTTCTCTGGATTTGGTAGGGTTGGTTTGGTCTTTTGTGGTTGACCTAGTTTCCACTCCGAGTGTATCCAGCGTGGTCATGGTCCGTTTTGTGGACCAACGTCGTATGACTCTTGCTCGGTTGAAGTATCCCCGGTGACACGCGGTTGAGCCTCGGTGGCTGTTGTTTTGTCACACGTTGTCAACCTTCTTGTACGTTCCGTTTTATGTTGTGTTCAAGTTGTAGGGTCCCCCTTCAGCTTGAGGGGGAGTGTTAAGAGTTATTATATATGCAACATTTTAATGTTATTAAGTTTAGTCCCACACCGCCTATCGGTGTTGGGTGTCATGTTGTAGTTCCTATTTAATGCCCCTATGAGAATGAATATATTTGCACCTTCTATTTCATTTCTCCTTTCTACAAAGTGATAATAATGTAGTGGCCAAAGTTTCACCTGGTTTAATTGAGAGGTTGATCACCCAACATCACAAGTGCACTTTTGAAGAACTAAGCCTATTTCCTTTGGGTGACCAACTTTGCTCACCATGTTACTGTAACGCCCCAAGTTTTTCAATGATTAGTCAATCCTTTTATGCGGCATATTTATGACGTCAGGGCATTACGTTGGCGAGTGTTTAACATGTGTCATTGTTATAGCGTGGTTTTAGCTCTTAGGTTTTTTGTGTGGCTGGGTTTTAGCCTGTTTGTAAGATTCACTAGCGAGTCAGGTCTGTTTTGGTGACTCTGTGGAGCCTCTTTGGGAATGCTTGTGTTTTGGGGTTATAGAGCACAAGGGCTTGTAACCAGAAGAACAAGGGTCCCCTGAGCTCCAATCTGTTCCCCTGAGCCTCTTTGGGAATGATTAGTTAACCTAGGAATGCTTGTCCTAGGTCATACACATACCAATCTGTTCACCTGAGCTCCACATCGCCGTTCTTCTCACCGAAATATCATCGTTTGCTTGAACTCCAACCTCCTGATAATTTTTCTCGCCCGACCTCTCACGCCTGTTCTCCACGAGCTCTTCGGCACTCAGCGACATCTTCTCCCGGAGTATCTTCGGTGGCTGTCCTAAACTCTTCTTCCATTTTCTTGCAAGATAATTGTAAGATGTTTTTTCTTACTCTAAATTTTGATTTTTTTCTTCATCTTGAATTTTGTGGGAAACAGAAATTATCTTTGAGGCAATGAGAAAATCATGAATCAATTGTCTGAAGACAATAAAACTTATTTCTTGCATAATCTAAGATTAAAAAAGATCTCAACATATTATACACTATATTATGATAATTGATTGAATATCTTAATTATTTTTTCTAGGATAAAATGGGTCGTCAATTGCTCAACACGTGTAATTTCGACTTTCATTAATGGAGCAAAAAACCTATTGGATTCCTTGGACCAGTTGTCCAAAGACACTTTATCTACGACGGGTGTTCTTCCTGTATTTACTTTATCTACGGGGTCGACTTCAACCTCCACCGTGACAGAAACTAAACCGTCAGTAAATGCGGTGGAGAAATATTTCTTGTACGAATTCTGGGAGCACAGTTCCTCCAGCTCTCTAACAAGATGGATTTCATTGTGTGGGTTGACTAAAGGCTCCAGCAAAGGTCGGATACTCGCCCAAACAATTTCTTTGTTGCGACTAGAGTCCTCATAGATTGCCCTAGCAATCGACTCGATTACATCAGCCAATACCTGCAGAGCAATGTAGATTTCAGTGGGGGTATTTTGTGTATGGATGTTATGAAATGTAAACTTCAAGGAAGGTAAATGTCATGTTTTGTAATCACGAGAAGTTTTTTGTAATTTCAATAATAAGAGGGGTGCCATCTGTAATTATGCTAACTCTGAGGTGAAGTTTTGGTAATGAGAGGGGCTGGCCAGCTGCCAGACAACAACAGTTCAAGTATAAAAAACAGCTTCATGGATTTCTAGACTGCTGGAAATGGTTCCAGCTGTATGGACAATGTTTGCTGTGGAAGCTTGATTCTGCCAAGTCCAATTGAACATTTCTTCTATTTCCACATCTCTATATATAGAAATATGATTATCTTCAGGATGATATAAGCGATAGACCCTGTTCTAAGAACTCTATCAATATCATATCTAATTTCTACATTTTTTGCACTGTTCTGCAATATTGTAGTTAAACTGTAGTAAAGAACTGTAGCAAATACATATATTTTGTCAATTGGCCCAAACTTATGGAACAATTTGGAAAACAAATATATCTTCATGTTTGACTAAAGGAAATATTAGCCACAAAATTTTGAGTATATATTTTGTGAATTGGCCCAAGAAGGATGTATTTCTTAATAAGGCCTCTATCCATCTCTTGGGTTACTCTTGAGATTGGATATATTTTGAGTATTATTTCTACAATTTTTTATCCGAAATTGCAATCCGGAATTGGTTTTATATCTCCTATCAAGAGTACAACTGCTGGTCACTGTAGGAGAAAGCTGGAAATGACCACTCAGGGGGCTGAGAGGGGATGGCCTGCTGCCAGACAGCAGTAGTTCAAGTATTACACATACACAACACGTACACACACGCACATACACATTGCATGCACATTATTACACATCCTTGCTAGTTTTATAAACATATTATAGTGAATGAACCAAGAAATTTTGGGTTTAACGAAACAAGATTAAAAAGTTGTTGAAGGAGCTATCCGACGGCTGATGGAACGTAATTAAGGCACATTCACTTTCATATAAGCTTAATAAGACCTCTATGCATCACTTGGATGCTTGATGATCAAACTCAAGTCATCCATTATTATTTCTACAATTTTTTATCCGTAATTACAATCCGGAATTAGTTTTATGCCTCCTATCAAGAGTACAGTTGCTGGCCAATTGCCTCAGCTTTAAGGTCCACAAACAGAACATTTCCACTTGTTTTAAGGGAAGTATGTCATAGTGACATCACCCATAAAAGGGGTTGCACTAGTCCTCTAGGATTATGGCATCATCGGTTAGGACAGTAACTGTACTCTTGATAGGAGGCATAAAACAAATTCTGGATTGCAATTTCTGATAAAAAATTGAAGAAATAATAAAATAAAAAAGAATTCATTATGGATCAAACTTCATATCTCTGAAATGACAACAATGCTGGAAAATAAGACTAGAAGCACTCAATAACAGGAGAAAGGTTCTCTAATTTCAGAACAGAAACATGACATCTTCGGAAAAAAATATTGCTGGTAAAAAACTTATCGTTTCTTTGAGACGTTTCTTCGAGATGCTGACGGTCTTGCAAACAATATTCATGTCTACATCAGCTTTCTTGCAAACAATGTTTCCAAATCGGCGGCCAATAACCATAATGAAGGTGAGGGAGAAGATGGTCTTTTTACCATCTACATTGGTGTTGACATGAACATTGTTTGCAATACCGTCGACGTCTCAAAAAAACGATAAATTTTTTACCTGCAATATTTTTTTTCGAAGAGATCATGTTTCTAATTTCAGAACAGAAACATGACATCTTCAAAAAAAAAGCTGGTAAAAAGCTTGTCGCTTTTTTAAGATGCCGGCGGTTTTGCAAATAATGTTCATGTCCACATCTGCCTTCTTGCAAACGATGTTTACCGGTCGATACCTCTTATAGATGTGAGAGCAAACATGATCTTCTTTTTACCATCTACATTGGTGTTTAGAACACGAAAAATGTGCTGGAAATCATCGTTCTCCATGAGAAAGACGATTGCTCGATTTCTACTGCCAGGGATTTGTCTTCCGTGCCCGATCGACGACTTGTGGATAGCGGTGGGTGGAGGCTCGTGGGTGAAGACTCAAGCAAAGAATAGGTCAAAGGAGAAAGGAGAAGAAGAAATATTTTGGGAGAAGGAGAAGCACAGAGATGGAGGATCGCGGTGGGTGGAGGCTATCTGGTTATTTTCAGCGTGGAGGTGGTAGGCAAGGCTCTGTGAAAAAGCTGCAGCACCTTCGGTTATATTTAATGAGTAAGAAATGGAGGATGATAGATATCGATATAAAGCCACAGAATGGACATCACGAGGGAGGGGAGGGAGGGGATGAAGGGAACACTGCTCGAGGGGAGGGGATGAGATTCGGTGATGGGAGGAGACAAGGCAGCTGACCCGATGACAACTTTATTTTATTATTTCTACAATCGCCTTTTTTATCCGGATTAGCTGGGACCAAATCAATCAACAGTCACCTGAATCATTATAATATGTTGATTGTTATTAACATACAGTTTTGGCAAAATCCAGAAACTTTGTAGGCCCCGTTCGTTTCGATGGAATTGAGCCTTTGGAATTGAAATTCAATTGTCAATTTCAATTGTGACTGTTCGGCTGCAATAATATTACATTGGAATTGAAATTCATTTCAATTTCCATGAGAATTGATTATAGAAGAAACACAGCTCTCTCAATTCTTACCTCTTGAGATCTTCATTCGTGATTCACACCCCTATCAGCGCGTCCCCGACTCTCTCAAAAAAACATCAACGCAAATTCAGTTGTTCGTCGAAGAGCGAATTTTTCGACGGCACGCACATTTTTCTGCCCGGGATCGCATTTTTCGCCCGTGCGACCATTTTTAGCCCGAGCCCGCAATTTTCGACCGGGCGCGCATTTTTCCGCCCGGGCAACCATTTTTCGCCCTAACGGACATTTTTCGCCTGAGCGCGCATTTTTCGTCAGGGCGCACTTTTTTTGCCCTGGAGAGAATTTTTCGCCCGAGGGCGAATTTTTCTCCTGGGCGTGATTTTAAAGTCCAGATGCGGATTTTTTCGCCCGGACGCAGATTTCTCGCCCCAACGCGAATTTTTCACCTGGGCGCGCTTTTTTTGTCCAAGCGCGCATTTTCTGCCCGGGTGCACATTTTTCGCCTATACAGGTATTTTTCCCCCGGAAGCGTATTTTTCGCACTGGCGCGCATTTTTTTCGCCAGTGCACGTATTTTCCGCCAAAGAGCTAATTTTTCAACCGGCCGGGAATTTTTCCACCCGAGAGCGCATTTTTCGATTGGGAGCGCATTTTTCGCCCGAGCGCTCATTTTTCGCCCGAGGCGAATTTTTCATCCGGGCGCGAATTTTTCACCCGCGTTCGAATTTTTCGCCCGGCCGCGAAAGTTTTTGCTAGGTCCCACATTTTTGGCCTTGGCGCGCATTTTTCGCCGGGATCGCATTTTTCGGTCGGGGGTGCATTTTTTGGCCGGGGGCATATTTTTTGGTCGGGGCGTATTTTTCGCCTGGGTGCGTATTTATTGTCCAGACGCGTATTTTTTCGCCCGGACGCTCATTTTTTGCCCGGACGTGAATTTTTATACAGGGCGCGCATTTTTCACCCGGTCACGAATATTTTGCCCGGGCGCGAATATTTTGCCCGAATGCGAATTTTGAGCCCGAGCGCGCATTTTTCTCCCGGGAGCGCATTTTTCGGCCGGCGGGCGTGAATTTTTCGGCCTGGGCCGGCGGGCACATTTTTCGCCCAGGGCGAATTTTTCGCATTTTTTGCCCGGGCGAGGATATTTTCTCGGGGCGCGAACATTTTGCCTAGTAGCGAATTTTTCGCCCGGGAGCACATTTTTCACCCGTGTGTGCATTTTTCGTCCAGCGGGCGTGAATTTTTCGCAGTGGCGCGCATTTTTGCAAAACGGCTGAATTGCGCGCCCAGACTAAAAAATACGCACTTTTGCGAAAAATGCACGTTCGGGTAAAAAAATATGCGCCCGAACGAAAAATGCGCGCCCGGGAGAAAAAAGATTCGCCCGGGTGAAAAAAGATGCGCCCGGGCGAAAAAATGCGCTCCCGGGTGAAAAATTCGCGCTCGAACAGAGAAATTCTAATATGGAGCGGAATAGTGAAATTAATAATTGCAATTCCCGTGACAGAATTCATGCATTTAGCCGAACGCCAGAATTGAAATTGACTTCAATTCTAATTCCTGTGAGAATTGGAATTGAAGTCGATTTCAATTCCTGCGAAACGAATGGAGCCGTAAAGTTTTTAAATTAAAAACAGCTAATGAGGTAGAATTGATGAAAATAACAAAAAAATTGGTCACTCTACAACCGGCACGATGGAAAATACAGTATATTCTGGCTCAGATGTAATTCAGATTACATAAGGCTGAATATAAGAAATATTATAGTAGAGCACAAGAAAATAATAGAAATATGAATAGAAACAAGAGTGAGAGTATGTCATAATAAACTATGAGTGATCAAATACAAACGTAGGTAATTATGTGGCATGGAGAAGTGTCTCCAAAATTATGTGGTAAGAGAATATTATGAATAATATAAGAATATTATGTGGTAAGAGAATATTATAAGCATCAAAGAGGTAGCCCAAGAGAATCCAACCCAAGAGTATCCATAAGTAGTCATTGTTCTATATTAATGAGAATCAAACCCAAGAGTATCCAAACTAAATCTATGTAAAAAGGATACAGATTATATGATACAATTTCGCAAAAAGTTCACATCTCAAGAGATGTAACCTTCAATGAACATTGCACATGGGTCTGAGATACAAATCAACCTAATGTAGAGGATCAAATCCAGTCAAAGCCACTCTCAACAACTGATGATGATCAGCCTTCCAGTCAAGAGGTAGAAACACTCCCAACGGTTGCTGATGATAAACCTTCCTGTCAAGAGGAGCACATCTACTCTTACCAATGCCCAAATTGCCTCAGCTTTCATGTCCACAAACAGAACATTTCCACTTGCTTTAAGGGAAGTATGTCATAGTGTCATCACCCATAAAAGGGGTTGCACTAGTCCTAAAGGTTTATGACATCATCAGCTAGGTCACTTGTTGAAGAAATTGCAACCATAGAAACTTTCTCATGCTTTATGTGGTCATTTATATGATATTTTTTAAATGGAACGTAATTAAGGCGCATTCACTTTCATATATACTTAATAAGGCCTCTATGCATCACTTGTATGCTTGACGATCAAACCCAAGTCATCCATTATTATTTCTACAATCTTTTATCCGTAATTACAATCCAGAATTGGTTTTATGCCTCCTATCAAGAGTACGGCTGCTGGCCAATTGCCTCAGCTTTCAGGTCCACAAACATAACATTTCCACTTGCTTTAAGGGAAGTATGTCATAGTGTCATCATCCATAAAAGGGGTTGCACTAGTTCTCAAGGATTATGACATCATTGGCTAAGACAACAGCTGTACTCTTGATAGGAGGCAAAAAATAAATTCCGGATTGCAATTTCTGATAAAAAATTGTAGAAATAATAAAAAAGGAGTTCATTATGGATCAAACTTCATATCTCTGAAATGACAATAATGCTGAAAAATAAGACTAGAAGCACTCACTAACAGGAGAAAGGTTCTCTAATTTCAGAACAAAAACATGACATCTTCGAAAAAAAATATTGCTGGTAAAAAGCTTGTCGCTTCTTCGAGATGCTGACGGTCTTGCAAACAATATTCATGTCCACATCTGCCTTCTTGCAAACAATGTTTGGGAATCGGCGGCCGATACCCCTGATGAAGGTGTGGGAGAAGATGGTCTTTTTACCATCTACATTGGTGTTGACATGAACATTGTTTGCAAGACCGTCGACGTCTCTAAAAAACGATAAATATTTTACCTGCAATATTTTTTTTCAAAGAGGTCATGTTTCTAATTTCAGAACAGAAACATGACATCTTCGAATAAAAAGCTCGTAAAAAGCTTGTCGCTTTTTCGAGACACTGACGGTCTTGCAAACAATGTTCATGTCCACATCTGCCTTCTTGCAAACGATGTTGGCGAATCGGCGGCCGATACCTGTTATAGATGTGAGAGCGAACATGATCTTCTTTTTACCATCTACATTGGTGTTTAGAACACGAAAAAAGTGTTGGAAATCATCATTCTCCGTGAGAGAGATGATTGCTCGATTTCTACTGCCAGGGATTTGTCGTCCATGCCCGATCGACGACTTGTGGATAGCGGTGGGTGGAGGCTCGTGGGTGAAGGCTCAAGCAAAGAATAGGTCAAAGGAGAAAGGAGAAGAAGAAATATTTTGGGAGGAGAAGCATGAAGATGGAGGATCGCGGTGGGTGGAGGCCGTCTGGTTATTTTCAGCGTGGAGGTGGTAGACAAGGCTCTGTGAAGAAGCTGCTGAGCCTTCGATTATATTTAATGAGTAAGAAATGGAGGATGGTAGATATCGATATAAAGCCACGGAATGGACAAGACGAGGGAGGGGATGAAGGGAACACTGCTCGAGGGGAGGGGATGAGATTCGGTGATGGGAGGAGACAAGGCAGCAGACCCGATGACAACTTTATTTTATTATTTCTACAATTTTTTATCCAGATTAGCTGGGACCCAATCAATCAACAGTCACCTGAACCATTATAATATGGTGATTGTTATTAACATACAATTTTGGCTAGTCGTCCAACATTTACAAGGATCTTCTCCGAGTGACTTAAATCAATCAACAAAAGAAGATCTAAGTGAGGTCCTTCCAGAGAGAATCCATAAGTGGCAATTGTTCTATATTAATGAGAATCCAACCCAAGAGTATGCAAACTAAATTTATGTAAAAAAGATACAGATTATATGATCCAATTTCGCAAAAATTTCACGTCTCAAGAGATGTAACCTTCAATGAACATTGCACATGGGACTGGGATAAAAATCAACCAAATGTAGAGGATCAGATCTAGTCAAAGTGACTCTCAACAACTGATGATGATCAGCCTTCCAGTCAAGAGGAAGAAACACTCCCAACGGTTGTTGATGATAAACTTTCCTGTCAAAAGGAGCACATCTACTCTTACCAATGCCCAAATTGCCCCAGCTTTCATGTCCACAAACAGAATATTTCTGCTTGCTTTAAGGGAGGTATGTCATAGTGCCATCACCCATAAAAGGGGTTGCACCAGTCCTCAAAGATTATGACATCACCGGCTAGGCCACTTAGATGTTGAAGCAAGGAAATAAGCGCAAAGTTTCTCTAAGAACTAAGTCCTTTTGAACAAATGTTTCTTCTAGATTTATTGGGATTTGTGGTTGTTTGGCAATGTTGCTTTCTCTCCCTTTCTTTATTCTCTCAGCTGTCAGGCACCTGGAACCATTCCCAGCAGTCTACAAATCCATGAAGCTGTTGTTTATACTTGAACTGCTGCTGTCTGGCATACGGCCAGCTGCTGGACAACAACAGTTCAAGTATAAACATCAGCTTCATGGATTTCTAGACTGCTGGAAATAGTTCTAGCTGTATGGACAATGTTTGCTGAGGAAGCTTGATTCTGCCAAGTCCAATTGGACATTTCTTCTATTTCCACATCTCTGTATATAGAAATATGGTTATCTTCGCGATGATATAAGCGATAGGCCATGTTCTAAGAACTCTATCAATATCATATTTATTCAAAGCACAAAAAATTAATTTCACAGGTAACCACATTTGAAAGCATCATAGAACATAAACTACACAATCAGCACAAGCGAATTATAAAGAATTAAAACCGAGTGATTCCCAAAGGAATCACATAAGTCATAATACAGGACATAGCAATCCTGAATAATGAATCATTATTATTACAATAAAAAATTATATGGTCATCCATAAATATTCTCCTCCAATGTCTCGCATTACTTAATTAACGCAAATTGACCCAAATCTTAATAACCTAAAAATAGACACTTGGATGGTCTTTAAATCACCTTATCGCTTTTTCGATACGCCAACCGTTTTTCCCCTTCTGCCAGTTGTCTTAGAATGTTGCCCACGGACACGCAGCCCCCAATAGTGGCGGAGCCCGCGGTGGTTCCTGCGGTTTAAAGAGTAGATGTAATTAGCATCAGTAACAAACCAATACTCACTATTGACAGTTATACTTCAATATCAAACTCATATGTAAAAGAAGAAATGAAGAATTACATTTCTCACAACCACCTAAACACTTGAAAATTAGACAAACATTCAAATATATTTTGATACAGCAAGGTGACAATCAAAAGAACATTCTACATCTGTAATGGCGCACATCATGTAGTCGACAAAAGAACAACCAAAAAAATGGTGTTTGGAGAAAGATGAGCCATAGTTTCATGTCCTCTATATAAAACAAGAGCTGTGGGCATCTAATGAAACCCAATAAGATATAAGAATATTATTTATATTGTCGGCTTGATTTCAGATCGACCCCTTAAATGACGAATTCTAAAGAGTCCTATAATATTGAATTTTTTTTTAAAAAAGTCAGATAACAGCATGGTGGTGTTTGTGAACGTTGTAGTTACGAACGGTCGTCCACTTTTATGTTTAAGTGGATGAAGTTCCTTAGGTGGGCATTCACGAATGACGAGTTAAACCACCACGTTCACGACACACACTGATGTACCAAATGAAGCCATTATTTCCCTTCAAGTACAAATGGACGATCATTTATAAATCTGTCTTTTTAAGTTTTTTTTTCACACTTTCATCTTAAATCTCATTTCAATCATGATCAAGCGTGTGTCACTGACTGATTGAATCATCAACACTCAAACCCATATAACAAAGCTAGCCTAATATAATACATTTTAAGACACGGGGATGTGTGTGTGTAAGTAATGCAGGTGGTAAAGCCCATAAAAAAGAACAGAATAATGGGAATAACAAATTTTAAAAAAAAATAGAGACATGGACCTGATCTTTTTCAGACGCTCAAGATCATCTCTGAGCTTCATATCGAGAGCATTGGACACAACTTGAGAGTACCTTTCATCTTTATAATCTTTCTTCCTGTTTAGAAACCAACCCGGAATTTTAAATTGGCGAGGATTTGCTACAATTGTCATCAAATTCTCAAGCTCTGCAGATGTAAGCTCTCCAGCTCTACAAATACATATGTCAGTCCCATTAGTATATATAATAAAAGAAAAGAAAATAACAATAAATAACGTCACACGTTAGTAAAAGAGAGAAATCATCATAGATTATCACACAAATAGTTGAAGTTCTATCCGCATTGTAAATATTATAGTTCAGACGGAGATTTCTAAGAGACATTTGGAGAGATTTTGGATAATAATGATCATGTTTTCATTAATTATTGTGTTTGAATCCATTGTTAGCGCCAAATTCCAACCAAATAAAGGAATCAAATGAGCCATAAATGAAAAACGTGAGATGTTCGGAAGGTATGAAGTTAATTAAAGCCTCGAGGAAAGAAAGAAGTCTACATAAGGGGGGAAAGGTATCGAAGATGAGGCTCAATCCCTAACGAATCGACGATTGCAGAATCCACAATAGATGGAAACACATCATAATTGCTACAAGAAATAGTAAATCGCAGAGAAAGTGACCTTTTATTCCTGTCCACGTCCGCCTTTTTGCAAACAATATTGGCGAATCGTCGGCCAATTCCTTTAATAGAGGTAAGGGAGAGCATGATTTTCTTCTTACCATCAACATTTGTGTTTAAAACACGGAGAATGTGCTGAAAATTCTCATTCGCGATGAGAGACTGCGAGTAAGAAGAAAAAAAACTGATAACAAAAAGAAAAAAGAAAAACTTGTCATACAATAAAATCCATGAATGCCGAGAGAATGAGATTGAAACACACCATTATTGCTAGATTTCTCGTGCAAGATGAAAATACAGCTAGGCTTCAGGAGAAGTTGCAGGAATCAGGAACTTTTCACGATGATGCTGGTAAGGGTTCAGAAGATCGACATAAACGATGTTGTTGGCAAGGGCGCAAAAGTTCGGCAAACACTCGGTATCTGAAACCGAAAAAAGTAGAAAATCAGAAAAGGGCGGCACCAACGACGAGAGAAATAACAGCACATTGCACATGATCACATTGCAGTAAGGTATGTGTTCATCATTGTTGGACGAGGGCTGTGTAATGTGTGTGTATGTGTTGTACAAATAAACACATTACACAAACAAACACACATTACACACACAATTACAGCACACACACATTACAAATCCATTATTACACACACATTGTTGTGCAAATCAACACACACAATCCATCAAAATCAGAAAAAAAATGTGGGGAGGGAAGGGTATACCTGCTGGTGTTGAGTGCTGCAGATTACAGGCCCAACAGTCGGATCTATAGTTCTGTACGAAGGAGAAGGCCGGCACAACAGTAACCTTGAAAATGAGATCTGGAGTTCTGCACAAAACCAGGGGGGAGGGGGAGAGGGAAGAGGTGAGATGTCTGGCAACATAGGAAATACAAGAAGGAGAAAGATTATCTGAGCCAGAAAAGCGAACCTGCGCCGAATCAGAACTGTGCCGTCGGAGAAGGAGATCCCAGAGCCGGAGAAGAACAGACCTGTGCCGGAGAAGAGAAGCCCTTCGCCGTCGGAGAAGAAGCCTTGTGCCGGAGCCGTTCGCAGTTCGCCGTTCGCCGCCGGATGCGATGGCTGTAAGAAGAAAGCCCTAAAAGGGCTGTGAACTGGAGGCAGCCCTACGCGTTTCGGCACGCCGTGAACTGGTTCGAACAGAAGTGCGTTTTAATCAAACTTAACTCGTCAAAACTTAAAACAAGGCAATTGTTAACTGCAGTCTGTTATTGGCTATTCGCACCCCAAAATCTTGTAATTTCTCGCGTCTTTTCAAAATACGTCTTGTACATGCAATTTCAGGAAAAATGTTCAACACGAAAGTTGTAAATCTCGACGAGATCTATAACTGTCGACGGGAACATTTTTCCTGAAATTGCATGTACAGGACGTATTTCTGAAAGGCACAAAATCTGGGCATATTTCCAAAGAACACCTCGTACATGCATTTTCAGAAAAAGTGTTCAACACAAAAGTTGTAGATCTCGTCGAGATCTACAGCTTTCGTGCTGAATACTTTTCCTAATATTGCATTTGCAAGGCGTATTCGAAAAGGCACAAAAAGTTATAAGATTTTGGGGTGCGACTAGCCAATAACGAGTTGCGGTTAACAATCAACTAAAATAAATGAGGCTGAAATTTGAAAGTGAGAAGGTCTGAAATTAAAAAAGGCCAAAGACCCAAATAGCCTACCGAAGTACCAGACAGCAGCAGAGTCGAGGAGTCATATGAGCAATGTCAGCTATAATTTTATATTCATATGCATTTTTTGTTTTTTTTGCAGACAAATAATGTAAGTTGAAATTTTATCTTCAAAACAGCGGCAATATGTTCTTATGATGAAAAAAACTATTGAATGTTTTGTGTGTAGTAGTATTGAACTGGAAAAGATTTCATCTTTATATTATTTAAATCCAACATTTTGTTAAAAAGACCCTACACCTTAAACCCTAAACTCTAAACCCTAAAACCTAAACCCTAATCCCTAAACCCTAAATCCTAAACCATAAACCCTAAACGCTATACCTTAAACCATAAACACTAAACCATAAACCCTAAATCCTAAACCCTATAACCATAAACTCCAAATCCTAAACCCTAAACCGCTAAAAAGCTTAAACCCCAAACCTTAAACCCTAAAGCCTAAAACCCTAAATACTAAACCCTAAAACCCTAAACCCTAAACCCTATAACCATATAACTCTATAATCCTAAACCCTAAACCCTAAACCCTAAATTCCTAAACCCTAAACCCTTAAACCCTAAACCATAAACCATAAACCCTAAAATCTGTTTTGCAGGTCAGTCCAAGTGCCAATATCCCTTCATGGTACTTGGACAGAGGATGTTCCATACATAGGAATGGAACAAGGAGGCTATCTTCAGAATCACACACCTGTGAAGATTTGACCAAAGATTTACAGTTGTGCAACTAGTGGTGGGCAAACAGACCATCAAGATCACTCCTATTACTGCCCAAGAGAAAGAGGATGCTCAGTGAATTCCTGAAGAAGGATAAAGCATATAGGAAATGGATGAAGACCAGCTGGTTCCATCCATTAAGGTTCAAGATGTCTGAGTATTGGGACAGAGCACTACTGCCACTTTAACAGTCCAATTAGAAGAAGGCTGCACTCATTACTGAGGAAAACAAAGATAGCTCTTCTTAGAGCAGCAAGGAAGATGCACTTGTCTCTCAGTTGTCTGAAGAAACAAGAAGAGAGATGCATGCTGAACCTGCAACAAAGATTGTCCAAGTGGAAGTCTGTGGGAAGTATGAACATGATCTGTGCAAATCTTGAGGGGATACTGTCAAGCTAGATGCTCCTGTTTGGAATGCTAGTCCAGTCTAGGTTGTTGGACAAGCTTGAGTCTTACCTATAAGATATCCAGCACAGAATAGATCAGTCATTAGCTGTGAAGGAAGACTGCCCAGTTGATTGCACTTATTGTGAGTATGCAAGTTCTATCAGATCTAGAACAACTGGATTGAAACAGCTATAGATGATATAAGTCAGCATATTCCTATGAGAATAGCAGTGTAAAGAAAAACTTGGTATCAAAATAATTGGATCATTCAGGGTTCAAGTGGCTTAGGAGAGTTGTGTCAGCGGTATCAACTCAAGAGATATTATCTCTAGTCAAGTGATATCAAATGACTTCAAGACTAAGATGGACTAAAGTGTCCAGTAAAGAGAAGACAGAAGTTGCTCCTGTTAAGGGGGATCAAATCCAGCAGTTGCAGGAATAAGTTTAGCTTCCTGTTAAGAGGCAGTAAGCAGCTACTGCAGTGGGTCAGAAACCTTCACTGCTAATTAGTTTGTCCTAAGGACAATGCACATACTAAGGGGGAGATTATTTATGACTATGTCATAATCTTCTCTGAGTCTGAGAAGGACTGCTGCTGCTGAGAAAGCAATGTAGCTGCAGGAGAAGAGGAACAACTAGCAGCTAGCTCAAGTCGATCCATGGTCCACTCAAGTGTCAAGGGCATGAAGTGATGTATTGTGTAACGCCCCTAGCCGATCCAACGTGACAACGTGACAGCTCCGCTCTAGGCGATGCTACCGGCTGCAGCCCAAGCACCTCAACCCCTCTCTAGCCACTGGCGGGTTGTTGGTGGCCACAACCTCCCTTTATTGAGATAAACTCGATAGTCAAGCGCGCACCACAGGGACTTCCCAGGAGGTCACTCATCTCATTACTACTCCAGCCCGAGCACGCTTAACTCTGGAGTTCTTTCAACTCTCATCACCAATTGAGTTGCAGCTCAATTGGTGATGAGAGTTGAAAGAACTCCATAGTTATGCGTGCTCGGGCTAGAGTAGTACTGGGATGGGTGACCTCCTCAGAAGTCCCTGTGGTGCGCAGCTCAATTGGTGATGAGAGTTGAAAGAACTCCATAGTTAAGCGTGCTCGGGCTGGAGTAGTATTGGGATGGGTGACCACCTGGGAAGTCCCCGTGGTGCGCGCTTGACTATCGAGTTTGCCACATCAAAGGGAGGCTGTGGCCACCAACAATCAGCTTGTGGGATGGAGAGGGTTTGGGGTGCTTGGGCTGCAGCCAGTAGCGTCGCCTAGAGCGGAGCCGTGACATTGTCACGTTGGATCGGCAAGTAGATGCTAATTCTGTGGAACAGTAAGTGGATTAAAATCTCTGGTATCAGCTCAAGTGGAACTATGTTAGCAACTAGTTCAAGTGCTCCAGTGTTGTGTGCGAGGAACAACCTGATGGATTCGAGTATTGCCACTGGAGCATGGGTCTGATCAAAATCGATTACTTCTTCCTGTCTATATCCTTTAGCTATGAGTCTGGCTTTGTTTTTGATGATGGTTTCATCTTCATCCATCTTGTTCCTGTAGACCTACTTTGTTCCAATTACATTTTTGCCTTTGGGTCTTGACACAAGCTTCCAGACTTGGCAGCGATTGAACTGATTGATTTCTTCTTCCATTGCAACTATCCAAGATGCGTCTTCATTTGCTTTTTTAAATTTCTTTGGTTGAACCTGCGAGAGAAAACACAAATGCATATTTTCATTAGTAGTACATCTTCGAGTTCTTACACCATCACAAGGATCTCCTATGATTTGATCCACCGAGTGATCCCTCAAGTGTCTAATGTAACACCTCCCCTTTAATGACCATATAATATGGGTCCGGTCAGGACCTCACAACATACGGACTCCACAGCTTATGTATTATAAGGTGATATTTAACCACCCAACTCAAACCTCATAATAAAACCGCGGAAATATATAACTAAACTAGAAGTTATCCACTAAATATATTTAAAAATATATATTGACGATTACGGGCAATATATTGAAAAGAACTAGTTTTATAAATACCAAATTTAAACAATTTTAAAAAAATACAAAAATATAAAAATCAATAACTAGCCCCCTCCATTTTCTCTCTTCTGCCTCTAAATTTAGAGGCAGAGAGAGAAGATTTGTAAAAATGTAGCCCCGTTTGCAGATCGGTTGGAAGAGCTTCCGGCTTCAAAAATGAAGAATGTAGATCGGTTGGAGATGCTCTTAGGGTTTGAGAGTTGGAGAGCGGAGGAGGAAGAAAGAGAGCTTTCTCCGCCATTGACGAAGTTTTAGAGCTCTGATCGTCATTCCGAGGCCAGATATGTGGAGAGGAATTTAAGGCGCTCGTTTTCATCCGTTCAAGGCAAGGATTCCATGGCTAGGAAGAAGGGTCGTAAGGTAATGACATTTCTCCTCTTGATTATAGGATCCGTGCATGACATCTTTTCTTGTCTTGCTTTTATTTCATGCATATAGACACAAGATCTCTCAAATGAGAGGGGTTCGGGTTGCCTTGGTTCAGGAGGAATCATCGGGTTGATTGTGTCCGTCTCTGACATGATATTGCACTAGAAATCTGCTCCGTTAGTAGATTAGGCATTGTGGGTGAAGTCGTAGTCGCGACTGTTAGTCCGACTCGATGATGTTGCATAGCGAGCCTTAAGGATTTTGGTAGAAATCCGTTGCGGCAAGTGATATCAAATGACTTTAAGACTAAGATGGACTCAAGTGTCCAGTAAAGACTAAGACAGAAGTTGCTTCTGTTAAGTGGGAGCAAATCCAGCAGTTTCAGCCTTGCAGGAACAAGTTTAGCTTCCTGTTAGGAGGCAGTAAGCAGTTACTGCAGTGGGTCAGAAACCTTCACTGCTAATCAGTTTGTCCTAAGAACAATGCACAGACTAAGGGGAATGAAAGAAATTGTACCTAATCACCTAGAGGGGGGGGGGGGTGAATATGTGACCTTATCTTTTTAAACTTTTAGGCAGATTATATCACAGAATTATAAATACTTCTTCACAGCAATTCAGCACAGCAATCACAGAATCACACACACACAGAATACACACAGTTTTATAGTGGTTCCCCAAGGTTTGGGTACATCCACTTTTCCCCTTCGCCTATCTAGTAGTGTACTAGATTCGGCCAAACTCCTCCACTATTCCTCAGATTCTCAGATCTTACACTCAGAACCCCAACCAGGTTCCTACAGCTCAGAGTGATCCCAGTCCTACAACTCAGGCTCAACAGCCCTACCACTCAGTCTTCACAAAGACCTACACTCAGCCACAAGGACTACACTCAGAGAAATGAATCTCCTACACTCAGGCACACAGGCCCTACCACTCAGCCTTTATAATTTCAGGCTTACAACTCAGATCCCTAAGGATCCTACAAGAAATTTAGAATACAATGTATATAACCTCAACTCAGAATAAGAGAGAAGAGTTGACAGGTTTCTTGATGAGTTTCTGAAAGAACTCTGCTGAGATCAACCTCACTTGGCTTTCTTCAAAGCTTCTTGAATGTAGAACACAATAGGGTTGAGTCTCTCTGCAGCTGATCTTCAATCACTGCTAACTTAAGTTTCAGATCTCAATCTGAAACCTTCTTCACAGCCTGGTTCAACAGCTATCTTCTTGGAAGGAGCTCTCTCTCTCCAACTACTTAAATCTTCACTTGAATTGATTCTTCAATGAAGTGCTTGATCTTCTTCTCAATCTTCTTTGATAGTTGTTGATCAATATCTTCTGTTGACAGAATAAGCCTTTATATAGGCTTTCTTCATGGTGACCGGCTGATCCGGTTTCTAACAGCTTTCTGACATCTCTGACAGTTGCAGTATACTGGCTGGAATGGCAGTTGTCATGTCATCCAGTCACTTCTTGAAATATCTGTAATTGTCTGAAAGTGTCGAGACAGTCAGTCTTTAAGTGTCGACACTGATAGACCAAGTGTCGACACAAGTAGACTATGTGTCGACACTAACCTTCATGGTGTCGACACAACTCCTTGTGTTGTAGAAATTACTTCTCCACACTGCTTCTTCAATATGTGTCGACACTAATATTGTGTGTCGACACAACTCCTTGTTCTTCAGTACTTAGTTGATTTCTTGTAAGTGTCGACACAACTCCTTTGTGTCGACACATCTTCTTGTGTTGAACTTGTTCAGTGTCGACACATCTTCTTGATGTCGACACATGCCTTCTGTGTTGATACTTGCTAAGTGTCAACACAGCTCCTTGTGTCGACACATTCTTCTTGTGTTGAGACTTTGGCTGAGTGTCGACACATCTCCTTTGTGTCGACACTTGTACTTAGAATTTGTTGAACTTTGCTGAGTGTCGGCACTGCCTCCAAGTGTCGACACTTTCTTCATATGTTGAGTCTTCTGCTGAGTGTCGACACATTCTTTATTATGTCGACACTTGTACTTAGACTCTGTTGAAGTTTGCTGAGTGTCGACACAGCCTCCTAGTGTCGACACTTTCTTCATGTGTTGAGTCTTCTGCTGTGTGTCGACACATTCTTCATTATGTCAACACTTGTACTTGAACTCTGTTGAAGTTTGCTGAGTGTCGACACAGCCTCCAAGTGTCGACACTTTCTGATGTCGACAAAGTTCCTCTGGGTGTCGACACTGCTTCTAAGTGTCGACACTTCTTCACTGGACATTTCTTAATTGAGTGTCGACACAACCTGTATGTGTCGACACTTTCCTTCTGGTGTCGACTCTGCATCCCTGGTGTTGACACAATTACTCCAAGTGTCGACACTGCTTCTCTAGGTGTCGACACAAGTCTTCTTAAGTGTCGACACTTTTCTTCTGGGTGTCGACACATGGACTTAGAAACTTTTCAGCTTTCCCTGCAAATACTTAACCTGCACAAGGTAACTCAAAATACATCAAGTACATTTTGATGTATATCATTGAGTAGGGTGAGGCTTCTTCAAATCAGGTACATTTAATCCAATGTACCCAACAATCTCCCCTTATTTGGAGAAGTCATAACCCTTAGTCAATGATATACACCATACATAACAAAATTACAGTATGATGTAAAACATGATTATATAACAGGGTAAATACATAAACATGTATACACAGATATCTCAGAACAATAATGTAATAGAATTAGCACATATCACATTGTTCTAACAACTTCAACATTTTCATCATTCAAAAGTTTACAGAAAGTTTTAATATCAAATGATTACAACTGTAAACTAAAGATAAATTCTATCTTATTGCTGCTCAAGCTCCTTGATCACAATGCCCTTCCCAGACTGTATCTTTGCTTGGACAGGGGCTTCAGCATCTTCAGCAGCAGCAGGCTTCTTCCCTTTAAGATCCTTCTTTTTCTGTTCTTCAGCTTTGATCTTTTGCCTTTTAAAGTAATGATAAGGCTTAGGAAAGTACTTGCTAGGCACCTGGGCAGTAGGAGACAGCTTTCCCATCTTAGCCTTTCTTCTATATTGCACAATTGTCTCTTGCCTGGACTCAGGCTTCCTCCACTCCAATTCAGAATACCACTTGTTTCTATCTTGAATATTGTCCTTGACAGCCTTCCATGCAGTTAAGATAATATTCCTGGAAGTGGGGCTCCATTGTTCAAAGTCAGGCCTCAATTCAGCTTGCTCCCTGAATCTCTTCTTAGACAATTGGGTCTCTTGTTCTTTCTGCAAAGCTTCTTGTTCTTTCAGTATAGCCTCTGGCACTGGCTGAACCACTTTCTCTATGATGACATTTTGATTTCCCTTAGGTGGGCTATACATTGACTGTATATCTGCATTTATCATATCAAAGTCTGGTGGAGGGTAAATTACTTGAGCCACTTCAGCTTGCTCCCCTCCAAGATATGCAGGATTAATACCAGACTCTGCAACATTATCATCATCACATAATGGAGGATATCCAAGGGTGGATCTGATGGAATTTGATATCCATTTTGCATGATCAGAGCTGGCTTTGACTAACACCCTCTCCCCCTTTATGACTTCTCTTTCAATGTGATCTCTTAGATCATCTTTCTGGAATCTTATTTGGGCATTCAGATAGTTTACTCCATCCTTGTAGAAGGATTTCAACCTTTGGAGTTTTTCAGTGATTAACTTCTGAGAATCTTGAATTGCAGAAGTAACAGCAGTGATTCCCTCTTGTAATGCTTTATCAAATTCTGCCTTAGCTGTAGCATTAGCTGTAGTCTGACCAGTAGCTATATTCTTCATTTCTGTGACTATTGCATTGTGAGAGACTGCTAAATTATCATTCATCCTTAGTTGGTTCTCCAGAACATAGCCTTGTTTCACTGCAATATCATCCACTTGAGCTTTGATCTTCTCCTGATGAGTGGCTAGATAGACTACTGCATTTCCTCCCTTATGAAAGCAGTCAGTCATCTCTTTCTTATTCAGATTCATTTCAAATCTGATGGACTTAATGTCTTGGGCAAGATCAAACTGCAGAGACTTATGCCCTTCATCTACATACTTTTCCAGAGCTTGCCTTTGCTCATTAAGCTTAATTTGTAAAGCCACCATCAATGAACTGTAATCTGTTAATGGGGCAGACTGTGGTGCAGGCTGTGGTGCTATTGTTTGTAAAGCTTTCTTATATGTCTGGCTCCTCCTCTTAAAAACTTGAAATTTTCTCTTCTTTGCTCTTGCAGCCTCTTCATCTTCAGAAGCAGATGTGCTTGCAATATCAACCCTATCCTTAGGGCTTGAAGGTAAATCCTTCTCAGTCCTTGGAATCTGCTCAGCATCCTTTGTCACTTCAGGTTCTTTCCTTGCAGTTTCCTCAACAAGATCTACATGCTCCCCCTCAACATGGGCCTTCTCCCCCTCAGCAGTAGCTATATCTTTCTCAAGATCAGTCTGTAGAAGATCTGGGAATAGCTCTTTTAGGGTAAATTCCTGTTGAGTATGAGGTGGAGAGTCTCTTATCTCATCAACCACTTGATCAGATACCACTTGAGAAGCAACAGATGTGTCTTCCATGACAACATCTTGGGGTTGACTAGGAATCTGAGGTTGCTGATTAACATCAGACAATCTGTCAGTCATATCTTCATTTTCAATAGAGAAATCTAATTGGTTGATGTCAGTTATTACCTCAAGTATGGTTTGGGTAGCCTGTTCACTCTCTAGTGGAGTTGACTCATCCATCAGTAGATGCTCCCCCTGGACTGATTCCAGGTGTATTGGGCTTGCTAGTGGTAGCTCCCCCTGCCTTGGTGCATCTTCTTGTCTAGCAGGAGATTGTCCACTATGTCCAGTGTCTTGTTCATCATCTGGAGTAAAGACAACTTGCTCTTCCGAGCTACTAGAGGATTCTTGATCCACTGGGGCTGTCTTCTTCTTCTTCTTCAGGGGTGTTTCCTTCTCAGGAGTTGGCATTTCCTTGGTCAAGACTCTATCCCACCTAGAGAAGATTCTCAAATCCATTCTCCTCATGTGGTTGATCTTTGAACCTGCAGCTTGGCTCATTACCTCTGGTATACTACCAGCCAGGTAAAGACTTAGAATCCTACCCAAATTTGGCTTCTTCATACTTTCTTTTATCTTTTCAAACACAACTGTAGACCAATCAGTTTCTAGTTTGAATATTATCCTTGTCATGAGGCTAAACATGTGAGCTGAGATTCTGTCATGCCCACCAGACTTGCTCAGGATAACTTTGCCAACAATTTCAGATAAAAATTTTCCTTGCATGTTCATTCCCTTCCTGTTGAAAACAGAACCTATTTTCAGGTTGGAGTCCAATCCACACCATGTTAGTGCTTCTCTAGTCTTAGTAGTAGAAACATCATCTTCTTCTTTTGTCCTTGGTAACTGAAGTATCTTTCTCAGACTTTTAGTAGAGACCTTCACCTTTTCTCCATGAACTCTTGACTTAATCTTTAGTCCTGATTCATCTAGTTTTGCTGCATTCAGAAACTCCAGGACCTCCTTCTTCCAGATCTTGATCGGCTCTGAAATAAGAAATTCTAACCCAGTCTCTGCGATTAGGGTTATCACGCCTTTGATATCAGGTTCCGCATCATCAAAAGCATGCCGCACGAGTTCATATCCCTCATTCACATTCTCTTCGAGCTTGGGCGCCATTAGGGTTTGAAGAAATTTGAATATAGAGAAGAGAGATGTCGACACACAAGTTTGGTCACGAAACTTTGGTGAGTGTGTCGACAGACAATGGCAAAAACCTATTTATACCTTTCTAGAATCGAAGATGAAAGAGCGCGTCAAAATACTTACATTGTGTCGACACTGTAGATAAGTGTCGACACAGACTTATAATGTCTCGACAACCATGTGTCGACACAAGTATAGTCGATAGAATATATGTGTCGACACTTGTTTATGTGTCGACAACGCTTAGCTCGACACTTAGTCAAGACTTTACTTGTCTAATACTGTGTAAATCTTAAGTGTCGACACCACCTTGGATTTGTCGACACCTACACTGCATGTGTCAACACAAATTATCTGAAGTGTCGACACCAACTTTCTAGATGTGTCGACACCTTTCCTCTGAAGTGTCGACACCACTTCTATGTGTCGACACAGACAACTCTGTGTGTCGACACCATTTTACTTAGCCTTCTTTTGAAAACTTATTCTAAGTTTATCATACCTAATTCAATTTTGAACCTATTGAATTTGGTTTCATCTAAGGGCTTAGTATACATATCAGCTAGTTGATTATCTGTATTTATATATTCAAGTAAAATATCTCCTTTTTCCACATATTCTCTTAGAAAATGGTATTTGATTTCTATATGCTTAGTCCTACTATGAGAGACATGATTGTTTGCAATAGAAATAGCACTAGTAGAACCACAAAATAGAGGTGTTCTACTTACTTGTATACCATAGTCTTCTAGCTGATGTTGTATCCATAGAAGTTGAGCACAGCAACTTCCTGCAGCAACATATTCTGATTCTGCTGTGGAGATAGCCACACTTGTTTGTTTCTTGCTACTCCATGATATCAGTCTTCCACCTAGGAATTGACAGTTCCAGTTGTACTTTTTCTATCTTCCTTGCAACCTGCAAAATCTGCATCTGAATAACCTGTCAGTTCAAAGTCTCCATTCCTAGGGTACCAAAGGCCTAGATAAGGAGTGCCCTTAAGATATCTCAGAATTCTTTTGACTACTGTCAAATGAGACTCTTTAGGGCATGCTTGGTACCTAGCACAGACACATGTAGCATACATGATATCTGGTCTACTTGCAGTCAAATACAATAGGGAGCCAACTATCCCTCTATACAAAGTCTCATCTACAGGTTTCCCTGCATCATCTTTGCTAAGAGACATGCTTGACCCCATAGGAGTTTTCATGGTACTGGATGATTCCATACCATACTTCTTTATTAATTCTAGAGTGAACTTAGACTGGCATATGGATAAACTATTCTCAGCCTGTCTAACTTGGAGACCTAAGAAGAACTTAAGTTCCCCCATACTGCTCATTTCAAATTGACCTTGCATTAGTTTTGCAAACTTTTTGCAAAGACTACTTTCAGTAGACCCAAATATGATGTCATCTACATATATTTGGACTAGTATGATCTTGCCTCTGGATTCCCTAAGGAATAGAGTCTTGTCTATTTTCCCCCTTGTGAATTTATTCTCAATGAGGAAACTAGACATGGTTTCATACCAAGCCCTAGGGGCTTGTTTTAACCCATACAAAGCCTTCCTAAGTCTAAAAACATAATTAGGTTTAGTTGAATCAACAAAACCTGATGGCTGTTCCACATAGACTTCTTCCTTCAGATTGCCATTCAAAAAGGCTGACTTAACATCCATTTGGTATACTTTAAACCCTTGATAGGTTGCATAGGCCAAGAACATTCTTATTGCCTCCAGTCTGGCTACTGGAGCAAAGGTTTGATCAAAGTCAATACCTTCTTCCTGCCTATATCCCTTAGCAACCAGTCTTGCTTTGTTCTTTATAATGACTCCATGTTCATCCATCTTGTTCCTGAAGATCCACTTAGTTCCAATTATGTTGTGGTCTTTTGGTTTAGGAACAAGCTCCCAGACTTTGCATCTCTTGAACTGATTCAGCTCCTCTTGCATTGCCTCAATCCAATGAGGGTCTAGGATGGCTTCTTCAAATTTCTTTGGCTCTACTTGGGATAGAAAACTGGAGTAAGTACTGAACTTAGATTTCTGCTCCTTGTTTGTACCCCTTGACTTAGATCACCAATAATTTGATTGGCTGGATGATCTTTTAGATGTCTACTAGCTGGAGACAGCCTGACTTCAGGTTGAACTCCTTCAGCTTCTTCAACTTGCTGCTCTCCTTGGTCTTCTTCTACATCAGGTGCATCTAGTACTCCCCCTGGACAATAGCCAATATCATCTACATGCTGACTTGCAGTAGATCCTTCTTCAATAGTGAGCTTGTCCATCTTCTTAGTCACACATGTGGAGCTGCAAATACTTCTAGACAATTCATTGTTAATGAGTCTAGTTTCATCAAATACTACATGTACTGACTCTTCTACAACTTGAGTAGACAAGTTGTAGACCCTATAAGCCTTACTATTGTTGCTGTACCCAACAAAGATCCCCTCTTGTGATTTGGCAGCAAACTTGGTTAAGTAAGACTTACCATTGTTAAGTATATAACATTTACAACCAAAGATCCTGAAATAGGATAGGTTTGATTTTCTGCCTTTCACAATCTCATAGGGGGTCTTATTATGACTTTTGGTGATAGTAGCCCTATTAATTACATGACATGCAATGTTTACTGCCTCAGCCCAGAAATATTCTGGGAGAGATGTGTCTCTTAATAGTGTTCTACCAGCCTCAATCAAGGTTCTATTTTTCCTTTCAGCAATGCCATTTTGCTGAGGTGTTCTTGGTGAAGAAAATTCCTGAAATATCCCAAACTCTTCACATAGCTTTGTCATACTGTCAGACTGAAATTCAATACCATGGTCACTTCTTATTTTGACCACTGTACTGTCTAACTCATTCTGAATTTGTTTGACAAAACTATAAAAGATACTAGGTGTTTCAGATTTCTGTCTAAGGAAGAACACCCAGGAAAACCTTGAGTAGTCATCTACAACTACAAATGTGTAGACCTTCCTACCTAGGCTGTGAACTGGCATAGGACCAAAAAGATCCATATGCAAGAGGTATAAGCACCTCACAGCATCTTTGTTTTCAATGTTATTAAAGGCGGATCTAGTCTGCTTGCCCTTTTGACAAGCTGAGCATATCTCATCTTTAATACACTTAACCTGAGGACCATTCCTCACTAACTCTTTGCTATAGAGTTGGTCAATTGTCTTGTAGTTAAGATGGGCTAGTCTCTTGTGCCATTTGACACAATGAGAGACTTTCTCATCAGCTATAAGACACACTGGAGAAACATTGTTCTCACACATAATGTCTAGACAATAGATATTTCTCTTTCTGTAACCAGTCAGAATGATCTCTTGATCATTTGATCTCCTGATATGACAACCATCTTTGACAAATGAGATGTCATATCCTAAATCACTCAGCTGACTTATACTAATAAGGTTATGTTTCAAACCTTTAACATAAGCCACTTGAGTAATTGTTATAAGGTTGCTAGAAATGTTACCAAAACCTTTGATGATTCCTTTTTCAGAACCACCAAAGGTGACTTTAGGACCATCCTTGATTAGTGTGTAGTCCTTTAGCAATCCCCTAGTTCCAGTCATGTGCCTAAAACATCCACTGTCCAAGTACCATATTGGGGCATGGTCACTTGGACTCACCTGCAAAACAGATTAGTTAACCTTAGAACCCAAAAAATTCTTGGGTCCTTGGTGCTGGTTAGTTTGCCTCTTAACAAAACTACCTGTAGCTTTTCTAGCAGGCAGATTGCTACTCACCTTGGCACTTGAATTGTGCCAACAGTCCATGGCAAAGTGGTCTACCTTGCCACAACACCAGCACTCAAATCTGTTGTACCTTTGCTTAGGTACAACCCTGACTGTTCTATCTACAGCAGGCTTGTTGAGTACTGGGGCTTTGCCCTTACACTTGGACTTTACAGTCCTAACAAGTTTTGTAAACCCTAATCCAGTTTTACCCTTTTGATGTACAAATTCATCTATCAAAGGTAGAACAGACTTTGGTTTAGAAAACCTTGCAACTATGTCTCTCTCCTTCTGAAGACTAATCTCCAGATTTCTGATTTGATCATTCTTGAATGCTATAGTCCTCATCTGAATAACAGTTATGTTTTTCAGCCTGGCTATTTCATTTAGTTTTTGATCAATCAACTTATCAAAATCTGTTGCAGCCACCTTGAGATTAGCAATCTCCTTAGCCTGACTCTTGCTCAAGGATTTGCTTTTCTTCAAAGCTTGCAACACAACTCTATATTCATCAATCAATTGATGAATATCTCCTTCAGATTCAGATTCACTCTCATCTCTTGATGCTGATGAATCTGATTCTGAACCAGCACAAGAAACTGAACTTGAAGAACAATTTTGTACCTAACTAGGTCCAGGCTGATCCTGGATTTTATCCCCTTCTGATAAGGCCATCAGTCTCTGGCACTGATTGTCCTCATGCTCATATATAGAGTTCATTAACTGGATGAACTCCTCTTCCTCTTCTTCAGCAAACAGTCCAATGTAAGCTTTAGCTTCTGAATCAGTTTCTGAAGAAGACATATCTGACAGGCTTTTGTCCTTCTTAGCAACAAAGGACCTTTCCTTCTTGCCCTTGATTTGAGTCTTCTTCTTATCAGTAGACTCTTTTCTTTTCTCTGAACAGTCAGCAACAACATGTCCTTGTCTGTTACAACAACAACAAACTATCTTTGAAGTTGAAGTTCTATTTAACTTGGGCTTTCTTCTGTCATTCTTTGTCGACTTCTGTGAAGTGGATGGCTTAGTCCTCCACTATTTCTTCTTTAGGAACTTCTGAAAATATCTTGTGAAAGCTGCAAAGTCCTCATCACTCTCACTGCTTTCAGAATTCCTGCTTTCTGAATCATCTAACTCAGTCTCAGCCACTTTTGGAGGAGGAGATGGAGACTTACTTTTATATTTCTTGGTAGCTTCTATCTTGAATGCCACAGCTCTTTCTTTATGCTCAACTCTGGTAGACTTCTCCTCTTCTTTCCTTACCATTAGCTGCATTTCATAGGATAACAGCTTTCCAAACAATGTTGGAGGAGGAATATCTGCTAACTTGGTCATTTCCCTTATGACACAAATCTTAGTGTCCTAGTCCTTTGTTAGGGATCTCAAGAACTTATCATTTAGCTCATAATTGCTGAATTCTCTTCCATAGGACATCAACTCATTGACAATCCTATAGAATTTCTTGTAGCACTCAGTTATGCTATCAGACCTTCCTTGTCTGAAGCTCTCATACTCTTGGTTTAACAATGACTTTCTGTCCTGTCTAACTTCTTCTGAACCCTCCATGTACACTATCAGAGTATCCCATATCTCCTTTGATGTTTTACAATATATTAAGTTCTGAAATGTAGCATCATCTCTTGCACTTACAATGATATTCTGAGCCCTCTTGTCCATTGTAGCCAGAATAATCTCATCCTTGGTCATTTCAGAATAGTCTTTTGGTGTTCTCTGATTTGCATCTAAGACTGATACTTTCATAGGCACATATGACCCTTCTTTAACTGTGATATAGATTCTAGGGTCAGAGGCTTCCATAAATAGTCTAACCCTTTCTTTCCAGATGCCAAAAATCTCTTTTCTGCAAATTGGCAACTTCATGGATCCAAGTTCTTTATGATTCTCTGTTGAACCCATTTTCTTGATTTTCTTGATTCTGCACTTGATTAAACTGAATCTGCCAACATGATCCTTTACTCAGACAATTATTTCCTTTTTGAGGAACCTCCCTCTGATACCACTTGAAAGAAATTGTACCTAATCACCTAGAGGGGGGGTGAATAGGTGACCTTATCTTTTTAAACTTTTAGGCAGATTATATCACAGAATTATAAATACTTCTTCACAGCAATTCAGCACAGCAATCACAGAATCACACACACACACACACAGAATACACACAGTTTTATAGTGCTTCCCCAAGGTTTGTGTACATCCACTTTCCCCCTTCGCCTATCTAGTAGTGTACTAGATTCAGCCAAACTCCTACACTATTCCTCAGATCCTCAGATCTTACACTCAGAACCCCAACTAGGTACCTATAGCTCAGAGTGATCCCACTCTTATAACTCAGGCTCAACAGCCCTACCACTCAGTCTTCACAAAGACCTACACTCAGCCACAAGGCCTACACTCAGAGAAATGAATCTCCTACACTCAGGCACACAGACCCTACCACTCAGCCTTTATAATTTCAGGCTTACAACTCAGATCCCTAAGGATCCTACAAGAAATTTAGAATACAATGTATATAACCTCAACTCAGAATAAGAGAGAAGAGTTGATAGGTTTCTTGATGAGTTCTTGAAAGAACTCTGCTGAGATCAACCTCACTTGGCTTTCTTCAAAGCTTCTTGAATGTAGAACACAATAGGGTTGAGTCTCTCTACAGTTGATCTTCAATCACTGCTAACTTAAGTTTCAGATCTCAATCTGAAACCTTCTTCACAGTCTGGTTCAACAGCTGTCTTCTTGGAAGGAGCTCTCTCCAACTACTTAGATCTTCACTTGAATTGATTCTTCAATGAAGTGCCTGATCTTCTTCTCAATCTTCTTTGATAGTTGTTGATCACTGTCTTCTGTTGACAGAATAAGCCTTTATATAGGCTTTCTTCATGGTGACCGGCTGATCCGGTTTCTAACAGCTTTCTGACATCTCTGACAGTTGTAGTATACCAGCTGGAATGACAGCTGTCATGTCATCCAGTCACTTCTTGAAATATCTGTAACTATCTGAAAGTGTCGAGACAGTCAGTCTTTAAGTGTCGACACTGATAGACCAAGTGTTGACACAAGTAGACTAAGTGTCGACACTAGCCTTCATGGTGTCGACAAAACTCCTTGTGTTGTAGAAATTACTTCTCGACACTGCTTCTTCAATATGTGTCGACACTGATATTGTGTGTCGACACAACTCCTTGTTCTTCAGTACTTAGTTGATTTCTTGTAAGTGTCGACACAACTCCTTTGTGTCGACACATCTTCTTGTGTTGAACTTGTTCAGTGTCGATACATCTTCTTGGTGTCGACACATGCCTTCTGTGTTGATACTTGCTGAGTGTCAACACAGCTCCTTGTGTCGACACATTCTTCTTGTGTTGAGACTTTGGCTGAGTGTCGACACATCTCCTTTGTGTCGACACTTGTACTTAGAATTTGTTGAACTTTGCTGAGTGTCGGCACTACCTCCAAGTGTCGACACTTTCTTCATGTGTTGAGTCTTCTACTGAGTGTCGACACATTCTTTATTATGTCGACACTTGTACTTAGACTCTGTTGAAGTTTGCTGAGTGTCGACACAACCTCCTAGTGTCGACACTTTCTTCATGTGTTGAGTCTTCTGCTGTGTGTCGACACATTCTTCATTATATCGACACTTATACTTGAACTCTGTTGAAGTTTGCTGAGTGTCGACACGGTCTCCAAGTGTCGACACTTTCTGATGTCGACAAAGTTCCTCTGGGTGTCGACACTTCTTCATTGGACATTTCTTCATTGAGTGTCGACACAACCTATATGTGTTGACACTTTCCCTCTGGTGTCGACTCTGCATCCCTGGTGTCGACACAATTACTCCAAGTGTCGACACTGCTTCTCTAGGTGTCGACACAAGTCTTCTTAAGTGTCGACACTTTTCTTCTGGGTGTCGACATATGGACTTAGAAACTTTTCAGCTTTCCCTGCAAATACTTAACCTGCACAAGGTAACTCAAAATACATCAAATACATTTTGATGTATATCATTGAGTAGGGTGAGGCTTCTTCAAATCAGGTACATTTAATCCAATGTACCCAACAGGGAAGATTATTTATGACTATGTCATAATCTTCTCTGAGTTTGAGAAGGACTGCTGCTGTTGAGAAAGCAGTGTAGTTGCAGGAGAAGATAACAGCTAGCAGCTAGATCAAGTCGATCCATGGTCCACTCAAGTGTCAAGGGCATGAAGTAATGTATTGTATCAATGATATCATCACCAGTAGATGTTGATTCTGTGGAACAACTTCAACAAGTGGATTAAAATCTCTGGTATCAGCTCAAGTGGAACTATGTTAGTAACTAGTTCAAGTGCTCCAGTGTTGTGTACGAGGAACAACCTGATAGCTTCGAGTTTTGCCACTAGAGCATGGGTCTGATCAAAATCGATTCCTTCTTCCTGTCTATATCCTTTAGCTATGAGTCTGGCTTTGTTTTTGATGATGATTCCATCTTCATCCATCTTGTTCCTGTAGACCTACTTTGTTCCAATTATATTTTTGCCTTTGGGTCTTGGCACAATCTTCCAGACTTGGCAGCGCTTGAACTGATGGAGCTATTCTTCTATTGCAACTATCCAAGATGCGTCTTCATTTGCTTGTTCAAATTTCTTTTGTTCAACCTGCGAGAGAAAACACAAATGCATATTTTCAATAGTAGTACCTCTTCGAGTTCTTACACCATCACGAGGATCTCCTATGATTTGATCCACTGGGTGATCCCTCAAGTGTCTAATGTAACACATCCTCTGTAATGACCGTATAATATGGGTCCGGTCGGGACCCCACAACATACAGACTCCACAACCTAAGCATTATAAGGTGATATTTAACTACCCAATTCAAACCTCATATTAAAACAACGAAAACATACAACTAAACTAGAAATTATCCACTAAATATATTTAAAAATATATATTGATGATTACGGGCAATATATTGAAAAGAACTAGTTTTATAAATACCAAATTTAAACAATTTTTTAAAAAATAAAAAAATACAAAAATATATAACTAGCCCCCTCCATTTTCTCTCTCCTGCCTCTAAATTTAGAGGCAATGAGAGAAGATTTGTAAAAATGCAGCCCCGTTTGCAGATCGGTTGGAAGAGCTTCCGGCTTCAAAAATGAAGAATGCAGATCGGTTGGAGATGCTCTTAGGGTTTGAGAGTTGGAGAGCGGAGGAGGAGGAAAGAGAGCTTTCTCCGTCATTGACGGAGTTTTAGAGCTCCGATCGTCGTTCTGAGGCCAGATACGTGGAGAGGACTTTGAGGTGCTCGTTTTCATCCGTGCAAGGCAAGGATTCCTTGGCTAGGAAGAGGGGTCGTAAGGTAACAACATTTCTCCTCTCGATTATATGATGCATGCAAGACATCTTTTCTTGTCTTGCTTTTATTTCAAGCATATAAGCACCAGATCTTTCAAATGAGAGGGGTTCGGGTTGCCTTTGTCACAACCCGCATTTCTCCCACAACGGCGGAATATCAGAGTAAGGAAAAATGCGCGTCATGATGCCACGTCATCATGAGATAACTGCAGACGCTCAGGTAACACTCCAAATTAACACAAACATAAGATTTAAATGATCAATTGAAGAAGTTTAGTTTGGGTTAGACAATCAGCTGTATCCCTCGGCTTTGTGCCTCACTAGTCCACCAGGGAGAAAATAGTTGAACGCAGCGAAAAAATACTATAGTAATCAAATTAGACATCCTACATGAGTCTAACATCCCAAAAAAAAGAAAACTCATGACATGCAGTACTCTAAATTTATAATAATAATATCGAAGTAGTTGGTATGTTATTAAACATAGTGACTTAGAGTTTTAAATCGTGCTATGCATGAAATAATATTAGTTTGTTTTATATTTGAAAATATCTATAGACATCCTAGCATAAATTCTTCTCAGAGAGCAAGAACTACTACCATAAGAGTAGACACTAGCAATTAGCAAAATATCCAAGAACAACAATAAACAATCAGTGGGCATCAAACACCTGACACGAACCCACTAAAAGTTCTCAAGTCTGAACCAAACAATAAGAGTACCAAAAGCTACCTCGCAAGCACGAGGCACACACATCAACAACACCTCTCAGCCGCACCACCGGCTACAACCCTGCACCTGAGACATTCAAAAGAAGAATACCCCAGCAAGCAAAAGTACAAGTGGCAAGAGTACAAGTAAACAAGTATGAAAAGAATTAAATAAAGGAGGGTGTACCAAACCCAACCTAAGGGAAACAGAAAATTGGAAAAAAACCACAACAACAATTAGCCAAATTTGATTGAGTAGAGAAATGTTAGCCAATAAAATACATCTGAATTAAAATGCACCAAGTGCAAAAATGAACAAGTCTGAGTATAAACAACAAGATTTAACAAACTGTGGCATAATCTACTAGGAATCAACTGAGCATGAACGACTCAGAAGAGGGTGGATCATCAACACGTGGTATGACTACATTGCAGGACGGAGAGGGCGACGACCTCAAGTGCCTTAAAGCCCAACTCCGGATCCTCAAATGTCTCACAAACGGCACTGTGGTCAACAACATGGCCAAATCGGGCAAAGCAGACCCAATAGTCCAAAACAGGGGAACTAAAACATACCCCCACTGTGATGATCCACAGAAAGAAGGGTCTCCCGATTGGGTGGTCTATTATCCACACCAACCCTCACATCCCCAACATCATCATCCAAAATCAGCACAACACCTCAGGATTTCAACACTAACTCGAAGACCAAACCGACAATCGACCTAAAATTAAGCGCAACACGTCCTACACTTAGCAACGTCGAAAAATTTACCCTGAGCGCAAAGCTAAAAGATTTACATCTTATACTCTAAATAAATCGGGACAATAATATATGACGAAAGTTTTACCATGAGAACTTAAGGAGAAAAAAAGGAGGAAAGGAGTCACTTGCCTTGGTGTTACTAGAGAAAGTCTCCAAATCACACCTCGTCGCAGATCGAGACTAAGGGAGACGAGAGAATTCGAAATCTGAACAAGAGTTGACAAAATAGAAGTTAGGGCCAAAAATCCCTAACGAAAAAAAGTTCACAAAACGGGAAAAGTTTATCATGATTGCGTAGATCTCGTCGAGAGCTTTCCGAATCTATGCTCGGACGAAGATTTCGAGCACCGGAGCTCCGTCGACGGCGACAGGAAGGTTCACGAAATCTCACGCTCCGCCATCGCCGTGCTTTCTTTTTATTTCTTCAGTTCTGGTCCGGCTCGATGAAGAAGAAGGAGAATAGTCCTAAAGAAAGGAGTCGGCCGGTTTTAATTCTAAGTATACGTGTGTATATATATATAGTCTAAATAGGAAGAAACTGATGATTTAAGTGCGGGCACATGAAAAATGAAAATAGAGGCTTAAGATGACTTCAAATCCAAAAATGCTCAACATGAAAGTTGTAGATCTCGTCGATATGAACAAATTTCATGTTAATTATTTTTTGATATGACACCGTTTTGAACCTCAAAATAGTGTCCAAACATAGACAGGAACAGACTACTTGAGTAGCAGCAAAACCCACTCGAGTAGCAACAAAAATCACTCGAGTAGCAGCAGCAAAAATGAAAATAGGGGCTCAAGATGGCTTCAAATCGAAAAGTGCTAAACATGAAAGTTGTAGATCACGTCGATACGAAGAAATTTCATGTTAACCATTTTTTAATACGACACCATTTTGACCATCAAAACGGCCTGAACATAGACAGGAACGGACTACTTGTGTAGCAGCAAAACCCACTCGAGTAGCAGCAAAAATCACTTGAGTAGCAGCAGAAAAAATGAAAATAGGAGCTCAAGATGACTTCAAATCGTACAGTGCTCAACATAAAAGTTGTAGATATCGTCGAGATGAACAAATTTCATGTTAATCATTTTTTGATACGACACTGTTTTGACCCTCAAAACAGTGCCCGAATACAAACAGAAACAGACTACTCGAGTAGCAGCAAAACTCACTCGAGTAGCAGCAAAAATCACTCGAGTAGCAGCATCAAAAACGAAAATAGGGGCTCCAGATGGCTTCAAATCGAAAAGTGCTCAACATGAAAGTTGTATATCTCATCGAGACGAACAAAGTTCATGTTAGCCATTTTTGATACGACACCGTTTTGACCCTCAAAACGGCGCCCGAACACAGATAGGAACGGACTACTCGAGTGACATCATAAACCACTCGAGTTCCAGCATAACCCACTCGAGTTACAACAACAATTTCACTCGGGAAGAGTCAAAATTTCACTCTAGAAGGGTCAGACTACCCGAGAAAACAACAAATTAATATTTGCATGAACAATGCTCTTTTTTGTGCTCATGAATAGTGGAATTTGCAAAAAATAGCTTGATTAAACTTTAGGGATGAATATAGTTTTATTATTATAATCTTCATATCTATATATCTTTGAACAAAGAAATTGCGAGCTCAAACGGAGGTCTAATCGCGCGCCGAATTAAACGAAATTTGCACCGTAGACGAATACTGACGGTACGGATCCAACGACGAAGACGAAACTAAATCCGACGTGCCAATCTCGAGTTATACACTCCTAAAGTCTATGACAAAAGTGAATGACACAAAACTACAAACGCGCGCCGAGGCTCCAAAAATGCTCGGGTCGCGACGAAACTTGACGAGCAAGTCCAAAATCACAAAACTTAACTTACCAACTTGAAAACTTTAAGTTTCGACGAAAATCCCAAAATCTGGTCAATCAGAACTACCGGACACGAAAACGCACTAACGGTGCAGCGCCGACAACACGGCGTAAAAAGGGTAATGCCCTGACGTTATAAATATAACGATAATAAATTAAGTAAAATCATCGAAAAAAATCGGGGGCGTTATAGACACTCCCCCTAAAAAAGTTTCGCCCTGAAACTTAATACAACACCAAAACCAAACCAAAACGATAAAATCAAACATCGCAAAAACAAGGAGACTTACCAAAACTAAGGGACCACCCAGAAATCGCTTGACTTCTTGATTTCTCCAAAGAACCTTGACCATGGGGATTGTCTTTCTCCGCAGCACTCGATCCTGAGACTCCAAAATACAAACAGGCACATCCACAAAAGAAACGTTTGGCTCAAACTATGGCACAACATCGAGAATCTGCCTGTCGCTCAACACGCACTTCCGCAGCTGACTCACATGGAAAACATCGTGCACTCCGGTAAAATACGCAGGTAGGTCCAGCCTATAAGCTGAAACACCAATCCGCTCAACAATTCAGAAGGGTCCTACATATCTCGGGTCCAACTTATGGTTCTTACCAAATCGCTTCACACCAGACATCGGAGAAACTTTTAGGAAAACCATATCCTCGACGACAAACTCCAAATCGGTCCTGCGCCGATTGACATACTTTTCATAGCGCTCCTGGGCTACCCGAAGCTTCTCTCGGATGAGCCTAACTGAAGTTTTCATCTCTTCAAGGGCTTCTGGACCTAACAACGGTCTCTCACCAATCTCAGCCCAAAACAAAGGAGTCCTGCAACGTCTCTCATATAAAGCTTCAAATGGAGTCATTTGCAAGCTCTCCTGGTAGCTATTATTGTAGGCAAACTCCATTATACTCAGACGCTCATCCCACGCTCCACTGTGGTTCAAAATGTAACATCTAATCATGTCCTACACGATCTGATTTACTCTTTCTGTTTGTCTATTCATCTGCGGATGGTCGGCGGTGGAATACCTCAAGTCGGTACCCAACCCCTCTTGCAAGCTTTTCTAGAAATGAGGCGTGAACCTGGAGTCTCGATCAGATACAATACTGACAGGTACTCCATGCAACCTGATGACCTCGTCCAAATACAATTCAGTTATTTCCTTCATGAAGTAGTCAATCTTGAACGACATGAAGTGAGCACTCTTCGTCAGTCTATCCACGATCACCCAAACTGAGTCATGCCCTCTGGGAGAGCTCGACAATCCAGTAATAAAGTCCATCAAGATACTCTCTCATTTCCAACTCGGGATCTCCAAAGGTGTTAGCTTGCCTCCAGGCCTTCCATGATCGGCCTTAACTCGCTTACAGGTGAAATATTCAGATACAAACCTTGCTATATCACCCTTCATACCCATCCACCAAGCAATCTGTTTCAGATCCTGGTACATCTTGGTCGAACCAGGGTGGTAGGCCACATTAGAACCATGTGCCTCCTTGCACAACTGATACTTAATATCCTTAACAGTGGGAATGCAAAGCCTACCACGGTATCTCAGGGTTCCCATATCATCAATAGAAAACTCTGGCAACTCACCCTTCGCCGCTCTACTATAAAGATGCAACAGATCTGGATCCTCCTTTTGATGCAATCTAGTAAGTGTAATCCATGAAGACTCTAATACTTCTAATTCACTAGTCGAGCTGCCACTTCCCACTGAAATACCCATCAAAAGGAATTCTTCCACCAGTGAATCCACCAAATGGTTAAAAACTTTAGCTGTCTTCCTGCTTAGGGCGTCAGCTACCACATTAGCTTTGCCCGGGTGATACTGGATCTCGACATCGTAGTCTGCCACATACTCTAGCCATCTACGTTAGCGCAAATTCAATTCCTTCGGTGTGAAGACGTATTTCAAACTTTTATGATCAGTATAAATCTTGCATATAATGCCATATAACAGATGTCTCCACAACTTGAGAGCATAGATCACTGCCACAAATTCCAGGTCATGCGTAGGGTAATTCCGTTCATGAACCTTCAGCTGCCTAGACCCATATGCAATAACCTTGCCCTCCTACATCAACACGCATCCGAGCCCAACATGCGAAGCATCCACATACACAACATACTCCAGTCCTTCATTAGACAGGGTTAAGACTGGTGTAGTGCATAACCTCCTCTTCAGCTCCTGGAATGCCTCTTCACACTTATCACTCTAATAAAAGGCTGCATGCTTCTGCGTCAATTTTGTCAATGGCGTAGACAGTGTAGAGAATCCCTCTACAAACCTTCTATAGTAGCCTGCCAGCCCGAGAAAACTTCTTATTTCCTTGGGAGTGGTAGGTCTACTCCAATCCATCACTGCAGCTATCTTTTCCGGATCAACTGTTATCCCATCCCTATTCACCACATGGCCCAAAAAGGAGACTTGACGTAGCCAAAACTCGCACTTGCTCAACTTAGCATACAACTTATGCTCTCTCAAAGTTGACAAGACCAGATGCAAGTGTTGCGCATACTCTTCAGCATTGCGGGAGTAGACTAAGACGTCATCTATAAACACTATCACGAAGTGATCCAGGAAGTCTTTGAACACTCTGTTCATCAAATCCATGAATGCGGCAGGTGCATTAGTCAATCCAAATGACATTACCAAAAACTCGAAATGTCCATGCCGTGAACAAAAAGCAGTTCGTGGAATGTCTGCCTCACGAATCCTCAACTGATGATAACCTGAACGCATGTCAATCTTGGAAAATACAGAGCTACCACACAACTGATCGATCAAATCATCGATTCTCGGCAAGGGATATCTGTTTTTGATGGTCACCTTATTTAATTCTCTATAATCAATACACAGCCTCATTGATCCATCTTTCTTCTTTACAAACAGAACGGGAGCACCCCACAGTGACGAACTTGGCCTAATGAAACTGTTTTGCAACAGCTTGTCTAACTAGGTACTCAGCTCTCCCAACTCACGCGGAGCCATATAGTACGGAGCCTTAGCGATAGGACGGGTACCCGGTTCTAAATCTATGACAAACTCAACATCTCTCTCAGGCAGAAGAGCAGGAAGATTATCGGGAAACACGTCAGGAAACTCGCGCACTACAACAATCTCCTCCACAAGCGGCAAACTAACAACAGTCGCCAACACTGAAACCAAACAGGCAAAGCATCCTGAATTCAAAAGCTTTCGAACACTTACCGCAAAAATGATCGGAGAATCTTGGCGCGAATAACCATAAACGCTCCTGCGTTGATCGCCATCCATCTTGAAGTCCAAGCTCCTGACCTTGCACTGGATTACTGCATCGTACTTCGATAGCCAATCCATGACCAGGATTACATCAAAATCTTCCAAGTCTATAACCTTTAGATCAGCAACCGCGAGAAAATCTCCCAACTGGACTGAACAACCCTGAATTCCCTGATCTGACACCACAGAAACACCTGAGGGGAACTTGACACAGAATGGGTCGCCAACAAGATTGAGGGTCAAACGGTGACGCTCTGCAAAAGATATAGCCACGAACGAGTGGGTAGCACATAATCGAAAAGGACACGCGCCCAGCGGTTACTGTTGGAACCAGCTTTCTGATCCCTCCTAGAGTTCGAAACAGGATGCGGCCCACACGTACTCTCCCTGCGCTACCGCCCTGACGAGAGTTAGCGACCTGAAAACAGACCGAGGGGATTCAGCTTGGAGGTCCCGCCTCTTACCCGGAAGAACTGAGAGTCTTCCCCTCCCTAGCCAGTGCTGAGCTAGGTGCCTGTGAAGAAAATAGTGAGAAGGTTCAACAACCTCTTCTCAGGCACCTTATCGGTCTATTTATAGGTTTCTGAATCTGTTCTGCAAATATCACTTCCAAACCATCTTGAAATGCCCAAAACACCCTGGACCGGGTCTGCTAATAGCCCAACTCCGCTGTTCTGGAGTGCTATACGCAGGCCTCCAGGGTTAAAAATGTAAAACTATCTGGGGCCCAAAGGTAAAATCCCCCTTATGGGTAAAAAGATGAAAACCGTCTTCCTTCCTGCGGCGAGTGGGGAGGGACCCGCCAATCTTTTTGGGGGATCTCACCTGTCGGTTACTCGCTCGCGCCCGGAGGTCTCGTCTAGCGAGATCTCGTCTGGCTTTGTCGGCCTACTCGCGAGCCCAAGGTTGTACACAATCCCCGCTCTTTACGAGGTTACCCTAACCTCGGAAAGACACGTCCAACCGCGGCTCGCGATGCTGAGATTCCTTTATGAGAATCTTGGGTGGGCCCCCCACCCCCCTCCATACGGGCTATAAATATGAGGAGAAAGCCTTCATTCGGAACCCTTTTGTCATCTTCCTTCGGAATGTCTCATAGTCAGAGTTTCCGCGAGCGTCTTGCGATTGTGCGAAGGCGAAACAAAGCCCACACGGATGCCCTTTTTCCAGATCTGGGGCGTACTCCCCCCGCAGCCTCTCCGCCCTCTCGCATAAAGAAGGCGAAAGCGGTCTGCGCCCCTCTCTCGGCGGGCGCAACTTCATCCTCCGCCCCGATAGACAACCTCCTTTCTTCCTCAGGGGGGAGGCAGGTGAACACCTTATCTTTCCCTTTTCTGTTTTCGCCTGTCTGACTATGCTTTTCCAGGGAAGTCTTGCTGATTCGCCGGTGTCTGCCAATCCCCCGGATAATGTAAGTCAAGTTCCTCAGCGCGCAGACTTGCCCAAGGTGGCCTCTCCTCCTCCCTCGCGGAGAGAAGACCTCTCGCGAGTTGTGGGGAACCCTCGAATCCCGAGTAAGATCTCTTCTCTTCTCGCCTCTCGGTTGCTTCGCCCTCTTTTATCTTACTTGCACGGGCTCAATGGGCTTGTGATCTTTCGCTTACCTTCGCAGGCATCCACTTTGATTCCGACACTGAGGAGGCTCCCGCGTCGCCCCCCCTCTCGCCTCTCCCTCATCCAAGCGAGATCGAGGACTACCTAGGTGACCGCATGGACCCTTTGGAATTGAAACGTAGGACTGCCCGGATGTTCCGCAAATATACACACATAATCCGCGAGATGGAGCTCGAGAAGCAGGCCTCCGACTGGCGCATGGAGTGGATGGAATCAGATCACCACCGCCTTTCCGCAATGGTGGAAGCAGACGGGGTGCTAGACGGGACCGACCCTCAGGCTATATTGAACGAGACGGATGAACACCTCCGTCTCGCGCGCCGCGGCGTGATCGCCGCTCGCGCCTTTCATCTTCCCGGCCGCCCGCCATGCGCGGGGGGTAAGGATGGCCGCTGGCAGTGGGTGCGGAACTAAACTGTCCCCGTCCCGTCTCGCCCTCTCTGGATCTCATTTTTATTAATGTCGCTGTTTTATTACCGATATGTTGTAAAAGCTTATTAGGGCGGGTCGCCCTCTCCTGTGGGACGGTTTTGCGTTTTGACTTTTGGTCACGCAAGGGTCGCATCATGCCGTCTTTTCATTATTGCCATGATTAGATTTGTTTTATTTCATTATTTTTTTAATCCTGCAATGATGGCCTGCCTCGAAAGGATGTATGCGGCGCCCCCGCCTCTTGGGTTCTAAAGAGAGATAGATAAGAGAGAGAGAGAGAGAGCGGGGGGGGGGGGGGGGAGGAACGAGGCGCCGGGATGTCCTCTCCTTTCCCGCCGCCTAACTTTCCCGCCCTTTTCCCTTCCCCCTTATAAATACCTTCAACCGCCACCACTATCCCTCACTGTTCCAAGCTGTTCCTCTGATCCCTGTTCCCGCGACTTCTTCGTCATCTCGCGTCTCTCTCGGGGCATTCCACTCTTTCTTTCGTCGCTTTCTCGCCAATCATGGGAAAGAAGAAGACCGAAGAGGGCGAGGGGCGCAGTCGCTGCGGGAAGCGCTTCGTCGACCATGACTTCCCTCTCGGCAGACTGCCAGAGGAAGACCACGCTCACTTCGCCCGCGAATACCTCTCCGATAGTTATTCGTCTCGCCCGCCCAAAGTGGGCGAATGCATCAACACCTTCTACCCCAACGAGTTGGCTTTCCCGGTCTCGCACTTTGAGGCGGGGCTGAGGCTTCCCCTCTGGCCGGAGGTTAAATTGGTGCTGAAGTACTTCGGGGTCGTCCCGGCCCAATTTAACCCCAATGCCATCTCCATGTTGATCGCCTTCGCATACTACCTGCGGCGAGAGCGCATCGAGTTTAGCCTAACCGCCTTTCACAAGTTGTTCGTCTACCACGCCAAGGACGACGACATCTCTTACTTCACAGGCCAGGGCCTCAAAGTATGCGAGACGCCGAACAAAAACCACCATTGGTTGACGCGGTTCGTCTTCATACGCGGGGATCTGGGAGGCGTCCCTCTCGCCCCGGTATCTCCCGCCGAGTGTTATTATGAAACCCCCAAGGTGGGGGGTGCCGAGAAAGAGCTCTGTGATTTCTTTGTGGGGAAGAATTTTGAAGTCCAATTCCTGCGGCGCGACCTAGACTCGCTCCCCGCCGTTTTTCGGGGCGAAGGTAAGCCTCTATTCCCTTCTGTCCCCGTAAAAGTTTTTTCCTCCCGCTAACTGTTACCTTATCTAGGAGAAAGGACCGTTCCCGTCCATCCCCCCTATCAGAGCAATCGAGCTCTCGCTTTAGCGAATATGGCGGCGGAGGCTGCGAAAGATACGCTGACCCCTGTCGCCAAGAAGAGGCCTGCGGGCGAGGGTGCCTCTCGCCTCAGCCCCAAGAAGAAGAAAAAGACTGTGTCCTTCGAGAAGGAAAAGCCGGCCAAGAGAAGAGAAGAGCTCGCGGGGTCTCTCTCCCCTATCACCCTATCGTCTCCCTCGCCTCCACGTCAGTCCGTCTCGCCAACCCGCGAGACGGTTTCTGCAGAACCAGCCGCCCACGGTCGTGCTCAGCCCCCTCAGCTTCCTCCTGGCGAAACTGGCTCGTCCAGCCGCCAGGCTCCTGCCTCGCACCCTAACTACAATATGGGGCCCGCGACGGAGGATGACGCCGGCGAGCCGGTTCTAATATGGGAGCAGGATTCCAATCGAGTGTCGGTGTCCACCCTTCTCCCTTCCTGGAAGGAACAGGACCACCCCACCAGCCACGCCTTTTCCCTAGGTTTTGGGCTTTATGGCGGTCTTGGCTCCGAACCTGCTGACAACGAGGCCTCGCGGGACCTCATTCTGAAAAGCGTCCACTCGCAATTTCGCTCCCTGGAGCTCGCGCATCGCGTCTCGCGCCGTCTTGTCTTCAACAACAGGAAATGGAAAGAGGCGGAGACCGGTCTCGCCGCGGAGCGCGAGAAGTCTATTGACTTGGAGAAGCGGTTGAATGTCGCTGACAAACTCCTTGCACAGAGCCAGGGTGGCGTGGTAAGTTTCCTTATCTTTGCCTTGCCCGCCTCGCCCTTGCCCCTTATAGCCTCTTACTTTCACCCCTCCCGCAGGATGCCGAGACGACGAACAGGATGCGCTCGCGTATCGAGGAGCTGGAGGGGGAAAACAAGAAGCTGAAAGCCGAGAACCTTCGCCTTCAGAGCAGCGCGACGCCCCCCACGGATCAGTTTCCCGTTTCTTCCCGATATTCCGTGGATGAGGTGGAGGCCATCTGTCGGGACTCAAACATCAAGACAGCAGAGGTTGTCCTTAAGATGATGAAGGAGCTGGGGGTGGTGCGCGCTGATGCGGAGACGGTGACCGTCCGCGACCTAGTCCCGCGCTTGTTCGACGAGTCGGACGGCAGCGCCTCCTCTGACAATGAGTAGTGCACCATCCCTCTCAATGTTTTCCTCTCGCCCTCATCTTTTTGTCTAACACTTATGATTCTGGTTCCCTTTCTTAAAGGGAGAGCGAGGTGTCTCTGCCTCATTAATTTTTTGTTTAAAACTCTTTCTATGCTGACGGCCGCTTCCCCTTTTTGGGGTGCTGTGTAATAGTTATTTAGGAGTTACTTTATTTTGATTGCCAGTTTGATCTTCCACCCTCTCGCTTAGCTACTAGTCCAAGGTGTATGGCTATTTTTTGGGACGCTGTTTAATCACTACTTTTATTGCCTTCCATTTCGCTTAAAACCGGCGCGAGGCCCCCCTTTATCGCTTTTTACCCGTCTTGATTACCTCCGTCGGCGCTGCACTGCGAGATCATCTCGCCACAAAATTTCTGGGTCCAGTCGTCTCGCCAGTCGGTTTCGGCCACTTCAGCTCACTTGATCCTGGGACGAGGAAAACCCTCCCGCCAGTGGCGAGACCCCCTATGGCGAGTGCCGGCCAGGGACCTTCTTCCCTGGCCCTATTCCTGGTCACTCTCTGTTTCAGGGACTATCCCCCTTTTGATGAGTCATGGATTTTTCTCCACGCGAATTCTTACCCTTAGACTTGTTCCCCCAAGTGAGTACCATCCTCCCAAAACACCCTCAACCACCGAGTGAGCCTACAGTCCTGCCAGCTAGATGGGAGCCTGGTCAGCGGGTCTGCTCGGGGTCTCCTCCCCAAAACACCACCAACCACCGAGTGAGCCTACACTCTGCCAGCTAGATGGGAGCCTGGTCAGCGGGTCTGCTCGGGGTCTCCTCTCCAAAACACCACCAACCACCGAGTGAGCCTACAGCCCTACCAGCTAGATGGGAGCCTGGTCAGCGGGTCTGCTCGGGGTCTCCTCTCCAAAACACCACCAACCACCGAGTGAGCCTACAGCCCTGCCAGCTAGATGGGAGCCTGGTCAGCGGGTCTGCTCGGGGTCTCCTCTCCAAAACACCACCAACCACCGAGTGAGCCTACAGCCCTGCCAGCTAGATGGGAGCCTGGTCAGCGGGTCTGCTCGGGGTCTCCTCTCCAAAACACCACCAACCACCGAGTGAGCCTACAGCCCTGCCAGCTAGATGGGAGCCTGGTCAGCGGGTCTGCTCGGGGTCTCCTCTCCAAAACACCACCAACCACCGAGTGAGCCTACAGCCCTGCCAGCTAGATGGGAGCCTGGTCAGCGGGTCTGCTCGGGGTCTCCTCTCCAAAACACCACCAACCACCGAGTGAGCCTACAGCCCTGCCAGCTAGATGGGAGCCTGGTCAGCGGGTCTGCTCGGGGTCTCCTCTCCAAAACACCACCAACCACCGAGTGAGCCTACAGCCCTGCCAGCTAGATGGGAGCCTGGTCAGCGGGTCTGCTCGGGGTCTCCTCTCCAAAACACCATCAACCACCGAGTGAGCCTACAGCCCTGCCAGCTAGATGGGAGCCTGGTCAGCGGGTCTGCTCGGGGTCTCCTCTCCAAAACACCATCAACCACCGAGTGAGCCTACATCCCTGCCAGCTAGATGGGAGCCTGGTCAGCGGGTCTGCTCGGGGTCTCTTCTCCAAAACACCATCAACCACCGAGTGAGCCTACAGCCCTGCCAGCTAGATGGGAGCCTGGTCAGCGGGTCTGCTCGGGGTCTCCTCTCCAAGACACCACCAACCACCGAGTGAGCCTACAGCCCTGCCAGCTAGATGGGAGCCTGGTCAGCGGGTCTGCTCGGGGTCTCCTCTCCAAAACACCACCAACCACCGAGTGAGCCTACAGCCCTGCCAGCTAGATGGGAGCCTGGTCAGCGGGTCTGCTCGGGGTCTCCTCTCCAAAACACCATCAACCACCGAGTGAGCCTACAGCCCTGCCAGCTAGATGAGAGCCTGGTCAGCGGGTCTGCTCGGGGTCTCCTCTCCAAAACACCACCAACCACCAAGTGAGCCTACAACCCTGCCAGCTAGATGGGAGCCTGGTCAGCGGGTCTGCTCGGGGTCTCCTCTCCAAAACACCATCAACCACCGAGTGAGCCTACAGCCCTGCCAGCTAGATGGGAGCCTGGTCAGCTGGTCTGCTCGGGGTCTCCTCTCCAAAACACCATCAACCACCGAGTGAGCCTACAGCCCTGCCAGCTAGATGGGAGCCTGGTCAGCGGGTCTGCTCGGGGTCTCCTCTCCAAAACACCATCAACCACCGAGTGAGCCTACAGCCCTGCCAGCTAGATGGGAGCCTGGTCAGCGGGTCTGCTCGGGGTCTCCTCTCCAAGACACCATCAACCACCGAGTGAGCCTACAGCCCTGCCAGCTAGATGGGAGCCTGATCAGCGGGTCTGCTCGGGGTCTCCTCTCCAAGACACCACCAACCACCGAGTGAGCCTACAGCCCTGCCAGCTAGATGGGAGCCTGGTCAGCGGGTCTGCTCGGGGTTGTTTCTACAAATCATCTCGCCCCTGGTGCCTCACAGAGGTCACCCACACTTCCACCAAAAGAGCACATCGGGATGATAAGCATTTCCAAATAACAATAGAAAGATACTGTGAAGTAGAGTGCTACGGGTAAAATCTCTTCAAATCATCCCCACTCCGGGCTCGCTCGAGAGATACCCCGTCCACATTCTGGAGGTGGTACCCTCCTGACTTTAAGACTTCTTTTATTACAAAAGGACCCTCCCAATTTGGGTTAAGTTTTCCTACAGAGGCTCCTCTACCCGCCGCGTCAACCTTTTTTAGGACCAAATCTCCTTTCACAAACTGTTTGACCCTTACATGCTTGTCGAAGTACCTCGCCATCCGGCGCTTGACTTCCTCCTGCCGGACCACTGCTAAATCCCGGAGCTCCTCCACGAGATCCAACGAAAGTCTCTGCTCTTCTTCGTTCTCTGTTCTCCATCCTTCGTCTCCTTCCCTTGCAACCACTACTCTTGGCGATGCGACCTCGAACTCGACAGGTATAACGGCCTCTGAGCCATGAGAGAGCTTAAACGGGGTTTCTCCAGTGGCTGTGTTTGGTGTAGTTCTCAAGGCCCACAGTACTGAAGGTAATTGCTCCACCCAGCTTCCTCTCAAATTCTCCACCTTTTTCTTCAACAAATTGACAATGACCTTATTGGCCGCTTCGACCTGTCCGTTACTCCGCAGATGATGAACAGAGGCAAAGCGGAGATCTATCCCCAAACGAATGCAGAAATCCACGAACTCCCTGCTTGCAAATTGGGGTCCATTATCCGTCACAATGGCTAGGGGCAACCCATGCCGGCAGACGATCTCCCCCCAAATGAAGTTCTTGACCACCTGCGAGGTTACCTTAGCCAATGCTTTCACCTCCAGCCATTTTGAAAAGTAATCTACCATGACTATCAGGAACTTCCTTTGGCCACTTGCTTGGGGAAAGGGGCCCACCAGATCTAGCCCCATATAGCGAATGGCTAGGGAGCTGTGATGGTCCGCAACCTCTGCGCTGGAAGGAGCTGAAGAGGGGCGAACTCCTGGCACTTTTGGCACTTTTTCGCGAATTCCTCCGCATCTCTCCTGAGGGTAGGCCAAAAGTACCCCTGCCTCAACACCCTCCCTTCTAAAGTCCGGCTCCCCGAGTGGCTTTCACATTCTCCGGAGTGAATCTCTTGCAGAACCCTGGGAACCTCTTCCTCCGACATACACCTGGCCAGCAAACCTGTCAAGGTCTTGCGATATAAAACTCCATCCTTCAGCAGGTAGTATGCCGATTTGTATCTGGTACGCTTCTTGTCGAGTTCCGTCGCGGGTAACTGTCCTGATGCCAAAAAGGTGACGAAGGGGTCCATCCACGACCTTTGCTGGCATACTTCCATAAGTTCTCCTTCCTCTATGGACGGTCTGAAGAGTTCCGTCACTGTTCCCCCGGCTCGAGGGCCGTGCTTGGCGAGTTGGTCAGCCTGAGTGCTCTCCTCTCTCGGGACGTGCTGGATTGAGAAACTTCGGAACTGCCCTATGATGTCCTTGACCTTTCCCAAATACAGCTGGAGGGTGGGCTCCCTTGCCTCGAACTCCCCTTTGATCTGACCTGCCACCACCATGGAGTCCGTCGAGCCCTCAATGTCTTGTATGCCCAGCTCCCGGGCTAACCTAAGCCCTATAATGACCGCCTCATATTCCGCCTGGTTGTTGGTGAGTGCAAAATGAATCTTCAAGGCTTGCTCAATCTGGGTCCCCTCCGGGCTGGTCAAAACTACTCCCCCCCAAAAGAGTTTCTCCCTGACGCTCCATCCACTAACATTTTCCAGGTTGCTCGAGGGGACGCCTCCGCTTCTCGGACCTCAACCACATAGTCTGCCAAGAAATCGGCCACCGCCTGTGCCTTGATGGCGAGCCGTGGAACGAAGACGAGATCAAATTCGCTGAGTTCTATTGACCATTTTGCCAGCCTCCCCGAATGCTCCACCCCGCTCAAGATGTTACGGAGAGGGTGGTCAGTCACCACTCGGATGGAGTGTGCCTGGAAATACGGTCTGAGCTTTCGGGCCGAGACGATGAGGGCAAATGCTAACTTCTCCAGGATGGGGTACCCGAGTTCCGCCTTCTTCAGGACCCTGCTTACGTAATAAATTGGGAATTGTTTCTTTCCTTCTTCACGCACAAGAACCGAGCTTACCGCCCCCATCCCTACCCCCAAATATAGGAACAGGTCCTCGGCTTCCCTTGGTCCCTGGAGTAAGGGCGTCTGGGTAAGCTGCTGTTTTATGGCCTGAAAAGCCGTCTCGCACTCCGCGGTCCACTCGAAACCCTTACCCCCTCGCAGCGTTCGAAAGAAGGGCGAGCATCTCTCCCCCGCCCGGGAAAGGAACCTGCTCAGCCCGGCCAACTTTCCTGTGAGACGCTGGATTTCCTTCACATTCCGAGGGGACTCCAGTTCCAGGATTGCTCTCACTTTTTCGGGGTTGGGCTCCACTCCAGATGGAGTGAGTAGGTGCCCCAGGAATCTTCCTCTGCTAGCGCCGAAAACGCATTTCAGGGGGTTGAGCCTCATTTTATACTCCCTCAGGGTCTTAAAAGTTTCCTCCAGATCTAGGACATGAGCCCCGAGGTCCTTGCTTTTGATCATCAAGTCGTCTACGTAAACCTCGAGATTCCTTCCTCTCTGTTCTCGGAAAATTCGATCCATCATCCTTTGATAGGTCGCGCCCGCATTTTTCAGACCGAAGGGCATCATATTAAAGAAGAAGCACCCATCCTCCGTGACGAAGGTGACGTCCTTAACGTCCGGAGGATGCATGCGTATTTGATGGTACCCAGAAAACGCATCCAAGAAACTCATAAAAGGGAAACCGACGGCTGAGTCAACCAGCGCGTCGATTCGGGGCAGCGGATAACAATCCTTAGGGCATGCTTTATTTAAAAGAGAAAAATCTACGCACATCCTCCACTTACCCTCCCCTTTTTTGACCATTACAACATTACTCACCCACCCCGGATACTTACAGGCGGACACAAACCCCGCCTTAAGCAATTTTTCCACTTCCTCTCTAATAGGTCCGGCCATCTTGGAGGCGATGGCCCTCTTCTTCTGTTGTATGGGGAGGGTGTTGGGGTCTAGATTGAGGCGGTGACAGGCGACGTCTGCATCGACCCCCGGCATGTCCGCGGCGCTCCACGCGAAGACGTCAATATTGTTTTGCACGCAGGTCCTGACCTTCTCCCGGTCCTCTGGGTTGAGCTCGCCACTGATTTTTATCCTTTCTTCTCGGCCTTCCTTGGTGCGTATTTCTACCTCTAGGACCTCCACTGCAGCTTTCAGCCTGGATGGCTCTTCCTCTCCTTCCTGCTCTGCCTGTATACCCTGCTGCTGGGCTTCGCTTCCTACGCTGGCCACCATTCTCCCTTCCCCCGGCTGCTCCGCCTCCCACTTGCTCGCGCCCTCCTTTTCCTGCCAGGAGGCTCTTCTCTTTTCTGGACGGGTCCCCTCCCCGGGTGATCCGCCCACCTCTTCCGTCTTCCTCTTCTCCTTCCTCCCTTCCTCTTCTTTTTGCCCCACTTCCCCTGCCGCTTCCGTCTCTCCTCCCTCCGCTCCAGCCATTTCTAGCTCCTCCCTCATACCCTTGTTCCTTGCCACTTCTCCCTCACCTCCAGCTCTTCCCCTCTCCCTTTCTTCTACCATCTCCGTCTCCCCGAACTCCTCTCCCGCCATTCCTTGCTCCTCCGCAATGCCTCCAACCACTACTACTTCTCCCTCTCCCCCAGCACCTTCCTCCTCCCTTTCTTCTGTCGTCCCCGTCTCCCCGAACTTCTCTCCCGCCATCGCTGGCTCCCCCGCAATGCCTCCAACCGCTACTACTTCTCCCTCTCCTCCAGCACCTTCCTCTCCTCGCTCTTCTTCGCCTCCCTGTTCTTGTTGCAATCGCTTCATCCTCTTTTCCAACTCCTCTGCGTCCCCCTGCTAGGAGATTGTGTTTACTGCCGTCACGTAGCATTCCCTTGCTGCCTTCGGATCTCCTCGTACCCTGATTTGAGTGCCTCCAGAATTCAGCTTCAAGCACTGGTGAAACGACGACGGAACGCATCTGAAAGCGCTGATCAAGGGGCGCCCAAAGATAGCGTTGTAGCTACTGGGGGCATCCACTATGACAAAACGACAATTTCGGGATAGCCCTCCCAGAGTTACTTGGAGTCCCACACCCCCCTCGACCTCTTTCCTTTCTCCTGAGAATCCAAACAATGGTCCATCCGCCGCCAGTACCCTCTATGCCTCCACCCTCATTGTATTGAATGCCTTCTTAAAAATCACGTTCACCGAGCTCCCATTGTCGACTAGGATCCGCGACACCGTGAAGTTCTCGATGGCGGTCCGTATCACCAGCGCGTCACAAAAGGGGTCCTCATGGTCAGGCATGTCTTTTCTTGAAAACGTAATCTTTTCATCTGGAGGAGGGGACTGTGACGTCGAGGCGACACTTCGGCGGTACATAGTGTGAAGGCTCGCCTTTCGGGCCGCCTCTATCCTCACCCCCCCCATTGATCACCCCAACCAGCCCGCGATCCCCTTCATCCGCACGATCCACACATCGATCCTCTTCTCCTGCAATTGTTACTTCCTCTATCCGCACCGGCCTTGGCTGTTCTCCAGCTCCTCGAGTCTTCCTTAACTCCAAGAAATCCGGGCAGGTAGCCGTTGCGTGACCTTCCTCCTCGTGGAAGTCACAGTATGGCAACGCCACCCCCCCCCCTCCGGTCTCCCTTCCTGAGGGTTCCTCCTTCTCCCTGCTCCTGCTCCTCTTCCCCTTTCCCGGCCCCTTCCTCTACCTCGGCCGATGGCCATGGCCTGCTGTGGAGGAGGTAGGGGTGGTCTATGACCATACCCCCACCCCATCTGATTGAACCTTCCCGGTCCTCCCTGTTGATTCCTTCCCCCTTGGGGAAATCCTCTACCTTGCCCGGGGGCAGTCCCCCCCTGCTGCCTCCACCCCAGCTCCGGATACGCCGGAGCCCTCGGCTCTTCCCTTCTCCTCGCTTCGTGTTGCCTCCCTCCTGTCTCCCTCGACTCTACCTCAGTGAGCCTTGCCAGCTTCTTTGCGAAGGCCGGGTTTGCTGCCTCCATTGCTATTTCCTTGTCCGCCTTCTCCATCAAGCCCTCAAAGGAAAGCGGCGCCTTCCGGGTGAGGCTCATTTTGAAGAACCCTTCTAGCAGTCCCACTGTGAAAGCCATCTGGAGGGCAAAACCCGGCACCTCCTGTATATCCAGAATTTCCTCTTGGAACCTATCCACGTACTGAGCCAGTGATTCATCCGCCTTCTGCTTAATCAAGAAGATCGATTCTGGGTTCTTCTTCCTTTTCTTAGATGTGGAGAACCGGAGCTGGAAGCTCCTACTCAAGTCCTCGAACCAATATATCGAGCCTGCCGGGAGTTGATGGAACCAGTCCCTAGCCTTATCTTTCAGAGTGATCGCAAAGAGGCGGCACTTAAACGCGTCCGTCATGGGCCTGATCGAGACAACGTCTTCGAACCACTGCAAGTGATGGAGGGGATCGTCCTTCCCTACATAGTAATTCATCTCGGGCTCTCGGAAGCCCTCCGGGACCGGAGCGGACAGGACTAGCTCGCAAAAAGGGACCCCCGCGCCGCCGGTCTCGCCACCCCTACTCGCGCGACGACCTCCCCTGGCGCGATGGTACTCGCCGGACTTGGGAACAGCTCCCTTCCCGCCATGTCCCTCCCGGTCCCTTCCAACATCACCTCCTTTCCCGGCCTTCTCCCCGGGGCGTCTTCTCCGACTCGCGCCGAGACGAGTTCCTCCTGAGTCGCGAGAGCTGGCACTGTGGGCAGTGGAGTTGAACAGTCTCCCTGCCGCGAGATCCCCTGCAATAGATCCATGATCCCCTTGATCGAAGCCAGGAACTCCGTTCTTCCTACAAATCCCCCCTGATTATCTGACTCCCCTCCTTCTCCTTCTCCATGATCTCCCGCCATGTTGGTTGCTCAAGGTTCTTCTCTGAGGGCTGCGTCCACGCTCACCGCACCAAAATGTTGGAACCAGCTTTCTGATCCCTCCTAGAGTTCGAAACAGGATGCGGCCCACACGTACTCTCCCTGCGCTACCGCCCTGACGAGAGTTAGCGACCTGAAAACAGACCGAGGGGATTCAGCTTGGAGGTCCCACCTCTTACCCGGAAGAACTGAGAGTCTTCCCCTCCCTAGCCAGTGCTGAGCTAGGTTCCTGTGAAGAAAATAGTGAGAAGGTTCAACAACCTCTTCTCAGGCACCTTATCGGTCTATTTATAGGTTTCTGAATCTGTTCTGCAAATATCACTTCCAAACCATCTTGAAATGCCCAAAACACCCTGGACCGGGTCTGCTAATAGCCCAACTCTGCTGTTCTGGAGTGCTATACGCAGGCCTCCAGGGTTAAAAATGTAAAACTATCTGGGGCCCAAAGGTAAAATCCCCCTTATGGGTAAAAAGATGAAAACCGTCTTCCTTCCTGCGGCGAGTGGGGAGGGACCCGCCAATCTTTTTGGGGGATCTCGCCTGTCGGTTACTCGCTCGCGCCCGGAGGTCTCGTCTAGCGAGATCTCGTCTGGCTTTGTCGGCCTACTCGCGAGCCCAAGGTTGTACAGTTACTTACCTTAAACTTTCCTATAAGATTAATTATGCGACTAAGGGAAAAGAACGTTGACATTTAGATCACACATAGAAAATAAAACTAGGTTAAAATCTAACCTGAAATAACTTGGGTGGACGTCTGAGCTTCATCTGCGGACACCACATTCAACTTGCCCTTCCCTTTGTCCATGAGCTGCGGTGGCGGCAAGGCCTGAAGTGGCACTGGATGCAACGGGGGCTAAGCCTACGGGCAACGGGTCTTGACATGCCCCTTCCGCCCACATAGATAACAGGTCTTGTCCTTCCAGCAATGGGCTGCATCATGCCCCGTCTTGTTGCAACTGGAACAAACTGATCTCTCTTTGGGAGCGCCCTGAATCGCGTGTACCTGCTCTTGCTTCCGAGCTCCCAATCTCTAGTAACATCTCTCAAACGAGTGGCTTGCCCGACCAAAGAAATTGCACACTTACTTGCCTCTTTTCTTCTTAATAGTCCCAGATTCCTGTGATTCCTTACCTTCAACAGACTTCCTCTTATCCTTCCTCATCTGCCGACCTTTGACCTTGGCATTGTAAATGGATTCCACCTTCAGAGCAGCCTCTACCACTTCAGCATAAGTCTCGGATCCGTAGGCACTGGCAAGCTGCTGGATGTCATTCCGAAGACCACCCAAAAATCGCTTGACTTGGTTGGATTCTAAAGATACCAAGTCAGGAGCAAAGCGGCTCAGCTTACTGAACTCCACCTCGTATTTAGTGACGGTGAGCTGCCTCTGCTTCAAATGAAGGAAATCATTCATCAACCGGTCTCTTTCCACAGACGGCAAGAACCTCTTAAACAACAACTCCTTGAAGGACTCCCACGAGCATCCATCCTTAAAGCTTTCTTTCTCCCTCAACCACCAACTCTTGGCCATGCCCTTGAGTTGATAAGCGGCAACCATCACTCTCTGGTCCGCAAAGATACCGGAGTAGGTGAACATCTCCTCAATGGCAATCATCCAGTCATCTAATGCCATAAAATCTGCCTTGCCATCATACGTAGGGGGTCCTAACCTTTGAAAGTGCGAAATGAGAGTCATCTCTGGTGGCAACACCACCGGGGGCACCAGAGGAGCGGGGGGAACGAGAACAACTAGATCCACGGCGGGCTCTTGCGCTCTTTGCGACTGACTTGCCAGGACTGACAACAACAACTGAATCTGCAACTGCATTTCTAGCATCTGCCTCGGCAGGGCCTCATTGATCTGTCGCAATCCCTCTATTACGACCTCACTCTAGGCACCAGAAGATTCTCCCTCCGACTGGGGAGTAGTCCTCGTCACCGGATGCTTAGGCAACATTCTAAACAAACAATAAACAATCTATAAACATCTAGCGTAACCTGCTAGACTTATAACTTAGTTCAGACATACAAACTTAGATACTTGCTCATACTGCTAGCTTGCTCTGGGATTTAAAATAAATGGTGGCATGTCCTACTTAGGGTGAAACACCATCATCCTTATGACTCGTGTGCCTATTATATGAGTGCATGAATGATTACATTTTTTATTTCAGATCATGTGTGTACATATGTCATCCTGTAGATCTTTAACTTGGCATGTGTGCTTATGCAATGATATGATATGTATGTAGTGATATGCATTCTAAAGAAAAGCCTTAATGCATGTATGAGCGGCATACACATTGTAACGTCCCGATTCGCGCTAGGCCCCTCGTGCACATTTTTAAGTTAGGGGAGCTGGCTTAGGCTCAGGGAGTGCTGGCAGCTAGGCTTACACTTGTGTAGGGGAGGTGAAGTCAGTCCAGAGTAGGACACGGGTAGCGACACGGGCGTGTCCCTACCCGTGTGTGTCCAACTGGCACTCGAGTCAAGCACTCGAGTTGTTCCCGAGAAGGATACGGGTAGTGACACAGGCGTGTCCCTACCCGTGTGTATGAGGACACGGGTAGAGACACGGGCATGTCCCTACCCGTGAGCATCGAATGGAGCTCGAAGAAGTGTGCCTGAGCAGGCACGGGCAGCAACACGGCCGTATCACTTGGACACGGGTGGGGGCACATGTCTGACCTACCCATGTGTATAACCGACATCGTCGATCGTGTCCACCGAGCAGGATATGGGTAGAGATACGGGCGTGTCTTTACCCGTGTTTTTGTGTCCAAACAACAGACGAACTATCGATGATGCTTCGCTCTAGCAGGACACAGGTAGGGACACGGGCGTGTCCCTACCCGTGTTGGTTCTATATATATAGGATTTCTGAAATCCTAGCCGTTTTTCATCCTCTTTCCAAGCCATTTCTGTGGAGAGACTGGTGTTGGAGCTTCATCCGTAAAGAACCACCGCCGCCAAGGAGAAGAAGATGTCGTCGAGAAGGGTGATGAGATCCTTTGTCGGGAATGGTGGAAACGACAAAAATGAGGTGAGCTTCCTCCCCTCTCCCTTGGTGCTAGATCTGTAGATATATCTAGGTGAGATGTCGACTCAAAAGAGTCTAGACTTGCGAGATGATGATTTCCCTAGGAAGAGGCCGTTCTAGGGCTTGTGCTCTATGGATAGTGGTGTCTTCAACCTCTCCTTCCTTCTATGTGAAGATGGGGGACACTTTCGTGAAGAGAAATGACCTTATGAGGGTGAATAAGGGAGGAGGAATTTCTGATGTGAATTGGGAAGATCAGCTATAGGAGGAAGACGAACCGATGTCATTCATTCCGCCTTAAGATGCGTGCAAAAATCTGTGTTCTGCACGCAACGATCTTCGTGGCCATTTTCAGATATGATATGGTCAGATATGGACTTTTGACTAAACACGAAAGCCGTAGCCCTTGGAAAGACCTTTCCAACGAATGGTTATACATCTTCAGGCGAGGTCTGTAGCCACAGGAAAGTCTGATCGAACTGGTGTCTGCCAAGCTAAGTGCGCAGAAACTGTATTCTGTATGCAGCGGACTTTGAAGCTGATTTCAAGTGTGTTACGTTCTGATCTGGGTGAGGGTCCGAATAGAAAAGTCGTAGCCCTTGGAAATATCTTTCCAATGAGGGGTTGGACGTTTTCACCGGGTTCCTGTAGCATTAGGAATCCCCGTTTGAAGTTCTATACTTTACTCATTTCTTGCACGTTCTATTCTCAGGTTTAAGTAAATCCATGGTAGGAGGTGGTAGAGGGATTGTTGTGAGTTGTTGGATAGGTCCTTGTAATCAAATGACGAAGTGAAACGTACTTGAACGAAATGATTTGGTTGATAGATCCTTATGTGAACTAGTGGGTTGATGAGTTGGATTGTATAAACAAACAAGTTATGTGAACCGGTAAGGATGAGCTTGACACTAGTAAAGCGATGAATATTATGTGGAAGAGGATTGAACAAGGTTAGTGCATACTCGCGGGATACATATGGTCAATGGAACGTGTATTGTAGTCCACTGCGTAGGGTCGTGTCTCCCTACGGTTAGCAGTGAGTGATGTTAAGTTGTACTAGGTGGCTTACCACCTAAGGAAGCAGGTGGCAAATCAACTAAGAAATAACAATGCGCACGATCACGGGCGGACGACCAGTGGTCGTGCACACTATGTCCAGTGATCGTGCGTACTGACATGGCAGATTACAAAGAAGAATTGGGATAACGCGCATGAGCAGTGGCGCACGACCGGTGGTCGTGCACACAATGTCTAATGGTTGTGCGATTACCCCAAACAGAACTCCAGGAAAAATGGAATCAATGCACATGATCAGTGGCGCACGACCAAAGGGTTGCGGGCCTTCTCCGCCGCCGGCCGGCCGCCGATCGGCCATGGCTCCGCCCTAGCCGACTCTCCGGGGGCGGGCTCTCCCTCCGGCGGCCTGCCATCGCCGGTCACCGCCGGCTAAAACCAAATAGAGCACCTCCGTTAGAGGGGTGGTGGCGCCGTGGCGTCGCTCCGGCCGCCAGAGATCACATGCAACGCGTCAGAAAGATAGGGAGGAAGGAGAGGAGAAGCTTTACACCTTGTTTGTGGTCTCCGGCGGCCTCCAGCGAGTTTCACCATTAATGGCGGTGGAGGGTGGTGGAGCTCGGGTGGGTTGTTTTCGGCGAGGCAAAGCTCCGGAAGGGTGGTGGCCATGTTCGTTTGGGCGTGAGGGGAGGAGTGCAATTCTCTGGTGGAGTTAAGGCCTTTAAATAAAGGGAGGGGAGAGCCCCTCCCTCCTATTCTGCCTCTTGGTCATGGAAACCCGAGAGGGTTTGAGCCATGATTACCCCAACTCCAGGTGAGTTAAGGGGGTGGGGAGCTGGCAGTATTTTAGTGGCTGGTTGTACACCTTAGGAGTTGGTAGGGGTTAAAGGTCATTTAGACCATGTGGGGGCTTGCTTTTAGCCAATAGAAAGAGAGATGAGGAGAGAGAATTTTGGCTCATCCAAGCAAGGCTAGGACAGGTGGCATCCATCTGAATGGACAAAGACAACCATATGTCCTCATCTTGTAGCATAGTTTAGGTGGGCTTGAACTTTGGAAGTAATAAAGAGAGAGAGAAAGAGAAGGAGAGGGGCTCTCTCTCTTGATTTGGCCCAAGGCCCTTCTTCCTTGGCTGCCTATATAGAAATTTGAGCCCATGAGTGCTCCATTATGGCCTTGTAGTGGTGGCCTCAATTTGGGGCATTTGAAAATAAATTCTCTTTAAAAAATTTTGTTTTCAAAGAGATTTAACCAAAGTCAACCATGGGGTGGGTCCCCCATGATGGTCAAAGTCAAAATAGGTCCAACTCACCGGGGGCCTGGTCAAAGTTGGGGTGTCGTGCCATAATTTATGTGCGCACGCTTTTCGGTTCACGATAACGCTTGCTTTGACCATAAATTGACCACCCGTCACTGAACTTGACCGGGACGAACTCGGTTGACTTCGTATTGACCATACGAGTCCAATGCCACCGACCGGGATTGAATCAGTGTTTGTTTGCAAAATATAAATCCGCATGTCGCAGCACGCTAAAATGGTCAAAATGCTCATAATCATCGTTAGGCGTCAAATCGCGACGCAATGAGTTCCGATGTGTTCGTATCGATTATATAAAGTCACATTAACTGACAGAACTCAAATCAGAGTTCTCTATGTCAATATCCAAAAATCTCATTTTCGCGACGTTCTACGAGCAACAGTCATATCCACCATATGTCCTCGAAATTCTACGGAACGAGTTCCAACACACTCGTCTTGACTATACGAGTCCACAAGAACTGACAGAACTCAAATCAGAGTTCTCTAGCTCGATATTAAAAAATCTCGTTTTCGCGGTGTTCAACGAGGAACAACCATATCCACTATATGACATCAAAATTCAACGGAACGACTTCCAACGCACTCGTATTGACTATACGAGGTCACGAGAACTGACATAACTCAAATCAGAGTTCTCTAACTCCATACCCTGCCTAGGGATGCCTCCTACCGGGTCACGGGTAGAGGTTTGGGTCACTTTTATTGGGCCCACAAGGGCCCCGGTGGCCCAATAAAAGTTGGGATGTTACAATCCAATTAAAATAAAAGGATTTTCGTTCTCGAAAATTTTCTTAAAGTAGGGAGAAAAGTAACATACCTGGAGAAAGAGCTCTGGGTGCTTTTCTTGAACGAGTGCTTCGGGTTCCCATGTATACTCGTCTCGTCCGCAATTCGATCACAAAATCTTGACCATCGGAATGGCCTTGTTGCAGAAATTCTTTACTTTATAATCTACTATGCTGACCGGTTCAAGTTGGACGGATCTATCTGACTGCAGCTGTACTGGCGGTGTAGGAAGGTGTTGTTCTGGTTGCTGGAGGACTCGCCTCAAGGAAGAGACATGAAACACATCATAGAGATTTTCCAATTCTAGGGGTAGGGCTAATCGATAGGCAATAGGGCTGACATGCTCTATCACCTAATAGGGGCCCAATTAGCGGGGATCTAGTTTCTTTTTCTTCCTTAACCGGGAGACACAATGTGTCACAACCCGCATTTTCTCAGCATTTAAGTAATATCAGAGTAAGAGAAAATATGTGTGGTGATGTCACATCGTGCAAGGGATAACTACAGACGCTCATGCAAGACTCCAAACTTTGTAGCTTATGTGAAATTCTTAAGTTAATAAGAGAAAAACCAGTTTAAGTTTATACGGCGGTATCCCTCGACAAAGTGGATCAACTAGTCCATGAGTAAAAGCATAGTTATACGTTGTTGAAAAAACTTTGATTATGTTGATTTAACATCCTACATGAGTATAAACATCCCTGAAGGACCACTCATGTTATGCAAGACTCTAGATTTACTATAAATACAGAAACAGTTTTTACGTTATCTAGAAGATAGTGCTTTAGTTTTGAAAAGATGACATGTATATGATACTAATATTATTACTTTTATAAGTTAAAATGTCTAACATGCAACCTAGCATAGAACATTCCCATAGAGCAAGTAAAACAACCATAAAAATAGGCACACTAGCAGCTTAGCAAAATACTTAGCATTCAAAGAATTTCACCAGGGGCGTCAAAAACCTGACACGAACCCACTAGACAAATAGTATGTCTGTACTATCAAGAAAAAAAATCCAAAAACTACCTCACAACGGCGAGGAAACCTCTGCAACACAGCAATCTACTAGCAAACTCCAAACCTAGCCGCTCAACCGGCTATCGCCCTGAACCTGAGGAATTCAAAAGAAGAACATCTCAGCAAGAAAATACAAGTGGCAAAGGAACAATAGATAGAATCAAGTGAAAACAGGAAGGGGTTTACCAAACCCAACTATAAAAATGCTGACAACCTCACCTAAAAGAATCAATAAGAGACAGAAAGTAAGTGCTCGCCAGTAAAGCGAGAAAAGTGCACCAAGTGCGAGAAGTTACCAAACTTCGCTTAAAACTGCAGAAGCAAATAGCCAACAAAAGCCAAAACTATAAAAGGAAGAGGAACTATACAGTCCTAAACATGTGGATCAGTAACACTGGTAAAACCACAGATCTGGGTCGGCGTCAAAACTATCCAAACCTAATAACCCGACCCAAATGTCTCCGAGGCCCCACGGTGGTGACCACACGGTCCAACATACCGAGAAAAAAAATAGCCTTTTAAAAAAGAGACCCAAAACAAAACTACCACGTGCAATGATCCATGATACGACATCCAATTAGCGGTCCTTTATCCACTGTCGAATCTAGCCGTAAAACACCAACAGAAATCCTATAAAACCCAAATACCTTACTCGACGCCGCATAAAAGGACCTAACTCGACGAATCGAACAAGAATCGGTGAGACAAATCAAGCCTAAGGGAAAAGCATCGAGTACACTCGACGCCGCATCGAGTACAGTTAACGCACTCGACGCCATCCAGCTAAACTCAGCGGAAAGTCAAACCACTCAATGCCGCGTTGAGTCCACTCAACGCTGTCGACGCTTTTTGACTTAGCCTCATAATTTCGCAAAAGCAAGGCTTCACTCAATGCCGCGTTGGGTGTATAACACTCACTCAACTCTTTTTAACTTAGACAGAATTCTATAAAATGGAGTTGAGTGTATTCAGCTCACCCAACTCCGAGTTGAGTGTATGACACTCACTCAACTCTTTTTAACTTAGACAGAATTCTACATGATGGAGTTGAGTGTATTCAACTCACTCAACTCCGAGTTGAGTGTATGACACTCACTCTCTCTGATACCAACTGTCACAACACGTATTTTCTCTTACTCTAATATTACTTAAATGCTGAGAAAATACGGGTTGTGACACCATGCATGGACTTAATTTTCAAAAATACCATTTCTCACACGCTAAACTCCATCGGTCGGTGTCGCACATCATAATATTTGGCCTGTCGGCTCTGCGCTTCCCGAATTTGCTCCTAGATTAGCTATATCGATGTCATAGTATCATCAATATAATCCACTCCTAAGGCTTCTGGGTCCTTATCTTGAGCCAAAGTCAATAGAGTTTGACAACGCCTTCCATACAACACCTTGTACGATGTCATCTTAATGCTAGCCTGATAGATGTTATTATAAGTAAACTCGACTAAAGGAAGCAGCTGTTCCCATGGCGTGCTGTGCTCTACTATGCAGAGTCGTAGTATATCCTCCATCGTCTGGTTCGTCCCTTCCGTCTGCCCATCTGTCTGAGTGTGGAAGGCGGTGTTAATGGCCAACTTGGTCCCCAAGTATGTTTGCACCCGCCTCCACTCCTTGGATGTGAAATGTCCATCACGATCTGACACAATGGTCTTCGACACTTCATAGTACCAGATCTCTTGCTCTATGAACAATCTGGCAATAACGTCAAATCCATCACCATGTCAATTTGGAATGAACCATGCTACCTTGCTAAGCCGATCCGCGACACCCCATATAGAGTCATTTCCAGCATGGGATCGAGGTAAGCTGTGGACAAAATCTATGTGAATATCTTCAAATTTCCACTCCGGTATCGGCAGGGGCTGCAACAGGCCTCGTGGGTTGCAACACTCAGCTTTAACCCTTTGACAGGTCTGGCACTAGGCCACGAAGTTAGTGACGTATCTTTTCATTCCATGCCAGTAAATGGCCATACGCATAGCAATATACATTTTAACTACACCAGGGTGAATAAAATATCTCGACTGGTGCGCTTCTCAAAGAATCTCATCTCAAATTCCTTCGGTAGAGGGAATAAATATGCGGTGCCTGAACTGTAAGATAACATCGTGCAAGTTGAACTCCCCTTGTGTTCCATCTTGTAGGGACTGGATGAACAGGACCACTTCCGGATCAACCTTCTAGGCCTCTCATATTCAATCCCAAATGTCGCACTGTATTTCCATCCAGTATAACTTAGGACTGGTATTCTTCCGGATCCCTATGAGAAACAAGAGTAATATCCAAGTCTATCAAAGATTGAAACCATTCCCTTGGAATCTGCTCCATCTAGCTCCCGACCATCAGGGTTGGCGGCTAAATGCGTCAACAACCTTATTAGCCTTCCCGGGGTGGTACTGGAGAGCGAAATCATAATCACACAGAAATTTCAATTATCGGCGTTGTCGAAGGTTCAACTCTTTTGAGTCAAGATGTGTTTGAGACTCTTATGGTCTAAGAAGATCTCGCATCTTTCTCCGTACAAGTTGTGTCTCCAAACCTAGAGGAAGAAAACAACGGCGCCCAACTCTAGATCGTGGATTGCGTAATTCAGCTCGTGCGGCTTTAGCCGACGCGACGTGCATACTATTACCGTGCCATGCTGCATCAGAACAGCTTCCAATCCTTTTAGGGAGGCATCAATATAGATCTGGAATCCTTCGATTCACGAGGGGATCGTAAGGATTGAGGCAGAAGTTAGCCGCTTCTTTAACTCAACGGACGCAGTCTCACATTCCGGCGTCCATCAAAATACATCCTTTCTTGTAAGAACTGTAAGGGGTAACACAATCTTGGGAAAATTTTTCCACGAATTTCCTATAATACCCGGTAAGACCAAGCAAACTTCGAATATCAATTGCCCTCTTGAGCGGCGGCCAGTTCTGAACTGCTTGGATTTTGTCTTGGTCTAGCGCCACTCCATTCTTGTTGATGGTATGTCCCCAAAATCCGACCTCTTCTAACCAGAATTCTCACTTGCTGAATTTGGTGAAGAGAGTGTTCTCCAAATTTAAGTAACACCAACTGCAGATGTTTAGAATGGTCTGCCATGGTCTTCTAATAGATCAAGATGTTGTCGATGAAGACGATCACGAAATGATCTAGGAAGGGTTCGAATACCTTAATCATCATAGTCATAAAGGCAGAGGGGGCGTTAACGAGCCCAAAAGGCATTACCATGAACACCTATAGGCCATAGCGGTAGCTAAAGGTAGTCTTGGGGATATCCTCCTCCCGGACCCGAAGCTGATAGTAGTCGGATCTTAGGTTCATCTTGGAGAATACAGATGCACCTAGCAATTGATCGAACAACTCATCAATCCTCGGAAGTGGGTACGTATTCCATATAGTGAATTTGTTTAGTTCCCCGCAGTCTTTGTACAAGTGCAATGTCTCATCCTTCTTCTTTACAAACAATACAGTGGCTCCCTGTGGCGAGGAACTTGGGCGGACGAATCCAGCAGCATCTATCAGTTTCTGAAGCTGGATCTTCAACTTGGTCGATTCCTTAGGGGTCATTCGATAGGGTGCTCGGGACACTGGTCGAGCTCCGAACATAAGCTCAATCTGAGGGTCAACCTCTCGTTGTGGTGGCAAACCCGAGAGGGACTAAGGGAAAACATCAGGAAAATTTTGCACCACCGGAACTTTGGTGAGCACTTGAAATTTATTCTTCATTTTGAAGTAGATGAGGAGTATACACATATCATTCAACAAAACACGCATCTGATGTAGGCATACATATGCATATAGTATATAACATATGTATCAATATCTGACGTAACTCTAGCGTCTAAGATATATACCTACCACTACATCGGGTTACAAGGGTGCTGCTCGGCCCTGCTGACCGTTTTTGCCAGCTCTACCCCTTCAGCCTCTTTGGCCCTGTCCATGCGCTGCATGTCCTCCTTGAACTGATCCTAATCCTAGCCTTACTACCGCATGCGGGAAGAAAGCTCTCATGTATCTCGATTGCTGGCACAAAAGTAGTTCCCTGCAAGGGGGAACATATCGTCAAGCTACTGGCGTGGTCTGTGGTACTGGAGCTGGTCTGGGCTCCTGCTGCGGTGCTGGGGGTGCTGGTGGGCGCCTATAAGGCTGCCTGCACTGCCTCTGTCTGTAATCTCTCTCCTATCGGTGGGGAGCAGCTCCTCTATCTCGTGCTTGACCTCTGGGGACCTTGACCTGTCCCCGACACTACTGGGCCACCATCCTCTGGTCTAACTCCAACGCAGCAACGTAAGTTGTTATAGTGTGAAAGGTGGACTGAGAGATCATGATCAAGTCCTATCTCAGGTCGTCCTGCAGGCCTCAATAGAAGCGAGCAGCCCTGTCTTTGTTAGTGGTTGTAAGGTTCCCTGCAAAACGTGCCAGGTGGATGAACTTTCTCTTGTATTATAGCACCATCCAGTCGTCCTCTAAACGTCGAGCGATTTGCCGCCCTCCACCAGTCTTTAACATATCCCTCTAACAAGGTCACCACTAGTGACACTGCAGCTACTGTCGGGCACATTATTCCTACCAACATCTCATCTACGTGCTCAAGCCACTCTTCTGTCTGTATGAAAGTCTCTGTGCCACTGAAGGTGGTAGGCCTTAGCCCCCGAAAGGACGTCAGTAAGTCAGTGGGTACCACCAACTGCTGTGGTGACTGTGCCAAAGCTGTCCGGAACGTTGTTAAAATAGTTGTCAATGTTTGCCCCAAGTCGGTGTCGGCAAACGACACAACTGGTAACTAGGTCTGGAGGTGGGGTGGCGTGGACATATCCTCTGGGTAACTTGCAAAAGACTGACAAAGCAGAAAAAGAGGTGTGCAACATGTTATCACACAGTCTAAAATCCCTAAGCCTCTACACTACCTGAACCAAAGAACGAAGAGAGGGACAAAGGGATCCTGAGACTGCTCCACAAGGACGTATCGTGATCACTCTGATCCATTTGTAAGACACCCCCAACCTTGGCCCCGGGTCGGGCCGAAGGGAATCTTACTTGCCTAAGACGTCCACCTAGTGCTCCTTAAGGGATAACACCCTACACTACTGAGCACTAGTTGGCTATCTTGCTCGGCTTGAATCACAACATTCACATCACATCACAGAGTATTGTGCAAGCATTAACAGAAAACCACAACATATATATATAACAATATATATGTAACAGAAACCGCAAAAGGCCGTAGCCACTACTTATACATGGAGCCTGTAGGCCATAATAGTACTACAACTAGCAACTTCTCTCTCTCTAAACTCTGCTCGCTAGTACTCACGTATCAAAACTCGGGAGATGATGGGGGTGTCACTGCTCGGGTAGTCCTATCAGCTGGCGTATCGTCCTGCAACAGCTGGTCACTGTGGTGCTCCATATCCTGTGAATGGTTATTAAAATAACCGGTAGTCACATAGCTAAGTGGAAACAAATCTCCTCTCCGGATCCATATCATGTGGACGAGCGCACGCACCCAACAAAATAAGATAGCCGAAGCAAGAGAGGGTTAACACAACATTTCATGAATAAGTTAGGAGCAACCAAAAGAGGTGCAACATGATATAACTGGACAAGTAGCAACAATATACATCAGTTATAATTTAGGCTCTACTAGCACAACAGTACAACAAGTATTCAAAACTCGTGCAAACATCGCAAGCATTCAAAACTGCGTACACATCGCAAATATTCCCAGTCGCGTACACATCACAGTCATTCACAGCCGCGTACACATTGCAGGCATTCACAATGGCGTACACATTGCAGGCATTCACAACCACGTACACATCGCATGCATTCACAGCCGCATACAAATCGCAGACAATCACAGTCGCACATAACATCACAAGCATTCACAGCCACATACACATCGCAGGCATTCACATTCACGTACACATCACAGACATTCACATCCGCGTACACATCATAGGCATTCACAACCGTGCATAACACCCTATGTCGACATAGTATGAACTGCTTCTTTTCAAGTAGGGTAACGAGCCCCGCAGACCTCACCGATGTGGCCATCGGTGATAGTGGCCAGTCTTGCCACTTATGGGGGTGGTCGTACCACACAGCCCAGACCCTAACATACAACCTAGTGTACTCTTGGATGTGAGCGACATCCGACGATTCAACATTTTGGCAGACTAGCGGAGGAAATCCAACGGGGAAAACATAACGGTCGGTCACCCGTGGTACTCATCTCCCTATCGCCTTGAGTCGTCGAACTTCCTGCACCGGACGAACAGTTTGCGGAAGTGACCGACCCGCCACGGTTTACCTCAAGCAATTTACAAGCAAACAAGTATAAATAATTTTGCTAGCATGCACCAGGTCTACAACTGCTTGCCCTACTATGCTTTAATAATTTGGGCAAACAATACTTGGCTCGACTTTCGACAAAGAGCGTGGGAACTTTATTTGGTGCTAACTTAGGAGGAACATCTCAACTCATGTTATCCCTAACTAAGGCTCAACCTATCAAATCACTGTCCGTTAGGGCAAGACCCGTGCTTAAAATAGTCAATTGTAGAAACAAAAGTGCGGTAATAAAGTTGTTGTTAGTATAAGCTGCAGAATTGAAATGTTATAAAGAAATAGGACCAGTAGGACACTAGAGTAGTACTGAACTAAAAGTAAGTACTAAAAGGAACTGGACCAGTGCGGGACTGGAATAATACTTAAAAGAAATGAACTGAACTGAAAGTAAATAGCCATGACAAGTACGAGACTGGAGTACTGGAAAAAAGTACAGAACTGAAATGAATAAATGAACTGGACTGGTACGAGACTGGAGTACTGAAAAGAAAGTACTGAACTGAAATGAATAGATGAACTGGACCAGTACGAGACTGCAATAAAACATAAAGAAAATGGTTAGTAGTTCAATCACTCCATTTAGGAGGCTTCAGTTCCATCTCCGTTCTCAGGATGCATGTTCAGTTCCATCTCCGTTCTCAGGATGCATGTTCAGTTCCATCTCCGTTCTCAGGAGGTTTAGTTCAGTTTCATCTCCATTCTCAGGAGGTTTAGTTCAGTTTCATCTCTATTCTCAGGAGGTTTAGTTCAGTTCCATCTACGTTCTCAGGAGGTTTAGTTCAGTTCCATCTCCGTTGTCAGGAGGTTTCTTTGAGTTTCACCCATTATTAAGATCTGATAGCAATTCAGTTGCGAACTTTTTAATCACGTCTTAATTGGATCAGGAGAAGCTTATTATGAGTTATATTTTTATTATTTATCCGAGAATAAATATCAACTCGATTGCTTGTGCCAGATCGAATCCGAGAATCTCGTCAGAGGACACATTCTTCCTCGAATTTCAACCTCGAAAATAGTTTCCAACACATGAGGGAAATTCTTCACCCGGAATGAGGCTGTGGATTTATTTTTCTTGAAACTCGTACTTTCATCTTCTGAGACTACACAAAATGCTCGAGAGTTATTTGAAAATGAGGCGCTCAGTGGTTTTGCAAAAACCACAAAATACTCAGAGCTGGAAATATTGCCTCGATAACTCTCGTGGATTACTCGATTGAACTTAATATTCAATATATAAAGTGGTCAAGCGCTTCGATTTTCATTTTCGAAGAATTTGAGTGCGACACAAGGCTCGAAGAAATTGGGAAAATCATCAATTTTTATCCCAAGATTCTCAAATCTTAATACAACCTTTAAGAGGTCATATAAAGAGCCTTGTAAATATTTCAAAAATTTTCGAGCAATTTTGGACTTTAAATTGGCCAAAATATCCTTATTTAAGCTTTAAAAATACCAAATAAATTCCAAAAATTCCCAAAATTTTTGTGTAGATTGCCCTTATCAAGGGGAACAATTTTTATGTTCAAAACGTTTCCACGAGCCCTATAGTTTAGCCCCAAAAAATTAAAAACCCTTTTCATTATTTATAATTATAAAATTATAAAATTTATAAAATTTTATAGCATGTATAACGTGAACAGGGTCGCCGGCCTGTACCAAAACAAGGGGTTGCGGGCCTTCTCCGCCGCCTGCCGGCTGCCGACCGGCCATGGCTCCTCCCCCGGCCGACTCCCCGGGGGTGGGCGCTCCCTCTGACGATGGTCCGGCGGCCTGACGCCGCCGGCCAAAACCAAATAGAGCACCTCCATGAGAGGGGTGGTGGTGCCGTGGCGGCGCTCCAGCCACCGGAGATCACGTGCAACGTGTCTGAAAGATAGGGAGGAAGGAGAGGACAAGCTTTCCACCTTGTTTGGGGTTTCCGGCGGCCTCCGACGAGTTCCATCATTAATGGCGGTGGAGGGTGGTGGAGCTCGGGTGAGCTGTTTCCGGCAAGGCAGAGCTCCGGCAGGGTGGTGGCTATGCTCGTTTGAGCTTGAGGAGAGGAGTGCAATGCTCTGGTGGAGTTAAGGCCTTTAAATAGAGGGAAGGGAGAGCCCCTCCCTCCTCTTCTCCTTCTTGGCCATGGCAACCCGAGAGGGTTGGAGCCATGGTTACTCCAACTCCAGGTGAGTTTAGGGGGGGGGGGGGGGGGGGGGGGGGGGAGCAGGTAGCATTTTAGTGGCTGGTTGTGCACCTTAGGAGTGAGTAGGGGTTAAAGGCCATTTAGACCACGTGGGGGTTTGCTTTTAGACAATAGAAAGAGATATAGGGAGAGAGAATTTTGGCTCATCCTAGCAATGCTAGGCCAGGTGGCATCCATCTGAATGGACAAGGACAACAACGTGTCCTTATCTTGTAGCATAGTTTAGGTGGGCTAAGGATTTGGAATTGAGAAAGAGAGAGAAAGAGAAGGAGAGGGGCTCTCTCTCTCTCTTGACTTGGCCCAAGGCCCTTCTCCCTTGGCTACTCATATAGAAATTTGAGGCCATGAGTGCTCCATTATGGCCTTATGGTGGTGGCCTCAAGTTGGGACATTTGAAAATAAGTTTTCTTTAAAAAATTTGGTTTTTAAAGAGGTTTGACCAAAGTCAATCATGGGGTGGGTCCCCCATGCTGGTAAAAGTCAAAATAGGTCCAACTCACGGGGGATCGGGTCAAAGCTGGGGTGTCGTGTCACAATTTGTGTGCGCACGCTTTTCGGTGCACGATAACACTTGGTTTGACCATTGATTGACCACCTGTCACTGAAATTGACCGGGACAAACTCGGTTGACTTCGTATTGATCATACGAGTCCAATTCCACCGACCGGATCAAATCAGTGTTCGTTTGCCAAATATCCAAAATTTGCGCGTCGCAGCGCACTAAAATGGTCAAAAAGCTCATAATCATCGTTAGACTTCGAATCACGACGCAACAAGTTCCGATGCATTCGTATCGACTATACAAAATCATAGGAACTGACAGAACTCAAATTGGAGTTCTCTATGTCAATATCCAAAAATCTCATTTTCACGACGTTTTACGGGGAACGACCATATCCACCAAATGACCTCAAAATTCTACGGAACGAGTTCCAATACCCTCGTATTGACTATACGAGGTCACATGAACTAAAAAACTCAAATCGGAGTTCCCTAACTCGATATTCAAAAATCTCGTTTTCGCGATGTTCAACGAGAAACAGCCATATCCACCATATAACCTCGAAATTCAACGGAACGAGTTTCAACGTACTCATATTGACTATACGAGGCCACAGGAACTGACAGAACTCAAATCGAAGTTCTCTAGCTCCATACTCTACCTAGGGTTGCCTCCTACGGGTCACAGGTAGAGGTTCGGGTCACTTTCATTGGGCCCACAAGGGTCCCGATGGCCCAATAAAAGTTGGGATGTTACACACACTTCCCCCTCTGACCCGGCGATTACCAAAATCACATTTAATCACTTAATATAAGTTGCATTATTACCTTTCCACAACCATATTTCCGCGATCAAGTCATCCTGCTGTTTCCGGAAGCTGACGGTGAAACCATCCGCAGGCGCCTCGTCCGTCACCCGGTCGTGCCACTGTAGGAAGCATCCGCCTCCTCCTTGGTCGGCAGCGGCTCCAGCCTTCAGGTAAACCAGTTGTTTCCCCTTCTTCTAGCGACACCCGACTTTTCCTATTTCCGATCATGTAGGCTAGTAGAACTTCCCCAAGAACCCGGAGATTTTTGAAAGCCTCGGTCTGAGGTTTTCTCGTTTCTTCTTTTAGCAAAGTAAGTTTCTTACTTAGCCATTCTCCACGTAGGATCGATCTTTCAGCATTGATTTCGATCTCTGTTTTGTTGTTCTCTAAGTAATTAGTGTTCTTTTTTCTCCTTCCATATGAAATTAATTTTAAAGATACCCTTTGATTGCAAAAATTTAGTGATATCGACTCCGTTTTGGAAGCTCTAACCCTTCGACATTAAGAAAGTGGAAGTTTCAAAAACAGGGTTTTTAACACTTTCCAAACATAAAAGCAAGCCACCACGTCACATGTATGAGCACCGAAATCTCGCGGTAAGAAACTTTATTCTTTCTGGCTAGGCATATAATTAGATTACATTTTAAATGTTCGTGTAATTCCGTATAAAATACTATAGCAGCATAAAAATTATTAGTATCGTTTGGAAAATGGCAAATTAGTAATCATTAAGTTAACTCGTTGCTTGATAGCGACCAATTCCAAATTTATCGAAGAGTTGGATCACGGGTTTGTGCATGATACGGAACGTCCACACGTATATACATATAGATACAAATATAAGATATTAGAGGCTCGAATACAACTTCTAGCCAACCATATCAACTTGAGGAACATCTTTAGTACACAAAAATGTCACAAGCGGAGTAGCACTAATTCAAGATGATTATAAAGCATGTCAGAGTTCTCCTCTCGTCCTTGATAGAGACACACTATCTTTCTCATAGGGCGTAGTATACCTTATGGGCCTCGGAGTTTGGGGAGATGTTTTCCCTTTTACACAATTAATAGATTCGAGTCTGTGTCCACGTGACACTAAAACACCTGAGTTCATTAGTTGGACTCAGATCGTTAGATTACAGTTGCGCGTTAGGAACTACTCTGTCTAGAGCTTTAAAGAAGAATGAGCAAGAACCACCTAGAACTCAAGAATAGATCGTACGTTAGAAAAATATTTAGATGACCAATGTCAGAACTTGAGCAAACATACGAGAGCACGTAAACATCTAACAAAAAATTTATCTTGCTAATAATACATTGTCAGACCTTACATAGCATACTAGCATAATGTTTTTCAAAAAAAGAGCATGCATTCAATTACTTTAAAAAAAGAATTTGTGTCACAAGCAGGAGTGAGTTTTCTTACTCTCCCATTGGGCTGACCCATTTTTGGGCAAGTTTCTACAAGGGACCCAGGTGGAAAGTTGCGCTTAGGATGAGCGTTTATTGTGAAGTCTATCATGTAGTTGATTTTCTTTCAGTTATTTCATTTCAGTACTTTATTACTTAGTTCATAACCTTGATGTAATGTTAAAGTTTAAGATTTTCTTGTACTAAACTTGTTATAAAAAAATCAGATATGCAGATATTTGTTTCCTATTCCTTTCCAGTGGCTCTGTGTAATAATCAGGATGAGGTACACTTTTAACATTAGTTTCATATTCAACTTCCGCTGTAAGTTTACTTTTCAGCATTTTTCTTTTATACTTGATATGTACTAGTTTTAATACCGTTTCTTGTTTTTCTTCATATCACTAACTCGGCCGAACGGCTGAATTGTTGTTAATCTAGGATGAGGTGTTACAAATTGCTATCAAAGGCAGGTTTAGGATCTCATGACCTAGAAAATTCACAGAGCCATAAGATTTCATCTCAATCACTCATTTGACGATAGTGTCATCAAGTTTTATCTAATTCACAGTTGTACATGAGTTTAAGTTTGCCCTTCTTAGTAGATCCTTTATTGTATTTTCTCAGGAATAAATATTTCATTTCCTCACGTGTTATAAGTACCGCGTCCTAGTGAGGTCGGCGAGCCTTCTATCCAGAATACTACACCTGCGATAGCCATGGATGATAATAGTGTCCCACCAGCGCCTCCAGCACCATCAGCACCAACAACATCAACAGTTCGAGACCTAGCAGATATGGCCGCCATTATTTCTAGAGCGGTGGCCTTGACTATGGTGGAATTCAGAAATGCACTGCCAGCTACATATTTTGCTGCACTTCTAGTGCCAGCTACAGGGGATTTAGGGATGGAGCGCTATCAGAGGAACCTTCGCGATCTCCATCCCTCCAACCTCACTGGAGAAGAGACGCCAGTGGAGACTGATGATTGGCTGAATAAGACCCACAAACTGCTTGAGATGATGGAGTGCCAGAGAACAAGAAGGTTCCACTAGCAGGTTTTCTCCTAAAAGGGGATGCCCATCAATGGTGGACCAGACAATTGGTGGACGACCCTGCTCGTAAGTGTTTTAGTGTAACATTTGTCTTTACCCAGCTTTCCTTATTCTATTAGTGTAATGGCTTAAGTTTACTCATGTTGTTAGCTCGTACCGCAGACATGTTCACCTGAAATGACTTCTCGTCAGCGCTAGCTAGCAGGTTTGTTCCCCCGTCCGAGCGCTGCAGTCTCCAGGAGAAGTACCTTAAGCTGATTCAGGGCGACAAGACAGTGGTAATTTATGAACGAGAGCTGACCCATCTTTCTCGTTATGTAGGCACGATGTAGGGGAACGAGAATGAGAAGTGTAGCCGCTTTGTGGACGGACTGCGCAATTTGCTAAGATAGCTGTTGAGGACGATGGTGAATGCAGATTATAAGAGTTTAGTGGATATTGCCAGAAAGTTAGAAGCTGATCAGCAAAAGGTACAAAAGCACAACAGTTTCCATTCGAAGCGAACTCAGTATGCACCTCGGCAGCAACATAACAAGAATAGCCATGGTAGAAACTTGAACAAAAAGGTGATCAGACTGGGACCAAGATCAAGGATTACGCCCTTTGCCCAAAGTGTTATCGACACCATCTAGGAGAGTGTTTGGCTACACCAAGAGTATATTACAAGTATCAGCAACCAAGACACATAGTTCGTTACTGTAAGGGAAGTTGTGGTTATCAGGTAATTTAGTTTAAATGGTTGATTAGTATTCATTTACGCCCTCTTTCACCTTAGTCTATTTTAACGTAACCCTCTCTTGTAGTCAAAATTTGAGGTTGGTGACCTGAGTAAAGCTAACAAAAGAAGAAAATGAAAATGAAAAAGAAAAGAGAGAAAAGAAAAAATAAAAGAAAAAAATTAAAAATAAAAAGAAAGAAAGAAAAATAGAATATTAGAGAGAAAAAAAGGGAAAAAATATAAGAAAAAAATAATATAAAAAATTATACAAAAAATAAATCAAGCAAAAAAGGAAAAGTAAAAAAAATAAGAAAAAATAGTAAATAAAAATAATAAGAAAAGTACCAATGGCTCGATTTGGGTTTCATTCGCCCCAACACTTTGCCTTGGGGTGCACTAGTTTTATTTGTGAAGAAGAAGGATGGTAGTCTGAGGCTGTGCATTTATTACCGCGAGCTGGACAAGTTGAAAGTGAAGAACAAATATCTTATCCCCAGGATCGACGACCTGTTTGATCAGCTTGAGGTTTCTTGCACATTTTCTAAGTTAGACCTCAGGTTAGGCTACCATCAGTTGAAAATTCAGGAAGCAGACATTCAGAATACAGTGTTCAGGATTAGATACGGACATTATGAGTTTGTGGTTATGTCGTTTGGGCTGACCAATGCCCCGTCTGCTTTTATGGATTTGATGAATAAGGTTTTCCGGGAATTCTTACACCGTTTTGTTGTTGTCTTCATAGATGATGTTTTAGTGTATTCTAAAAGTGCAAAAGATCACGTCTCTCACCTCATAACTGTTTTGGGGATGCTCAGAAGGAATCAACTGTATGCAAAATTTTCTAAGTATGAATTTTAGTTATCAGAGGTTGCATTTTTAGGACATGTTATCAGTCAGAAAGGCATGTCCGTTGACCCGAAGAAGATAGAAACAATAATGGAATGGCCGAGACCGAGGGTAGTCACGGAGGTCCGCAGTTTTTTGGGTTTGGTATGACATTACAAGAGATTTATTAAAGATTTCTCGAAGATAGCCTTATCACTGACTTCTCTTACTAGGAAGGGTAAAGTTTTTAGTTGGACAGTGGATTGTGAGATGACATTTAAGGAGTTGAATACCAGGTTGATGACTGCCCCGATTCTGAGTTTACCATCAGGGTCAGATGGATTTCAGATATACAGCGACACCTCAGGTCAATGTTTGGGCTGTGTGCTTATGCAGCATGGTAAGGTTATAGCCTTCGCCTCCAGACAGTTGAAGGTTCACGAGAAGAACTATCATTTGCATGAATTAGAGTTAGCACCAGTCATCCACACTCTGAAGATTTGAAGGCACTATCTTTATGGGGTCCATTGTGAGATCTTTACGGATCACAAAAGTCTCAAGTATATTTTCGATCATCAAGAGCTCAATATGAGGCAGCGCAGATGGTTATAATTTTTGTCAGATTATGAGGTAGACATTAAGTACCACCCAGGAAAGGCGAATCTAGTGGCTGATGCGCTTAGCCGTAGAGGATTGAGTTATTCTCTCCTTACTCAGCAGGAGGGACTTGTGTGAGAGTTAGAGAGGCTAAAGATTAGTGATGTGCCACATTCAAAGGTCAGATCTACAAGGTTGAGTCGGATGAAAATCACATGCGACATCAAGGATAGGATCAGAACATCTCTACCATTAGATCCAAAGATGTCAGAGATTTGGGTTTTGACTAAGGAATGACAAAAGGAGAAGTTCAGTATACTCGAGGATTTACTACTGAATAACGGGAGGGTGTGCATACCAGATGTTAACCACCTTCTAGAGGACATACTGTTTGAAGCCCACAATTCCAGATATTCGATACATCCAGGTAGCACAAAGATGTATGTTGATCTAAATAAGTTAGTGTGGTGGCTAGGCTTGAAGGGTGATGTTGTTGAGTATGTGGGGAAGTGCGAAACTTGCAAGTTAGTCAAAGCTGAATGTTAGAGGCCAGGAGGCAAGTTGCAACTACTTCTCATCCCAGAATGGAATTTCGAGGACATATCAATGGATTTTGTTTATGCCCTTCCCAAATCCCAGGGTGGGAATGATTCCTTATGAGTTATAGTTGATCGTCTCTCTAAAGTTGCCCATTTCATACATAATAGGAGGACAGATCAGGGTCCCAGATTGGCGCAGTTGCATGTTGATGAGATTGTTCGACTTCACGGTGTTCCCAAGACCATAATTTCAGACAGAGATGGTAGGTTTACCTCTAAAGAGTCGAGATATGTTCAAGAGCAGTTGGGTACTAAGCTACATTTCATTACCACCTTCCATCCTCAGACAGATGGAAAAACTGAGCGTACAAATAGAAACTTGGAAGATATGCTTCAGATGTGCATTCTGGACTTTGGAGGGAAGTGGGAAAAGTATGTTACTCTCATTGAGTTCTCCTACAACAACAATTATCAGGCAAGCATTGGGATTGCACCGTTCAAGGATCTTTATGGTAGGCGTTGTCAGACACCATTATGTTGGGCCGAAGGTGAAGAAAGATCCACCATTAGGAAATCATGGATTGATAAGACCATTGATCGAATCAAGCTCATTCAACAACATATGAAGATAGCTCAGGATCGCCAGACCAATTATTATGACCAGAAGCACAAGTTAGTGGAATTCAGTATTGGAGATTACGTATATCTGAAGGTCAGACCAGTTAGAGGAGTCTCTCAAATTAAGCAGATGAAGAAATTGAGTCCCAGATTCGTTGGTCCTTTCAAGGTATTGGAGCGCATTGGAGAGGTTGCATAGAGGTTGGCCTTACTCGAGGAAATGAGTGGTCTACATGATGTATTCCACGTCTCCTATCTGAGGAAAACAGTTAGAGATCCTAGTCAGATAATCGGTACCGAGGAAGCACCAATTGAATCAGATCTTAGAATCAGTGTTAAACCAGTCAAATAGTGGACTCAAGGATTTAAAAGCTCAGGAGCAGAGAGATCCCATTCGTAAAAGTTGTTTGGATGAATTGTGGCCGGCCAGAGTATTCTTAGGAAAGGGAAGATGAGCTTCGAAAGATTGAAGATTATGGTTTTCTCTTTGACCCATGTATGTTTTAATTTTTGAGGACAAAAATTTCCTTAGGGGGAGATATTTGTAACACCCGTATTTTTTTTTTAAAAAAAATATAATTTAACTTTTCAGGGCTTGATCTCGAGCAGAGTTGATCGAATAACTATTGTGTCGACGTACGATTTTAGTAGGATTAAATAGTGTTACGTTATTCTTGGTTATAGTTTAGCAGTTGGGTTCGTATTCACCATTTGTTTAGTAGCAACGCGAGAGTGTAACATTTTAAAATTTTCTTAGAGTTAGAAAAATAAAAATTTCATTTTAATAACAGATTTTTATATAAAAAAAAATTCCCAAGTGGTGTGTCGGTTCACCCTTCCCCCTCTCACCCGGCAGTTACCAAAACCGCATTTAGTCGCTCATTATAAGCCGCATTTTTACATTTCCGCAACCCTATTTTTGCGATCAAGTCATCCTGCTGTTTCCGAAAGCAGACGGTGAAACCCTCCGCAGGCGCCTCATCCATCTCCCGGTAGGACCACTGTAGGAAGCCTCCGCCTCCTCCCTGGTCGGCAACGGCTCCAGTCTTTAGGTTGTAACAACCCCATCCGTTCATATGATATATTCTAGAAGGTCCGGCCGGGGCCCCACAGGATATACCACAAAACAGTCGGTGAAGGTACAGGATGATACCAGAGTAGCGCATCGCACCTATCACAAGCATTCTAGCGGAAGCCTAAACTACTTGAACTCCTCATGAATGTCCAAACATAAAACTCCACATTTTATATATATATGAATGTCTTACAATATGAACAAGCGTTGGCCTTATGGCCTACATGGCTTTCAAACAGTGGCCTAAAACAAATTGGCGCGCAGGCCGGCCACAATAAAAGAAAACATGCAAAAGAACATATTTAGCCTTCGAGGGCTAACAGCAGCAGCAACAACACCAGCAGGAGCATCAACCTCTATGCGTCCCGCTCGGCTCTCCAGCACCTGCACAAGGGACAATCCACCCACCGGTGGCAAACAAAAGCAACGGTCAGCGTTCAGCTGACCAAATTATAACGACCCTACCCCTTCTCTCGGGGCAGCGGTATTTTTCCCTGCAGGCATATCATATCACGAGTATGGCAAGCTATATCATCAAAAAGTGCTTTCACGCACACAAGCCATCACAACCGTTCGCCACCCGGCCCAACGGTCCGTGCACTCAAGGCACATTCTTGGTGTTCTGGCAACCTCTTGCCCACCACCGTCTCAGGGTTATCACCCAACGGTAAATCTCTTGAGCATTTACTCCATGGCGTGCAGCCGGAGTTAGTCCTCGGACACCGGGATGGCCCGTAGCCCCCCGTTGTGTCATGGCGCGCAGGCCGAAGACTCTTGCTATGCGCTCCAACAGACCGCACTTTTTGGTCTCACGTCAGACGGACATAGCGCAGGTCGGATCCTCCACCCCCCCGTTGCTCAAATCGCCTTGCCTTTTCCGCGTACAGCGTACTCATGGCTATATCAAAGGCGCGGGTCGGTCTCACCAATCCTGTTCTTGGCATTCAAGCCTGGGTATGTCACTATACCCATTTCCTCACAGCAACAGCGGGTCTTTCCTGGGCACACCAGTACTTCCTGTGACTCCCGTCACAGGTGGACACCGCAAATTACAAATGTCAGGGGTCTTTCCTGGGCACACCAGTACTTCCTGTGACTCGCTCCACAGGTGGACACCCTATGACATCAAGCATCACAAAAAGGGCCTTTCCTGGTCCCACCAGTACTTCCTGTGCCTCATTCACAGGTTGGACCCAAAACATCACATGGCTATTTTCCTGGGCTACAACCCCAGTACTTCCTGCTACTCCTTTTCGCAGGTATAACCCGTAGACTCCGTACACTACACGTTTATCACGGAGTCTTCTCCGGTTCGTATGCAACATCACCAATCCAGACCAAACTGTCCAGATGGGCTTCACACAGCATGCCTATTCCGTACTCCATTTCCGGATCTATATGCACAACAAAGGGGATTTCAAGAATCACCCAAACAACTCCCAAAAGCAGCCACCTCTTGGTGGGGGAATCAAAAGATATGCCAAAACGGAAGCCTTCACATGGCTAGGAAGAAAAGTCGTTACCCTTGACGATCGCTTCGGTGCCATGGCCTCCAAGCTAGCTTGCAAGACTCGCAAGAGCGTCTCCTCCGCAACACTGGCTTCGGATCTCTCGTCGGTAAACCGCAGCACCACCAGCAGCAGCCCCCTTTCCTTCTTCCTCCTCCTTTCTCTCTCTCTTTCTCTCTCTTGAAGAAAGATGAAGGCCAAAGTAAAATGAGATATCATTCTCTGATTTCGGCCCTTAAGGACAAAGAAGAAGAAGCTTCAGCCCTTGGATCTAGACTGAAGGAATGGACGGCCACGATTCTGCCAAAAACACATATTTTGACCTGACACGGCCTCGAACACGGCCGTGTGCCAGGCCGTGTGCCTCAAGCGGTGGTCAACCGACTTATCCAAACCAGTGACACGCCCATGGGACACGCCCGTGTCATGGGCCGTGTCACCAACACGCCTTCAGACATGCCCGTGTCTGTGGCCGTGTACTTGGGGAAAAAAATCCCAAATCATCCCGAGACTTCACACGGCCTGTGACACGCCCGTGTCCCAGGCCGTGTGCCCAGACACGACACAAAGACACGCCTTGTCGAAACCTCGGCGGGTTGAGTTCGTCGCCTGATTTGACACGCCCTGTGACACGCCCGTGTCACAGGCCGTGTTCAACTCTCGACACTCACTTCTCGACAATCGACGATCGTCGAGTAAAAATCGTCGAGCATGCGACACGGCCTTGGACACGCCCGTGTCCTGGGCCGTGTGCCTCCTCTCGACGAATCGTCGAGAGCAAAAATCATCGAGACAAAGACCAATCGTCGACACAACCTCGACACGCCCTACGACACGCCCGTGTCGCAGGTCGTGTCACCTGACACGCCCTGGGACACGCCCGTGTCCCAGGCCGTGTCACCCAAAAATGCCTGTTTCTGAACTTTGGGCTGTTACAATCCTCCCCTCCTACAAGAAATTTCGTCCTCGAAATTTAGAGACGGGAAAGTAACAGAAACCAGCAAGAAAATGTAACAACATATATTCGATAAACGTTTATGTTACAATATTCTCGCTATAAACTACACAAACAGCTCAGGGAACTCTGCTCGCATGGTTTGCTCGCGCTCCCATGTCAGCTCTTCACGGCCGCAGTTGTCCCATCGGACTTTTACCATAACGACCGTCTTGTTCCGCAACTGTTTCTCGGCTCGATCTTCGATCTGAATGGGTCTAACTCTCGTTGTTAGCCCATACTTCACCGGCACCCGATCATCCGCGATCACTTGAGCTGGATCTTTCACGGCCTTCCGAAGCACTGAGATGTGAAAGACATCATGTAACCCACCCAAGTCCGCCGATAGAGCTAGCCGATAAGCCGCTTCGCCAACTCGCTCAACCACTTCAAAAGGACCTAAATATCTTGGACTCAACTTTTTCAATCGTCGAATCCTGGAGACACCTTTGAATGGCTTGATCTTCAAGTAGACCCAATCGCCAACCGCAAATTCAACGTTCCGGTGCTTGGCGTTGTAGTACTTTGCTTGTCGATCTTGAGCAATCAGCAATCTCTCTCGAATAGTCCGAATGGTTGAGTTTGCTTCATCCACCTCATTTGGTTTAACAACCCGGGCTTCACCCGCTTCTACCCAAGCCAAGGGAGTACGACACTTCCTTCCATATAGGGCTTCATATGGTGCCATCCCAATGCTTGCCTGGTAGCTGTTATTATAAGCAAACTCTACCATATAGAGATGATTTTCCCATCTCTTTCCGAAGTCAAGGGCGCACATTCGGAGCATGTCCTCCATTGTTCTGTTGGTACGTTCAGTCTGGCCATCCGTTTGGGGATGAAAGGCCGTACTGAAAGTCAACTTCGTGCCCAACAGTCGGTGAACTAGCCTCCAATCATTTGACGTAAATCGCCCATCTCGATCACTTACGATGCTCCGAGGAACACCGTGAAGCCGCACAATCTGATCAACATATAACTTTGCCAATCTTTCAACCGAATCATCCCGCCTGTTCGGGAGAAAATGTGCTACTTTTGTTAGCCGGTCAACTATCACCCAAATGGAATCATTTCCTCGCTGCGATCTTGGCAATCCATGCACAAAATCCATGGAAATATCATCAAATTTCCACACTGGGATCGGCAGTGACTTCAAATAACCGCCCGGCTTTTGGCATTCCGCCTTCACCATCGCACATGTTTGGCATTTGGCTACATAAAGGGCAACATCTTTCTTGAGCCCTGGCCACCAGAAAAGCTTCTTCATATCGTTGAACATCTTTGTGCTCCCGGGGTGAATGGAATACTTCGTATAATGTGCTTCATACATCAGTTCTTCCCTCAACTTCCCCACATTTGGGACGCACAACCGGCCCTCTTTTCGCAAAAGACCGTCGTTCCAGGTGAATTTGCCTTCTGGTCCTTCATTCACATAGCGCAAGAGATCGTCATCCAACTCCGTTGCCCGTCGAACTCGGTCCGCAAGGTCACATTGCACCTCGGTCCAGTTCAAACATGCAATGGCAGTGGAATTCTTATCAACACAATCGATCTCCAATGCCTCCAATTCCTGGATAAGACGTTCATCATGCCTTTGTAACCAATTTGCTCTAGCCGGAACTCGCCGACTCAAGGCATCCGCGACAACATTTCCTTTCCCGGGTGTATAGTGAATCTCGAAAGTGTAGTCCCCAAGGAACTCCAACCACCTTCGTTGTCGCATGTTCAAATCTTTCTGCTCTAAAAGATACTTTAGGCTCTTATGATCAGTATAGATCTCCACCTTCACGCCATAAAGGTAGTGTCGCCACAGCTTAAGGGCAAAAATCACCGCCGCTAGCTCCAAATCATGGACGGGATAATTCCGCTCGTGCACCTTCAGTTGGCGTGAGCCATAAGCAATCACCTTTCCGTTCTGCAAAAGAACGCGGCCTAAGCCGCTTCCTGAGGCATCACTATAAATCACAAATCCATCAGTTCCACATGGCGACGACAACACTGGCGCCGTGGTCAATCGAACCTTCAGCTCTTCAAAAGCTCGTGCGCACTCTGCCGTCCAAACGAACTTCTGATCTTTTCGCGTCAGTGTGGTTAGCGGCAAAGCGATCCGCGAGAAGTTCTCCACAAATCTTCTATAGTAGCCCGCAAGTCCAAGGAAACTCCTGACCTCGGCCACGGAAGACAATATTGGCCATTCTTGTATGGCTTTTATCTTCGCTGGATCCACTGCAATGCCCGCTCCACTCACCACATGGCCCAAAAATGCTACTGACGATAGCCAAAACTCGCACTTCGAGAACTTGGCATAGAGCTGATTTTGCCTCAACGTGTTCAACACCAACCGCAAGTGACTCTCATGCTCAGCTTTAGACTTCGAGTACACCAGGATGTCATCAATGAACACAATCACAAACAGATCCAGGTACTCACGGAAAATACGGTGCATCAAATCCATAAACACCGAAGGCGCATTGCACAATCCAAAGGGCATAACTGTGAACTCATAGTGCCCATAACGCGTTCCAAATGCGGTTTTGGGAATGTCACCTTCCCGAATTCTTAACTGGTAATAACCAGACTTCAGGTCCAACTTCGAATAGACGGTCGAGCCAACTAGCTGATCAAATAATTCATCAATCCGAGGTATAAGATACTTATTCTTCTCGGTCAGCTTATTCAATTCACGGTAATCGATACACAACCGTAACCCACCATCTTTCTTCTTTACAAAAAGCACAGGCGCGCTCCAAGGTGACATACTTGGGCGGATATAGCCTTGCTCTAGCATTTCTTGGAGTTGAACCTTCAACTCAGCCATCTCTTTAGGCGCAACGCGATATGGCGAGCGGGCCACGGGTTTCGCACCTGGGACCAACTCAATTGTGAAGTCAATCTACCGCTGGGGTGGTAGCCCAGGGAGATCCGTGGGAAACACATCTGTAAATTCTGCCACAATCGGAACCTCGCACAACGTGGCCTTAGGCTCAACAGCCTGAATTAGTGCAAAGTAACACTCCGCACCCTTCCGAACAGCTTTGACTACCTGGAGTGCAGACATCAACGTCCCGCCTACTCCTCGCATACCCGCGAACTTGGTCTCCTGTTCGGTATTCTGGCCCAACGTGATTTCTTTGGACTGGCAATCAATCATAGCATGCTGCTCCGCAAGCCAATCCATCCCAAAAATCACATCGAATTCCGATATTGGCAAAACAAATGCGGTTAAACAAAAATCCCGACTTCCTAACTGAACCGCCACATCGCAAGCTTGATCCGCAAGCATCCAACAACCATTCGGCAACACTACTCTGACGCTATCTATCTTTGCACGACTGGGTATCCCAAGCCGCGTAAGAAACTCAGTAGACAGAAAAGAATGCGATGCCCCTGTATCAAACAGTGCTTGCGCCAGCGTGTCCCGAATCATTACAAAACCTATGACAACCATGTCACACACACAAACCACAAACATAGGCGTACTAAGCAAAGCATACAAACAATCGCATCAGCAAAACTAAACTCATACCTGTGACCACGTCACTCTGCTTGATGGCCTCTTGCATGCCAAGATTGTAGACTCGGGGTTGCGCCTGCGAGGCAGATGAATCCACCACCGCCTTTCCTTTCTCCGCATAAGATGCTCCCGCCTTCTTTTCACTCTTTGGCGGCATCCGACAATCTCGCGCAATATGCCCCATCCTACCACAATTGAAGCAGGTACGAGTGTCTGGCTTGGAGGTTGCCCCTGATGTTGCTCCCGTTGCAACTGATGAAGGCGCTTGTCCACTAGGCTTGGACTTCATGCCCCATCTCTTCTTATAAAATGACTTTCCCGATCGGGGCGCCTTCCACTCTGGTTGCGACACAGCCAAAGCTCTCTTCCCTTGCACCCTCTTCATATCCTTTTCCAACGCTGTCGCGGTGTCAACCAATGCTTGGAAACCTTGGTTCACAGAACTGGACACAAGGAACCTCAGCTCGTCCCTCAGTCCTTCATAGAACCGATTAGTCTTCCTCTGTTCATCCGCAAAGATCGAACCCGCATACCGCCCCAAGCGAGTAAACTCATGCAGGTACGCGTCATCACTGCCATCACCTTGAGTCAACCGTTGGAATTCATTTTCCATGGCTATCCGTTGCGCCACAGGAAGGTGCTTCGCTAGGAAGAGCCGAGAGAATTCTTCCATCGACACTTGGGTTAACGGACGACCCGCCAAATGATGCAACTCCATCTCATCCCACCATAAACGCGCTTCTCCTTCAAGCAAGAAGGTGGCTAAGGTAACTTTCTGATGTTCCGCCGTGCCTATCGCCGTCATCACTCGCTTGACGCGCGATAACCAATCCTCAGCCTGCGTCGGGGTTCCCGCTCCCGAGAACGTAGGAGGATGGAAACTTATAAACCGTGTTAGCTGCTTCTCAGCCGCTCGAGGAGCCACACCCACGACAGGTTCAGGCCTTGCCACCACCTGTTTTGGCCTCACAGCCTCTTGTTCCTGCCTAAGTGGCTGACCTTGGATCATGGTAAATAAGGCCTCCGCAACTAAACGGACATGTTCCGCGGACGGTGGAGGTGTAGGCACCGCGGCTGGTGCCGTACTTTCATCAGAACGCTGGGGCTCAGACGGCCCAGCTCCACTCAGTGTCACCTAAAGGTGGACAAGACACATACATTAGCGGTCGTACCCAAGCAAACAACACAAAATAGGAACACGCAGGTTCCTCAAACATACAAAAATGCATTCTTATCATGGACATTCATGAGTTCAATCGTAGACTTTGGTGTGCACAAACACGTGCTCGCCACCCCACAAAAGAAGTCGACCACGACTTCGAGAGGGAAAGACCAAGACAACCGATACCAAAAATGTAACAACCCCATCCGTTCATATGATATATTCTAGAAGGTCCGGCCGGGGCCCCACAGGATATACCACAAAACAATCGCTTGAAGGTACAGGATGATACCAGAGTAGCGCATCGCACCTATCACAAGCATTCTAGCGGAAGCCTAAACTACTTGAACTCCTCATGAATGTCCAAACATAAAACTCCACATTTTATATATATAGGAATGTCTTACAATATGAACAAGCGTTGGCCTTATGGCCTACATGGCTTTCAAACAGTGGCCTAAAACAAATTGGCGCGCAGGCCGGCCACAATAAAAGAAAACATGCAAAAGAACATATTTAGCCTTCGAGGGCTAACAGCAGCAGCAGCAACACCAGCAGGAGCATCAACCTCTATGCGTCCCGCTCGGCTCTCCAGCACCTGCACAAGGGACAATCCACCCACCAGTGGCAAACAAAAGCAACGGTCAGCGTTCAGCTGACCAAATTATAACGACCCTACCCCTTCTCTCGGGGCAGCGCAGCTCAATTGGTGATGAGAGTTGAAAGAACTTCATAGTTAAGCGTGCTCGGGCTGGAGTAGTACTGGGATGAGTGACCTCCTGGGAATTCCCCGTAGTGCGGGCTTGACTATCGAGTTTACCTCATGAAAGGGAGGCTGTGGCCACCAACAACCCGCCTGTGGATGGAGAGGGGTTGGGGTGCTTGGGCTGCAGCCCGGTAGGGTCGCCTAGAGCGGAGCCGTGACGCTGTCACGTTGGATCGGCTAGGGGCCTTACATAGGTAACCCTTCGTAGTTGTTTTCCCTTCTTCTAGGGATACCCGACTTTTCCTGTTTCTGATCGTGCAGGCCGATAGAACTTCCCCAAGACCCCAGTGATTTTCGAAAGCCTCTGTCTGAGGTTTTCTCTTGTTTCTTCTTTCAGCAAAGTAAGTTTCTTAGTTAACCATTCTCAACGTAGGATCGATCTCTCAGCATTGATTTCGATCTCGGTTTGGTTTTTCTCTTAAGTAATTAGTGTTCTTTTTTCCCTTTCGTATGAAATTAATTTTTAAGATACCCATTGATTGTAGAAATTTAGTGATATCAACTCCTCCGTTTCGGAAACTCTAACCCTTCGACATTAATAAAGTGAGAGTTTCAGAAAGGGGGCTTTTAGCACTTTCCAAACATAAAAGCAATGTCGTCGCGTCACATGTACAAGTGTCGAAATCCTGCGGTAAGAAACTTTAATTTTTTCTAGCTAGGCATATCAATTAGATTACATTTTAAATATTCGTGTAATTTTGTTTAAAATACTATAGCAACATAAAAATGATTAGTATCGTTTGGAAAATGATAAATTAGTAATCATTCAGTTAACTTGTTACCTGATAGCGACCAATTCCAAATTTGTCAAAGATTTAGATCACGAATTAGTGCATGATACGGAACTTCCACATGTATATACATATAGATACAAATATGAGATATTAGGGGCTCGAATACAACTTCTAGCCAACTATATCAACTTGATGAACGGTCTTTAGTACACAAAAGAAATGCCACAAACAGAGTAGCACTAGTTCAAGATGATTATAAAGCACGTCAGAGTTCTCCTCTCGTGCTTGATAGAGGAGCACTATCTTTCTCATAGGGGGTAGTGTGTCTTATGGGCCTCAGAGTTTGGGAAGATGTTTCCCTTTTAAACAATTAGTATATTTGAGTCTGTGTCCACGTGACACTAGAACACCTGAGTTTATTAATTGGACTCGAATCGTTAAATTACAGTTGCGCGTTAGGAACTACTCTGTCTAGAGCTTTAAAAAAAGAATAAGCAACAACCACCTAGAACTCAAGAATAGACCGTACGTTAGAAAAATACTTAGATGACCAATATCAGAACTTGAGCAAATGTTCGGGAGCACGTAAACATAGAACAAAAAATTTATCTTGCTAATAATACATTGTCAGACCTGGCATAACATACTAACATAAAGTTTTTCAAAAAAAGAGCATGTATTCAATTATTTTTTAAAAAACATTTAGTGTCACAAGGAGGAGTGGATTTTCTTACTCTCCCGTTGGGCTGACCCATTTTTGGACATGTTTTTACAGGGGAACTAGGTGGGAAGTTGCGCTTAGGATGAGCATTTATTATGGAGTCCATCATATAGTTAGTTTCCTTTCAGTTATTTAGTTTCAGTATTTTATTACTTAGTTCATAACCTTGATGTAATGTTAAAGTTTAAGATTTTCATGTACCAGACTTGTTGTAAAAAAATTTAGATATGCAGTTATTTATTTCCTATTCCTTTCCAGTGGCTCTGTGAAATCATCAGGATGAGGTACACTTTTAACCTTAGTTTCATACTCAACTTCCGTTGTAAGCTTACTTTTCAGCATTTTTCTTTTATACTTGCTATGTACTAGTTTTAATATCATTTCTTGGTTTTTTTCATATCGCTGACCCGGCCGGACGGCTGAATTGTTGTTAAACTGGAATGAGGTGTTACAATCTCTATCATAGTTATGGTTAATAATATGATAAATTCCTCTACAATCGATTTAGCGATGGTATCATCATATCAACATAGATCAAACATAAGCACATCAAATACAAGTATCATAACCACAAGATGTCCCCAAACTCATCATTGTCAGGATTTCAAAATATCATTCATGCACTATCATGCACATTGCATTTCACCTTTACATTAATGTCCACAAAGGCATTATAAAGTCTTACCTTTCCTCCTAAACTTCTACATCCAGAAGATAATACAAAAATTCCACTACTTTATTGGATATATGACAACAATAAATGGAGAACTCAAGTCTCCAAGTCAAGGCATTATAAAATTCATAAGGATCACAAAGTTATTTGTGTTCGCACATAAGAGATGGAGCAAAATGATCTTCAAATATATCTCAATGAGTTATCACCAGAGGTAGTTGATGCGAACTAGGCAAGTGAATCAGTTGTTCAAGTAATATAAAATCGAGAGTAAATACCGAAGGATCTAACGTGGAACACGATAGGATGAAACTATCTTCTGAGAAAGAGTTGATATTAAAGTCTTCAGTCGTCTTTATAGGGCTGTTTTGGAAGATTATTATGAACAAATTTCAATAAAAGAAAAACAACTAATGTGGGGGTCCACATCACTACTTCGCTCCACCACGGGTCATGTCCCTCTACTCTACATTTCAGCAGGTGACAGACCATCGCTTTGCACCTCCGTGGGTCACATGCCTCCGCTTCACACATAATCACACTTGTTTTGTTCTGTAACATCTCCCACAATTCTAGTTCCCCAAAATTTAGGTTTAGGTCTTGAGTGCTGCATGAGGCCATTGTGTGACCCTAGCTCAGCTCGGACATAAGGAAAATTGATATGTGCACTCCCAACATACACAAGTCAACCTAGGTCAATTCACACTCACATGAACTCACCACATCAAGGTAAGCTCACTAACACTCTCCTATCCCTAATAGAGAGGAAAATAAGATATGTACTCAAGGCTAGGTCAATCAAGTGAGCCAAATTGACCAAAGTGAACTTTAGGTCAATATTAATCAAACCTTCACCTAAGAGGTCCAATTGGCCCTAAAACCTAAAACTGACCTTGCCCCTAGTCTTGGGACATCAAAGGAGACTAAGGTGACCCAAAAGCCCCATCATGGGGTCACCAAGTGGACCAATTTGATCAAAGTCAAACTTGGCCCTATTTAGGTCAAATCACACTATTTGGCAAAATTGGCCCGATTGGGGCATCACCATGATTCAATCAACATTGGGTGGTGTCAAGGAACTCAAGACACACCCCTTGGACTAGTCAACTCATCAAGTTGACCAAAGTCGACCTCAAGGTCAATCATGGTCAAATTAACCCCTAAAGGCTAAATGAGAGCCCAAGCCAATTCAAGAGGGCTAAGGCCTTGGCCAAGGCCCATCCTACAACCCATGAGATTATCAGAATTATTTAATCTGAATTCAGTGATTTAATTAGGGTTTAATGGGGGTAATTAAGGGGGAAGTTTCATTTGGAGGGGGATTAATGGAGGGAGGCCAAGTGTCACTCCCTCTTCTTCCTCAACGCCTCCTTTCATCTCCTCTGATGAAAAGGACGAGTTTTCCTGCAATTACATATTGGCCACCATCAAGGAGGGTCATTAATGGTCATGTCCTACCACCCCCTTTCGTGGCAAATATTTAAACACCACTCTTTAGCCCAATCCAATCCTTTCATCACCTTCAGAAGCTTTCAAGCAGTCGAAATCGACTATTGGATCAAAGCTTTCGGTGGAGAATCGAGATCAGGAGAGGTTCGCAGAAAAAACGCTAAAATCCATGGCAACCGTCGGAGTAGCAACATCCAAGCCCGAAATCAGGCATGCTTCTCCCCCTCCCCTCGTGCTAGCATCCTAAATCATTAAGGTTTGAGATCGAGCTCAATTGAGTCGGTTTTGATTTTGAAATTCCTAGGAAAAAGGTCATTTTTGGCACCTCTCGGGTTCGCCGGAAACCACCACCTCCGGCGGCAAAACAACCGTCGGGCATTAGCCACCACCGAACCGGAGGTGGCGGTGGTAGTGGCCGGCCGGGGAAGTGGTCGGGTGTCCTGAAAACTGCTCTGGAAATACCTCCAGGTCGGGAAAATCACGCCCCTCGACTAGAGGTACAAGATGAAATCACCACCGTTGATTTGGATTTATATTAATTATTATATATTTTGCCCCTTTAATATGCACACTTTGAACCAGAAAAATGAGGCCCTTAGGGGAAGAACCATAAAAATTAACCAACATTAAAAAGGTAGCCTTGTGAGTCTACTTTAATTAGCAATTGAAATCAGGTCATTAGGTTTATTGTAGCTCCCTGTAGGGAAATTCTTGTAGGACTGGTCCTTAGTGTATGACAATCATTATTTCCTTAATAACGCTTAATTGGCTAAGGGGATTGACTTGAGATTTGGAGCATGTAAGAATATACCATAGATACACCTACAGTCCAAAAATGGGAATTTTTGGACAACATTTTCCTATAGTTTTATGAAAAATGTGATTTTTTATAAAAGTGAAATATTTTGGTGAACAGTAATTATATGGACCCCAAATTTTGGTGGGAGTCTCAATAGGGCAATATAAAGCGTTGGTAAAAATTTTAAGTCATTTGGAACTTTGCATGTGGGTGAAATTCAAATGCATGAGGCTATGGTTTGTGATATGTGGCGTGCAATTAGACAAAAGGTGTATCTTGTGAATTTAGCAAGATTGACTTTGTCAAATTCAGTGAAATTTTATACATGAACTTATTTAGTGAAGGTATACCTCCTCATGAAGATTTAGAATATTTGGAGTTGATTTGCTTAGCAAATAAATTAATTAGTTTTTTTTATTACGCATGTGTATTAATGAAATTAGGGTGACTAAAATAGTTGCAAAAATTATGAAACCTTACAAATAACAATGATTTAGTATGATACACACTAGATAAATTAATTGGAATTTTTGAAAGTCGGAATCTTAGGGTTGCAGTTATAATTATCATTTTTCCCCTTTTATATCATTGAGATATTTGTGCTCAAATTGAGTTATAAAAATATACATTTCTAGAATAAATAATTATTTACCATTTCTGGAATAAATAATTATACATTTCAAATTTGTACAAATGTGCAGGAACTTGGAAGGAGATGAATGCTATGTAAAGGAGAGGTGAACCTGAGAGTTGAAAATGGAGCAAGAGTTGTTATCATTGTCATAGGAGTATACCGTCTTTCATTGCCTACTAGGCTTGCAATTGAATTAGATAACTGCTATTTTGTTTCTTCCATAACTAGAAATATTATATCCATTTCATATTTATACATGAACGATTTTTAATTTATTATTAAGAACAATTATTGTTCAATCTTTATGAATAATGTTTGTTATGGTATAACCTAATTGTTTAATGATTTATATGTTTTGAATTTAGACCATCTGATCTATAACATAGAAAATACTAAAAGACTAAAGACAAATGAGTCAAATTTCACGTACCTTTGGCATTGTTGTTTGAGTCATATAAACGAGAAATGCATATACAAGCTCCATAAGGATGAATCAATGGACTTGTTTGATTATGAATCATTTGAGAGATATGAACCATGTTTATTAGGCAAGATGACTAAAGCCCCTTTCAGTGGTTATATCGAGAGGCTTGATGATCTTTTGGGTATTGTACATAGTGATGTATATGGACTCATGAGTTCTATGGCTAAAGCTGTATTTCACTACTTCATTACGTTTACTAAAGATTTCAATAAATAAGGATACGTATCTTATGAAGAACAAATTTGAAACTTTGAAAAATTCAAAGAGTTTAACATTGAAGTAAAGAACGAATTTTTAAAAAAGAATAAAAGCACACTGATCTGATTAAAAGGGGAATATTTGAGTCATCATTTTCATGATCATCTAAAAGAGTGTGGTGTTTTCTCACATATCACTCCACCTGGAACACCACAATATTATGGTGTCTCTGAGAGGAGGAATCATACTCTGTTAGAAATGATGTGGTCGATAATGAGTCATGTGAATCTGCCTGTTTTATTTTGGGGATATGCTTTAGAGACGACTGCTTTCACGTTAAATAGTGTTTCAACAAAAACAGTTCTAAAGACATCATATAAGATAGGGACTGTAAAGCATCCTAGAAATGATTTTCATTAATATTTGGGGTTGTGAGGCATACGTGCGATGTAAAATACTTGACAAGATAGAACCCAAGTCAGATAAATGTTATCTTGTGGGGATCCTAGGAAAACTAAATGGTACTACTTCTACCTACCATCAGAGGACAAAGTATTTTTCTCAAGGACCGGTATCTTTCTAGAAAAAGAGTTCTTATCAAGAAAGACTACACAAATATAACTTGAAGAACCTACAACCTACCAAAAGGATATGAATGGATCGGACTCTGAAAAGTAGCTTGAGGCCATGAAATATGAAATGGACTCCATGTATGCAAACAAAGTTTGGACCTTGGTGGAACCACATGAAGGGCTACGCGACCCATAGGGTTCAAGTGGGTCTTCAAGAAAAAAGACCGACATGGATGGGAATGTGCAGGCATTCAAAGGGCGATTAATGGATAAATGTTTCAAGCAAATTCATGGTGTTGAATATGATGAGACCTTTCCCCTATCATCGTGGTAAAATCCATCAGAATTATGCTTGTTATTGATGTGTATTATGACTATGAGATCTAGAAAATGGATGTCAAAACGGCTTTTCTTAATGAAAACACCCTTGAGCAAGTGTACATGACACAACCCAAGGGTTTTATATCTCTAAATGAAGCAACTAAAATATGCAAGCTATACAGATCCATTTATGGCTTAAAACAACTTCTCGAAATTGGAATCTATGTTTTGAGAAGCAAATCAAATAGTTTGGTTTTATCAAGAATGAAGAGGAGTCTTATGTTTACAAAAGGATTAGTGGGAGCATTATCATATTCCTGATATTATATGTAGATGACATACTGCCGACCAGGAATGACATTTTAATCCTACAAGTTATTAAGAACAAGCTAAGGGATTGCTTTTCTGTGAAAGACTTGGACGAAGTGACTTATATTTGGTATTAAGATATATAGAGATAGATCAAAGAAGTTGTTTGGTTTGACCCAGAGTACGAACATTGAGAAGGTGTTTAAGAAGTTCAAAATGGTTGAGTCCAAGAAGGAATTCTTATCAAGTGGGAGATTGTTGGAGTTTTCCAAGATGATCTAGAAGTAGTCAATTAGTTAGACTCACTGCCAATGTAATATGAGCTTATAGGTTCGCACATAAGAGTGTTTAGAGAAGTTGGAGGAAGCATTGTATTGGTCTTACTCATATTGGATATGAGTAAATGACCAATCATATGACACAAAAAATTGATGCAGGTTGCCTCGAGTACTTATCGACACACATCGATTTCACTTCGACGCAATCGAAGTTGAAATCAAAGTGGTCTTAAGTCTACGCTTGCGTCGAGTAGATTGTAACAACCAGGTTTTTAAATATGTAATAATAAATAAATAAATAAATAAAAACCTATTCCTCTTAAACCTAAACTCGTAGCCCCCTCTTTGTAAACCTGTCGGCCAAGTTACCGCAAAAATCTTGCTCCGCTCCCGCAATCGCAAGTCGCTCCATGCTTCCGTCTCAGTCACGCCTCTCGCACGTGACACCCCGCGATTCTGCCGCCTCCCGACTCGCTTCCCAGCACCCCTCCTTCTCTTCCTCCCTCCGCTATGACCGATGCTTCTCCCTGTAGCTCTGGCTGGCAGTTTTCCATACTCCAATGAGGCATTTTCAACCCTTGTCCTCCCCATCCAGTTGACATCATCTTTTCCTCTCCTCCTAGGGGCCGACAGCAGTCCCCTCTTTCTCTCTTCTTCCTCCAACAGGCCTCCTCTCCCTCCGACAACCACTTAACCTTCATTTTGGCCAGCAATTTGTAAGAACGCACCCAGGGTTTGATCGGATTTGATCTCCTTGGGTAAATTTTTCTTGTCTCCCCTCTTTATTCATATTTGTTTTACCTTGTTTTGCAAAATTACGCCCAATGTGCGTATATTTTTGTGGATCCAAGTTTTTTCCTCTCCCCGCAATCATCTAATCTCGTCGTGTTTGCAATTTCTAGTGCCGCTACTCGATTCAATTGATGTGACCGCACAAATCCCTCTCCGAATTAGGGTTTTTCAGTACCCAAGCGCTGCCAAGTCTTCGTCTATGTGCGGTGTCTCTTCTCCCCTCATTCTCGAGGAAGGTAAATCTCTTAGCCCGCTCTTGATCTAAATTTTTTGCAATGGATCATTGCTTGTGTTAGCATAGCAAATTCTGTTTTCTCTTCTGTTGTTCTTAAATAAGTCCAATTAGGGTTTTTAAATCTTGGTTGCATCACTTGGCTATCGCTGCCAATTTCAGCTTCCTTCAGGCAAGTAGAGATCCATCTCTCTCTTGCAAGCATTGAATTTAAATTAATGTCCCTGTTCTTTGATTCATGACTGCACTTCTGTATATATTGATTTGTTAAATGGATTTGTATCCTAATTGTTTTGTCTGTTCTTACGATTCTATGATTTCACCTTAAAATATTTGGTTTGTCAATAAGTTTAAATCTTGAATAACCAGTCAGATAAGTTAAAAATTTAGGGTGTAATATATTTGGAATTTACATGAATTTGTGATCATGAGCGAGTCTTACATTGATATACACTTCGATTAATGATTTTTATTTGGATATTTACTAGGGTGAATGGTTTGATCTCATTTGATGAATAATGAGAAGAATGATAGGATATTGAACACGAACAATAAGTGTCATGATAATAATTATAATGAATTCTGGTTAGCAAGTATGTGATTGGTTTTTTGATATATCATGCTCGTAACGCACATTTTTTTACTTGGAAAAAATACTTGTGTCAAAGGATGATTTACCCTATGTGATTACTTGATATCACCGACCCGATACATGCCATCTTACCTCTACAATATACTCAAAAAATCTTCTTGTTATTATGATCTTAACCTCTCGAACCCGAGAAGCTCAAAACTCACTGTTGGTTCCTTCTGTGTTGTCGAATCTGGTTTCATACGTCTATCTGAGTAAAACTTATTCTTGGTCTGATCGTTCACTTTAAGTGTTTTCGTTTTGGATAAAATCACTACAATGTTAATCATGTAACTCATAATATCATAGGTAAGCATTGAAACGTGTTGGGTCACTTGGGTTGCAGCCGTCACAGTGCTAGTTGGGACCTGCTAAGCCTCCTTGAGTCGGGCCTGGGTCGTGATGAGGGTCACGACAAGCAGGAAGTTTTTCTAATAAGACATGTATCCTGACTGAGTGTGAACCATGCGCACCCACTCAAAACACCTACACACTTCATTGATTGCAGCTTATGATACCACTTGTTCTATTATATATTATGCTCCGGAGTAAGGTTAATTCAGTTATTTCTGTTTGATTATTCTACCTGTCTTATTTAGTATCTCTGATTTATGAAAACTGGTACGTGTAAGTTTCTATTTCTCATGCTCACTTTTACTTTGCTCATCTATTTATTTCAATGTTCTGGAACTTTTCCTTTTTGTTTTGGAATTGTCTTAGTTAGCATTCGTGACAGCGTCACTAGGACCTCGAGCTCAATCTACTTAAAGTTTCAGGTTCTATATTTACATTTCATTTACTATCAAAAATTTCTTTTATGTAATAATTGCAATCAGACATTTTCTCTGATATCATGGGCAACTACTAGGCTATTTAAATACTTATGTACCCGAATTTATATTAATGCATATGCATCCTCTTTTAAATCATAATTGCATGAAATCTGTAACAGTGACCTATAAAATATGAATTTTATAAAAATACATATGCATTTAAAATCCTAACTATATTAAACTCTAAATGCTTCAGCATAAAGAAATCAAACTATTTTTACTTAAAAGTAATTATTCTTAACCTATAACCAGTATCTCTGCATCCACCTTAGCAGACATGGTTTTCTTTCCGCTCATGCCTATGACATCACGACCCGTCTGAAGCACACTCTGAATTTTGTCGAGACGGGTTGTGGCTGTTGGTATCAGAGCGAGGTTAGTTTCAAAAGATAAAATATTTTATAATTATTACTTATTTTGAAACTTATTTTACAAATATATAAGCATGCATCATTCCTTCATTCAACTTGTCATTATATGTTATTCGTGGCTAAAACACTCACACATTCACTCATAAGCATGAGTAGTATGCACACGAATGTTAAGGGAGTATGGGCAAACTTAACATTTTTATGCATATGAATTTCCACTATGATATACATTGCTTGTGAATACTAAATTGTATGAGCGGTTTAATATTTTCAAGTACATTGACATTAGAGTCTTAATATGCGTGACATGTTAAGTGCTATGGACGCTTAACATGACATGTATATCCATTCATTTGCATTCATATCATAAACCATTGCACAAGTGTAAAACCAAGAACAACAATAATGACTGTACACACATGAAGTTACTAATTGATTGACATCACACAAGATCTCATGATTGCACTTGCATGATTATTACCTAAAGTTGTCCAATCAAAATGCTATAATTATTACATAATTTATGTACCAGACAGTAAGAAATGTGTTAGGATCTCTAATTTCAGGTCCCTGATATTTGTAATTAGTCCTTCATGTTTCGTGTGTTTGTCAATCTTATCCGGTCCTCCTGTACCTCCTTCTAGATAGCTCCTAGGTGTCAGCGAGAAATGAGATTCTCCTTGTAAATTGCTCTGCAGAATCACTTCAACGTTGTCTTGTGATTCTCCAACTCTAGTTTGAGTTGCTTCTTTCTGTACTCAATCATTATTCAGCTTCTTTTCCTCTTCGATGTCCTATCTTCGCCTCGTGCAAAGATTTTCTCTCTCTCAAATTCTTGAGTCTTACCTTTCAATTTTGAGCTAATTGAAGTAATTCCTATGCTCTCTGAAGCCAATCTTTTGTATCTGGTCGAACCCGCTAAGTCTAAATAGTTCTGTTGTGAACTTGAATCTGACTTGCATTGCAGGTATCTGTAATTTTTCTCTTGATCATAGTAAGTCTCCACGCTTGTTTTTCTCTCTGTTTCTTTGTATTCATAGTTAACTTCTATGACTTGATTTGCAAAACCTTGTTAGAATGTATAACATTTTAATCTTCGCCATTTTTGGCCTCTTTTAGAGAGTTCTTAGAAAATTTCGGGATGAAACTTCCTAAGTAGGGGAGAATGTAACAACCCGATTTTTAAATATTTAATAATAATAAATAAATAACCTAATTCTCATAAACCTAAACCCGCAGCCCCACTTTGTAAACCAGTCAGCAAGGTTACAGCAAAAATCTTGCTCGGCTCCCGCAATCGCAAGCCGCTCCATGCTTCTGTCTCGGTCACGCCTCTCGCGCGCGACACCCCGCAATTCTGACGCCTCCCGACTCGCTTCTCGACGCCCCTCCTGTTATTTCTCCCTCCTCTAGGACCGGCGCTTCTCCCTGTTGCTCTGGCCGGCAGTTTAACCTCCTCCAAAGAGGCATTTTTAGCCCTTCTCCTCCCCATCTAGTCGGCATCATCTTTTCCTCTCCTCCTAGGGGCCGACAACAGTCCCCTCTTTCTCTCTTCTTCCTCCAGCAGGACACCCCTCCCTCCGACAGCCACTTCACCTTCATTTTGACCAGTAATTTGTAAGAACACGCCTAGGGTTTGCTTGTTTTTCGCCTCTACTTAGATTTTGAGTTCGGATTTGATCTCCTTGGGTAAGGTTTTTTTTTCTCCCCTCTTTATTCATATTTGCTGGACCATGTTTTGCAAAATTATGCCTCAATATGCGCATATTTTTGTGGATCCAAGTTTTGCCTCTCTCGCAATCATCTAATCTCATCGTGTTTGTGATTTCTAGTGCCGCTCCTCGATTCAATTGATGTGATCGCACAAATCCCTCTCAGAATTATGGTTTTTCCATACACAAGTGTCGCCAAGTCTTCGTGCCTGCATGATGTCTCTTCTCCCCTCATTCTCGAGGGAGGTAAATCTCTTAACCCGCTCTTGATCTAATTTTTTGCAATGAATCATTGCTTGTGTTAACGTATTGAATTATGTTGTCTCATTTATTGTTCTTTAACAGGTCCAGTTAGGATTTCTAAATCTTGCTTACGCCGCTTGGCCACCGTCGCCTATTTCAGCTTCCTTCAAGCAAGTAGATCTCTCTCTCTCTCTCTCTCTCTTGCAAGCATTGAATTTAAATTATTGCCTTTGTTCTCTGATTCATGATTGTATTTTTGTATATGTTGATCTGTTAAATGGATTTGCATCCTAATTGTTTTGTCTGTTCTTACGATTCTATGATTTCACACTAAAATATCTGGTTTGTCACTAAGTTTAAATCTTGAATACCTAGTATGATAAGTTAATAATTTAGGGTGTAATATATTTGGAATTTACATGAATTTATGATCATGAGCAAGTCTTGCATTGATATACACCTAGATGAATGATTTTTATTTGGATATTCACTAAGGTGAATGGTTTGATCTTATTTGATGAATAATGAGAAAAATGATAGGATATCGAGCACAAGCAATAAGTGTCATGATAATAATTGTAACGAATTCTGGTTAGCAAGTATGTGATTGGTGTTTTGATATATCATGCTCGTAACACACATTTTATTACTTGGGAAAATTACACGTGTCAAAGGATGATTTACCATAGGTGAGTACTTGATATCTCCGACCTAATACATGTCATCTTACCTCTACAATATACTCGATAAATCTTCTTGTTATTATGACCTTAACCTCTCGAACACGCGAGCTTCAAAACTCATTATTTGGTTCCTTTTGTGTCGTCGAATCTAGTTTTGTATGTCTGTCTGGGTAAAACCTATTCCTGGATTGATCGTTCACTTTAAGTGTTTTCGTTTCGGTTAAAATCAATACGATGTGAATCATGTAACTCATAATATCATAATCAAATATTGAAACGTGTTGGGGTCACTTGGGTTGCAACCTTCACAGTGCCAGTTGGGACCCACTAAGCCTCTTTGAGTTGGGCCTAGGCCGTGATGAGGGTCACGACAAGTAGGAAGTTTTTCTAATAAGACTTGTATCCGGACTGAGTGTGAACCATGCACACCCACTCAAAACACTTATACACTTCATTGATTGCAGCTTATGATATTACTTGTTCTATTATATGTTATGCTCTGGAGTAAGCTTAATTCAGATATTTTTGTTTGACTATTCTACCCATCTAATTTAGTAGCTCTTGTTAAATTTTCTCAACGTGGTCAGCAAGATAGCCCAAACGCCAAATTAATATCTTCGAAACTACCCAGTTCTCACGTTGAACCAGCGAAAAACCAAGGAACAAAGGTTAATCCCAACAAACAATGGAAGCACAAGGAAATCTTTTATCCATTCACTTCTTTACAACACGAGGCATACATAGAGAGACATGATTTCGCTAGTATAACAGCTATAAACAGAAAGCACCAAAACACAAGCCGGGCGGACAGCACCGGAGTCCGCCGAGACCGCTGAGGTCGCCGAGGTCGCCGAGGTTGCCGCAGTCGCCCGAGCTTAGCTGCAATCCGCCGAATAGCCACGGAGTCCGCCGAAGCCGCGAGGCCGCGCGAACACACCGTTATTCGTCTCCTGCTGAAGCTGAACTGAGGAACACCCCCTACCCGCCTGAAGCCGGCGGACAGGTTATTGAAGCTGGCAAAGTTGAAACAGAGTTGACAAGACGCAGATCGACCTCCTACTGAATCCGCAGAGACCGCACAACTTCCAAGTACTTGACCGAAGTCAAAGCCAAACTCCTGGCTCCTTGAAGCTACCCGCGCGACCTGCACATAGCAAACGTCAGCACTAAATCAATCCACGCGAACAGACAAACTGAGACCGCAGCTCCTTGCCCAACCCAACTTACTGTTCACTCAAGTTATTGTAGACCTGCCAGGGGGGTCCTATTTATAGGCGAGGTGAGGAGTGTAGTCACCGCCCTAGAGATAGAGACACCGCCCCAGCCCTCGCGATAGCAAAACACCGTCCGCCGAGTCCGCAAGGACTTAGCCGGATACCAAGGAAAACCGTCAGAAGCAAGACAACGTTGGCGAACCCTGATCAGTCCGCCCAGGCTATGCGGACAAGGCATCAACCCGCAAAGCCTCCAACCACTGCAGGACAGCAACCCCCTTTAATGGCTGTCCACACACACCAGAGGCAGTTCGCAAGACCCAAGCCTCTATCCGCCATAAGTCCACGACCCAAGGCAAAACAAGCACAGTCCGCCCGGTCAACAGCAGACTTGGCGGATACGGCGGACACCATGGTCTTGGCACAGGGTGTGACCAAGTCCAAAACCATTAAAGGCCAATGCGAGCATGGCGGACATAAACTCCCGTCTGCCAAACACCCCAGCACAAACTGCCAGCACTCGCACACCTGCCGGATGCAGCAGCCAACTCCCGGACTCCAAATCCAGTCCGCCAATGACCTCCACAGCAAAGCACCTGCTGTAACACCAGAGCTCGTCAAGGCCTCAGCCAAGCTCTAAGCTCAGTCCGCAACAGCCCATACAGCGGACACACCAGTCCGCAAGCTTTCCGCGGACATGAGCCAAACCGCCTATCAGCACAAACTTGCACCACGGCCACTGAGCTAAGCACCAGTCCGCATAGTCCGCAGACTTCACCCGTGCAACCCGCTCAGAAGAACAGCTGGCTTCCACTAGACTTTCCACTAGGTCGCACACAACAGTCCGCCCACTCCGCCCAGTCCTCCAACACTGTCCGCCCAGGCCGCCCGGCCTGTCCCGTCAACCACTACCACTTCACAAATTTCAACACTCCCCCTTGAAGTGGGAAGTGGTGACCAAGCCCAGCAAGCTGCGCAAGCGTTCAAAGGGCCCCTTCGACAGTGGCTTCGTGAAGATGTCAGCAAGATTATCTTCACTCCGAACATGCCCGACCAGCAGAGATCCTTCCAACACCTTCTCCCTGATGAAATGGTGATCAATCTCTATATGCTTGGTCCTGGCGTGACACACTGGATTGTTAACCAGTTTGAGAGCACTCTTATTGTCACCCCGGAGTAAAGTAGGCCCTTGCACTTCTTCATGAACATCCTCTATAAGCCTCCTCAACTAAACGGCTTCCCGAGCAGCCAAGGCCGAAGCCTTATACTCCGCCTCCGTGGTTGAAACCGACACTGAGTCCTGCTTCTTGCTACACCACGAGATGCTAGCTGAACCGCAAGTGAACACATAACCTGAAGTAGACCTTCGATCATCCGAATCACCGCCATAGTCAGCATCCGTGTACCCGAGCAACGCAAACTCCGAGTCCCTTCTATAGAGGAGTCCCATGTCAGAAGAAGCCTTGACATACTTCAGAATACCCTTCGCCGCCACTAGATGAGATTGCCTTGGTTCAGCCATATACCGACTTACTCGACCAACATCATAAGCAATGTCCGGCCTTGTAATCGTCAGGTAAATCAAGCTCCCAACAAGAGCCCTGAACACCAAGGGATCATGAAGAACCCTTCCCTCATCTCGTTGAAGCTTTAGCCCAGGTTCTAGTGGAGTAGAGCACTTCTTCCCTTCGCGCATGCCAAACCGCTTCACAATGCGATCTGCATACCTTTTTTGGCAAATGAGAACCCCGCACTCCTTCCTCTCCACTTCAAGACCGAGAAAGTGATGCAACTCTCCCAAGTCTTTCATCTCGAAGCGTATAGCAAGCTCTGCCCTGAGCCTCGCTACTTCCCCCTCTGAGTTCCCTGTGATGATCATGTCATCCACATACAGCAGGACCAAGACTTGTAGCTCCCCCTTCTTCTTGACGAACAAGCTTGAATCCGAGTTAGAAGCAAGGTATCCACAGAATTGCAAGTACTCTGCAATCTTCTCATACCACGTTCTATGAGCTTGCTTCAACCAATAGAGAGCCTTCCTGAGTTTACAGACATAGTCCGGATGCTTTTCAGAGACAAAACCATGTGTCTGATCCATGAAGATGTCCTTGTCAATCTCTCCGTAAAGAAAGACATTCTTCACATCGAGTTGCCACAACCTCCATCCCTTGCTAGCAGCCAAGGCGATCACCACTCTTACTGAAGTCATCTTCGCAACTAGACTGAATGTCTCCTCATAGTTTTCTCCATACTGCTGTGAGAATCCTCTAGCGACAAGGCGAGCCTTGAACCGATCAATGCTCCCATCAGCCTTCTTCTTCAACTTGTACACCCACTTGCAAGTAACCGGAGTAATGCCATCAATCTTGGGCACAAGGTCTCAGGTTTCATTCTTCTTCAGAGCATCAATCTCTTCCTTCATGGCATCTTCCCACTCCTTCACTCTAGTGGCCTCGTTGAAGTTTGCAGGCTCTCGCTCATCCAGAGGACATGCAAAGAAGCAGGAGACAAAGCTCACTGCATTCCCATCACAGTACCGAGCCGGTGGCTTAACCACCCTCTTCGATCTTCGAAGGGTCGGCTCCTTGCTCACTGCTTCTGTTGCTTCTTCGGGCTCCACTCCTACCTGGGGCAAGCATTGAGCAGTGCTCCCCCTACTTTCTGAGCCAGAAGGCTCCGCCTCGGAGTTAGAAGCAACAGGAGCTGCTGGTGAAACAGCAAGCTCCTCTTCCAAGCCTTCAGCAGCCACGACCGGTGCTTCATCAACCTTGCTACTTCCGGTTAGCTCAACCGAGCCACCTCCATATGACGTCAGCTCGTCAAAGACAACGTCTCTTGACACCACGAACTTCTTCGTCACAAGGTCCATGCATTTCCATCCCTTCTTCCGCTCATCGTAGCCAACAAAGACAAGTTTCCTTGCCTTCGCATCCAGCTTTGTCCGTGAAGCATCCGGGACATGCACGTAGCAAGTTGAACCGAACACCCTAAGGTGTCCCACACTCGGCTTCTCCTTCAGCAACAGCTCAACAGGAGTCTTCATGTTGATAGGGCTGAGTGGCATCCGATTGATAACATACGCAGCACAAGACATCCCCTCCGCCCAAAAGGACCTTGGGATATCTTTCGCATGAAGCCAGCATTTGCAGGTCTCCGTCAGATGACGGATCTTCCGCTCCGCTACCCCATTTTGTTGTGGAGTGTGAGCACGAGTAAGCTCTCGTTGGATCTCGTGCTTCCTGCAGAAGTTAGAAAACGCCAAATTAATATCTTCGGAACTACCTAGTTCTCACGTTGAACCAGCGGAAAACAAAGGAACAAAGGTTAATCCCAACAAACAATAGAAGCACAAGGAAATCTTTTATCCATTCATTTCTTTACAACACGAGGCATACATAGCGAGACATGATTTCGCTAGTATAACAACTGTAAACAGAAAGCACCAAAACACAAGCCGGACGGACAGCACCGGAGTCCGCCGAGACGGCTGAGGTCGCCGAGGTCGCCGCAGTCACCCGAGCTTAGCTGCAATCCACCGAATAGCTACGGAGTCCGCCGAAGCCGCGAGGCCGCGCGGACACACCGTTATTCGTCTCCTGCTGAAGCTGAACTGAGGAACACCCCCTACCCGCCTGAAGCCGGCGGACAGGTTATTGAAGCTGGCAAAGTTGAAATAGAGTTGACAAGCCGCAGAGCGACCTCCTGCTGAATCCGCAGAGACCGCACAACTTCCAAGTCCTTGACTGAAGTCAAAGCCAAACTCCTGGCTCCTTGAAGCTACCCGCGCGACCTGCACACAACAAACGTCAGCACTGAATCAATCCGCGCAGATAGACAAACTGAGACCGCAGCTCCTTGCCAAACCCAACTTACTGTTCACTCAAGTTACTGTAGACCTGTCAGGGGGGTCCTATTTATAGGCGAGGTGAGGAGTGTAGTCGCCGCCCTAGAGATAGAGACACCGCCCCAGCCCGCGCGATAGCAAAACACCGTCCGCCGAGTCCGCAAGGACTTAACCGGATACCAAGGAAAACCGCCAGGAGTAAGACAACGTTGGCGAACCCTGATCAGTCTGCTCAGGCTATGCGGACAAGGCATCAGCCCGCAAAGCCTCCAACCACTGTAGGACAGCAACCCCCTTTAATGGCTGTCCGGACACACCAGAGGCAGTCTGCAGGACCCAAGCCTCTATCCGCCACAAGTCCACGACCCAAGGCAAAACAAGAACAGTCCGCCCGATCAACAGCAGATTTGGCGGATACGGCGGACACCATGGTCTTGGCACAGAGTGTGACCAAGTCCAAAACCATTAAAGGTCAATGCGAGCATGGCGGACATAAACTCCCGTCCGCCAAACACCCCAGCACAAACCGCCAGCACTCGCACACCTGCCTGATGCAGCAGCCAACTCCCGGACTCCAAATCCAGTTCGCCAATGACCTCCACAGCAAAGCACCTGCTGTAACACCAAAGCTCGACAAGGCCTTAGCCAAGCTCTAAGCTCAGTCCGCAACAGCCCATACCGCAGACACACCAATCCGCAAGCTTTCCGCGGACATGAGCCAAACCGCCTATCAGCACAAACTTGCACCACGACCACTGAGCTAAGCACCAGTCCGCATAGTCCGCAGACTTCACCCGTGCAACCCGCTCAGAAGAACAGCTGGCTTCCACTAGACTTTACACTAGGTCGCACACAACAGTCCGCCCAGTCCGCCCAGTCCGCCAACGCTGTTCGCCCAGGTCGCCCGGCCTGTCCCGTCAACCACCACCACTTCACAAATTTCAACAGCTCTGATTCATGAAAATTGGTATGTGTAGGTTTCTATTTCGCATGCTCATACTTTGCTTTTTTTTTGCTCACTTGTTGAGTTCAATGTTCTGAGACTTTTCCTTTTTGTTTTGAAATTGTCTGAGCGTTCGTGACAGTGTCATCAGGTTCTCAAGTCCGATCTGCTTAAAGTTCCAGGTTATATATTTACATTTCATTTACTGTCAAATATTTCTTTTATGTAATGATTACAATCAGACATTTTCTCTAGTATCATGGATAACTGCTAGACTATTTAAATATTTATGTACTAGAATTTAGTATTAATGCATATACATTCTCTTTTGAATCATAATTGCATGAAATCTATAGCAGTGCCTTATAAAACATGAATTCAATAAAATACATATGCATTTAAAATCCTCATTGTTTTAAACTCTAAAAACTTTCGCATAAAGAAATCAAATTGTTTTTTACTTAACAGTAACTATTTTTAACCTATAACCAATATCTCTGCATCCACCTTAGCAGACATGGTTTTCTTTCCGCTCATTCCTGTGACATCACGACTCGCCCGAAGCACACATCGAGTTCACTTCAACGCAAACAAAGTTGAAATCAAAGTGATCTTAATTCGATGCATGCGTTGAGTAGATATCGACGCACGTCGAGTTTTATTATGTGCAGGTTGCGTCGAGTGCTTATCGACGCATTGCGAGTTCAATTCGACGCATATTGGTGCAAGTTGAGTTCTAAGTAGTTTGTAGAGGCTCGTGTCTATCTTATATCCTTGGGTATAAATAGACACAGGAAAAAAGGTTTTCATGTGGGTGTGCTTTTGAAGCTTAGACGGGAAAAGGATTTTCTCGAGTCGAGCCCCAGAATTCGTCGTGACCTCTTTTGCGAGATCACGTCTAGTTGTCGTTACCTCTCCTGGCACGAATCTAGCAATTCGTAGAAATGTTGAGGGCACTCTTTCTCCAATAAATACCTTCTTGGACAAGACCTTGGGGTTCTCCATTGTTTGTGTGGACTGTTGTAGAGATGCATCTTTACTTCTGTGCTCGAAGACTCAGCCTCCTGCAATTCAGCCACAGATCGACAAAGCTTTTTGAAGCATGTTGGTCGATTTTTGGAATTGATCCCGCATAAGTAATCATAGCAATGAGTATATATAATTTGTGGTTCATGGAGATTGCAAGTTCCATTACTATTTAGGTTTTTCTCGTAATCTATTCCATTACACACATGTGATGTGTAATCACTTAATGAAAACCCAACACTAAGCACATAAAGTGAATGAATTAGCCAGTTATCAACGCATTACGGCTATATCACCTTCCCTACAATGACCATATAATATGGTCCAAATGGGATCCCACAACATATAATCTGCACAACTTTGGTATTAAAGTTAATGTAAGAACTTCTATCCAACATCAAACACATCATACACAACAAAAATAGAAGACAGAACTCATAAGCTATCAACATCTTTATACAAGTAGTCTGGTCTTATTGCCTTACATCAAAAATGTTCAAATCATCACATCATGACAAAACATAGCAGCAACTCCTAAGCTGCCTCAACGTGCAAGACAGAAATATGTAAAAGAAATATGAAAATGCAGACAAGCTGGAGGAGGTACACTCCATGAGGTCTAGGTCTTTTTGGCCAGCGAGCAGACTCCATCTTATGATTCTTGCCCTACAATCAACACAAAAAACATGGTACAATATGGATCAGTCATGGTTGACCACAACTATGTAACAACACCCCCTCCTCCCGGTCACCTAGCATACCTTGGGAAACTACTTCACCGTACAAGTCATCACATCGTATAAAAATGAAATAAAGCATAAATAACACAGAAAAATGCATGTAAAGATCTCACAAGCATCAAAAACATTTCTATGTTGAGCATATAAATCAAAGGGGGTCATCAATGCAACATATATGCAAACAAAAGTTTCACTCGAGGCACCATGTAGCCTATATGATTCAAACATATCATCACACATCAATAAGCCATCACAACACAACAACATGAATACTCTCATTTCCCTAACAACATGCCATCCGATTCTGAGAACTCCCGTTAAGAATCCACCTGCACATGGGTACTCTCATTTCACCATCGGGCTTGTCCATCAACTTAGTTGTTCCCGTTAGTTTCTCCAAGCCAATACAACTGATGCTAAGAACACGTGCTTGGACACCCACCAGTATATGGATCACTACACTAACAGGATTGTCCAAAAGCACAGAAATTCTTGTCAATTTCACATTAAGGGTACTTGTCTTGTCGGTAGACCATCCGCACGTGAATCACAACATAACGGGGCTAGCCACTCGACTACCAAGACAAAGTCATGTCATAGCAAATAAGTGGACACCATAATTCACTAACCATTCACCGCGCTCATTTTCCTGCTCTAAGCCACCAGTCGTTCTCACATAAAAATTAAGGGAATGGCAACGATGACTTCGTCGCAAATAGATTTCTAGCAAAAACCCTAAATGTGTGTCATAACATCTCCAAATCGGACCACCGATAACGGTTTGGGCTTCACCCGCCATGTCTAATCTGCTAAAGGAGCAGATATTTAATGCAAATAATATCATGACAGACACAATTGACCTGATGGTTCCTCTTGAACCAAAGCAACCCGAACCCCTCTCATTTGAGAGATCTGATGCCAAGGAATTGCAAGCGAAGAAGGCGTAATCAAAAGAGATGTCATACATGCATCTTAAGACTGGGAGGAAGAATTTTGTTACCTTATGGAATCTCTTTCTCGCCATGGAAATCTTGAATAGTACGGATGTAAATGTGAGACTTCAAGTCCTCTCCACGATATCGATCTTGGATCGATGAATGGAGCTCTAAAGATCCAAAAATGGAAGGATCTTAGTCTTCCTCCTCCTCTGAACTCTCCCATTTACCCTCCCCGAAAAATATTGAATGACTTGAGAAATGAGGGAGATAAATCCTCTGCCCTATTTAGGGATCTAGGGCGCACCTATTGGGGTCATTAGATCAAGTTCCAAGACAATCAGACGGCCAGAAATCACAGATTTATGAATCTATTTTTGCAAGTTACCGTGTGGCGGTAGAGACTACCGCGCCACGGTAACTCCAGACCAGAAAACACTCTTTCTCTCTATCTGACTCATGTCGGCTTGACTTCTCGCCGATCGGCTTGACTTCTCGCCGATCGGCTTGACTTCTCGCCGATCGGCTAGACTTCTAGCTGATTCACCTATCGTCAGCGGCATCTCTACCGATCGTGATACCATCAAGGTGACACGCCATGCCTTAAGCATCTCAAGCTGATAATGCCCATATCGCCTGGAAGCGCACGACCGCGCGGTGGTACGGGTTACCATGTCATGCTAGCATCTAGCCAACACACTTTTACTCAATACAGCTCATGTTTCCTGAACAAGTAAAAAAGTCTATCGTCAACAGTAACTCCTACCGCACTGCGTTAGAGTCCTTCTACCACAAACCAAGGCATTTCAGCCCCCAAACCCAGGAAATTTTGGGCGTTACAACTTTATCTCATTAAAAGAATTTCACCCACGAATTTAAATTACATAATAAACATAACACACCATACACAAATAGTTCCGGGAAGTTTTCTTGGATCGCTTGCTTGAGCTCCCAAGAGAATTCGTCTCCCCCACAATTGTACTAATGCACATTTAGGAGCTTAAATTCTTAATTCCACAAATGATGGATCTTCGAATCATCCATGCAAATCGGACGAACTAACGTCCTCAGATCTTTGGCTACTGCCATTGACACTGACTCAAGCACTTCTCTTGGCTCCACCAGAGATTTCCTCAACACAAAGACATGGAAAACATCATGTAATCAACAGCTTTGCGAACAATGCCAATTAATAAGATGCTTCGCCTATGCGTTATGTAATCTCAAACGAACCCAAATATCTTGGACTCAACTTATTGAGTCGCCAAATTTGTGAAATACCTCTGAACAAATTGATCTTCAAGTAGACCATGTCGTTCATTGCAAACTCCACATTTCTATGGCGCGCATTGAAATACTTTGTTTGCCGATCCTGAACAACTTTCATGCGCTCCTGGATTGTCTGCACTAACTTACAAAACATCTGTCATTACCTATTTTCCCAAAAGCTGGATGTTGGCCGCCTCTATTCAAGATATCGGTGTTCGGCACAGTCTACCATACAACACTTTATATGTTGTCATCTTGATGCTCGGATGGAAGCTATTATTGTAGGTAAACTTCACTATGAAGAGGCGGTCTTCCCATCTCTTATCAAAATCAAGAGAACACATTCTCAGCAAGCTTCCAATGTACGATTCGTTCTCTCCGTTTTACCATCAGTCTGTGGATGAAATGTCATACTGAACTTGAGCTTTGTGCACAAACACTTTTGCACTAGCCTCCAATCCTTGGAAGTGAACTGTCCATCTCGATCACTAACAATGCTCTTCGGTATCGCGTGTAATCGCACAATGTTACGAACATAAAGCTCCACGAGATTTTCCACGCTATCATTCTTCTGATTTAGAATGAAGTGAGCCACCTTGATCAGGCGATCTACAATCACACAAATTACGTCATTACCCTGCTACGGCCGAGGAAAACCATATACAAAATTCATGGAGATGTCAAATTTTCACTCAGGCATAAGAAGGAGCTTCAAGAACCTGACAGACCATTGGAATTCAACTTTCACTAAGGAACAAGTATGACATCGACTTACATACAAAGCTACATTCTGCTTCATCTCAAGCCACCAAAAGCAAATCTTCAAATCCAAGTACATCTTTGTACTTCTTGGGTGGATGGAGTACTTCGTAAACTATTCCTTAAACATCAACTCCACACAGAGTTTGCCAAAGTGCGGAATGCACACCCTCTCATTCTTCTTCAAGATTCCACTGACCATCGCTAAGCCACCACCTTCACCCAGCTGAGCTTCCAACACCAACAGTTTAAACTCTTAATATATATTGGTTTCAACTCGAATACGATCAGCTAGGTTGTGCTGCAGCTCGATCCATTTCAACCGAGCTATACTACACTAATCTTTAGCAACACAAGTATTGTCAAGAGATTCAAAGCCTCGCATCAACTGCTAGTCATGCACTTCAATCCAATTTCCTTTCCTGGAATACTTTCTACTTATGGCTTCGGCCACCACATTGGTCTTGTCTGTCGTGTACTTAATCTTTACAGCATAGTCCCCAAGGAACTCGACCCACCTAGGATATCGCATGTTCCGATCTTTCTGGTCCAGGAGATACTTCAGGCTTTTATGGTCCGTGAAGATCTACACATTCGCACCATACATGTAGTGTCGCCACAGTTTCAATGCAAAAAATACCTCCGCCAGCTCCAAATCGTGGATGAAATAATTCCTTTTATGAGGCTTCGACTATCTAGACCCATAAATAATTATGTTTTCGTGTTGCACCAACACACAACCCAAACTACATCCTAATGCGCCGCTAAAGATATAAAATCCTTCAGTCCCGCCAGGAAGACTTAGAATCAGAGCATACATTAATCTTTCCTTCAAGGTTTTGAATGACCAAACACACTATGACGTTCACACAAACTTCTGATCCTTGCCAGTAAGAAAGGAGCGGGGCAATTATATCAGCGAAAAGTTCTCAATGAACCTTTTGTAGTAATCGGCTATCCCATGAAAGCTCCTGACCTCCGCCATGATTCTCAAAATAGGTCCATCTCTGATGGCTTCTACCTTCGCTGGATCCACGACTATTCCATTACCACTGATCACGTGGCCCAAGAACGCCATCCTCTCAATCCAGAACTCACACTGATAACTTGTCATAAAGTTGTTTCTCCCTCAAAATCTACAAGACCACTCTCAAGTGAGTGTCATGCTCCATCTTCGACTTCGAATACACTACGATACCATCAATAAATACCATCACAAAGAAATCAAAGTATTGCCAAAAAAACTTCGTTCATTAAATCCATGAATGTTGATGGTGCATTCGTTAAACCAAGCAGTATCACTGAGATCTCGAAGTGACCATACCTCATCTCAAAGGTTGTCTTAGGAATGTCCTCTTCTTGAATCCTTAGTTGGTAGTACCCCAACTTCAAGTCTAATTTAGGCTACACCGTAGACCCTACTAACTAGTCAAACAAATCATCGATTTGTGAAATTGGATACGTGTTCTTAAATGTCAACTTATTCAATTCACGGTAGTCTATGCACGAACACATACTACCATCCTTGTTCTTCACAAAAAACACTGGTGCGCTCCAATGCGAAGAGTTGGGCCTAATGTACCCTTGCCCTAACAACTCTTGCAACTGAACCTTGAGCTCGGTCAATTTCTTCGGTACCATCCTAAATGGAGGGAGCGACACCGGCCTCGCACCTGATACTAATTCTACTGTAAAGTCGATTTCGCACTGAGGAGTTGCTACAAGAAACTCCTCCAGGAACACATCTTCAAACTCTGCCACTACCGACACTTCTCTAATCTTCAGCTTCATGGAGTGAGTCTCCAACAAAGCTACAAAACTTCGCTTCTCTGATTCACCGCATGCACCATTTGCATAACGAAAATTAGAGAACGGACCACTACACTTGGTCCCTCGAACTTGACCTCCGCACTACCTTCACACCTCAGGGTTACCACCTTCAACAAACAGTCAATACTAGCTCGTTGCTCAGCAAGTCAGTCCATCGTCAAGATTACATCGAACTCTGCTAGTGGTAGGATTGTCGCTACCAACTCGAAGTCAAATTCGCATATTCTCAAAAAAAAATACGCTTATTCCTCGTGATTGTCATGAAAAATCCATTTAGCATATGCACACTAAGCTCCACCTCCGCCTCGATGGGCTCAATAACAATTCTCCATATAAAACTTTCAGTGAGAAAAGAGTGTGATGCTCCCGTATAGAATAACACTATGACGGGATAGCCTGAAACTAGATCGAATCCTAAATGCGCGCATAACCAACACGAAAGGTAGTAAATAGTTTTTAAGTTACCAAACAAAACTTAGACTTTTGTAACTGTCACCACGTTTGTAACGACCTGGCCCGCTAGGAGCACAGTGCCGCCCGACCCACCAGTAGCCCAAGGTTTAGAGCTCAGAGGCACACTGCGTAACAGTGCAACTTGTCTCGCCCCAATGCGCTACAGTGGTACAACCGGAATCTACAAGGCCTGCAGGCCATACACCCCAAAGCATCTCCATGACTGTTTCTCACCACGAAAGATTGTTGTCACGGGGTTTCGAACCCGCAACCTTGATAAGACTCTCTTCCAACAGAGCTCATAACCAACTGAGTTGCATCTCAGTTGGTGATGAGGACACTTTTATGTAACGACCTGGCCCGCTAGGAGCACAGCGCCGCTCGGCCCACCAGTAGCTCAAGGTTTAGAGCTCAGAGGCCCACTGCGTAACAGTACAGCTTGTCTCGCCTCAAGGCGCTACGGTGGTACAGCCGGAATCTACAAGGTCTGCAGGTCGTACACCCCAAAGCATCTCCGGCTTGTTTCTCAGCACGGTGCATTGTTGCCACGGGGTTTCGAACCCGAGCCCTTGATAAGACCCTCCTGCAAACAGGGATCAGTTAGTGATGAGCCCTGTTTGTAGGAGGATCTTATAAAGGTCTCGGGTTTGAAATCCCGTGGCAATAATGCACCGTGCTGAGAAACAGGCCGAAGATGCTTTGGGGTGTATGACCTGCAGGCTTTGTAGATTCCAGCTGTACCATCGTAGCGCCTTGGGGAGAGACAAGCTGCACTGTTACGCAGTGGGCCTCTAAGCTCTAAACCTTGGGATATTGGTGGGTCGGGCGGTGCTGTGTTCCTAGCGGGCCAGGTCGTTACAACATCGGGCTGACGAATCGCTTTATGTTGTCTAAAGTTGCATGATCTAGGATGCACTGGAGGGAAACGTGAAGCACTTGACTCCACCGCCTTCCCTTTTTCTATATAACTGGGGTCTAAACACACTAACTTCTCTTGCCTCTACTCTAGCTCAGTACCACCCTTAGTACAATCTCGAACTATGTGGCTCATCATGCCACATTTGTAGCACGTTAGTGGCCCTTTATAATAGAAATCACCTAAAGTTCCACCGCTTTTCTCACCCGACTTATGGGGATGTGGCTTCTTCATCCACCGGCTCCCTTCTGATTTCCACTGAGACTAGGAGAGTTTTCCTTCTCCCTGCTTTGCTGCAAGACTCTTACGGTGTTGAGTTCACTCCATGTCTCTCCAACACTAAAGCAACCTTAATCATCTCATTGAAACATGTCTTCTTCAAGGCTATAAGAGGATGCCTCAAATTCTCTCTAAGACCTCCATAAAAGAGATTATCTCTTTCCTCATAATATGTCATGGTCGTTCCCGCGTAACGACCCAACCAAGTAAACTCTTGCAGATATTCATTTATCGTCATATCTCGATGCTGAAAGCAAGAATTTCCTCTGAAGGGCTAACCTCGTCGAAGAGGGGATATACCGCTTCAAGAAAGCACTCCTAAACTCTCCCATGGAACTACATCACTCTACAAGTCGGCACTTCGTATGTAAATGAAAAAAAAACATAAATAACATAGAAACTAGCATGTAAATGGGTCACAAGCATCAAACATGTTTCTACGTTGAGCATTTAAATCGAAGGGGGTCTATCAATGCAACAGATATGCAAACTCAGATTTCACCCAAGACACCCTATATCGAGTATAATTCTAACATATCATCACACATCAACAAGCCATCGCAACACAACAACATGGCCAGTCTTATTTCCCCAATGACATGCCAACCAATTCTAAGAACTCCAACTAAGACCCCACCCGCACATGGGTACTCTCATTTCACTATCGGGCATGTCCATCGACTTAGTTGTCGTCGTTAGTTTCTTCAAGCCATCACTGTTTAAAATTGTGGAGTGAAAGTGGGTGAATGGAGGACTTGGGCAACCTATCCGCGCAGACTATGCGGGCAGGGTTGGCGGACAGCCAGGTCGGCAGGGCTAGTGCAGACGGCTTGTTCTGTGGCGGCCTGGGCGGTCTGTTCACGCGGACTACGCGGACAGCAGCGGCGGTTCTCCAGGCCGGCTTATGCTATGCAAGCAGCTGGTTCCCAGGAAGTAACCAGGCGGATAGCGACTCTATCCGCGGAGTCTGGCAAGAAGCGGACTGAAGAAATGGAGCTCGACAGACCGGCTTGGCAGAAGCCTTGGTCTTGCTCTAGTGAAGCGGCAAGTGGAAGCCGCGGAAATCGCCAGTTAGCGCAGACAGGTGCTGGAGTTCGCCGGGGCTGGCGGACTGTTACCAGTGTCCGCCAGTAAGTGCGGACTGGCCCTTGTGGCCAGTGGTGTGGACTTGGTTGGTTCTGAACCAAGTCCACATTTGGCTCAGTTCGGGGAGATCTCGCAGTGGAACGCAGACTGCTTCTCAGTCCGCCAAGCTCGGCAGTAGTGTCGTGTGCCTTGGTTGTGACCTTGGAGGAAGCGGACTGGAGATTGCGTCTGCAACTGCGTGCGGACTAGAGCTGTGTCCGCTGAGTCCGGCAGGTGCCTTGGTGGCGAGGCTGTGGGCTCGGGATAAGCGGACCGGTGCAGTCTGCGGGACATGCGGACTGGAGTAGTCTGCGGTATATGCGGACAGGAGCAGTCTGCGGGATCTGCGGACTGGAGTAGTCTGCGGAATATGCAGACTGGAGCAGTCTGCGGGATATGCGGACTGGAGGTATCCGCAGTATAAGCGGACTGGAGCTGTGTCCGCGGATAGGCGGACAACTGTTGCAAAGTCCGGCTGTGGCAGTCTTGGCTTGGCCTTTGGCAACAAGGCGGCCTCATGTTGCTGTCCGGCCTTGGTGAAGCTTTGGCGCTGGCTTAGCCTTTGGCGACAAGGCGGACTGATGTTGTTGTCCGGCCTTGGTGAATCTTTGGCGCTGGCTTGGCCTTTGGCGACAAGGCGGACTGACGATGTATCCTGCCTTGGTGAAGCTAGGAGGACTGGCTATCCAGCACAGGTAGCGACGAACTGGTGTGTATCCGCGGGCTTTGCGGACACGTGTTCTTGCTGCGGGATGTGGGGGTAATCCTATCGGCTAGGGCGGTAACCACACTACTCATCGTGCCTATAAATAAGACCTATGTCACATCAGGAATAGAGAACCTAAAAGAGCGAATGAACAGTAAGTGAGCCCGCGTTCAGTTGCTGCGGACTGACTTTTGGTGTCCGCGCGGTTTGATAGAGTTGATTGGGTTGTGCCGTGCAGGTTGTGCGAATAGCGCTGCAAAGCCAGGACTTGGCTCTGATTGCGGTCAGGGACAGTGCGGACTCTGCAGTTAAGCAACAGGCAGTAAACAGCAGGTCGCGGACAGCGACCAGACGGTCTTCTCTTTGGCCTCTTGGTTCGGGGTTAAATAAGTCGCCTTCTTCAGGCGGACTGTTCAATTCGGCATCGCAGCTTGTGCGGTGTGGAGGCTAAGCGACCTCGCAGTTAGGTGGCTTGTAGATCGGCGGCTAGAGCTAGCATTGGAATAACGGGCAGTCTGCGCGGCTTGGGTTGCGGTCTGGCGATCTAGCGGATTGTGCGGACTCAACAGCAGTGACCGGCGGCTTGGTGTGAGTCCGCGCGGTTTGTGTTTGACTTGTCTTTGTAATTGTCTCTGTTTCTCCCTGTAGTGGTTTTGGTGAAGCATGTCTCGTCATGTATGTCTCGCTTTGTAAAGAAGATTGTTGTTAATCAATAAAGACTCTTGTTGTTGCATGTGTTTCTGGTTGTGACTGATTTAAGTTGAGATAACCCCTGCTCACTCCAAGGTCCGGGAAATTTCAACATGGTATCAGAGCTGGATCAGAGTGGATAAGCAGTGATCAACTGAAGTGGTTGTTGCTCTTGTGAAGAGGGAACCAGTGGTAGAACCATGGTAGTGGAAGATGCAAGTGGTCTTGGAATTGAACTCCTTACAGAGACGAACTTTGATAGGTGAAAGTCTTGTATGGAGAGCTTTCTTCTTAGCAAGGACCTTTGGGAGGTAGTATGCAGAGAAGAAAGACAAGAAGCTACTGCTGGCAATGTTGAAGAGATGAGAGCTTGGAAGGAGACAAATGCGAAAGCGGAGTCTATTCTCAAGAAGGTGGTCTCATGGGAGCTCTTGGACCACATCAGTGGATGTCGATCAGCTGCGGAGGTTTAGACTTCCCTTGATGGGTGTTCAGGAAGGAGGTGAAGGTTGCTGCGGAGGATGGTCCTTCTACTTCATATCGGTAAGAGAGGAGTGTTTCTCCTAGGCGTGATGGGAAGAGGAAGGAAGGACCAAGGTGTTATAGATGCAAACAGCATGGTCATCTCAGGAAGGAGTGCAATGTTGTCCTGCTCTCAGCAAATGTATTTCATGTTGGAGGCAAGGAGAAGAACTTACTTAGGACCTCAACAAGTTCAAGTGTTGATCGGGTGAAGGCCAGTGATAGTGCATCTATCTGGCATGAAAGACTGAGGCATGTAGGGATGAACAAGCTGAAAGCAATGACGGAAAGAATGCTCGTGAGAGGCTTGCCTAGATTGTCATCCTATGGCGATGGTCAGGGATTTGCGGAATGTCAGCATGGTGAAGCTTATCGCTTTATGGTTGATAAGGCACAATCCAGATGTAAAGCACCTTTGGAGGTTGTCCATTGTGCTCTAGTTGGACTGACCGTCACCGCCAGTCTTGGAGGCAGCAGGTACAGGCTGATATTGGTTGATGACTATTCAAGGTATACTTGGATATATTTCATGAACAAGAAGTCGAACATGATGCACTTGTTTCTGGAGTTCAAGAAGCTTGTGGAAGGCCATCTTGGCCTGCGGATCAAGAAGTTGAGGACAAGCATCGGTGGTGAGTTCGGCTCAACCGAGTTCTCGAACTTTTGCAGAAAGCATGGGATCCGAAGGGAGCTTTCTTGTGGACATACTTCACAGCAAGGTGGTGTTGTAGTTCGGATGATCCGTCTGTTGACGGAGACCTGCAAGTGTTGGCTTCAGTGCAAAGGCGTTCCTAAGGCTTTTTGGGCGGAAGGGATGGCCTGTGCGGCACATGTCATCAATCGGATGCCTCTTAGTCCGATCAATGTGAAGACTCCATATGAGCTGATGTTCAAGGTGAAGCCCAGTGTGAAGCACCTTCGGGTGTTTGGATCTACCTGCTACGTACACGCTCCGGATGCTCTCAAGACGAAGCTAGTCTTTGTTGGGTATGATGAGGAAAGGAGAAGATGGAGGTGTATGGATCCTGCGACGAAGAGGCACATCATGTTGAGAGACGTTGTCTTCGATGAGCTGACGTCATATTGGGATAGCTCATATATGGAGCTAGAGATGAGCAGGTCAGATGGTGGGTTGAAGGAGGCTGCTGCTAAGGATCAGTTGGAGCTGCCCGAGTCATCAGGAGCTCCAGGTTGTTCTAGCTCCGAGGCAAAGGAGTCAGGGTCAGGAAGCAAGGGGAGCGATGCTCCAGGAGCTTCTGGCTCGAAGGCGAAGGTTTCCGGTTCAAGAAGCAGGAGGAGCAATGTTCCAGGTAGTTCTTTTTCGAGAGCGGAGGCTTCTGGTTCAGGTAGCAGGGGGAGCGTTGCTCCAGGTGCTCCTGGTTCCAGTGAGGTGGCGTCTTGTTCAGGAAGCATGGGGAACATTGTTCCGGGTTTGCCCGGTAACAGAGCTGGTTCAGAAGGAGCAGCGAAGGTGGTTAGCCGTGATCAGGTTCTTCGAAGATAGAAGAGGATCAGTAACCCACCAGCTCGATATAGCGAAGGGAACACAACAAGCTTGGTCCCATGTTTCCTTGCAAGCCCTCAGGTCGAGCAAGTACCTTCTAGCTGTGATGACCCCATTAGAGTCAAGGAGGTTGATGACGCCAGAGCCGAGGAGGTGACTACTCTCAGAGGTGACAAGGCTTGAGCCCATGTGCCAAAGGTTGGTGGCGATACTCCTGTGATGCATGAGTGGAGGTTGAAGCTGAAGAAGAAGACAGAGGGAAGAATAGTGGTGGAGACGACGGCCCCCAAGTTGTTGATGACGACACGCTAACGGAAGACCCTCCTTCGTCTCCAACAAAGGACTCGCGTCGCCATGGTGTTCGTATGGAGCGGCGCTACAATCTCCGCCATCGGCGCAAGACAAATAACTAGTTGAACTTATTTTATTATTTGCTTAAGAGCATTCATTGTTTTAGCATGCTTTATTTACACATTTGGAGTATGTTATTTTATTTGGGCCGCATGTAGCCATTGAGTGTTTTATTTTTATTTGGGTTACATATAGCCAAGACTTGGTGTTAAGCTTATATATAGGCATGTATGATTTTGTTTAAGCTTAGTTGAAATGAAAAGAAACCCTAAAACTTTCCTTACTTGCTAATCTCCCTCTCTCTCTCTCTCTCTCTTCCTCTCCTAGCAGCCACTCTCCTTTTTTCTCTCTCTCTAGAGCATTCGGACAACCCCTCTCCCTCATCTTCCTCTTCCAAGCCGCCACCTCCCCTTCCTCTTCCTTAGCCGCCGACTCCTCTCCACCATCATCAACCCGACCACCTCTATCCATAGCCGGTCGACCACCAACCTCCACCACCCGAGCACCCCTTTGAAGAAAACTAGCCGCCCATCTTCACTTGGAGTTTTATCCGAGAAAGGCCTCCTTCTACGACGGGGAATCTGGATATCGGTGTGAAGCGGCCAAGGCGGACGATCTATCTCTCCATCGGGCGCAACTCCGGCGGAACCGTGGAAGAGCGATCCTTCAAAGGTAGTCGGAATCATCTATTCTGACTTGGGTAACGATCATCTCCACTCACGTGTGATTCCCTCTAGATAGTCTAGTGGTCAGAAAAATTTTTGCGTTGGATTTGAATCGTTAGATTCTTCGTGGCTTTCCTTTTGATTTGCATCAATCTTAAACGCGTTATTTCCGAAAGGATTTGGCGAGCCCCGTAATTTTTGTTGGGAGAGATCTACCATTTTTCGATCGCATTTTGGGTAGACCTCTTTTGGTACAACCATCGCTCGGTCGGACCCAAGATTGGTCCTTTTAGCTTGAGAGAACATCGGCCTCTAGTCGTTTGTTCGATCTTTAATTGGCGTGGCTACCGTACGTTGGCGATAGTTGATAATGTTGTTCGTGGGTGTGCTGTGTTTAGTTATTGTGTGAGCGTAATAGTGGAAATAGAGAGGCGTACGTGTTACTCCATTTATCGTTATAGCGTCAAACACCGTAGCCTACATCAATTTGGTATCAGAGGGAGGTTCTTGTCAATTTTTTTAATTGGCACCCTCCCCTCTTATTTAGCACGTTAACCTGCACTTCTGTTTGCACGTTAGTTGTCAAAAAAATCTCAAAAAAATTTATTTTTTGTCTGTCAATAGCGGCTTAGATTTCTTATTTCTCAGCAAACAAAATCAAAATAAATTTTTTAATAATCCACTTTTTATTTCCTGTAAGAAAATCAAAAAAAAAGTTTATTTTCCTATAGTCATTAAGCGGGATTAATTCCTTCTGTGGTCTGTCTAAGATTGTTGTCTTCATTTTTGCATGCGCCCTAGGCTAGGTACGGAATATCCTCCATCGTCTTCTAATATGGATGATGACCGGGGTGAGGGTCGTGCCCTCACTGAGATTGAGGAACTCCGTCAGGATTTCACGGAGCAGTTGACGGCTATTAGGGAGGCACTTCACGGAATGGGATTACCACAAGGGGCACCCCGTAATCAACCCGCTCACCAACGAGTGGGAGAAAATCACAATCCTTATCCCCACCCTCCTAATGAGCACGCTCCTCGAGCACCTTACGAGTTTGATCTTACTCGGGTCGTCCGAGTCAAGCCACCATCCTACGATGGATTGGGGGATCCCCAAGTCTTCTAGGACTGGATCATGGAGATTGAAGCTATTTCGAGTGGTATACGCTGAACGACGCGGATAGGGTGCGAGTAGCGAGGATGAAGTTGCTAGGGCGTGCTAAAATATTTTGGCAGAATAAGGAGCGGCGTTTGAGAGTCGAGAACGGTGTGTTGCCCATAGGCTGGGATGACATGAAGGCTAGGCTGACAGAGCAGTACGTTCCTACGTACCATCGAACACAGATGTTCAATGATTTAGCTACCCTTAAGCAAGGGACTAGGTCGGTGTCTGAGTATATTAGTCTGCTGAAGGACATGATGGTTAGGTGTGACGTGAAAGAGATGCCCGAGGTCACCCTCTCCAGGTTCCGTAAGGGACTAAACCCCGACATCCAAGGAAAGCTTCTGCGTTATGGTCACACCGACTTGCACGTCACATTCAACGCTGCCTTAGATATTGAGAAGCACAATGTGCTTAAAGGTAAGTCTCGCTCGTTCCAAAAGGGCAAGTCCATTTTAGGACCGCCTCCCACCTCCACCTATAAGGCTAAAGGAAAGTATCAGTCCCCCAAATCGACCTCCATAGTCGTAACGGCTAGGAATAATAGAAACCCCTCTGGTGAGAGAGTCCCAGTGGGTAGGGTCAATAGAACGAATGTCACCTGTTACGCTTGCGGGATCCAAGGGCACTATGCTAGTGATTGTCCTACTAAACCCAAACCATTAGCCCTGTTAGATTCCACTGGTGGGTCAGACGACTTTACTTACGAGGCGGGAGAAGAGAGCGAGTCGAACGGAGTGCCTAGTGATATGGAGGATGACTCCATATGATGGTTATGAGGTGTATTCTAGCGACCCCTCGAGCGTTAGATGATTGGAATAGGACGAACATTTTCACGTTAAATTTTAAGAGTGGTGAAAAATGATGTAGGTTGATCATCGATAGCGGTAGTTGCATGAACGTTATTTCTGAAGCCGCGGTGAGAAGTATGTCTCTTGCTGCCGAGCCTCACCCTCACCCTTATAAGGTGGCATGGGTAAACAAGTCGTCCCTCCCTGTGTCGAAGCGATGCTTGGTACCCCTTACCATCAAAGCTAATTCTGAGCAGATTTGGTGTGACGTCATCCCTATGGATGCTTGTCACGTCTTGTTGGGTCGCCCTTGGTTGTATGATCATGACGTCACCAACTTTGGTCGGGCCAATACTTACGAGTTTAAACTTAATGGCAGAATCATTCTCTTTAAACCTGCTCCGCCTAAGGATCCTTCGGCCCCCTCCAAGGATGCGGTCGTCCCGGTCGAGAAGAAAACGTTGAGGCTGATAGGGAAGAAAGAATTGAAGCGTACTACCTTTTTAGACGGTGTCCAATATGCATTAGTGTGTCTACAAGTTAAGGAAGATGCGACAACTTTTGAGAATTTGCCGCCGGCGCTGAGAAAACTCTTAGAAGAGTTTGTGGACGTGTACCCGGACGAGCTACCGTCTGAGTTACCCTCATTGCGGGATATCCAGCATGCCATTGATTTCATTACGGGCTCCTCATTGCCCAACCTCCCACATTACCGGCTAAACCCTTCCGCACACTTAAGAGTTACAAACCCAGATTTCGGATTTATTGCAAAAAGGTTTTATCCGCCACAGCATGAGTCCATGTGTCGTACCCGCCTTACTTGCCCCCAAGAAGGACGGCTCTTGGAGGATGTGTGTCGATAGTAGAGCCATTAATAAAATTTCTATTAAGTACCGATTTCCCATCCCTCGCATAGACGATTTATTGGACATGTTAGCCGGTGCCACGATTTTCTCGAAACTGGACCTTAGGAGCGGCTACCATCAGATCCGAATTAGGGAAGGTGACGAGTGGAAAACCGCATTTAAGTCTAAGGAAGGGCTCTACGAGTGGTTAGTTATGCCGTTTGGGCTTTCCAATGCGCCGAGCACGTTTTCGAGGATGATGACCCACGTCTTTCAACCCCTTATGGGAAAATTCATCGTGGTATATTTTGACGACATTTTGGTTTTTAGCACCTCCACGATCGATCACGGGTCACATTTAAAAATCATCCTTACCACGCTGAGATCGAAAAAATTATTCGTGAATATTAAGAAGTGTACCTTCCATGTGTAATCGGTTGAATTCCTCGGTTATATTGTGAGTTCGAAGGGGACCACGTAGACCCCAAGAAGGTACAAGCCATTAGAGATTGGCCTGAGCCCGCCAACATTCGGGATGTTAGGAGTTTTCACGGGCTCGCTACATTCTATCGGCGATTAATTAAGGATTTTAGTAGTATTATGACCCTCATTACCGAGTGCATGAAAAAAGGTGAATTTATATGGACGAACTCGGCCGCTACGGCGTTCCAATTAATTAAATCGCGCATGTCGGAAGCCCCCTTTTGTGACTACCGGATTTTACCAAAGTTTTCGAGTTGTCATGTGATGCGTCTGGAGTGGGAATTGGTGGAGTGTTGAGTCAGGAAGGCCACTCTGTGGGGTATTTCAGTGAGAAACTGGCAGATCCGAAATTAAATTATTCCAAATATGATCGGGAGTTTTACGCGGTCATTAGATGCCTCCAACATTGGCGGCATTATTTACTTCCTAAGGAGTTTCTCATCCTATCCGATCATGAAGCGCTAAGGTGTATTAACTCTCAAACTAAGGTTAGTCCTAGGCATGCCAAATGGGTCTCCTATCTTCAGGAGTACACTTTCATTATCAAACACCTTAAGGGAACTCTCAACCGCGTAGCCGACGCCCTTAGTCGTGTTTCGTTATTACTATCCACGCTAGAAGTTAAGGTGATTGGCTTCGATAGGATTAAGGACGAATATGTCCACTGTCCAGATTTTAAGGATATCTATTTCACCACTCAAGACGACTTGCCTACAACCATTACTTCTTTTTTACATTCGTGACAGCTATTTATTTAATCATTCGAAGCTATGCATCCCCCGTTCCTCCCTACGACACTTCATAGTGTGGGAATTGCATAGCGGAGGGTTAGGTGGACACTTTGGCCGTGACAAGACAATCACGTTAGTAGAAGACAAGTTCTATTGGCCCGGACTTAAGGCCATGGTTAATAAAATCGTGGGAAGTTGTCGAGCGTGCCAATTGGCTAAGGGGAACAAAACTAATGCGGGGTTTTATACCCCTCTTCTGATTCCTTCTATTCCCTGGGAAGACGTTAGCATGGACTTCATTCTCGGCCTCCCACTCACATTTAGACATCACGACTCTATATTAGTTGTTGTAGATCGTTTCTCCAAAATGACCTACTTTATCGCGTGCAATAAAACCAACGATGTGTCACACGTTGCACAATTATATTTTAAAGAGGTAGTTGGCCATCGAGGCGTTCCAAAATCTATAGTTACCGATAGGGATGTGAAGTTTACTAGTTATTTTTGGAAGACCCTGTGGAGGATTATGGGCATCAAACTTCTATTCTCTTCAGCGTACCATCCGCAGACGGATGGGCAAACGGAAGTTGTAAACAGAAGTTTAGGTAGTTTGCTTCGATGCCTTGTGGGAGACCACAAGGGTACATGGGACCTTATCCTCCCTCATGCTCAGTTAGCGTATAATAATTCAAAAAATAGGTCCACGGGTTTGTCCCCGAATGAGATCGTGCACGGTTATAAAGCACTCGTGCCACTTGACTTGATTCCGTTACCGACATCTTTTAAGTCAAGTCAATTTGCACAGGACTTTGCCTCTCACATCAATGATCTGCACAAACACATAAATGAAACGCTTACCACTCAATACGCGTCGTATCAAGTTAATGCCAACGCACATAAGAGAGTGTCTCACTTGAAAGTGGGTGATTTAGTCATGGTGCGTCTCATCCCTGAACGGTTGCCTACGGGCACCTTAAAAACGTTAGCGGATCGGCGAGCGGGACCTTTTCGGATTTTAAAGAGGTTAGGAGAATGCATTTCTTTTGGAATTACCAACTGATTGGGGTATTTCCCCTGTTTTTAATGTTTCGGATTTAACGTCATATATAGCTCCGCCACTAGTTCCACTACAAATTCTCATGGGTATGGGGTTGAGTGGGGTAAGGGATCGCTCTCTCCGTCGGTCTCCAACGGAGGTACGCTAAATGTTGATGATAAAGATTTTCCCCCTTTGCTGCCTAATGCTTTTCCCAGGTTTTCCAGGACAGCATTTTTGCCAAACAGGATTCTCCAGGATGACGTGTTTCCCACTGCAGATGACGATGTGCGCCGCTACTTGATTCGATGGTGTGATCGCCCCGCCTCTGATGACTCTTGGCTCCTGGAAGCGGAGGTCGCTCTATTGGATGGTGTTCTTCTCCGACGGTATCTTCAAGACAACTCAACGGTGATGAGTCTTTTCAAGCGGGCGAGGACTGGTGGAGACGACGGCCCCCAAGTTGTTGATGACGGCACGCTAACGGAAGACCCTCCTTCGTCTCCAACAAAGGACTCGCGTCGCCATGGTGTTCGTATGGAGCGGCGCTACAATCTCCGCCCTCGGCGCAAGACAAATAACTAGTTGAACTTATTTTATTATTAGCTTAAGAGCATTCATATTTTTAGCATGCTTTATTTACACATTTGGAGTATGTTATTTTATTTGGGCTGCATGTAGCCATTGAGTGTTTTATTTTTATTTGGGCTACATATAGCCAAGACTTGGTGTTAAGCCTATATATAGGCATATATGGTTTTGTTTAAGCTTAGTTGAAATGAAAAGAAACCCTAAAACTTTCCTTACTTGCTAATCTCCCTCTCTCTCTCTTCCTCTCCTAGCCGCCACTCTCCTTTTTCTCTCTCTCTCTAGAGCATTCAGCCAGCCCCTCTCCCTCATCTTCCTCTTCCAAGCCGCCACCTCCCCTTCCTCTTCCTTAGCCGCCAACTCCTCTCCACCATCATCAACCCGACCACCTCTATCCATAGCCGGTCGACCACCAACATCCACCACCCGAGCACCCCTTTGAAGAAAACTGGCCGCCCATATTCACTTGGAGTTTTATCTGAGAAAGGCATACTTCTACGACGAGGAATCTGGATATCGGTGTGAAGCGGCCAAGGCGGACGATCTATCTCTCCATCGGGCGCAACTCCGGTGGAACCGTGGAAGAGCGATCCTTCAAAGGTAGTCGGAATCATCTATTCCGACTTGGGTAACGATTATCTCCACTCACGTGTGATTCCCTCTAGATAGTCTAGTGGTCGGAAAGATTTTTGCGTTGGATTTGAATCGTTGGATTTGAATCGTTAGATTCTTCGTGGCTTTCCTTTTGATTTGCATCAATCTTAAAAGTGTTATTTCCGAAAGGGTTTGGCGAGCCCGGTAATTTTTGTTGGGAGAGATCTACCATTTTTCGATCGCATTTTGGGTAGACCTCTTTTGGTACAACCATCGCTCGGTCGGACCCAAGATTGGTCCTTTTAGCTTGAGAGAACATCGGCCTCTAGTCGTTTGTTCGATCTTTAATCGGTGTGGCTACCATACGTTAGCGATAGTTGATAACGTTGTTCGTGGGTGTGTTGCGTTTCGTTATTGTGTGAGCGTAATAGTGGAAATAGAGAGGCGTACGTGTTACTCCCTTTAACGTTATAGCGTCAAACACCGTAGCCTACATCACATAGCTCCTTTTGGGAGATGTTGGAGGGCTCCCTCATGGTCCAGGATATGCGGGGCGGGGACTATGTCTTGGACATCTTCTCATAGGTGCTATTGGAGGGACCAGGTTCAAGGTTACGGGAGCTGCTGAAGTTATTCACCACTTCTCACTTCAAGGGGGAGTGTTGAAAATTGTGAAGTGAAAGTGGGTGAATGGAGGACTTGGGCAACCTATCCGCGCGGACTATGCTGACAGGGTTGGCGGACAGCCAAGTCGGCAAGGCTGGTGCAGACGGCTTGTTCTGTGACGACCTGGGCGGTCTGTTCGCGCGGACTACGCGGACAGCAGCGGTGGTTCGCAAGGCCGGCTTATGCTCTGCAAGCAGCTGGTTCCCAGGAAATAACCAGGCAGATAGCGACTCTATCCGCGGAGTCCGGCAAGAAGCGGACTGAAGAACTGGAGCTCGGCAGACCGGCTTGGCAGAAGCCTTGGTCTTGCTCTAGTGAAGCGGCAAGTGGATGCCGCGAAAATCGCCAGTTAGCGCGGACAGGTGCTGGAGTTCGTCGGGGCTGGCAGACTGTTACCAGTGTCCGCCAGTAAGTGCGGACTGACCCTTGTGGCCAGTGGTGTGGACTTGGTTGGTTCTAAACCAAGTCCATGTTTGGCTCAGTTCGGGGAGATCGCTCAGTGGAGCGCGGACTGCTTCTCAGTCCGCCAAGCTCGGCAGTAGTGTTGTGTGCCTTGGTTGGGAGCTTGGAGTAAGCGAATTGGAGATTGCGTCCACAACTGCGTGCGGACTGGAACTGTGTCCGCTGAGTCTGGCAGGTGTCTTGGTGGCGAGGATGTGGGCTCGGGATAAGCGAACTGGAGCAGTCTGCGGGATATGCAGACTGGAGTAGTCTGCGGTATATGCGGAATGGAGCAGTCTGCGGAATGTGCTGACTGGATTAGTCTGCGGTATATGCGGACTGGAGCAGTCTGCGGGATATGCGGACTGGAGGTATCCGCAGTATAAACGGACTGGAGCTGTGTCCGCGGATAGACGGACATCTGTTGCAAAGTCCGGCTGTGGTAGTCTTGCCTTGGCCTTTGGCGACAAGGCGGACTGATGATGTTGTTCGGCCTTGGTGAAGCTTTGGAGCTGGCTTGGCCTTTGGCGACAAGGCGGACTGATGTTGTTGTCCGACCTTGGTGAAGCTTTAGCGCTGGCTTGGCCTTTGGCGACAAGGCGGACTGGAAATGTGTCCTGCCTTGGTGAAGCTAGGCGGACTGGCTATCCTGCACAGGTAGCGGTGAACCGGTGTGTATCCGCGGGCTTTGCGGACACGTGTTCTTGCTGCGAGATGTGGCGGTAATCCTATCGGCTAGGGCGGTGACCACACTGCTCATCGTGCCTATAAATAAGACTCATGTCACATCAGGAATATAGAACCTAAAAGAGCGAATGAACGGTAAGTGAGCCCGCGTTCAGTTGCTGTGGACTGACATTTGGTGTCCGCGCGGTTTGATAGAGTTGACCGGGTTGTGCTGTGCAGGTTGTGCGGATAGCGCTGCAAAGCCAGGACTTGGCTCTGATTGCGGTCAGGGACAGTGCGGACTCTGCGGTTAAGCAACAGGCAGTAAACAGCAGGTCGCGGACAGCGACCAGACGGTCTTCTCTTGTCAACTTGGTTCGGGGTTCAATAAGTCGCCTGCTTCAGGCGGACTGTTCAATTCGGCATCGCAGTTTGTGCGGTCTGGCGGCTAGGCGACCTCGCGGTTAGGCGGCTTGCAGATCGGCAGCTAGAGCTAGCATTGGAATAACGGGCAGTCCGCGCGGCTTGGGTTGCGGTTTAGCGACCTGGCGGATTGTGCGGACTCAACAGCAGTGACCGGCGGCTTGGTGTGAGTCCGCACGACTTGTGTTTGACTTGTCTTTGTAATTGTCTCTGTTTCTCCCTGTGGTGGTTTTGGTGAAGCATGTCTCGATTTGTAAAGAAAATTGTTGTTAATCAATAAAGATTCTTGTTGTTGTATGTGTTTCTGGTTGTGAATGATTTAAGTTGAGATAACCCCTGCTCACTCCAAGGTCCGGGAAATTTCAACATGGTATCAGAGTTGGATTGGAGTGGATAAGCAGTGATCAACAAAAGTGGTTGTTGCTCTTGTGAAGAGGGAACCAGTGGTAGAACCATGGCAGTGGAAGATGCAAGTGGTCTTGGAATTGAACTCCTTACAGAGACGAACTTTGATAGGTGGAAGTCTTGTATGTAGAGCTTTCTTCTTGGCGAGAACCTTTGTGAGGTAGTATGCGGAGCAGAAAGACAAGAAGCTACTGCTGGCAATGCTGAAGAGATGAGAGCTTGGAAGGAGACAAATGCGAAAGCGGAGTCTATTCTCAAGCAGGTGGTCTCATCATAGCTCTTGGACCACATCAGTGGATGTCGGTCAGCTGCAGAGGTTTGGACTTCCCTTTATGGGTTGTTCAGGAAGGAGGTGAAGGTTGCTGCGGAGGATGTACCTTCTACTTCATATCAGCAAAAGATGAGTGTTTCTCCTAGGCGTGATGGGAAGAGGAAGGAAGGACCAATGTGTTATAGATGCAAGCAGCATGGTCATCTCAGGAAGGAGTGCAAGGTTGCGTTACTCTAGGCAAACGTAGCTCATGTTGGAGGCAAGGAGAAGAACTTAGTTGAGACCTCAACAAGTTCAGGTGTTGATCGGATGAAGGTCAGTGATAGTGCAGCTATCTGGCATGAAAGACTGGGGTATGTAGGGTTGGACAAGCTGAAAGCAATGGCGGAAAGAAGGATCGTGAGAGGCTTGCCTAGATTGTCATCCTATGGCGATGGTCAGGAATGTGCGGAATGTCAGCATGGTGAAACTTATCGCTTTATGGTTGATAAGGCACAATCCAAATGTAAATCACCTTTGGAGGTTGTCCATTGTGCTCTGGTTAAACCGATCGTCACCGCCAGTCTTGGAGGCAGCAGGTACATGCTGATATTGGTTGATGACTATTCAAGGTATACTTGGGTATACTTCATGAACAAGAAGTCGAACATGATGTGCTTGTTTGTGGAGTTTAAGAAGCTTGTGGAAGGCCAGCTTGGCCTGCAGATCAAGAAGTTGAGGACAAGCATCGGTGGTGAGTTCGGCTTAACCGAGTTCTCGAACTTTTGCAGAAAGCATGAGATCCGAAGGGAGCTTTCTTGTGGACATACTTCACAGCAAGGTGGTGTTGTAGTTCGGATGATCCGTCTGTTGACGGAGACCTGCAAGTGTTGGCTTCAGTGCAAAGGCGTTCCTAAGGCTTTTTGGGCGGAAGGGATGGCCTGTGCGGCACATGTCATCAATCGGATGCCTCTTAGTCCGATCAATGTGAAGACTCCATATGAGCTGATGTTCAAGGTGAAGCCCAGTGTGAAGCACCTATGGGTGTTTGGATCTAGCTGCTACGTACACGCTCCGGATGCTCTCAAGACGAAGCTAGTCTTTGTTGGGTATGATGAGCAGAGGAGAAGATGGAGGTGTATGGATCCTGCGACGAGAGGCTCATCGTGTCGAGACGTTGACTTCGATGAGCTGACATCATATTGGGATAGCTCATATATGGAGGTAGAGATGATCAGGTCAGATGGTGGGTTGCAGGAGGCTGCTGCTAAGGATCAGTTGGAGCTGCCCGAGTCACCAGGAGCTCCAGGTTGTATTAGCTCCGGGGCAAAGGCGTCAGGGTCAGGAAGCAGGGGGAGCGATGCTCCAGGAGCTTCTGGCTCGAAGGCGGAGGCTTCCGGTTCAGGAAGCGGGAGGAGCGATGTTCCAGGTAGTTTTTGTTCGAGGGCGGAGGTTCTGGTTCAGGTAGCAGGGGGAGCGTTGCTCCAGGTGCTCCATGTGCTCCTGGTTCCAGTGAGGTGGCGTCTTGTTCAGGAAGCAAGGGGAGCATTGTTCCGGGTTTGCCCGGTAACGGAGCTGGTTCAGGAGGAGCAGCGGAGGTGGTTAGCGGTGATCAGGTTCTTTGAAGATCGAAGAGGATCAGTAACCCACCAGCTCGATATAGCGAAGGGAACACAGCAAGCTTGGTCCTATGTTTCCTTGCAAGCCCTCAGGTCGAGCAAGTACCTTCTAGCTGTGATGACCCCATTAGAGTCAAGGAGGTTGATGACGCCAGAGCTGAGGAGGTGACTACTCTCAGAGCTGACAAGGCTTGGGCCCTTGTGCCCAAGGTTGGTGGCGATACTCCTACGATGCATGATTGGAGGTTGAAGCTGAAGAAGAAGGCAGAGGGAAACATGACTCCTTTTGGGAGATGCTGGAGGGCTCCCTCATGGTCCAGGATATGCGGGGCGGGGACTATGTCTTGGACATCTCCTCGTAGGCACTATTGGAGGGACCAGGTTCAAGGTTACGGGAGCGGCTGGAGTTATTCACCACTTTTCACTTCAAGGGGGGAGTGTTGAAAATTGTGAACTGAAAGTGGGTGAATGCAGGACTTGGGCAAACTATCCGCGCGGACTATGCACAGGGTTGGCGGACAGCCAGGTCGTCAGGGCTGGTGCAGACGGCTTGTTCTGTGGCGGCCTGGGCGGTCTGTTCGCGCGGACTACGCGGACAGCAGCGGCGGTTCGCCAGGCCGGCTTATGCTCTGGAAGTAGCTGGTTCCCAGGAAGTAACCAGGCGGATAGAGACTCTATCCGCGGAGTCCGACAAAAAGCGGACTGAAGAACTGGAGCTCGGCAGACCGGCTTGGCAGAAGCCTTGGTCTTGCTCTAGTGAAGCGGCAAGTGGAAGCCGCGGAAATCTCCAGTTAGCGCGGACAGGTGCTGGAGTTCGACGGGGCTGGCGGACTGTTACCAGTGTCCGCCAGTAAGTGCGGACTGGCCCTTGTGGCCAGTGGTGTGGACTTGGTTGGTTCTGAACCTAGTTCACGTTTAGCTCAGTTCGGGGAGATCGCGTAGTGGAGCGCGGACTGCTTCTCAGTCCGCCAAGCTCGGCAGTAGTGTCGTGTGCCTTGGTTGCGAGCATGGAGGAAGCAGACTGGAGATTGCGTCCGCAACTGCGTGCGGACTGGAGCTGTGTCCGCTGAGTCCGGCAGGTGCCTTGGTGGTGAGGCTGTGGGCTCGGGATAAGCGGACTGGAGCAGTCTAGGGATATGCGGACTGGAGTAGTTTGCGGTATATGCGGACTGGAGCAGTCTGCGGGATGTGCGGACTGGAGTAGTCTGCGGTATATGCGGACTGGAGCAGTCTGCAGGATATGCGGACTGGAGGTATCCACAGTATAAGCGGACTGGAGCTATGTCCGCGGATAGGCAGACAGCTATTGCAAAGTCCGGCTGTGGCATTCTTGGCTTGGCCTTTGGCGACAAGGCGGACTGATGTTGATGTCCGGCCTTAGTGAAGTTTTGGCGCTGGCTTGGCCTTTGGCGACAAGGCGGACTGATGTTGTTGTCCAGCCTTGGTGAATCTTTGGCGCTGGCTTGGCCTTTGGCGACAAGGCGGACTGGCGACGTGTCCTGCCTTGGTGAAGCTAGGCGGACTGACTATCCTGGACAGGTAGCGGCGAACTGGTGTGTATACGCGGGCTTTGCGGACACGTGTTCTTGCTGCGGGATATGACGGTAATCCTATCGGCTAGGGCGGTGACCACACTCCTCATCGTACCTATAAATAGGACCCATGTCACATCAGGAATAGAGAACCTAAAAGAGCGAATGAACAGTAAGTGAGCCCGCGTTCAGTTGCTGCGGGCTGACTTTTGGTCTCCGCGCGGTTTGATAGAGTTGACCGGGTTGTGCTGTGCAGGTTGTGCGGATAGCGCTGCAAAGCCAGGACTTGGCTCTGATTACAATCAGGGATAGTGCGGACTCTGCGGTTAAGCAACAGGCAGTAAACAGCAGGTCGCGGACAGCGACCAGACGGTCTTCTCTTTGGCAACTTGGTTTGGGGTTCAATAAGTCGCCTGCTTCAGGCGGACTGTTCAATTCGGCATCGCAGCTTGTGCGGTCTGGCGGCTAGGCGACCTCGCGGTTAGGCGGCTTGTATATCGGCGGCTAGAGCTAGCATTGGAATAACTGGCAGTCCGCGCGGCTTGGGTTCTGGTCTGGCGACCTGACGGATTGTGCAGACTCAACAGCAGTGACTGGAGGCTTGGTGTGAGTCCGCGCGGCTTGTGTTTGACTTGTCTTTGTAATTGCCTTTGTTTCTCCCTATGGTGATTTTGGTGAAGCATGTCTCGTCATGTATGTCTCGCTTTGTAAAAAAGATTGATGTTAATCAATAAAAACTCTTATTGCTGCATGTATTTCTGGTTGTGACTGATTTAAGTTGAGATAACCCCTGCTCACTCCAAGGTCCGAAAAATTTCAACAATCACAATCGATGCTAAGAACTCTTGCTTAGACCCCACCCGTGCATGGATCACTACACCATCAGGCTTGTCCAAAAGCACCGACATTCTTGTCATTTTCCATATTAAGGGGACTTATCTTGTCGAGACACCCTCCACACGTGAATCACAACATCACGAGGATAGCCAGCCGACCAAAAAGACAAAGTCACATCATAGCAAATATGTGGACACCACAATCCACTAACCATTCACCACACGCATTTTTTCTCCCTAAGCCATCATTCATTCTCACACAAAACTTAAGGGCATAACAACGTCTTCACTGCAAATGGACTTATAGCAAAAATCATAAATGCATGTCACAACAACATCATTGAATCAGACCATTGATCACAATTTTGACTTCATCCACCATGCCTAATCTGTTAATGAAGCAGATCTCTAATGTAAATAATGGCGGACACAAACTAAATTGGACTGTGGTTCCTCTTAAACCAAGACAACCTGAACCCCTCTCATTTGAGAGATCTGGCGCTAAGTAGTGCAAGAAAAGAAGGAATAAACAAAAGAGATGGCATGCATGTATCCTAAGACCAGGAGCAAGATTATTATTACCTTATGGAATCGCTTCATCGTCATGGAAACCTTAAATAGCACAGATGGAAATGTGCTCCTTCAAGTCATTTCCGTGATGCCGGTCTCCGATCAACGAACGGAGCTGTGAAGCTCCAACAATGGAAGGATTTTAGTCTTTTTTTCCTCCGAACTCTCTTGTTCACCATAGCCAAAAAATCTCAAATGAAAGCCTAGGGGACCACTTTTCTACGAAAGCTTTGGGTGAAGCGAGTTATATACTGGGTATTAAGATTTATAAAGATAGATCAGAGAATTTATTGGGTTTGACCCAGAGTACATACATTGATAAAATGTTGAAGCAGTTCAACATGCTTGAGTTTAAGAAAGGATTCTTACCCATGTCACATGGTGTGAGTCACTTTAAGGACTAATGTCCTAAATCTTTGGAAGATAATGACCAAATGAAGTTTATTTCATATGTTTCTGTAATTGGATCAATCATGCATACAATGTTATGTAGTCATCACGATGTCCCAATTGTTTTGAGCATGACTAGCAAATATCAGTATGGTCCAGGTGAATGTCATTGGACGATAGTTAAGAATACCTAAAGTACTCGAGAAGGACTAATGATGTATTCTTGGTATATGATGGTAAGAAATAGCTCGTTGTAAAGGGTTATATGGACGCTACCTTCCAGACTAATATGGGAGATTCAATATCTCAATCAAATTTTGTGTCCAGCCTTAATGGAGGGGTTGCAAGCTGGAAGAGATAGAAGCAAAAGAGAGTTAACGATTCTACAACTAAAGCTGAGTATATCGCAGTTGCTAATGTGATAAAGGGGGTTGTATGAATTAGGAAATTCATCGACAAACTTAATGTAGTTCCTAGCATTGTTGATCTGGTGACTATTTACTGTGCCAACAACGGTGTCATTGCACAAGCTAAGGAACCTAGATCTCATCAACAATCTAAACACATACTTTGGTTGTTCTATATCATTCGAGAGATTGTCGATTGATGAGATGGGGACATGTGCCGAGTATCGGCTGACAATAATATAACAGATCCACTAACGAAGGCTCTTCCTCAGAGGAAATATTATTGCCATACTAAATCATTGGGTATTTGATATATACATGATCAACTCTATGGGAGACTTGTGAATTTTAGCTTTGTCAGTTATATATTCATGTGATGACTTGTACTATGTTATGTCACTTACATTTGAGGCATGTTAGTTTATTATGTCTATTTATTGTTATATAGATAAATTAATTAACCATAATAAATGTCATTGAAATGTTTGCTTCTATATGAATTGAAGTACGCGACTTGAATGTGAGATCTTGTCTTTATCTAAAGCATTATTCTTAAACAACACCTCAGCAACTCATCGAGCTGAGTACGCAACTCATCCAGCTCACGCGGAACCATACGGTACGGTGCTTTGGCAATAGGATAAGTACCTGCCTCGAGATCTATCACAAACTCTATCTCCCTTTCAGGAGGAAGTCCTGGAAGACTATCGGGAAAGACATCTGGAAACTCTCGCACCACCGAGACATCCTCAATACGTGGTGTAACAGAAGCTGTTTCCAGAGCAGAAATAGAAACTTAAAACGCCTCGCAACCAGACTCTATAGCACGACAAGCACGTACCGCAGAAATGACAGAGAAAACTCTGTCCTGAAATCCATAGATGCTCATAGGTTGTCCATCGTCCATCCTGAAATCCAATCTCTTAGCCTTGCACTGGATGACCGCGTCATACTTGGACAGCCAGTCCATGCCTAGAATCATGTCAAAATCAGACAGATCCAAAATCATCAGATTCGCAAAGGCCAGAAAATTGTCAAGATAAATAGGGCATCTCAAAACTACTTGATTAGATATCACCGAATCACCGGAGGGAAGCTTGATATTGAAGGAGTCTCCTAATTATTAGAGAACAAGTTGTACTAGACAGGTCCACCATAAGATTATTGTGTGGATTGTTATATGAATGTGTCACAAGCAGCTCGCATAGTGACAATAGTGTGTGATATTTTGACCTGAAGTCACTACAGTCATTATGTGAACAAGAGTATACTTTGATGTTAACTAAAGTATTCCTTGAAAAAGGTTGGTGGTATGGGTGATTAGTGGATACATTACGAATCTTGTAGGTGATGGTGAGTTTATGTATATAGGACTTGTCTTCTTATATGACAGAAGTTGCATCTTTGGTCCCCCTGATAGAGTAAGACTAGGAAATGCATGATCGTGCTAAGTCGAGCCAATATATGATATTGAGCTCACTTTTTTTTTGATAATCTACACTAGATTGAATTATTAAGAGGGTGACACCCTCCATGCCTTGAGTTCAGTCTGGATGCAAAGGACTAAGGGACTATAGTACACTAGGACATTGGTCACTGACAGGTTTTAATGAGTTGTCAACTCATATATTACTTGAATCGCAATAATGCATTACTAGATATCGCTCAATGTTTGTGAGAGTATAGTTGATATGTTCTAGTTCAGGTGGGTAATTATCGGAATTTTTTGTGATCTAGAAGTAATCAAGAATTTAATTTTACTGTCAATGTAATATGAGTGTATGAGATCACACATAAGAAGGTACAAAAAAATGAATAAATGATCATGTTGGTTTTTTACTTATATTGAATATAAGTGGAACCAAGCCTTAAATTATGTTTAATTAATTAGGAATTAATTAAATAATGATTTGAAGTAAACATGTGTCAAATTGGATTTGAAATGGGGATGTTAAACAACTACTCAACGTAAGTTGACTTATGAAGTTGACTTATGTCGACTTGATGTGCGTTTAACATCAATACAAACATTTCTGGAAACAATTCGACGTATGTATACTTTTGAAGTCGACATATACTGAGTTGTGAGTAACCATATAGTACTCGACGTATAATGACTTATGAAGTCGGCATACATTGAGTTGGTGTGTGGATAACTGTTTTTCTTATATTATGAGACCGTAGTCGGCGTGCATCGACCGGTGGATAAGAGCTTTGATGTCTACACTAAGAGATAGTAATTGACGTATGTCAACTTGTGAAGTCAACGTACATTGATACGTGAATTAGAACTGACACAAATTTCTCCCTCTCAACACAAAAATAAATTGTTTGTTTGTCCTGATGTGTCTTTTGTTTTTCTTTTTCGCTGTGATATAGGTGAGCCGTCAAAACACGCACGCAGCACGTATTTTCTTTCTGTTAGTCGTGCTACTTCTTGTTTTGAGTTAGTACATTTTGATGTGTGGGGCCCTGCTCCTGTTGTGTCATTTGATGGTTTCTCGTATTTTGTAACTTTTATTGATGATTATTCTCGTTGTTTATGGGTTTATCTGCACAAACATAAATCTGAAGTCCTATCGGTTTACTCTCATTTTTCACGTATGATACGGACCCAACATGGTACGTCTGTTCATATCCTCCGCTCTGACAATGGAGGTGAGTACACTTCTCGTCAATTTGATCTTTTTTTCCGCGATGAAGGCACTCTACACCAATTTTCTTATCTGGGGACCCCCGTGCAAAATGGGGTGACATAACGCAAAAACCGCCACCTCTTAGACTTTGTTCGTTGTCTTCTTTGGGGAATGAATGTCCCTAAGCCTTATTGGAGCGCTGCTCTTCTTACATCAGCTTTCCTAATTAATAAGACTCCCTTTCATCCTCTCGGTGGCGTTACCGGGGAGAGTTTGCCAACTGCACAAATCTCTGCATGGCTTAAAGCAGTCCCAGCGTGCCTGGTTCGAACGGTTCAGCTCAGTCATCCTTCAATCTGGCTACACTCAGTGTCGTGCAGATCACACTTGCTTCATTCGTGCCACTCCTGAGGGACGTCGTGTCATTGTCTTGGTCTATGTTGATGATATTATTCCCACCGGGGATAATCCCACTAGCATCTCTGAGGTGAAGCTACACTTCGCTCAACCTTAGAGATGAAAGACCTTGGACCCCTCCGCTACTTCCTTGGGATTGAAGTAGCTCGCTCACGACTGGGCATCTCTATATCGCAACGCAAGTACACCTTAGATCTTCTTCGGGACACGAGTTTATTTGGGTGTCGTCCTGCAAGTACTCCTATTGACACCAACAATCGCCTTCATGCTGAATTTGGTGATCCTCTTCCAGACCCCTCTCAGTACCAACGGCTTGTTGGCCGCTTGATATACTTGACCAATACCAGGCCCGACATCAGCTTATCATTGGGTGTTTTGAGCCAGCTTATGCATTTTCCCAGGACATCTCACCTAAAGGTTGCTCGACGTGTCCTTTGCTATCTTAAGCGCGCTCCTGGTCTTGGGTTATTCTATCGGGCTGATAGTGTCACCAGTCTCTCTTGCCTCACTGATGCAGATTTTGCTGGCTCTTTGACAGATTGACGCTCCACGTCAGGTTTTTGTGTATTCCATGGCGATCATCTTGTTTTGTGGCAGAGTAAGAAACAATCCATTGTATCTCGTTCGTCTACTGAGTCAGAGTACCGCGTCATGGCACACGACGTTACTGAGTTGGTTTGGCTCCGATCGCTGCTGACTAAACTTGGCCTATCACTTGTTGATGGCACCACTCTCTACTGTGATAATAAGTTAACTCTCCTACTTACCCAAAATTCGGTGCTACATGAGCGCACCAAACACATCGAGATGGATGTTCATTTTCTGTGTGACCACGTTCGTACTGGGGCTGTGCTTCCAGCTTACGTCCCCTCAGCTGACCAGCTCGCTAACGTCGTCACTAAAGTTGTTGGTCCTACTCGTTCAGATTTGACCATTTCCAAGTTGGGCATGATTGACATCTTTGCTCCAGCTTGAGGGGGAGTATTGAAGATATCATAATATTGTAATATTGTGTATGGGCAAAATTGTAATAGTGTATTTGAGATTATATTTATATATATATATATATATATATATATATATATATATATATATATATATATATATATATATATATCTTATTATATAAAGCAATATAGGTATTTGGAGGCACACCATAGATCAAACAAGAGCCATTGGATCATGAGAGAGAGCATGAGATGGGGGGAGAGAGTTGGGAGAGAGAGAGGAGGGAGAGAGAGAAAGAGAGAGAGGGGAGGAGAGAGAGAGGGAGGAGAAAAGGAGAGAGATGGCGGAAGGGAGAGGAGAGGGGAGAGAGATGGGAAAGGGAGAGAAAAATTGCGTGAAATTAATGTTTTTACGACAAAACGTAATTTTTTTATAAAATAAAAATTGTAATATTGATTTATATTTTTTACGGTCATTTTGAGTACTCATGTGTATATATTGCGGGCACTGCCCGTCTTGATGTGGGTGTATCCCGCTTTGATGCGAGTGCAGCCCGCAACGACGCATCGAGCACGGGAGAAGCCCGTTCAGAGGTGGGTGAAGCCTGCCTGGATGCGGCCGAAGGCCGCCCGAGAGCATTGAGCACGGGCGTAGCCCGTACGAAGATGCTCGTATATATATATGTATATATATATATATATATATATATATATATATATATATATATATATATATATATATATATATGTATACATACATATATATATATGTATACATACATATATATATGTATACATACATATATATATGTATGTATACATATATATATACATATATATATATACATATATATATACACACACACACAATATATATATTATACGCTCGCGCTTTTTAAGGGGAAAAAAGCGTGAGCGTATAATCACCCGACGGAGAGCAGCTCCGCGCCTTCTATCAGTTTCTTCGGGCCTAGGGTTATTCCAAACCATTTTACCCTCCTCATCGCGCGATTTCATTTCCGCCAGACGAGCGAAGGACGCCGACAGGTGACGAGCGAAGAACGACGACGACGCGGTTATTCCAAACCCTTTCATCATCCTCCCAGCACCCACCGGCGAAGAACCATGGGCGGATCTACAGGGGGCCACAGGGACACGTGCCCCCCCAAATTTTTTGGAAAGTTTGATTAGGCGAACCTGTCGGGGGTATTCCGGTGGCCCTCCGGCGGGGCCACCGCCGGCGGTGGACCTGACCGTGAGGCCCAGATCGACATCATGGTGTCGACACACCCTGGTGTCGACACACCCTGGTGTCGACACACCCTGGTGTCGACACACCCTGGTGTCGACACACCCTGGTGTCGACAGACCCTGGTGTCGACACACCCTGGTGTCGACACCAGAAATTAAAAATAAAAAAAATTAAATAGGAGTTCCGACCCTATTCTTGCATTTCAGCATTTCTTGCCAGAAGTATAATGTATATCAACTTGTAATGTACATATTCACTTCAGTCGCAATGACTTCTGAGTCATCAAATTCTGAAAGTATGGATGTTGTACCTGAAACGAATACAGATTTTACTGAGCGCAGTGTTACTGAACCATATGTTAGTTTGGTGTTTGAAAGTGTTGATGAGGCGTACTGGTTTTATAATAGTTATGCTCTTAATTTAGGGTTTGGAATTAAGAAAGGATCAACTTCTAAATCATTTACTTCAGGAGATGTTATTGCCATAAGGTTCGAATGTAATAAGTCTGGGTTAAAGACTTCCAAAGAGGGCGAAGGATCTTCAACGAGAGCACATCGATTGACAATAGTTAATTGCAAAGCCAAATTAGATATTCGCAAGAATAAGGACTTTAAATGGGTTGTCACTGAATTTATAAAGAAGCATAATCATGAGTTAGATACTCTTAGCAAAGCTAAAAGACATTGCTCACATAATGTACTTCACAAAGATAAGGAAGTTAAAAAATTGATGGATCAACTTTATAGTGCTGGAATGGGTCCTGCTAAGATTGCAAAGATTTTAAATGAAACCAATTTTAATAGCTCAATATCAACAAAACAAGTTTCAGTGCATTTGAGTGAACACCGCAAGAATAACATGGGAAATGAAGGTGCCTCGGTGTTTGCGTATTTAAAGAAGCAGCAAGAGTTAGATCCAAATTTCTACTTTGACACAGAATTAGATTCTAATTTAGTACTTCGTTCTTTTTTCTGGGCAGATACAAGATCACGAAATGATTTTTTAACATTTGGGGATGTTGTTGTGTTTGATGTTACTTATAAAACAAATAAATTTATGATGTCATTTGCACCTTTTACATGTGTAAATCATCATACACAGTCAATTTTATTTGGTTGTGATTTATTAGCAGATGAGACAGAAGAAACTTTTCATTGATTGTTCCATCAGTGGTTAAAGTGTATGTTTGACAAAGCTCCTAAAGTTATAATTACCGATATGGATGGAGCTATGTACAATGCAATTAAAAGAGTTTTCCCGCAAACACGTCATAGATTTTGCCCATGGCATAAAGAAAAACACCTAATCGAGCATGTTTTTGAAATCCGAGATATTCATGGGGATTTCAAGAAAAATTATTATGAATGGTACAATAGCAAAGATGTTAGCACAAGTGAACTGAGATGGAAAATATTTACTCAAAAGTACAACATTGAACATAGTAGTTGGTTGTCAAAGATGTGGGATCGAAGACAACATTGGGTTCCAACGTATTTAAAAGACCATTTTGTTGCTGGAATGACGTCGAGTGGTTGGAGTGAAAACATTAATGCATTTTTTGATGGTTTTGTAAATTCTAAAACACAATTATTAGAATTTATAACTCAATACGAAACGGCATTACAGTCATGCCATCAAGCAGAAGAATAAGAAGATTTCAAGACCTTGAATTCCATGGCAAACTTGTTGACAAGCTATGCACTTGAAAGAAACGCAGCACAATTTGATACCAAAAATATGTTCAAGCTTTTTCAACAAGAATTTAAGCAGAGTTTAGAATGTTGGTATGAGGAATTAAATATAATTGGTACCAACACGACATTTAGAGTTGATCTTTCTTGTGAGGAAGTAAGCAATTGGTGCAATGTTATCTACGATGATTGTGATACAAGAATAATTTGTGAATGTGCAAAATTTGAGACAGATGGATTTTTATGCAAACACATTTTGCACATAATGATTGCTAAGAAGCATTTACAAAGTATTCCTGACTTATATTTATTGAAGAGATTGTCTATTTCTGCTAGAAGTCAATCAAACAATGTAAAATTAGTTGATAATAGTGATATTGTGACGGTCATGATGAAATGAAAGCTAACTAGTACCCAAACAAAAATTTTCAATCATGCAACTGCATCAAAGGAAGCATATGAACTTGTTATGTCAACATTAGATGGATTGTTGGAGAATATAAGAGATTCATTACACTACTCGAGACCTACAAGTATTGGTAGTCAAGTAGGGTCAACTCCATTTATTTCAGGATCGTATGGTATTTCTATTCGAGATCCTGTCATTGTGAAAACTAAAGAAAGACCAAAAATTGCACCAAGAATTGAATCGGGTATAGAAACCTCTCAAGCACAATGTAAAAAAAGAACTTGTGATACATGTGGCAGAAAAGGGCATTACTCAACAACATGTCCGCAAAAAGATCAAGTAATTTCATCAACTTTTTGTATTCTAAATTTTTATAACTATATTGATTAGCACTATTAACTCTTCATTTATTTTCCTTGAGTAGGTTGATATTTTGAAGAAAGATCAACTCTAATTGTTTTGCTAATCAAGGCTAGTAGAACTGTTATTTTTATTGCTGATCAAGGTAGGTAGAAACATTTTTACCTAATATGGATGTTTCATAATTTGGTTTGCTTTGTTCACCTAACTGTAGGTTTTCATTTCTCTTAAATTGCAAACATTACAGATTAAAGTGATTTTCAATATTAGCAGTTCATATGGAGCTTGCTGATTAAGGTGGTCAATGATTTTCACATGGAGCTTGCTGAACCACATTCAATTTTCCACCTTAAGATCGCAGCTGAATTATTTGTGTACGGCTTGATTATGACTTCTTGTTAACAAAATTTTGTAACTTCTTGTATGTACTTGTGTATGATATTTCTAAGATGAATCATTTGTGTAACTATTTATAACCATTTGTGGCTAGATTAGGATGTGTCTCTATTCAAATCCAGCAAATGAACCATATGTTGATTTTTATTTTTATTTCTTGTGCATGCTTTATAAATAAGTGTGTAGGCTTTATACAATGTAGCATTGTATAAGTGGGAAGTTCATTTGTTTGATAATGATTATCATTTGCTATATTTATATGGAAAAATTTAGTCTTGATGCAATGTAAAAATGTATCAAAATGTGTTTAAAAAACAAACTTTAAACTTTGTTTTGAGAAAGATAGTCAAAACATGCTATAAAAGGGAATATATACACTCAAGCTTTTTTAAGTTTAAAAAAGCTTGAGTGTATATATTCCAAACTCATATATATATATATATATATATATATATATATATATATATATATATATATATATATATACACTATAAGCAAACTAAAAAAGAGCCATGGTGTAACATTTGTCACCCCAAAATACCCTCTCATATCCTCTCTTTATTTCAAAATATCTTCCCCCGACCAATGTCCCAGCCCCCAACCAATCTCGCCTCCCCCGACCAATGTCCCTGCCCCTGACCAATGCAGCCGCCCCCGATCAATGTCGCCGCCCCCGACCAATGTCCCCACACCCGATCAATGTCGCCACTCCAACCAATGTTGCCCCCATGATAAATATCTTCTCCACGACATATGTCGCCCTAACGACTAATGTTGTCGCTCCCGCCGAATGTCGTCGTCCCCACCATTTGTTGTTGCCCCCGCGAAATGTAGTACCCCACGACCAATATCGCCACCCACGCCAAATGTCATCCCACACGACCAATGTCGCATCCCTCGACCAATGTCGTCTTTCACGACCAATGTCGCCGCCTACGACCCATATTACCGCCCTAGACCAATGTCGCCGCCCCCGACCAATGTCGCCCCCACGACAATTGTCATCGTCCCCGATCAATGTTGCCGCCTCCGACCAATGTCTCTTCCCCCGACCAATTTTGCCGCACACGACCAATGTCTCCCCCACAACCAATGTCGCCATCCCGCACGGGGTTTCCCGTGCACGACTGCTTGTATATATATATATATATATATATATATATATATATATATATATATATATATATATATATATATATATACCTCAATTTATTCTACGATAATTGTTCCTTCGTTGGAGGAAACCTTGTGACATGATGTTATAAGACATAGAATGTGATGTCCAAATCGAGCGTTGAGGCAGAATACCATGCAATGTCACAAGGCGTGTGCGATGGCCTACAGTTGTGTACCACTCTACATGACTTGAGGTTTCCCATGACTTCTCCTTTTTCCTTGTTTTGCAACAAGGCAACGATTCGTATAGCTCACAATCCAATTCAACATGACAGGACGAAGCATGTTGAGGTTGATCAACATTGTGGTCACGTCATTTGTCTGCTCTAAAGATCAGCTGGCGTACGTGTTGACTAAAAGCTTGGGAAATAATGTGTTTATTGATGACATCAAAGGACTTGGAATGAACGACATCTTCCATCCGACTTGAGGGGGAGAGTTGAGAGATACTTATTATTATTTACAAGTCGTTTCATTTATTGTTATTCCCTAATTGGGGGAAGTTTGGTCTTTTAGGTGTTTTCTTGCTCTGGTACTTATTATGTATGGCATTCCTCATGCAAGGCATTATTCAATTAGAGTTTCAACTGTGGTCACAACTTGTGGAGTTGTTGTAGCTATGCCAGGCTCCAGAGGGGATGGTCGGAGCCTTCAAAGGAAATTTCAAAAAGTTCCACCAGCCTGAGTATATGAGATCACTATGACCGCAAGAAAACGGACATCAAGGACCTTTTGTAACTTAACGGGGTAAAGGAGGAGGCCATGGTAGCAGACAATAAGGCAAATCCAACCAAACAAACTTTTGTCTGGCACCTCAATCGGCATTTGCCCTCAACTTAAGGCAAATGTACCAAGGGATGTGGTCATAAGTACTTTTAAAATTTTTGAGCTCATTGATAGTATATACACCATGTTAAGAACATGTTGAACATATCATAGCTCAAATTATAATCATGAGAAGTAGAAAGGGAATGAGAGAAAATACACTAAATGAAGAAAGTAATCATTCGTGGAGTAAAAACAAAAAAACATAAAATAAACCATTGATGAGAGCTAATATGAACAAGACGTAAAATAAACGGCATGCATTGAAATTGAATTATCTGTGTAGGATGACAAATCTTAAAGTAGATAAAATCCATAATGATAAAATAAAGAAAAGAAATTTCTTCGTGATTATCGAGAGTTTGAAACTAAAATGCACTAATTTTATATTTTCAAAATGAGATACCATTGCCCATATTAGAAACAAAAACATACTTTATAGAAAGGATAATTTGTTATGTTTATAAAAATGTATGTTTTCCAAACTACAATTTGATAGACATGATAAGATATTTGGGAAACATGATATGTAACAACTTATAGAAATTCACATGATAGAGCACAATGTTACAAGATTAGCAAGATAAGCATGGATGCATTGAGAGTAACATATCAAGTGATTTAAGATTTCAAGTTAGACTATGCATAAATCATTGTACAGAATGAGAAGTGAATGAGCAATAAATATCAATACATTCTAAGAGAAGTGTTCTATGAAATAATGTGGTGTCAGCATTTCAATCAACATCAGTTTGACACTTAAGATTATTGAAGATTGCAAGATAAATTACAACATACTTAACATATAAAGCAAAGTAAAAGCATTAGACTTATCAGAAATACAAAGTATTGCTAGACAAATAACATATCATAAGAAATATGTTTTCCAAGCAACTTTGTAAAATGTTTGTATCTGGTGTATCAGAAAGAGAAGATAATGTATTATTTAATATTGCTTGTCACGAGCAATATACTTCATACCAACGTGCTCAACCTCGCAATGATTATTAATACACATCAAAAGAAATATTGCTTGGCGGGTGTTGCATAAAAGGCTTAAATTTTATTTCTTATTCAGGACCAGGACAAGGGCCCCGAATTAATTGAAGAAATCTGCCCAAATAGACAGATACACTTACACTTCATACAAATGATTATAAGCGCACACTTCTCTTGAATTTGTGTTAAAAATATCAATAGATTGCGTGAAATAATTAGATAGAGTGTGTAATTAATCTATGCATTATAATCAGAATTTCAATATATACTAGCACATACAAGTAACCAAAATTAACAATGATAGCATTATATGATGTGATGTGTTGTGATCAACATTGTTTCACATAAAATAAACTCATATGACAGTAACATAATCAATCACTCACATCACAATAACAATTTTCATATATATGTATTAATATAGATTAGTAATATCATCACTGAATATAAATAGCATTGCAATGTAAACTAAAATCAAGCAAACCAATCAAACAGGATAAACCATCGGGATGAAATTAAATGAAAGAAACCATCAAGATGTAATTAAATGAAATAAACCACCGGGATGAAATTTAATGAAATAAATCATCAGGATGAAATGAAATTAACCATCAGGATGAAATGAAATTAACCACCAGGATGAAATGAAAATAACCATCAGGATGAACTGAAATTGACCACCAGGATGAAATGAAATTGACCATCAGGATGAAATGAAATTAAACATCAGGAGGAAATGAAATACGAGTTACATGTAATGATAAAACATTTTGATATTATGACAAAAGATAGGGCACAATGGCGACAAATGATCCATATAGCCGACACCACTATGGTGGGATAAAGGCTTGAGTGTTGTTGTATTTATTGAAACAAAATCTGAAAACAATGAACTGAAATCTTTTTGTAATTTTCCTTTTATGAAAGACAACAAAATGTAAAATAATGATCAAAATAAAATAACCAAATAAGAAAGAAGAAGCACAAATTTTTTGGATTTTGCTTATTACATGAAAATCAAATAAATGGAAAACAAATATAAATACACAAACAAACAACCCAAAAGAAATGAAAAATAAAATTCCTAACGTAAATAAGAATGAGTGGGAACACATGAGTTGGAAAGAGGCGTGATAAGAGAATATTTTATTAATGGAAATAGTTCTGACCATTACAATGCATAAAGGGATGCTCTCAAGATCACTTTCATGATACATGTGCGGCATGTCTTTTTAAATTTAGATGCTTTTGTAAGATAAGGATTTAAACAAGCATATGCCGGTCCCAAGCCCGGATGAAAAATGGTGAGGGTTGTGTTAAGTAGACGGCCAGCATAAAACTTAGTCACCCTTATGAATATGGATCATTTATGCTCTATGGTTCTGAGTGTTGGGCAGTGAATTGTGTACATGAGCAAAAAATGGGAGTTGCGGAGATGAGAATGCTTAGGTGCATGTGTGGACACACAAGATTGGATAAAATTAGGAATGAAAGTATCAAGGATAAGACAGGAGTAGCACCAATTGCAGAGAAGATGTGAGAAGCTCGTCTAAGATGGTTTGGACACGTACAAAGGAGACCATTAGAGCCACCTGTTAGGCGTTGTGAGAGTCTAGTCACTAGGCATGTTAAACGAGGAGGGGGTAGACCAATAAAGACTTGAAATGAAACTGTAAGGAAAGACATGATATACTTAGGCATTAGTGAGATTATGACAAAAGATAGGGCACAATGGCGACAAAGGATCCATATAGCCGACCCCACTATAATGAGATAAAGGCTTGAGTGTTGTTGTAGTAAGATAAGAATTTATATAATGTAAACAATCAATATGGAGTAAAATCATGAAAAACACAAGAAATAGAATTGAGAAAAATATGTTTGAAACCAAAAAATCCATAGTATAATACAACAGCGCAACAACCTCGCACTAATAAGTGATGAATGAACATGTGGAGCTACACACATGTCGTGCATGGGGATGTTAGTACCATATGAGTATAAATGAGATCCCATTACCCAAAACTCTCTCTCACCTGTGCCTCGGAAGGCCCCACAAAAACCTCTTTGGTTATGGATAAGACACGACTTACAAGTGATCAACTAAAATGGACACAACCTTATGCCCCCAGTATTGGGACATAAAATAAAACTACGGAATGGAACCAAATGACAAACTTCACTCAAGACAATATCACTGGCAAGAATGCATGATAAATGAGTAGTAAAACATATTATCATAAATGCATAATAATCCTTTTAAAAACCATGCAATTGTATTCATCACAATAATCAATTCATATATTATATAAATAGCAAGAAATATTGCCTAATCATATAAAAACTACTAGTTAACAATATATGCACAAGAAATCATAAGAATACAAACCACTATACAGCATCATTATATTATCCTAGCATGCACATGAACCACAACAAATTGATGATGCTAGATAATAAGCACGAATGATAATGATATGCAATGAAATGACATGTATGACAATAATGAGTTTCAATTCATATTTCTAAACATAAATTACAAACCATGCATTCAGAAGTGAATTTCAACAAAATTTTCATAAGACTATGAAATATAAAGATTTATTAACATTGAGTAATCAACATAAACAAGTAACATTCCTAGAATCATGACAAAAGTTGAAAGACGTACAATGATATATAATCTAGCATTAACAAGATGAGATAAGACAGCATATAACAATATGTATTATGAAGTGCATCATCAATCATGTAACATCCCGATTGCATAATATAAATCATGTATCTTTTACGAATAGGCACTATATTGTAGGTGTCCATATTTTGTTATAAATGGCTAGAATATCCTTTATGTCAGATATGCTATTTAATGTGAGTTGCGGATTGCATTTTGGAGATGTCATCAATCTATCTACACTTTGTTGTAATTCTATGCACGTCAATTTAATAATTCAACGAACATTGAATAAGGGGAGCAGTAAACCTGAGGTATGCACATCGGTTTGGTGTTAAGCAAAGTTTTTTACGCGCAACAAAGAGTATGTAATTATCTAATTTGACGCACATCGATCGAAGATGTAACCAGATTTTGGCGCACGCCAAGCAATACCCAGCAAGGTTCTAAGTTGGAGTAGGATCTCATATTGTTTTAATTCAATGGTCGTCAATCTGTTTGTAACCCCAAATTTCGTGTGGTAATGTCAAAGCCTGAGACTTCCATACTGTATATCAATGCACATTGAATTGGTCATTCAACGTATGTAGAATAGTGGTCATGCAATGATGTAATTTGACACATCAATTTCTCAACATTAGGAGATCTTGATGTATGTCGAATACACTTAAATGGCCTGGTTTGAGCTGCCGATTCATTTATGACAATTGGATGTTATGGAGATGACCTGGATGGTTTTAAATAAAAAACAAAGGGTGTTCGTGATGGAGATCATCGGCCCGCTCGAGTCTATTCCCGCAAGAGGCAGTGAACCGCTACTCGTTTGGGCGATCTGAGTCCACGGATACGTCAGTGACAGTCATTTCGAGTCTATTTTATTTTTTTAGTGATATTTGACGTCCGATCGGCTAGGTTGTTGTGAGTCATCCGATTAGGATGCCCTAGTCTAGCTTTGGGTATATAATTACAGATGCAGGGAGCGGTTGGGCATCGCCAATTTTGAATTCGAATCATGAAACCGCAGGTCCCTTCCTTGGTGCGACGCCAAGCGACACCTCCTGGTGAGATTCCAGGTAATCTCGTCCCATCTCGCTGCACCAGTTCCCACCGACCCCCTCTCACTCACTCACGGCCATACCCCCCCCCCCCCAACCCCACTGCCCTAAAACCTCCTGATCCCACTTCTCCCCTACAATCCTGCTGCCTCACCCCTTCCCAAAGTCCCCTAGTCCACTATCTTTAAACACCGCCTCCTACCTCAGTCCCCACTCATTCCAGCCGGGAGTGCATGACCCATACCCTCTGCTAGATCCTTAAATCTGATCCTTCCCTAGTCCCTAGACGATGGCCTGCTTTTTCCTCATCCTATTATGCCTCCTACAGTCCTACCACAGCCCAACAGAACCTGTCCACCCCCTAAGCCCTCCTACGACCCAAACCGCACACTAACCAGCCTTAATAGTCAATACCTTTTCCGAGCCTCTTCTCACCGTTGTCCAGACACCTACACCCCTTGACGGAATCACTCTATGTTGGATCATCAACATTCTCCACTCCCACCGCCACCTGCATGTTTAAGACATGTTTGGAGTTATTATTTTCTGTCGTTTGTACTTGTCATTGTATTTTTGTGGATGTTTGTTTCAGTTATTATAAGTATCGACGGTTGTGTATTTGCAGGATTCATTCCGCGCACACTTAAAGTATTTGGACCTTAATTGTTTGTTGAACATCGCTCGCTCTTTTTAATTAAATTTGTAAATACTTGTGCCTTTATTGGCTCTAAAGTAGTTAATTACTATTGTTAATTTTATCGCTGACCCCTCTTGCATTTTGCTACGACGTCGGAGAGGAACCCAGTGAGAGGAAGGGTTGGCGGAGGTGAGGAAGAAAAAGGAAATTAGAGTGGAGGAAATTCTTAGGAAGCGGCCCTAATTTGCATTCATCCAAGCATAATCCAGAAAGAATGACAACTCCACCCCTTATAGGCGCGGGATGTGACATAATAAGAAATAACAACATAAAGAAAAATAAATGTGTACAATAAAATAAGAAATAACAAAATAGGAAATAAATAAAGACGTCAGGCGGGCGCCGTCTTCGATCTCTCCTCAATAAAGACGTCAGGCTGGCGCCACGTCATCGGTCTCTCCGCCGCGGAAGGAGTCGTCGTCGTCTTCCTCCGCGTGTTGACCCACCACGGAGACTCGTCATCATGCAAGTCTGTAACAATACCACCGTCTATAAAATGTATCTTGTCCTCAAGGCAGTAGTCAGCGAACTAGCAGCGGAAGTCATCCTGATGGAACCATGTAGCATCAGAGTCTGGGTGATTTGCCCAGGCGACCAAAATTTCCTCCGAAGTGGGGTCCCCAGGCAGAGGGAGCGGCGGTCAAGTATCTTGGTCGGGTAGTACGGTGTCTCGCCGGCGAGATCGACATCGGGCGGAATGTGGTCCATGGTGGCGTGGTTGTCCACCACACGGTGCAGTTGAGAAACGTGGGTGACCAGGTGTATGCAGCTCTCGGCAAGGAGGCGTAAGCGATAGGCGACCGCGTCGATACGCGTTAGTACCTCAAATGGGCCAAAGAACCGTGGGGCTAGCATCGGGCAGGGCCTTCGGGCCACAGACAGTTGGCGTTACGGATGCAATTTGATGAACACCATCTCCCCCACATGGAAGGAAAGGTCGTGCCGCTTCTTGATCGCAAAGGACATCTTCTGTTGGGCCTGTAGGAGGTGATGTTTCAGGTGATCCAAGATGGTGTCACGGTCCTACAGAGCGGTGGCCAATTTCTCGACCTGACACTCTCCTGGTAGATGGCGGAGAATGGAGGGTGGCGGCTGGCCATAGACAGCCTCAAACAGAGTGGTAACTGTTGCGTTGTGATAGGTAGTGTTGTAGGAGTACTCAGCCCAATAGAGCCACTTGGCCCATCCATGGGGTTGCTCCCCCACGAAGCAGCGGAGGTACGTCTCCAAACAACAGTTGAGAATCTCGAACTGGCCATCCGTCTGCGGGTGGTAAGCAATGCTCATGCGAAGGCGAGTCCCCTGTAGCCGGAAAAGTGTGGTCCAGAAGGTGCTCAAGAAAAGCGGATCATGATTGCTCACAATCGACCAAGGAAACCCACGAATGCGGACGACGCCGCTGATGAAGTTGTCTGCGATTGTGGCAGCGGTGTAGGGGTGACGAAGGAGAATGAAATGACCGTATTTGGACAATTTGTCCACCACGACCAAGATACAAACAAATCCCTGGGAGCGCGGTGGCCGAGTAATGAAGTTCATGGACACGTCAACGCGGTCCGGAATGGGAAGAGGGTGAAGGAGGTCGGCTGGAAATGATGCCTCGCACTTGGCCTTATGGTAGACCAAACAGGCCGCAGCGAATGCCTTAACCTGTCAGAACATGTGGGGCCAGTAGAGAGAGGCCGACAAACAGCGGTAGGTACGGAAGGCCTCAGCGTGCCCTCCAGAGGGCGTAGCATGAAACATAGCGAGAATGAGGGGGATGCTCGGAGAAGAGGGTCCTAGAACAAGGCGGCCCTTGAAGAACAGGCGGCCCCTTACAAGTGAGTATGGTGGGTGGGGGGAGGCGTCCACGATGAGCGTCGTCCGGATCCCGGATAAGGGTGGGGTCAGTCTCGACCTCGTGTTGGATGGTTGTTGCGTCTTCCCACACCGGTCGAGAGATCTCCATGAGCTCTGGCAACTGGATCTGCCGAGAGAGGGCAACGGCTGCCCGATTTGCCCTTCCTGGGCGGATTCTATGGTGAAGTCAGAGCCCAGGAGTTTAGCCACTGACACCTGCTGGGAGGGGGTTGCGATTTTCTGTTAGAGGAGGTAGCGGAGGTTGTGGTGGTCGGTGTGGACCACGAAGGGGCGGCCCAGAAGATATGGGCGCCAATGCTGAACGGCAAGAACGAGGCCCATGAGCTCGTTCTCATACGTGGAGCGGTTGCGGACAGTGCTGGAGAAAGCGCGGCTGAAGTAAGCTATCGGTTGTCGGGCCTACATGAGTACGGCTCCCACCCCGGAGCCCGATGCGTCACACTCCACTAGGAATGGCAGAGAGAAATCTGGCATGGCCATCACCATCCCACGGACTAGGGACTGCTGAAGGGCGGTGGCGGTCGTCCACTGGAAAGTATCCCACTTTGACTTCTTCAGGAGATGTGTTAGTGGCCGAGCCAGAGTATACTTGGGAAAGAGAAGAAGAGCTTTGAAAGATTCATGAATATGCTTTCTTCTTTGACTCAGGTATGTTTGTAATTTTCGAGAACAAAAATTTTATTAGAATGAGAGATTTGTAACAGCCGTAATTTAATGTGTAAATTAAATGTTGAAATTTCAGAATCCAACCTCGACCGATTTTGATTGAGCCAACGTTCCGTCACGGTATGATGTTAGCTTGATTAAAGTTTTATACGTTGGTTAATAAATTTAATCTGGTCATTGGAAATTAGTGTGCATCTAGTGTTTTCGTGATGGCGTAGCGTATAGGAAATCTAAGTGAGGTTGAGAAATGACAATTGGGTAATTAATTGGAAATGTCCAATTTTCCGATTAATTGGGAATATCGCGACCCCCCCCCCCTCCCCGTTTATTTTTCTCTCCCCGCGGTTAGTATAACCGTTGCGCAAGCCGCTCCCCCCCCCCCTCCTCTTAATCATGTAACCCTATTTTTCCAGCAATCGTTATAAACCGCCCACACCATTCCTCACTCAGACACCTCTCTTCTACCAGTCGTGCAGTAGACGAAAAATGTTGACCGCTCCCCCCCCCCCAATCATTTCCTTTTGTCGGCAGCGTCGGAAGCCCCGTTCCAATTTTACGGCGCTAGGAGGCGCATGATTAGTCTTTCTCTCCGGCGACAACATCAGGCATCACAACCTTACTGTTGTTCGTCGCTAGTAGGCCCCGTTCCAATTTTACGGCGCTAGGAGGCGCGTGATTAGTCTTTCTCTCCGGCGACAACATTAGGCATCACAACCTTACTGTTGTTCGTCGCTAGTAGGCATCGACGATTTCTGGGAGAGTTCTTCCCATTTTTCTTTAATCTTCTCTGCGTGCTAGACTTCGGGGCTTGAGTCTCTATCCTTCTGCTCAGCCTGGATCTTCCAGGTAGTGGCCCAGAAACCTCCTTCATTCATTTCTTTTTTGCCTTATACCTCACATTGTTAGTTTCAGAAAAATAGAACTGAAGATTATCTCCTCTACTCTCAGATTATGGGATTTAAGGTTTTCTTACATTTCACAATCTCCCTAATGAAGCTGACGTTTCTGGTCACGTTCTCTTTTCCTCCAACACATTATTTTTTCTTCAGGGAATATCAAACCCCAGTTAAAAGTTTCAAATTCCACGTGTTTGTGGGTGTCGGAGTACTTTTTGATGAAACCCTAAAATGATGAAATTGTCTTGTCTAGTGTGTGAAGTAATATTAGAACTTAAATGTATCACAAGTGCAGGTGAACGTTGGTTGGGGAAGTTTGTGTTATCAGGGTAAGTTAGAGGCAATCATGCCGCCGCATATGGTGTACGGATGTCGTAATGCCGCAGTAAGACATTCTTATTCTTTCTGGCTAGACATATTAGATAGCTTGCATTATACGTTCTTTATAATTCAGAAATAATGTTAGTCATAAAAAACTATTCTGATTGTAAAAAGTAGTAACCTAGAAATTATACAGTTAGTACATGTCGATTATAGATAACTTTCAAAACTGTCTGAACCAGTTAGACCTTCTGAGTTAGTGTAATTGACGAATCTTATACACTCGCATTGAATACGAAGCGGGAAATAATAAACTTGGGAATAAGAAACTTAACCGAATAAATGACATATAATATCGTTTATGATATACAGACAAATTCGTAAGTAGAGTAGCATAATTTAAAATATGATCTAGTATGCACGAAGAGATTTCTTCTCGTGCTAGATAGAGACGCGCTATCTTTCTCATAGTGCATAGTGTACCTTATGAGTGCCAAAGTTTGAGAGATGTTATCCCCGTTTTAGAAGGTTAGTAGATTCAAGTCTGTGTCTGTGAGACTCTAGAATATCTGAGTTCGTTAGTATGACTCGAGTCGTTAGACTAGAATTGCGCGATAGAAGCTACTATGCCTAGAGCTTTATAGAAGGGCAGATATAAACCATTTAGAACTCAAGTATAGACCGTACCTTAACAACCCCTTTTAATTAACCAATTTTCAGAACTTGAGTAAAAATGCCTACTATAAATTAACTAGAACGGTTATTTACGTTGCCAACTTTATTTTAGAAAAGCATGCATAATACACTAGTATATAGTTTTTATTTCTAAAGCATAAAACTTATTTTTAAAGGCATGCATACAACTTATTTTTTAAAGACATGTTTTTACAGGGGATTCAGGTGGGAAATTGCGCCAAGGATGAGCGTGATTATGAAGTTACTCCTATAGTTAGTGTTCCTTTCAGTTTTTCTTCTTTTAGTACAGTACTATTTAGTTTTTGGACACTTGTAATATTAATGTTAAAGAGTTTCTTTGTACCAGACAGTTTTAGTATTTCAGATTTTAGTTGTTTGGTTCTTTTTCTCTTCTGGTAGCTCTATGAATTCAGCTTGTTGAGGTACATTTTACCCTTAGTTACTTATTCTACTTTCGTTGTGTGATTAAATTTCAGTAATTTTCATTTATGTCTGCTAAGTATCAATTTTTAAAACTGTTTCTTAGTGTACTGCTTATCGCTGACCCGGTCGGACTACTGATTTGTTGTTAAACTAGGATGGGGTGTTTTAAAGTCTTTACTCTTCATTATTTTAAAAGACCTCCTTGCATCTAGATCAGTGTCGACAATATCTTCAAGTTGTGCCCACATCAACCCCACTCTAGGAAAGACTTCATCATCAGCAACAACATTAACATCTTGACCATCAACAACATTCACCATCTACTCACACACACTATGGGAACCTATGGTCTTTGTTGCTGCCAATGGATCTCAAGATGTGTCGAAATATTTCAACTTGAATAAAACATTGAACTTCATACAAACTAGACCGTTCAATCTTTCGTTGTTGAGTCTATTTTTTTCTTAAAATGTATTATAAATTTTCAAAATATAAATAATGCATGAAATCATACAATGCAAATAGGATATTACTATTAGATTAAATTAATGCATAGCATCTCAAAAATGCTCAAGTTTCTCTCACAAACAGAGTAAGTAGTAGTTAAGCTCAAATTTTTCATTGTCACAGTTTTAAGATGAGCCATATCAACCCCGTTTAGCCTCCAACAAAATAACAAATTATTTTAGTGATGCATCATTCAAATTTTTGTTTGAGTTAATCAACATAAAATATTAAATTACACCTAAATTTAAGATAGGGCTTTGTAGTTATTTGTTGGAAAAAAATCTCTTGATTTGGTATATGAGATTAAATATGTGATTTAAGAAAATCGTATGAATGTATAGCAAGACTTTATATGTATTGTGTAAGAAGGAAAAAGGTGTCAATATGGAAGGCGGAATAAAGCTAAGGAAAAGTGTTGAGACAAGGCTCTGTACATCGAGAAGTATTCGACGTATGTCAAAGAGCAAAGCCAACATACGTTGAGTTCTCTGAAGGCTTAACATAAAAAGCCGTTGTTTAGTATATGAGAATTCAGCTTACGTCGATTTCTTATATAAATACAAATCGACGCATGCCGAGAGTAATCAACGGTTTATTAGACTTACGTCCAATTCTCCAATGGAAGTCAATTAAAGTAATGAGCAGAGTAAGGTCGTGATTCCAGTTCAAATCTAGTTAAAGAAAGAAATGATATCGAACCAGAGATGGAAAAAATTGCACTAATGCAGATGGTTTTCTATATATAGAGAAGATTCAAACTGATAAAGATTAATCAACTGATTCAAGGAATTGAAAAACAAAGATCGTTTCTTCTTCTATTCTCTCTCACGATTTCAAGGACTCAACTTCTCTCTGAATCTCATTTTAATTATTCATCTTCTCTCAATCTTAAAAAGGTCATTTTACCTCAAACTCTCAAGAAAAGAAAAATGAGTTGTTGATTGTTGTTCTGTCTTCTTCTCAACAAGAATAGCACATTAGATTCGATTCATCTGATTCATACATTCATTTCAGAGTTTTAAGAATCCCTCTCTGAAGGATTCAAAGATAGAGTTTTAAGAATTACCCTATAAAGGATTCAAAGAAAAATCACTCGCTAATGGATTCAGTGATAAAGTCTTAAGAATCCCTTTTTAAAGGAATTGTAGGATTTAATTGTGGTTCTAAGAGTCATCATATCAAGACTCAACACTGTTTAGTGAATTCCTGCCAAGAGGCAGAAGATAGAACGAGCCCAAATTTACGGAACCTCTATAAAGCATTTGTGTCATCATGATGTTTGCTCTATAGTTTAAATTTACTTTATTGCATAATCTTTTATTTACTGTTTTTATAATCTGTGACATGTATTGTGATTGATTGTGCTGAAAAATTTTATAATATTTATTCATCCCACCTCTTCTAGAGAAATTCTCAAAAATTATTTCGCACTTTCAATTGGAATCAAATCGAGATTAATTAGAAAGGGGCTAACACCTTGATTAATCAAGATCCTCACACTTGAGAATTAAATATGTGATAAATCTTACACAAACATGAATTCTATATAGATTGGAGATTATGCCACATCCAGACCACTAATGTGCAATCTAGATAAATTATCTTTACGAAAATCTAGAATAAAATTTGTATATAAATTTTATTAATGAGAATATATTTGATTTTGTAAACAAAAATTGAACATCAATGGATAAACAATGCCAAAGAAAAAGGTTGAATAGAGTGACGGAGATAAGAAGGCTAGGTCTTGTGATGTCAAGGTCATGAACATTCTAGTCTCTACAATAAGTGATGACATCTACCAAAGAGTGGTAGAATGTCAGTCAGCTAAAGAGATCTGGGAATCTTTTGTGAACATTTTAGAAGGGAGCTTAGATGAAAAAAAATGATAAGAGATCCCTCTTGATTTTTCATTCTGAGAATTTCAAGAAAAATCAAGAAGAGTGTTGTTGATATATATTAAAGGTTCAGTCTGATTATAAGTAAACTATAAGGCTTTGGTAAGGAAATCTCACTCACTGAGATAAATGACATGCTTCTAATGTAAGTGTTTCTTTTGATTATAGAACTGACAAAAATAGTATGATTATTTGGTGTTTTACACTTGATATGAGACAATATGGGTCATCATTGATGAGAGATAGGCAAGATAACTTCAAAAACCATTGTATGTCACAACTTATTATTTGAACTCTCATTATCATTACAACCAATCTTTTAGAGCATGTGGAACAATAATTAATCACTAGATTACAATTATCAGACACGCGCGCCGAGTATATTTTTTTAAACGACTATAATTAATCACTATATTATAAGAACGACAACACTCAAGCCTTTATCCCACTATAGTGGGGTCAGCTATATGGATCCTTTGTCGTCATTGTGCCCTATCTTTTGTCATAATATCACTAATGCCTAAGTACATCATGTCTTTCCTTATAATTTCATTCCAAGTCTTTATTGGTCTACCCCTTCCTCGTTTAACATGCCTAGTGACTAGACTCTCACAACGCCAAACAGGTGCCTCAAATATTCTCGTTTGTACGTGTCTGAACCATCTTAGTCGAGCTTCTCGCATCTTCACAGCAATTGGTGTTACACCTGTCTTATCCCTGATACATTCATTCCCAATTTTATCCAGTCTCGTGTCTCCACGCATCCACCTAAGCATTCTCATCTCAGACATGTCTCTGAGAAAATTAAAAACTCAATATGATATTTATGAGATATGAAAATCCATTTTTTTAAAATATCTATGGCATGTCTCTGACTTCCGGCATCGGATATTTAAAAACTCAATCTGATACATCACCAGTATTCGATATTTACAACCTTTGTATAGGTAGGAGTTATAGGACCTACAATCACAACATCAAAGATGTTTTTATCAATAGAACTCATGTATAATTTAATCCTAGATTTCCATAAATAAAACATATCAAGATTACACATAGGGGGTCTTATAGTTGCATATTCTCTGAACTTTGTAGAAGTCAAGATTGTGTTATTAATCTTTCAAGTAATTCTCAATCTCTTCAATCTTGATTGATCAAAGTGTTAGCCTTTCTATGATTAACTTCTCTCTGATACTAATTAAAAATGAGAGAAAGTTATTAAGAAATAATCTAAAGAGGAGTGAATGGAGATTTAAAATTATTTAATTTCACAATCAGTCAGAGTACATATCATAGTTATTTAGATTAAGAACAACAAAAACAAAAAATAAACAAAAAATATGCAACCGGAAGACACAAGATTTTTATAGAGGTTCCCCATAATTTTGGGTACGTCCTCTCTTTACCTCTTGGTAAGTATTGCAATAAACAAAGTTGTAAGAAGAATCTTAAAATCAATACAATGAGTATTTTGATAAGCAGACTCTCAGAAATAAAACAATAAATCTTTTGATAAGGTAATTCACAAAACCAACTAAATCTTTTGATAAAGGGATTCTCGGGACCAACTAAGTCTTTTTCTAAGAAGACTCTTAGAGCCAAATCTGAATCTTTTAAAAGAGAGATTCTCAAAACTCGTTTCTGGATGGTTGAATATTTAGAAGCAGTTTTCCACAATATGAACTTTTTTCAACAAAATTCTAAAGAATCTTTGAATATGAAGCACTATGTGGATTCATGATTGAATAGCAGCAACAATTCCTCTTGAGGGAGATGTAGAGATTCAATGGAGAGAAGTTGAATCTGATCTATTAGGAATCTTAAGGAAGAAGATGAACCCCTAAGAGAAGGAGAGTCTAGGATCAGGTAGAAGAGATCTTGTGGGCTAGGGTTCTTGAAGAGAACTTCTAAAGGAGGGGAGAATTCAGAATTCTAGAGAAAGAATGATTTCGGTCGAGAGTTAAAAGCTATCTTTCTTTTGGAATCTTCACATATATATGACTGCTACAAAACATAAACTTTCCTCATCTGAATCAATCACCTTATTGAAATGGTGAGGTAACGACTATAATTAGATTTAAATAAGGTCTTAATCTGTTCGAGAGTTAATAACAGATTTACAGAAATCTGGAGAGAAATTAACTTTTCGTTACTTATGCGTCGAATACCAGTCAACAAACGTCGAATTATTGAGTAGACAGAATTCGACGTAAGATGAATAGTTGTGCTCTGAGTAGACTTTTAATTTATGAAGACCTCGACGTAAGGAAAGATCATTGCTTGTGACGTGCGTCGATTACTTCTCAGTTAACTTCTCGACACACATTGAATACTTCTCGACGTATAGACTTAATCTTAATCGGCGTACGTCTAATACTTCTTGACGCACAGAGGTTTAACTTAATCAATTTAGCTTCTTGTGTGCTTTCTGAGTCTTTGGCTTCCTGGACCTGAATATAACTTATACAAATATAGACATATTGCATTTTTATACAAACTTAGGCATTTTCCTAAATCACTTAATTAATCAGTTATATCAAATCATGCATGGCTTTTCCCAACAGAGCATCAGAGAGGCAGAGACAAGAAAGAGAGCATCAGAGAGGCAGAGACCAGAAAGAGAGTATCAAGAAAGTATCACTTGTCACTGGAGAACCCTAAATAAAATTTTAAAAACAAGCAGTGCAGTTTTTGTAACAAAAGACCCACCGCCCATCATAAACCAGAAATCAAGAAGCCCAAAAACAATTATAATGCAGTTGCTATAACAGGATAACCATCACGCATCAGAGAGAAGAGATAAAAGAGCTTAGAGAGAAGAGCTGAATCGGAGAAAAACCTGTAGAAACCAGTGAGATAGTTGTAGAAACTAGGGAGAGGAACCGGAGAAGTCGTAGTAACCAGGGAGAAGAAATAGAGAAGTAGCAATAGGGAGACGAACCAGCGAAACCGTAGCAACCGGGGAGAAGAACCATAGAAGAGTGTCAGATAGTTGGGGCAGTTGCTAGGGCACGAGAAGAATGGAGAAGGGCGCGCTTGAATAGTAATTAAGTCGACGAGTCATAATGGAGGTTCAAAAAAAATAATAAAATAATAAAAATTGGTGGTATATCGCTCGTTTTCACGCCTGGTATATCGGAAACTAGCTGATATATCACAAGTTATATTCAAAATGTTATTCACCAAAAAATGGAAACCTGTCGTTTGAGTCCAAAACCTTTACGTTGGTCGACATGTCGGCCACGTCGGACGATATTTACAATAGAGCATCCATGCTAGCATGATGATGGATGTGCAAACTTCCATGTTGGAAGAAGCAGAAGAGGCATGCAGTATACAAATCATCATTGTTTATGTAAAAAGAAGAAATATGGATATGCACAAAGGACCACTCTACGAGCTATACTAATTATACAACAAAACTCAAATCTTTATCCCACTATAGTGAGGTCGGCTAAATGGATCCTTTGTCGCCATTATGCCTTATCTTTTGTCATAATCTCACTAATGCCTAAGTACATCATGTCTTTTCATATAGTTTCATTCCAAGTCTTTATCGGTCTACCCCTCCCTCGTTTAACATGTCTAATGACTAGACTCTCACAACGTCTAACAGGTGCCTCTAGTAGTCCCATTTGAACATGTCCAAAACATATTAGTCGAGTTTCTTGCATCTTCTTTGCAATTGGTGCTACTCCTGACTTATCTTTGATACATTCATTCCTAATTTTATCCAGTCTCGTGTGTCAAGTAATCCACCTAAGCATTCTTATTTCCGCAACTCCCACCTTTTGCTCATGTACACTGCCCAACACTCAGAATCATAGAGCATTGTTGGTCGCATTGCAGTATGGTAAAACTTGCCCTTAAGTTTTAATGATACTTTATGATCACATAAGATCCCTGACGCGCCTCTTCACTTCAACCAACCTGCTCCGTATCTATATGTTACGTTTTTATCAATACCTCCGTTTTTTGAACTATTGATCCAAGATATTTAAAACACTCACTACGGGAAATATCTTGATCACTCAATTTAATAACGAAATCATCTGTCCTTCTTGCATTGCTAAACTTAGGCTCTGTTTGGTTGAGCTGTTGTTGATGGTAAGTTGTTGATGGTAAGCTGCTGATAGAAAAAGTGCTGATTCCGGAAAATGGAGTTTTGTTAAAAAACTGTTTGGGTGAAATGGAATTTGCAAAACGGAGTTTTCAAAAAGTTGTTTGGAAATAAAATGGAGTTTTGAGTGAAATTTGTTTTCCCTATTTTTTAATTACGAACAATTTAATTTTTGGAATAAACATATTTTTTTAATAAAATAACATCAACACCCAAAAAATATTCGATACAGATATTTTATAGTACCAACACATGTCGTTTTGTCCTATGTTTTAACTTCATACAACTACTATGTTATGATATTACGTAGCGTGATCATCTCCTCTACACCACCTGCAGTGTCAGTGCATGTTTCCTGCCGCCCTTGGGAGGTCATCCCATGATCACGACTCTTGTGCTCGCACTCACTAAAATCAATATCCACACGTGAAGGGTGTCGACGAATGAAATTATGTAAAGTCATTGTGGCGAGCACAATAGCTACTTGTTTGTCAAAGCGATAGCTTGGCATGTCTCACAGTGTAGCTCACTTCTTCTTTCAAACCCCAAATGATCGTTCAATCACACTTCTAAGCGATGAGTGTGCATGATTAAACATCTCTTGACGTCCTTCTGCTCAACGACCACACGAGCAAAGTCTGGTAGATGGTATCGTGTATCTTGATACGGTTTCAAGTAGCATCTTTGTAGCGGATAACCAGAATCCACCAGGTAATATTTTCCTGTAAATTATTAAAAATTATTGCAGTTACCTGGCGGAGGATGCGGGAAGTTATAACGGGAATCACTTGTGGCAAAATTGAAAATGCGATTATCGTGCCTTAATCCCTCCCAACCCGCCATAACGAAAGTGAAGCACATGTTGAAATCACAAGCAGCCATGACATTTTGAGTTGGACTGTCGTGTCTCCCAATGTACGGTACTTGATTCCCAATTGGTATGCATACGTGGACATCAGTCTCATCTATTGCTCCAATGCAGTCTTTAAAAAACGGCATGTAACGTCTATCATACAGAACCTCTAGCGGAGTGCTACTAAAAGACATATCTGATGGATGAATTACTTCTTTCGCTAACTGTAGCAAAGAGCGAAGACCTCGAGAAAAAAATCTGTTATCTGTCTCCGTTGAATGCTGAAATCGCTCAATTGTTTTTCTCATTGATTCATTATAAGGTAATATGTATATCGTCAATGCTAGGATTTCTCTGGATGCAGTCTTCCTTGTTCCATGAAATCCACACTTCTCCTCCAGAGAATGCAATAAATCCATAAATATTCCCTGACTCATCATGAAAGAGTGATGATATCTCACCCGTGGTCCGCGAAGTAGCTCTACAACCCACTTGTCACATGTTTGTTTTGAAGTCATGCGTGGCACTGGAAGGTGTAACATAGAGGTATATTCGGATACCAAAGATATTGTTATCACGACATTCTGATGATGAGCAATCATATACTGTCTTCTTGTAATCTCCTAGTCTTCTGTTGAATTTTCAGAATCATCGATAGACATATTAGACTGCACACATGCATTAGTAATAGTTATTACTACGAAATGAACATAAAAACAACAGAATTTAGCAGAATAATCCAAACAAATTTAGAAGCATTTCAAATTTAGAAGCAGTCCAAATAGTACATAAAAACACTTGTCAAAGAGTACAACAAACAAAACAACACCCCGGCTGAAGCGGTTACGCAGCCACTTCACGTTCATGTTATCCGGAAGGCACAAGAAAGTCTCCCTATGATTTTTGTCCATAAAATATGTTATGACAAAATTATAGAAATCTTCATCAAAGAGCACCTCCGAATACGTGGCTAATTTATCTATTGTCTGACGGATGCTAAACTCAGAAGAAGACTTTCTTGTGGGTGCCTCATGTATGCATCGACTAATGGTCTTTGAAGAGTCAGCCAAATCTTCTAACACAGAGTTAATAACTTTGTTTTTCCCTTTACTTCTTTTCCTTCCGACTTCAGATGTGGTTGTGGTCTCCTGTGGCAGTGGTCCTTCGCTGACTGCAATGTCTTCAGGATCACCATCTGACATTCCTCTCTCATCAACGGACTCTGGAATCTCATTGATGGTGTTGGGGGTGCGAGCATGACGTCCTGAAGCAACAACAGAACTGAACATCAGGTTCAGTTTCTCCTCCAACTTTGGTTGAATTTCAGAGTAACGAAATTTTTTTGCCGCCGGGACAACCTGAAAACGCATAAATTTAACATCAAAACTTGTTTATTTTTTTAAAAAGTAAAACAATTTATTTGCATAAATGAATATCTTCAATCTTTCATCTCACCACTTGTCTGAAGCATCTATAGTTTTCCTTGAGGCATTCCAACCCAATCCGGTCTCACCACGTTTCAACTTCGTCCACAGTTTCCACTCCTTCAAATGATCTCATTTGTTTTTTAGTTGCACTTTATCATACTGTTTTCTAGTCAGTTCCTTAAATTTTTTCATAACATTTGTTCACCTCTCTTTATTAAAATGTGTGGTCAGTCGATTCCTCATCTCTATCTCTTTAATGCATATGTCACAAAAATGTATGATATTTGTATTGTCCCAAAAAGCGGTCACCCCACCATCTTTGGATTTGACCATCCTTAAAAAAGTAAACAAACACGTCCAAAAATATGAACAACAATACATAACAACGACATAAAACAGAAATATAACTCACACACATATAACAACAACACACCCACACATATTAACAACAACACATACAAGCACACACATACAACTCACACACATACACATACTACACACACATACACATACTACTCACACATATAACACACACACTTACACATACAACTCATACACATACATACAACTCTCACACACAACATACACAAACACACAACACACACACACATACATATACAACTCACACACACATACAACACACACACGCACACACATACACACAACACATACAACTCACACATACATAAACAAATATAACTCACACACACATACAAAGTAAAAAATAAAATAGGTTATTCACATACAACTCACACATACAAGCACGCATACAACTCACACATATAACACACACACACATACAACTCACACACATACATACAACTCACACACACACAACACACACACATACATATACAACTCTCACACACATACAACACACACGAACACACATACACACAACACATACAACTCACACATACATACACAAATATAACTCACACACACATACAAAGTAGAAAATAAAATAGGTGATTCACATACAACTCACACATACAAGCACACACATACAACTCTCACACACACACACATACAACTCACACACATACATACAACTCACACACACACAACATACACAAACACACAACACACACACAACACACGCACAACACACTCGCACATATACATACACATACAACTCACATACACACACATACAACACTCGACGCCTCTCAGGCGCTGAGTGCAGGAATGTCAAAAAAAAAATTGATTGGATTTCTACCAACATAAACAAACCAATTGCAAAGGAGGGGAAGGAAGAAGGGGTATAGCTCAGCGAAAGTGAGACCGGTGGCTATTGCAAGTGGAGAAACCCTAATTATTGCAAAGCACGAAGAACCCTGCGACAAAAAGCAAGAAAATGGCCGGATTAACGCCGGTGCAGTTGGAAGAACGGGATCGTGAGATACAACGGAGAAACAAACCTGAGATGTGCGCCAGTGCAAGGGAGAGCAGACGAGCGCTTCGCCGGTCTTCGTCGACGGGAAACAATGAAGATTCGCCGGTCCTCGTCGACGGGGAAGAGTGGTGGATGATCGTCGTCGTTTGGATCGGGAGAGGAGAACTCGCACTACGTTATCGGGAGGAAATAAACTGCGGCTGAACAATTTTGTATATCTTCTTTGTTCGTATAAAAAGATACCAAGATACTTTCTCTTCATTGGTATGACATCCTCTTTGACTTCAGTATCTTATTGAAAAAATATATAAACCATAAAATTCTTTCATTACCTAGACATTTTCATACTTCGATGGGTATATCGTCTAGACCAAACGTCATTTCATTTTTCATCTTCTGTAGAACATCATTTATCTTTGATACTTGAACTTTACGATAAAACGTTACGTTCGTATGCTCCACCAATTTATTTAACTCTTACGAGTTCAATGCATTGTATTTGTTGCAATATAAAGTTGATAAAAGTATCTTTTCATCGCTCTTTAATATCCACATCCGTCAAAACTGTATTTGTTTCATCTTTTATGCATTTTACTTGACTTAAATCTCTAGTCCTACTTTTTCTAGCTCGAGCAATTTTATACATGTCACGCTCTCCATCTTGGGTATTTAATCACTTATAAAATTCTTCATAAGCTTAACTTATTGCTCTACTTACTGATGATTTAGCTTCTTTTTTGGCGACTTTACACCTAGCTAAGTTTTCATCATTCATACAAGCGTAGAGTGATTTATAGTTGGTCATCTTTGTCATCACTTTGTCTTACACTTTCTCTTTCCACCACCAAGTTTATTTGAGGTTGCAAGACTTTTTGATACTTCAAGTACGTTTTTTCCACTCATCCTTAAATATAAAGACATAACTTCTCACGAGATAGTAGGATCAACATAATGATCATCAACTAGTTGTTCCATAACTGATATTTTCAAAACAACCTACTTTTCCATATTCAAGTTCCACAATTGAAGTTGTATTAACATTTTTGTTCGATCTTAAATTTATTACATTTAATTTGTACGTCTAAAACCACTAACTTATATTGTCTGGTCAAACTTTCTTCTGATATGACTAAACATAACAATAACAAATTTTGTGGTCATAGTAAGATTGCTTTCCATGAGAAATTTTGTAAAATTCATCCAGAACCCTTCCCTAGGGAATGAAAGAAAAAAGGGATAAGACCAATCTCATGGTTATGAACAATGGTATGTTAAGATCGAAGGCAAAGGTATAATGTCGCAGTCGTTGATCATATGGGATCCCATATTGGAGTTATTCACGCTTAGATGCAAGTAAAACAAGAAGTTATCACAAAGATGAAAGATACAGAAAAGTAAAAGAATCCAATTTCTACTACATGTGCAAAAATTAGGTTTGGAGACCTTCGGCATCCAAGTTCATATGCTTTGGGTTGATTCAGAAGAAGTGAGATAAGATGGATACACAATGTTGTTTAAATTATGTCATCAAGGACTGTATCGATTCAATAACTTGTGAATAATACCTCTTGGCATCTAGAGGAATACAGCTCATACCTTCATAAAAAATATGTGGTGCTCCAACATCGACGGTATGTAAAAAGTGTAACACCCCTTCCCAATTTTACAATAATCAGTCATCTGGCCGAGTTAGCGATATAAAGAGAACTAGGAAACAGTATCAAAACTAGTACACGGCAGGTATAAAGTAGAAGCTACTAAAAATTTTAAAATTTACAACGGAAGCTAAGAAAGTAAACTAAAGGTAACCACGTACCTGATATCTGGATTCACAGAGCCACTAAACATGAATAGAAGTGAAATGACTGAAATTCTGAAATACTATAATAAGTCTGATACAAGACATATAAAACATTAACAAGGTACATTGTCCACAATTACAAATATATGCTGAAATAGAGGAAACTGAAAGTGGAAGCTACTACAAACTGACTCCACAAAACACTTATCCTAGGCGTAATTTCCCACCTGTGTTACCTGTAAAAACATTGTCCACGAGGGGTCAGAGTAAGGAAAAATAACTCATCCTAGTGAGACTAAAAACTTTTTCTTAAATGATAAATGCATGCCTTTTGAAAAAAATGATTTCGTTCATTAAAATTTTTATGCTATGATATGCATGTGTTTACTCTGCTCCCTGGTCAACAGACCTACTCGCTCTACGTTCATGAGCTCTCATTATATTTTTCCAAGTCCCGGCGTTCACTAACTAGTGTATTGTCTCACGTCAGGTCTATACTTGAGTTCTAGGCGGTTTCTAGCCTGCACATCTATTTGGAAGGCTCTAGGCAGAGTAGCGCCTAACGCGCATCTAAAATTGACGACCCAAGACCATCTGACGAACTCAATTGTTCTAGTGTCGCGCGGACACAGTCTCGAATCTACTAACTGTCTCAAAGGGAAGTCAACTCCCAAGACTGTAGTGCTCATAGGGTACCATATGCCTTATGAGAAAGGTAGTGCGTCTCTACCTAGCACGAAAAGACTTATGTGTGCTTACCGACCTTTTTGGTCTGATGCTACTCTGCATGGGACATTTCTTTTGGTGTACTACTGAGCGACCCTTGACTTTCTCGTGGCCGACTAGAAGGGACATTCACGCCCTTGGTTGGACAAATTCCAAGCTTATGTACGTGGGTAAAGGTTTCATACCTAATGTTACTGTTCATGATCTGACTACTTTGGTCTTGGAGAAGGGTGTCATCCTACACATTTTTCGCGACCGTTTTCCTACCACCACACCTTCTATGCATGGTCATGATATTTGTACAAAGCCTACACATGCATATACAAAATAATTTTCTTACTATGTCTAACTAACAGGAATTAGGCTTCCTTACAGTGGTGGTGTGACGCTTGGACACTCTGCGCGGCGACATTTTCTCTTCCGAAGGAAAATCTGATTATTGGGGGCTTCAGAAGCCTTGTTTCGAGGCCACCACAAATTTGCAAACCAAGCAACACTTAAATATTGCATTTTCCCCTTAGGGTTAACGTTGGAAAAATTCCAAAATGCTAGGGTAGTCCAAAATTAACGGCTAACATAGCGTATTACCTTTATGTGGGAGGGATTGATGCTCCCAATGCGCCCAACTCCAATTTCGCGGTGGATTCCGTACTCCAAAACCTAATTAGGGCAAGAGGAAGAAATCCTAGTTTAGATTAACTTCCAAATCGAAGGATTTCCATGAAGGAATAGAGAAAAGTGAGAAAACGAACTCACCGGAACCAAAACGTTCAACTTCCACCGGTTATGGTTGAAATTGGTTCTTCCACGGCCAAGGAAGGAAAAGGAACACCCACCGGCGCCCGTAGAGGAAAGATGAGAGGTCGGTGAGGGGTTCTGGAGGGGGATCGGCCGTCGGCTAGGGCCTGCGGGAGGCGTCGGCTCGGGCGACGCGGCGTGCGGAATGGGAGAAGGTCGGGAGACGGGATGCACGGGTTCGGCTGCGGTTTTCTTTTCTCCCGTGAACTGAGATTACGGAAATACAATTAATGGTTTTACGGTTTTGATAACCGCATGAGCGGGGGGGGGGGGGGGGGGGGGGGGGTTAGACTTGCTATTGGCACCCCAAACTGTTTTATTTCACATTACCTCCTATTCAACATAAAAATTTGTCGCGCTTCGTCACTAAATTAAAATGCATCTCACTATCAATATAATTAACATAATTCACAAATTAATAAATGCGACATTTTGACTACACTAATATCGTACCTCGACGACGCACTGCCTCGATCAAAATTCGTCGCGAGTTGACCCTGCAATATCAATTAATTTTGCGTCAGATAACGGATGTTACAAATCTCCCCTCCTAACAAAACTTTCGTCCTCGAAAATTGTAACCATACCTGAATCGAAGAGGAAAGAAGAGTCTGCATTGCTCCTAAGCTCATCCTCTCGCTCCCAAGTATACTCTGGACGGTCACAGTTTATCCAAAGGACTTTAACTATGCAAATCTCTCTATTCCTGAGCTTGTGTATCCTTGAATCTACGATTCTGACTGGTCTAACACCAATACTAAGATCTGTCACGATTGGTGCTTCCTCGGTACTGATGATCTGGCTGAAATCTCTGACTGCTCTCCTCAGATAGGAGACGTGGAATACATCATGTACACCACTCATTTCCTCAGGTAAGGCCAACCTATAAGCAACCTCCCCCACTCTTTCCAGTATCTCAAAAAGGCCAACGAATCTGAGCCTCAGTTTCTTCATCCGCTTTATTCTAGAGACACCCTCTGACTGGTCTGACCTTCAGATAAACATAGTCTCCAACTCTGAATTCTACTGACCTGTGTTTCTGATCATGATACTTGGTCTGGCGATCCTGAGTTGTCTTCATACGCTCTTGAATGAGCTTGATTCTGTCAGTGGTCTTATCAATCCATGACTCCTTGATGGTAGATCTTTCTTCACTTTCAGCCCACAACGGTGTCCGACAACGTCTACCATAGAGGGCCTCGAACGGCGTCATTCCAATACTCGTCTGAAAACTGTTATTGTAGTAGAACTCCACAAGAGTAACATATTTCTCTCACTTTCCTCCAAAGTCCAAAATGCACATCCGTAGCAGATCCTCCAAAGTCCTATATGTGCGCTCAGTCTGTCCATCGGTCTGGGGATGAAATGCGGTGCGGAAATGTAGATGGTTTTCTTCTTCTATTCTCAACCTTGCAGAACCAAAACTACAGCGTAACACAACGGTGACGTCCAGTCTCTCTAGTTCCCGCAGTAACTTCTCCTGCTGAGTGAGAAGGAAGAAACACGAACCTCTACGGCTAAGGGCATCAGCTACAACGTTCGCCTTTCCTGGATGGTACTGAATGTCTACGTCGTAGTCTGATAGAAGCTCTAACCATCTGCGCTGCCTCAAATTGAGCTCCCGCTGATCAAATATATACTTGAGGCTCTTATGATCAGTGAAGATCTCGCAACGAATACCATAGAGATAGTGTCTCCATATCTTCAAAACATGTATGACTGCTGCAAGCTCCAAGTCATGCACGGGATAGTTCCGCTCATGAACCTTTAACTGTCTCGAGGCATAGGCTACGACCTTTCCATGCTGCATGAGAACACAGTCCAAACCCTGACCTGACGCATCATTATAGATCTGAAACCCGTCAGGCCCTGAAGGTAAACTCAAGATCGGTGCGGTCATCAATCTGCCCTTCAAGACATCAAAGGTCAATTCACACTCAACTGTCCAATCTAAGCCCTTACCCTTCCTGATGAGGAAAGTCAGTGGTAAGGCTATCTTTGAAAAATCCCTAATGAACCTCTTGTAGTAACCAGCTAGACCCAAAAAGCTGCGAATCTCTGAAACTGTCGTTGGTCTTGGCCAATTCTTAATGGTCTCTATCTTCTCCGGATCGACACTAACCCCTTTCTGACTGATGACGTGGCCTAAGAATGGAATCTCTGAAATCCAGAACTCACATTTAGAAAACTTAGCATACAACTGATTCTTCCTGAGGGTGCTCAATACAATCCTGAGGTGTGCGGCATGATCTTCTGCACTCCTTGAGAACACCAAGATATCATCGATAAAAACGATAACAAAACGATCCAAGTACTCCCGAAATACAATGTTCATCAGGTCCATAAATACTGAATGGGCATTGGTCAGCTCAAACGGCATGACCACGAACACGAAGTGTCCATACCTGGTACTGAAAATCGTCTTCTGAACATCCACGTCCCGAATCTTTAACTGATAGTAGCCCGGCCTCAAATCTAACTTGGAAAAGGTGCACGAGCACACCAACTGGTCGAACAAATCATCAATCCTGGGAATCGGGTATTTGTTCTTTATTGTCAGTTTGTTCAATTCACGGTAGTCTATGCACAGTCTCAGACTACCATCTTTTTCTTCACGAATAGTACTGGAGCACTCCAAGGTGAAGTACTGGGACGTACAAAGCCCAAATCAAACAACTCCTGCAACTGGCTCTTCAACTCCGCTAGTTCCCTTGGAGCCATCCGGTAGGGATATTTGGCTACTGGTATAGCCCCGGGCTACAAATCTATCGAGAACTCAATCTCTCTATCTGGAGGGGCACCAGGGAGCTCTTCCGGGAAAACATCGGGAAAATCCTGCACCACTGATACCTCTGATAAGTCAGCCTTAGCATCCGCGTTCATCAGTACTACAAAGGTTTCACAACCCTTACTGATGCACCTTCTAGCTTGGACTGCGGAGATGATCATCTTCACTACTCCATTCAAGTCTTGAAAAGAAAATGCAATCTGGTTAGGGCCCTCAAACTATAACTGCTTCGCCCTACAATCAATCCTGGCGTTGACTGTCGAAAGCCAGTACATTCCAAAGATCAGGTCGAATCCTGCAATAGGTAGCTGCAAAGCTTCCACGATAATCTCGGTATCACCAAACTGCATTGGTACTCTGCACTTATCTCTGGTCTGCAGAAGGGATCCATTCGGCATCATGACTTGCAGTGGTACTGTCTCTGGAAAGACTTCTAAATTCAATTTACGCACTAGAGATTCTGCGATAAACGAGTGTGAGGCGCCCGTATCAAACAGAATCTTGGAGGGTAAATTACGAATCATAAGGATGCCTACATGAATGATTTACAAAGATAAAAAGGGTGTCACTATGGAGGATTAAATAAACTTGTTAAGAAAAATAAACACTTACCTGGCACTACATCCTCCTGATCTTTTGCCTCCTGCTGACCAAGCTCATAAGCTCTGGGCTGCACCAAATCTCGACACTGATGTGGTCTCCCGTCAGTGATCATCAAAGCTTTACCCTTGTCTATTCTGCTAGAGTCACCAACCTCATACTTCGACTGCAGGAACAAATTACATTTGTCATCTACAGTAACTTCATAAATGTAATAAATACAACTAGGTTTTAATTACCTGATTCGTACCAACTTCCTGACAGTAGCGAGCTATGTGTCCAGGTTGTCGGTACTTGTAACACACGCCAGCGCTGGCCAGACACTCTCCTGGATGGCGACGCTGACACTTGGGACAAGGTGGTAGTCCTTGCTCCTGTCTCCAGACTGACCACTCTTCTTTGCATCAGGCTTCAGCTTCTTGTTTCAGTTCTTCCATTGGTCATTTCTGCTCTGTTGCGGCTGATGCGAATCCTGAGATCGCTTCGTACGAAAACTACTTCGCCTCTGAACTTTCTGCTGATCAGCCTCCAGCCTGCGAGCCGTATCCACTAAACTCCTGTAGTCAGCATTGACCATGGTCATCAATGGCTGCCTCAGCGTATCACGCAAACCATCCACAAAACGGTTGCACTTCTCAGTCTGATCTCCCTGCATCACGCCCGCATATCAAACCAGATGGGTAAGCTCTCGCTCGTACTCAGCAACAGTCTTGTCCCCCTGGAGAAGCCTAAGATATTTCTCCTGGAGACCTCGTCGCGCGGAAGGAGGCATGAACCAACTTGCAAAGGCTATAGAAAATTCGCCCCACGTGAACATGTCTGACGTACGACCTGGCCAAATGCATGGTCACACTATATAAAAAAAACGTATTACTTCCAAAAATAAAAGGAAATTTCATAATCATTTACCTGCAGGATCATCTGCCTGGTACTTGTCCCACCAGACTTTAGTCTCACCTCGAAGGAGGAAAACTGCCAGAGGAACCTTCTTGTTCTCTGGGCACTCCAAAACGTCCAACAGGTCTCTGGTGTTTGCTATTCAATCATCTGTGTCCATCGGGGTCCCATCCCCACTGTAGTTCGAGGGTTGAAGCTCTCTAAAGTTCCTCAAATAGCGCTCTAGGGTCATCTCCACAGGTGCTGGGGCAGGAGCTGGTGCAGGGGCTGGTACTTGCACTGGAGCTGGAAACCCTGTAGTAATTCCTCTTTGAAACTCCATCAAGGCAACAGTAACCGCCTTGGCAATCTGAGACGCTATGTCAGTGCCCTCTGGAGCTGTTGGAACTTGTGGTACCTGTGGCACGGCAGCATCTCCCATAGTCGCGTTAGGAACAGGGTTTTGTCGTGAAGATTCACCCAGTTCGCTGACTCGAGGTGCATGATAGAACATATAAAAGAAATATAATTATCTACCATACATTTGAGAAATCTGGCTTAGCAATTTATTTCGTACTCTTGCGAAAACTAAGGCTTAAACGCAACTTAAATACTCTACTAACAAGAGTTTACTCTTACACATTCTTATGGCTCTGTGAATCTTTCTTGGGTCCAGGGATCCTAAACCCGGCTCTGATACAAATTTGTAACACTTCTTATTAGTTTTACAATAATCAGTCATCTGGCCGGGTCAGCGATATAAAGAGAACTGGGAAACAGTATCAAAACTAGTACACAGCAGGTATAAAGTAGAAGCTACTAAAAATTTTAAAACTTACAACGGAAGCTAAGAAAGTAAAATAAGGGTAACCACGTACCTGATATCTGGATTCACAGAGTCACTAAACATGAATAGAAGTGAAATGACTGAAATTCTGAACTAATATAATAAATCTGATACAAGGCATATAAAACATTAACAAGGTACATTGTCCACAATTACAAATATATGCTGAAATAGAGGAAACTGAAAGTGGAAGCTACTACAAATTGACTCCACAAAACGCTCATCTTAGGCGTAGTTTCTCACCTGGGTCACCTATAAAAACATTGCCCACGAGGGGTCAAAGTAAGGAAAAATAAATCCTCCTAGTGACATTAAAAACTTTTTCTTAAATGATGAATGCATGCTTTTTGAAAAAAATGGTTTTGTTCATTAAAATCTTTATGCTATGATATGCATGTGTTTACTATACTCCCTGGTCAACAGACATACTCGTTGTACGTTCATGAGCTCTCATTATATTTTCCCAAGTCTCGGCGTTCACTAACTAGTGTACTGTCTCACGTCAGGTCTATACTTGAGTTCTAGGCGGTTTCTAGCCTGCACATCTACTTGGAAGGCTCTAGGCAGAGTAGCTACTAACGCGCATCTGAAACTGACGACCCGAGACCATCTGACGAACTCAATTGTTCTAGTGTCGCGCGGACACGGTGTCAAATCTGCTAACTGTCTCAAAGGAAAGTCAACTCCCAAGACTGTACTGCTCATAGGGTACCATATGTCTTATGAGAAAGGTAGTGCGTCTCTACCAAGCACGAAAACACTTATGTGTGCTTACCGACCTTTTTGGTCTGATGCTACTATGCATGAGACATTTCTTTTGGTGTACTACTGAGCGACCCTTGACTTTCTCGTGGTCGACTAGAAGGGACATTCACGCCCTTGGTTGGACAAATTCCAAGCTTATGTACGCGGGTAAAGGTTTCGTACCTAATGTTACTGTTAATGATCTGACTACTTTGGTCTTGGAGAAGGGTGTCATCCTACACATTTTCCGCGATTGTTTTCCTACTACCACACATTTCTATGCATGGTCATGATATTTGTACAAAGCCTACACATGCGTATACAAAATATTTTTCTTGATATGTCTAACTAACAGGAATTAGGCTTCCTTACAGTGGTGGTGCGGCGCTCGTACACTCTGCGCGGCGACATTTCTCTTCCGAAGGAAAATCTGACTACTGGGGGCTTCTGAAGCCTTGCTTTGAGGCCACCACAAATCTGCAAACCAAGCAACACTTAAATATCGCATTTTCTCCTTAGGGTTAACGCTGGAAAAATTCCAAAATGCTAGGGTAGTCCAAAATTAACGGCTAACGTAGCGTATTACCTTTACGTGGGAGGGATTAATGCTCCCAAAGCGCCCAACTCCAATTTCGCGGTGGATTCCGTACTCCAAAATCTAATTAGGGCAAGAGGAAAAAATCCTAGTTAAAATTAACTTCCAAATCGAAGAATTTCCATGAAGGAATGGAGAAAAGGGATAAAACGAACTCACCGGAACCAAAACGTTCAACTTCCACCGGTTAGGGTTGAAATCTGTTCTTCCACGGCTAAGGAAGGAAAAGGAACACCCACCGGCGCCCGTAGAGGAAAGAGGAGAGGTCGGTGAGGGGTTCTGGAGGGGGATCAGCCATCGGCTAGGGCCTGCGGGAGGCGTCGGCTCGGGCGACGCGGCATGCGGAACGGGAGAAGGTCGGGAGACGGGAAGCACGTGTTCGGCTGCGGTTTTCTTTTCTCTCGTGAACTGAGATTACGGAAATACAATTAATGGTTTTGCGGTTTTGATAACCGCATGAGGAGAGAGGGGGGGTTGAGACCCGCTATTGGACCCCAAACTTTTTTATTTCACATTACCTCCTATTCAACATAAAAATTTGTCGCGCTTCGTCACTAAATTAAAATGCGTTTCACTATCAATATAATTAACATAATTCACAAATTAATAAATGCGACCTTTTGACTACACTAATATCGTACCTCGACGACACGCTGTCTCGATCAAAATTCGTCGCGACTTGACCCTGCAATATCAATTAATTTCGCGTCAGATAACGGATGTAACAAAAAGAATATGTAAAAGCCTATATAATGACCCATCATAGGCCTTCTTCCTCTTCCTGTAATAGTCTCACATCTTGAAATTGGGACTCTTCTCTCTCTTATCTCCCTATATATATGTATTCATACTTATATTTACATACACAATAAGTATATGCAAAAGTTCACAATTTTTCCAACTGTTTGTGCTCTTTTTCTACGTGGTATCAGAACCATCGATCCCTCTGGGCAGTCTTTGATTTTCTAACCACAACCCTCTATGCAGTTTTCTACCGACAATCCATGGTGGATAGAAAGTTTCTAACCGCAACCCTTTGTGTGGTTTCCTATCCGCAACCCTTTGTGTGGTTTCCTATCCGCAACCTTCGGCGGATAGATTTTTTTCTAATCGCAAGGTTCTCCTTGTGCTGCTCCCTCCTCTTCTGGGTTTGGATCTCCTCGTTTTTATAGACTTCGCTGTTGGGTCCCACTGTGCAGCCTGTTCTGTGTTTGGCAAGTTCTGCTCTGATCGGTCTCATCCTGTCTGCTGCTTTCTTGATTCTGAGGTCTGTCTATTTAGTCGCTGAAGTCTGTTCTTTACACTAGTCGTCGCAGTCTTACCTTGTTTGTCGCGGTCTCTAGTCCCTTTCATCACCGCGGTCTCTTCTCAGCTCATTGCTCCTCAGCCTGTCAGGGTCTCTTCTCTGCTCGTTGCTCTTCAGCCCTCTGCGGTCTCCTCTCTAGGTGCTTAGTCTGTCGCGGTCTCTTCTCAGCCCACTGCTCCTCAGCCCGCCGCAATCTCTTCTCTGTTCGTTTCTCAGCTCGCTGTTCTTCAGCCTGTCGCGGCCATCATCGTTGATCATAGAGGGAAAAACGCCTACTATTTTCTTCCGTTTTTTTTTTCTTGTCACCGCCTACAGAGAAAAATCCTGACTCTGTCGTCGATCCTTGGGAGAAAGGCCTTTGTTGCCAGTGATTTTATCTAGAGAGGAGCCGACCGTTATTCCTTCATCCTCGATCGTCTCAGATCCAGATCCATGTGCTGCGCCGCTTGGAAGAGGGAGATAGCCTTTAGAACGGCACCTGGCTCTGCTAGAAAGGTTGATCCCGCCCAGATCTGTTTTGATCGTGGAAGACCGACTGCACATCCTTCTGTGTACTTTGATTCCTACATCAAGGAGATCTTTGTGGATTTGCAAGCTGAGGGAAAATCTTGCGCTTGGAGAAGTCAATCGTTGTTTTCCTGATATCTGGAAGGAGCAATATCGTTGGTCAGTATTTCTGCAAATCGAAAGTTTTTTTTGCTCCTGTAGTCGATCCAGATCCAGTCAATCTGGGTGTTTCTGCATCCAAGAGGAGTTTCCAGGAAACAGGTCTGCGACCCATACACCCCAACCAACTCCCCGCATTTGAAAAAATGTCGCAGTCTCTTCTCAGCTCGCTGCTCCTCAGCCCGCCGCAGTGTCTTCATTGTTCGTTGCTCAGTCCGTTGTGGCCTTGTCGGTTAGCCTGCTTCAAACCGCGCAGAAGTCTTATCTGCTCGATGCAGTTTCGTCTCCTGCTCGCTGCTTCTTGGCTTCTGCTCGTTGGCGGTCTTGTCTACTGCTCGATGTGTTCTTTTCCTGGTCGTTTTTGCCTGTGCCTCCCGTGTATTGCTAGTCCGCAGCCCTTCTGCGGCTACCTTTGTTCCTGTCTGCGGTGGTTTGTCCGTTTTGCCTGCTTGGCAGATTACCCGGCTTGACGTTAGCCGCCTCTCCTAGCCTCCAGGCAGTGTTGCCATGGATTCCTCTACTGATTCTTCTCCTTCAGCCTGCTTGGTCCTGGCTCCTGAGCTGTGTGACGAGTTGAGAATCACCATCATCTCCCTTACTGAGAATAACTTTGTTGAATGGGTACAACTGTATGGTTTTGTCCGCCGAGTATTTCAGTCAAAGGAACTTCTGCATCATCTAAGGATACTCCTTCTGCACCTACTGATGACTGGTTGTGTGATGATGGTCGTGTTCAGACTTGGCTTCTCAACTCCCTTGATAGCAAACCTTACCGCATGGTCATGTATCATGAGACAGCCAAGGCAATGCGGGATGAGTTCCACTCACTATACTTTGGCAAGGATAGTCTCCAACATTTGTACGACATCATCACCGATCTTCAGTCCCTTAACTCAGGCAGTGTTGCTGACTTAACATCTTTTGTTGTTCGATCTAAGTCGCTGGTTGAGGCCTGCATTTAGCATCAGCCCACGACTACTGATCTAGCTGTCCAACGTGCTCAAAAGAAAGTTGTTGGTATTGTCATGATGATGGCTCGTGTTCCGCCTCATCTTCATAGTGTTCGGGCTCAGATCCTCTGCTACTATTCCATCATTCTCTAATGTGTGCTCCATGTTGTTAAAGGTTTCATCACCACCTGATGTTTTCGGCCCTCCTTCAGCGGCCCTTCTCCAACAATCTTGTGCACTATTACTCCATCTCCCTGCCTCTACTCGTGGGGGACGTACAGGCTCTTGGGGGAGGGGCCGAAATGGTCGGTCTAGGTCTAGGTGCTCTTTTTTGTGGTAAGGGTGGACATCTTGAGGCGACCAGCTATCGCAAACATGGTCTGCCTCCTCGTCCGAATGTTTCTGTTGTCGCCCTCAGCCCATCCGCCACTCATGTTGATCTTGATGAAGTCTGCCTCCAGCTCCAACAACTTCAGGGGTTGCTCCACAACTCACCTACCTCTGTTGCCTTCGTCTCTCATGAAGATATCGCTTGTCTCTCCACTAGTCCGCGTTGGATAGTGGGCTCAGGTGCTACTCATCATATCGCCTCATTGAAGCCACCTCAATAATTGGATTCTCCGCATCCCAAGTTTATCACTTTAATGAATGGCAACATCGCTCCTGTCTCCGGCTCTGCCGATATACCTTTAAATCTCTCTATTTCTCGTCGCTAAGCTCTACATGTCCAGAGCTCTCTGTTTAATTTACTTTATGTTAGTCGTCACACTGCCGATTTGGATTGCTCTGTCACATTTACCTTTTCTTTGTTTCTTATGCAAGACCGACGGACACAGAGTATCATTGGTAAAGGACGACTGCACAACAAGCTTTACCTTCTTGATGTCTCCCCCACCGTTCTCTCATTTGTCTCTTCTGTTGACTGGCATCGGCGTCTTGGGCATGCTCCTCTTCCAGTTCTCAAGAAGGTCCCTCCTGATGTTCATCTTCCTACTTTTACTTTTGATTCTTGTATTTTGGGGAAACAACATCGTTCTGCTTATCCTCCTCATTGTATCTGGAGTTTTGCTTATTTTATGTTAGTACATTCGGATATTTTGGGCCCGTATAAAATAACAAATATCTCTGGTTATCGTTATTTTCTCACCTTTATTGATGATTATTCTCAAATGACATGGTTGTACTTCGTGATCGCTCTGAGCTTCCGTGTGTATTTTGGGTTTTTGTTCTTGAGACTCGTACTCAATTCTCCGACAAAATCAAAACAATCCGGACGGATAATGCTCAAGAATACACTAGTCATGAGTTCGATAACCTCTGCTCTGAGTTCGGAATTATTCATCAAACATATGTGCATATATTCCTCAACAAAACGGTGTGGCTAAGCGTAAAAACAGACATCTTCTTGATGTTGCTTGCTCTCTCATAATTCAAATGCACGTTCCCAAGAGGTACTGACATTTTGCGGTTTTGATGGCATGTTATCTCATTAACTGTTTGTCGTCCTCCCTCCTCGACAATGCCACCACGTTCAGCCTCCTCTTTCCTTCCACACCTCTGTTCCCTCTAACACCTCGAATATTTGGTTGTACATGCTATGTTCATTTACTTGGTCCTACCACCGACAAGTTCGATCCTCGGACAGCCAAACATATGTTCGTTGGTTATTCTCGTACTCAGAAAGGGTATGTTTGCTACTCTCCCACTACCCGCAAGATGACTGTTTCGGATGATGTTACCTTTCTGGAAGATCAACTGTTTTTCTTCACTCAACCGTCCTCTCCACCACCACCACCTTTACCAAGACATAGCGCTGTAAAGGCTCGGTCTGGTTCGGTTTGTAAGCAAAACCGCAAACTGAACCACCCCAATGTGGTTCCAAAAAATTGGAACCGAACCGCTCAAACATTGAAACCGAACCGAACCTAGCTGAATGGCTCTATTCGATTCGATTTTGGTGGCTTAAATAATGTGATAAAACCTAAATATTTATAGAGAGAGATCAGTGATGATGCAATGAATGAGGCTCAACCACCCAACATGAAAGTGTTGCATGTACACAATTCCTATCACCTAACCATTTCAAGACTCAAAAATCAAATTAATGGAAAATGAAATATTCATCAGCATTGTTTGTTTGAAGAAAAATCTAGATTAGAGAAATATCTAAACTAGAAATCAACGACAACTTAGATGCATTGTTTGTTTGGAGAAAGATAAAATAGAAAAGAGTTCTGGAATGACACGACGAAGTCTGTCTAGAATGACCTAGATGAGAAGAAATCAACACTAGGGAAGATGAAGAGGAAGAGAGAGGAGAAATCAACACTAGGGAAGATGCAGAGATAAAATAAGAGAGGAGAGGAAGAGGGCACACCTGCGGCGACTGGCGAGAGCGGCGGCCAACCCCCGACAGGATGAGGAGCGGCGACTCGGCGGGATGAGGAGAAATCAACAGTCGCAACTGACAAAAAGCACGAGTCCGAAAAATAGCCGAGAGAGTTAGGTTAAACTTTTAGAACCTAAAAATAAAATATAACGTAATAACGCATAGTTTAATCATTAATGAAATGTAATTAACTGTTTGCCGCAAAAGTCTAAACCATGAAGTGTATGGTTTAACGTATGTTTTAATGAAAATATGAAATGTAACTAACTGTTGTATGATTAACCGTATGACTTAATGAAATTTAATTAATAAATTAAATATTTTTATACACAGCGGTTAGGTTCGACTCGGTTCGGTTTGTCATGCAAAACCATAAACCGAACCGTATGATTTTGGCTTACAGGCCTACCAAGACATGTTATCCCAGTTACATCTCCCCCACCACCACCAGCTCCGTCTCCTCCACCATCTCCTCTCCTCCCCTTCCCAGCTCCGGGTCTCCACCACCCCCCTCCCCGCTCATTCGCCCCGCTGCAGTCGGCTTCAATCTCTGGCACTCTGCGACCTGTCGACCTGGCTTCTCCCTCCACAGCCCATCCTCTGCAAAATTACGTATCTTTACATCGCCTGAACTCGGTGCTTCAAACCTTTGCTATCTCACTATCCTCTATTTTTGTCCCTAACTTTGTGCAGAAGGCTCTTCAACATTTGAGATGGCGGGCGGCCATGGACGAAGAAATGACAGCCCTCTGGGCTAAGCAAACGTGGGATCTGGTTCCTCTTCCTCCAGGACAGACTATTGTTGGATGTAAATGGTCATTGTCATCAAGCATGCTCATGATGGGACGATTGATCGACTTAAGGCACGTCTGGTAGCGCGTGGATTTACTCAACAACAGGGTCTAGATTATGAGGAAACATTCTCTCCAGTGGCCAAGCTCAACACGGTTCGTGTCCTCCTCTCTGTAGTTGTGCATCGTCAATGGCTCTTACATCAACTTGATATCAAGAATGCTTTTCTCAATAGCGATCTCCAAGAAACTATCTACATGCGACCGCCTCTCGGGTTTGAGACCACGGGGGAGTCCCGAGTTTTTCTCCTTAAGAAGTCGATTTATGGTCTCAAACAATCTCCTCGGGCATGGTTCGATAAGTTTAACAGGGCTATTCGGGAGGTTGGCTTTGCTCGGAGCTCGGCGGATTTTTCTATGTTAACTCGACATAGCACAACAGAAACGGTTCTTCTCTCTCTTCTCTCCTTATATATATATTCATACTTGTATTTACATACACAAGAAATATATGCAAAGGTTCACAATTTTTCCAAGTGTTTGTGCACTTTTTTCTACACAAAAAAGAAGAAACTCTTCGCGATAAAGAATGATTATGAGGTGCCTACAGCTTATGTTACTACTGGAGGATAAACAAGGAGAAAATAATTAAGAGCATCAAAACGTTATGTTGTTCAACCGACAGAGTGAAAAAGTGAAGCAAATGAGTTATTCGTTGTCAGAAGTTGATGTTGTGTTCAAGGAACATATCGAGTTGAACTTGGTTCTATGGAGTTTGTTTTCTCATTCCAAGAAGTCTTGAATTTTACACCGAAAAGGTCATTAGGCAGATTAGAATGCCCCTCACAGATCTTCAAATGTATACGAAATTAAGAAACAAATAATTGAATTGCTGAAAATGGAAAGATTCATGCTAGCATATCATTCAGCAATCAGCATGTGGAGAACAGATGGTCTAGTTCCAAAGAAAGATGCGATGTGGCAACTAGGTATAAAATATCAAGTAGAAATAAGGCAACAGTTCAAAACCCTAATCTATTTGCTAGAATCGATGGCCTAACTTGAAGATCAAAAACAAGGGCAATTTGCCCAATAGCATATGAAATCACCAACCCTAGACATTGCTAACCTCAGAAGAACAAAAAAATAAGCCCCCTTGTGTTATCCATAGAGAACCAGAAGAAGCAATTTCTGCTACTCACTGATGAAACCAAGAATTCATCAGTGAAACCTGTAAGGTGAACTATAAATCAGCTAAGCAGAGTACAAGAAAATCAAATAAGCAACTTTGGAAATCATGACACAAGAGTAGCAAAATCAAAGAACATCTCAAGATGAAACCAACCAAATAAAGGAATTGTCAACCTACGATCTACTAGAAGTCGATACCCTACATAATGAGTCATAACAGAGGTTATGATTCAAATAAAAAGAAAAAAATGATAGATGATTTTCAAAAAGTCTCTGAAGAAGAAAATCCAAGTCTTGGAATTCAACGGTTTGATGGCAATGGTAAGAAAGTATGCCAAAACAAGTTGGAAAAAGATGAAACCTGAGAAAATAGTGGAACAAGGGGTCCGAGGAAGTCATCTCCACCAAGGTGGGCCATCTAAATATAGTTGTTGGCAAAACTGAGAAACATTGTATTCAACACTGACCTTTTAAAAAGAGAATCCAATGGAATTTTCATGTTTTTGTCATCAAAACTGATGGGCAATTTCAAGAAAACATTCCAGAGCAACATCCTCCAAAAGGGTAGGCTCAAGATTCAGGGATTACACGAGGAAATCAATTGTTGAGTAACTGAAGGTGATAACCTATGAAGCACTGATAAAGGCAAGATTACTGGGTATGATATATATCTGGTACGGTGGTATGAGAAGATAAAAAATATTGAGGATATGGGTACATCCGGGTATGACATAATTATAATTAATTTATACATGCACATACACACGCAATATCTATATCTATCTATGTATATACATGTATATATGAACACCTACGGGGTGGAGATTATAGAACGTAGAGAAATTCATATTGAACACCTACGGGGTGGAGATGATGGGGTCGGTCCATGAATTTTCCTTCCTTTTGCCACATTTAGCTCAAAGGTTTGAAGAGAGATAGTGTAGCAAGCTATTCGCAAGAGCCAACTTGATCCTCTTTTTTGGGATTCCCTCATCTAGGAATCCTAGGAGAGTCGCCGACTCCAACTATCATTCCTACCTCCTTTTCATCCTAGATCTAACCAACTGCCCATCCTACCTCCTTTTCATCCTTGACAGCCCATCTTTTTGTCTCAGTAGAATCTTTCAATGGCATGTTTATGTCGTCTTCCCCATTCCTTAGAAAAAGTGAGTCACCGGGTTCAAGAACAAGATATTATCATTGTATCCCGTAATCGCAACGACCCAATTGCAAGAGCGGGGCTCTACCAACTGAGTTGTATCCCCCCGGGCTGAGTGAGGCATGCATGAAAGAGTCAAATGCTCCTTCTATTTTTCCCCTGGCGCAGTTGGGCCATCCTAGACTTGAACCAGAGACCTTGCCCGTGAAGTAAATCATCGCACCTACGATCCAACCGACTGGGTGGGAAAGAATTAATAGATTCCTTTTTGGGAGAGATTTATCATTCCCGAATGTAGCAGACAACTCTACATTGTACTTCAAGTGTGTTGGCTCCCCCTTACCCTTTACCATGGCAAGTCTTTGTGAAATCACTCTGATTTTGATAGGAAGAAAAAAGAACGTGTTAAGAGACCCTCCTATCCCAACCTCGGACACTCTAAGATCCTTATTCGAACTTGTACGCTCTCATTTCCAATCAAGAGATAGATAAGTAGACGCATCTCATTGCACTGATAAAGGGAGCATTTGTAGTGACTAAGGGGGTCAAAAACCATGATGGGGGTTATTTGCATTCTTCATAAGTTATGGATAGATCCAATCTCCTGGTCCCTGTGGAAAAGAAAAAGAATTTTGCAATCTCCTTTCGGGAAGGGAGGATTTGGGAAATCCTATTGATTGCTTCTTTCTTCATAAACGCATGAAAAAAAAACTTGATTGTCATGATCCCACTGTCACCCCAGAATGAAAGGGGAGATCTCGTAGATCTTGATATATGAAGATGCGTTGTTAGTTGCTTCATTTTCCCATTGAGGACAAACGTCAATCTGTGCTCGAGAGAGCCTATGTCATGTCTTAGTTTCAGTGTGTCTGATCATCTTTTCGGACCCGCTACTGATCATCGCCTTGGAAAGCAATTGTCACACAAACTGGCTAATTAGAAGTGATCCCCTCCACGAGTAGATTCCTCCTTTTGTTCCTCAACTTACGAGGTATTAGCAACCATTTCCACGTGTTTTTCCCCTCCCAAGGGCATTTTATTATGCGTAACTCACTCTTCCACCACTGGAAACACCACTTGTCGTATGACTTGCATGTGTTAAGAATGTCACCAACGTTCATCCTAAGTCAGGATCGAATTCTCCATGAGATTCATAGTTGCATTACTCATAGCTTTCCTGTTCATAGACAAAGCTAATTCAGAATTGTCTTTCATCCCAAGATCAAAGGCTTGTATCCATGTGCTTCATATTAGCACCGAGTTCACTCCCAACAACATAGCCAATCCTACACTATCACGTCAATCCCATAAACCTTTTATCCATTCACGCTCGAACACAGTAGGGGAGCAAGTCCAAATAGAAAAACTCATATTGGGTTTAGTGATAATCAAGCACGAACTAATGACTTCCACCACGCCACGGTAGCACTCTATTGCTGAGTTATATCGCTTCCCGGTCCCATCGAGAAAAAAAATAAACTAAACACCATTAGTTCTGAACTATATATATACGAGTGACAGGCACGGGCATCCGGCCATCGTGCCCCGCGCGACAGTACCAAGTCGCGGCGGGCTTCGCCCGGCCCCGGCGGGCTTCGCGCCTATATAATATAATTTATACTATATATTTATATATTTATATATACTATATATTTATATAATATAATCTATACTATATATTTATATAATATATAAATATATGAGTACTCAAAATGACGGTAAAAAAATATACATAAATATTACATTTTTTATTTTGTAAAACAATATACATTTTGACCTAAAAATATTATTTTTGACTTTAACAAAGTTGATTGATTTAATGTCATCATCTCGAAAATATCACTGATATGCCTAATGACAACCTTCCTTGAATAGATCGCCGAAATGCCTAATGACAACCTACCATAGTAGGTGTAGGAGCTCTACTAAAAAACTTTTTGAATTTAAATGGATTTTCATCATTACTTCTAATGTTTTGATAGTGTAATTACTTGAATGGACATTGTATTTTAATTTCTTTGAAATAGATTATAATATATGTCAAGTCATTAAAATATAAAAATGAGGACATAATTGGTATTTTTGAATGTTTCACCAAAGGCAACTTTTCCCTTATAATAGTGAAAGATATATATATATACATATGTCACCTTTTTTAAAGTAGGAGAATATAGAATTTAGAGAAATTCATATTGAACAAACAAAGACACAACAAATATGAAATATTTATTCATCAAATACTTAATAAATTAACACAATCAAATTAAAGTCAAATTCTCTGTAAATATAACTTGAAAAAAAGAAACTAAAATTTAGAGCGCATTTTGTTGTTATAATAAACAAATATCACTAGTTGCATTTATGGATCACAATTTTTTCTCTTCTAAAAGACCAAGGGACAACTTTTGTATACTTTAGAAAAGCAGAGTCCTATCACAAAAAAGCAGAATGATTTACCAAGTCCAAGCATGTTTGCAAAGTAGCAGGTGTATTTGAGTATTAGGTACCTATCGGTATTGGAAACATTCCCAGTACAAGTACCCCTCTTTCAGACAAGTATCAGTGTTTCATAAGTGATTAACAACCGACTATAAAATTTTGCTATTTTCAATTGTCTTCAAATTTTCATTTTTTATTTGAAATTGAATTTGTATTTGAATTAGAGTTTGAATTTGAATGAATAAGAGTGAGCCAAGTTATTGGGGATTTTTATTTGCTAAACGAAGTGCTTGTTTAAGCTAATAAAGAGATGCAAATATTTCCAAAGTAGTTATTTAATTATCTACTTAAAGGCCCTTTATATAATATTGATTTGGATTGAATTATACTTTTTTTACTCTAATAGCTATTAGATTCAGTCATGTAATATCTAAGATATCTAGTCATTATTTTACATTTCCACATTGAAACATGATGTAATAAGAAATAATAGGGCATATGTTGTGTATAATTAGTCATTATATTACATGCCGTAATTGAAACAAGCTGTAATAGAGCATATGATGCATATAATTACACATTATTTTGCATTTTCTCATTGGAACGTGCAATTATAGGTCATATGATGCATGTAGCTAAACAATGTATTACAACAGTTAGCATCAAAATCCATGATAAACATATCCAATATATATCTAAAAAATAAAATTAGCCATAATTTTACATTTCAATATTAAAACGTGTTGTAATGGATTAAAATACATACAACAGCAACAACATTCAAGCATTTATCCCATAATAGTGGGGTCGGCTATACGAATCATTTGTCACCATTGTGCATTATCTTTACTCATAATCTCGCTAAAAATACATGAATAAATACATGAATACAAAATATATATGAATTAAAATACATGAATAAAAAAATTCATGAATAAATACAAAAAATAATAGTTCAAATTGTAAAAAAAATTGAAGATTAAAATTACTGGAACTGCTGAAATCAAACCTCAATGAGAACTCTAAATCCGAACAAGGATTTAAAACCTCAGGAAAAAATAACAAATTTATTATTAAAATGCAAGCAAAGTCAAGAAACCGAACTTTGATTACATCCATAATACCTGCATCTTCAATGATTGCACGCTACAAGCATGGAAAGCCTCCCTGTGACTAGTTATTGGCTTAGCATCAGCTTAAGCTGAAAGCCTGGGAACAACATGATAGTTATGCCCATCTCCTTAGCACCCATTGGTTCTTGAACCTAAAATTCATCCTGCAATAACTTAACACCATGAAAAGGCACAGTACACTCCTCTTGCAGATTTGGAGAATCATCACCCGGACCAGTTCCACACTCCGATACTTCCACTAAACTATTTGAATCAGCAGACTCGCGACAAGATATTAGTGCCAAACCATCATGGTTAACCGCTTCATCACAATTCAAAATCACATCAAACTGCTGTCCTTTCATACCCATGGTTTCCTCTTTAGAACCACTTGCACAATGTGCATCAGCAATCCCGGGTTTTATAGAGGACTTCCTATCTAACAAAGAAGTACTATTTGATTCAAATACTGCATCATCCTTCCTACAAACTCCAACCTTTTCATGGACTTTTCTTCTTCTCCAATTCCCTGGTTTCCTACCCATGGACCTAACACTACCATTGCAACAATCTTCCTTAGAAGGGAGCAAATTATCTGAGTTAGATAGGCACCTTCTTCGAATAATCCTTGGTGATCCATTCATAACTTGGTGTAACTGCATTGCCAAATTCTCATCCGCAGCAGAAGCATCTCGAGCAGAAAGAATTGCATCGAACGCCAGCTCCATTGCAACCCTAGCATCATCCGCCTTCTTCAAGGCTTTCAATCTAGCCCCAGCTGCCAATACAGACTTCTTCTTTGCTACACTGCTCACATTCCTCACCAAATTCTCCAGTAATACCCTATAACGTCTTGGGTTCTGAAATTGAGGCCTTGGCATGGCGCAGCAATCAATGCAGGTAAAGGAAACAGGATCGAACTCCGAAAGAGTGATGTAACCACGCTGAATGTGAACGCAACTGAGGTGAACGCGACACAAGCAGCTGCGGCAGACGAGGACATCAACATCGCGAGTATTGAAGCAGTAGGAGCAGACGGCGGCGGAGCGAATGCGTCCGTGGCAGCCTTGACAGACCAGTACAACTCGCCACTGACTGTGTAATGTTTGCAGTCCGCCGTCGCGGAGGCCGCATCCATGACACGTGAAAAAATCTGGTAAATCTTGTGAAATTGAAGGGAGAGGAGAAGATAAAGAAGCGGATGAGGAAGTCGTCACATGATTCTCTGAGTTTTTTCGTAGAAGAGAAGTAACGATGTTCTTGGTTTTTTCGCCGTTGACCCTACTGTCTTTCTCCTCCATTGTTGGTTGGAGGCGGAAAATCTAGGGCTTGGGTTTTAGGGAACGAAGATTGGAGACGATGGATTCTAAAGATTTTTCTTCATATATTATCACCGCAAAACACTCCTTATTCTTCGGTCAATCGTATTGATAATAAATGTGTAATAACTATTTTAATTAGTTAGGTCAATGGTTGAAGCGAGTTGAGCTCGAGATCATTTTATCTTGGTTTGAGCTTGAGCTCCATTCCCATTTATCGAGCTCACGAGCTCTCGAGTCGAGCTCGAGTTACTCACGAACTTTTTAACTTATGAGCTTTATTTCCTTTATTTTTTAAAAAAAATAATAAATATTGAAATAAAAAACTCGTCAGCTCATGAACAATAATATTTGAGCTAGAGCTACACCTGTAATCGAGCTCGAATCGGGCTTTTTTCAAGCCGACTCATTGAGCTTTTGAGCCGATGTTGGGGTGAATTCGTGAATTCATGACGGAAATAGATTCGCTCTGTTCGAAACAACGAGACGAATATATAAGAGGAAGCATGCCTGAATCGATGAAGATGGATTTGTGTGGTTACGAATCTTCCAAGTCTACAAGGTCCTGATGAAAAAGACGACTCATCTTCCTCATTAGACTCTCTCTAACGATGGGATGATATGACCGAATGAGAGTGAATAATATGATTTGATACATTGTGACCCGAGACCATAACCTATTTATAGTAAAACTTAATGCGATTCTTTTACATTTATGTTCATCATATAAACGTAAATGACATTCAATATCCACACATTATTTGAAATGTGTATACAATATGAAGCGTATTCGACCCGATTAATTAGATTACATAAATTTGTGTCGATGTTAATGACAGCTCAATAACGAGCATATTTAACATATTTGACTCACATGATTATTAGTTCTAACAAACTCTCACTTGGGTCAATAAATGTTAAGTTTTTAATTGTGCATTACACGATGACCTTATGAGCTCAAAAATTGTTGTCATTACCGAAAATGTTTCATCTAATCTGGTTCATGACTTCATTCACAAAACATCAAAGAGATTGTTGGGTACATTGGTCACAGTGTACTTGATTTGAAAAAGCTCTTTCAGTTCAATGATATACACATAGTTGTATTTGATGAATGTTAGGTTCATGTATGCAGACAAACAAAGCTAAGTACAAAAGTGTCTACACACTAGACATGTGTCGACACCTTTATCAAGGATGTGCTGAGACAAGGAGAAAGTTGTGTCGTCACTCAGGACTAATGTCGACACACTTAAACAAGAAGTGCTGAGTCAAGGAGAAAGTTGTGTCGACACTCAGGACTTGGGCCGACACTATGATACAAGAAAACAACTGTGTCGACACTCAAGACTAGTGTTGACACACACTGCACAAGTTGTGTCGAGACAAAGAGAAGTTATGTCGACACTAAGGACAAGTGTTGACACACTCTATACAAGCAGTGTCGAGACTGAAGACAACTGTGTCGTCACTCAAGAGAAGAGTCGACACACCTCACAAGCTGAGTCAAGACTGGAAGTAAGCAGTGTCGACACTCAGAACTAATGTTGACACATTCTACATCAGCTGTGTCGAGACAAGGTGAAGGTTGTGTCGACGCATTCAAAAGTATGTCGACACCACTACAAGAGAAATGTCGACACCCAGGATTGGTGTTGACACATTCAACAGTCAAGTTTCAACACTTCAAACAGATTTGTTTCCTAAGTACAAAAATCAAGTCAGAGGGTCTGACAACTGTCAGAATTGTCAGTTGTCAGTTATTAACCGGATTAGTCGGTTACCTTTGACAGAGTATGTATAAAGGGATCAACTCTTCAGTAATGACAGAGAGAAATTTTTGGCAAGTCCAGATGTAAGAAGCCATCTACGAGAATACAGAAGGTGGAGAGAAGTCGGATCAAGAATCACTTCAACATTCTTCAGCCTAGATCTACCCTAATTTCAATTTCAAGAAGCTTTGAAAAGTTAAGAATGGCAGGATCAAATCTATGACTTCAAGTTCAAAGGAAGCCAACAGATCAGGATCAAATCCAAAAACAGTCACTCATTCCTCTCTTGTTGGGTGACTTGTTCTGAATCATTCTCTTTTACTTTTATTTTGTAAGATCTGTTGAAATTTCCCGGATCTTGGAGTGAGCAGGGGTTATCTCAACTAAGTCAATTACAACCAGAAACACATGCAGCAACAAGAGTCTTTATTGATTAACAATTATCTTCTTTACAAGGAGAGACATACATGGCGAGACATGATTCGCCAATACCACCACAAGAAGAGCAGAGATGAATACAAAGACAAGACAACACAAGCCGCGCAGACTCAAATACCAATCTGTCGGTCTACTGCTATGGAGTCCGCACAATCCTCCAGGTCTCCAGACCGCAACCCAAGCCGTGCGGACTGCCCGTTATTCCAATGCTAAGCTCTAGCCGCCAATCTGCAAGTCGCCTAACCGCGAGGTCGCCTAGCCGTCAGACTGCACAAGCTGCTGATGCAGAACTGAACAGGCCGCCTGAAGCAGGCAACTTATTGAACCCCGAAAACAAGTTGCCAAAGAGAAAACTGTCTGGTCGTTATCCGTGACCTGCTGTTTACCGCCTGTTGCTTAACCGCAGAGTCTGCACTGTCCCTGACCGCAATCAAAGCCAAGTCCTGACTTTCCAGTGCTATCCCCACAAGCTGCACAACACAAATCGGTCAACTCTAACAAACCGCGCGGATACTAAAATCCAGTACGCAGCAAACTGTGACGGGCTCACTTACTGTTCATTCGCTCTCTTCTCCTGGATGTGATATGGGTCCTATTTATAGGCACGATGAGGAGTGTGGTCACCGCCCTAGCCGATAGTATCACCGCCACATCCCGCAGCAAGAACAAGTCTCTGCAAACCGCGGATACATTCCAGTCCGTCACGACCTATGCAGGATAGCCAGTCCGCCTAGACTTCACCAAGGCCGGACACAACGCCAGTCCGTCTTGTCGCCAAAGGCCAAGCCAAGACTAACACAGCCGAACTCTACAACAATTGTCCGCCTATCCGCGGACACAGCTCCAGTCCGCTTATCCCGAGCCCACAGCCTCGCCATTAAGGCAACTGCCGGACTCAGCGGACAGAGCTCCAGTCTGCTTATACTGTGGATACCTCCAGTCCGCATATCCCACAGACTGCTCCTGTCCGCATATCACACAGACTGCTCCAATCTGCATATCCCGCAGACTGCTCCAGTCTGTATATCCTGAGTCCACAGCCTCTCCACCAAGGCAGCTGTCGGACTCAGCGGACCCAGCTTCAATCCGCATGCAGTTGCGGATGTAATCTCCAGTCTGCATTCACCAAGCTCGCAATCAAGGCACATGACACTTCTGCCGAGCTCGACGGACTGAGAAGTAGTCTGCGCTCTACTGCGCGATCTCCCCAGACTGAGACAAACCTGGACTTGGTTCAGAACCAACCAAGTCCACACTACTGGCCACAAAGGCCAGTCCGCACTTACTGGTGGACACTGGAAACAGTCTGCCAACCCCGACGAACTCAAGCACCTGTCCGCACTGACTGGCGATCTCTGTGGCTTCCACTTGCCGCTTCACCAAAGCAAGACCAAGGCTTCTGCCAAGCCGGTCTGTCGAGCACCAGTTCTTCAGCCCGCTTCTTGCCGGACTCCGCGGATAGAGACACCATCCGTCTGGTTACCTTCTGGGATCTAACTGCTTGCTGAGCATACGCCGACCTAGCAAACCGCTACTGTTGTTCGCTTAGTCCGCGCGAACAGACTGCTCAGGCCGCCACAGAACAAGCCGTCTGCAACAGCATTGCCGACCTGGCTGTCCGTCAACCCTGTCCGCATAGTCCGCATGGATAGGTTGTCCAAGTCCTCCATTCACCCACTTTCACTTCACAATTTTCAACAAGATCTACCTATAGATCTGAGTGTAGGTAAAACTTTTTCTCTGAGATTGTAAGCCTATGTTATAAAGGCTGAGATAGGGCAGGGATTGCCTTAGGTAGGAAAAGTTGGAATTTCTCTGAGTTGTAGGGCAATATTTGCCTGAGAAGTAGGAGTGTGGATACATTCTGAGGTAGAGTTCTTGGGAAGAACTTGAGGTGTAGGATCTTGGTGATCTGAGTGGTTAGACTTGTAAAGTATGAGTTGTATGAGCCAACTGAGCTCTGAGCTATAAGATCTGAGTAAAGGAAGAAGAAGGAGTTTGATAGAATCTAGTTCATTGCTAGACAGGCGAAGGGGGAAAGTGGATGTACCCATAAATTGGGGAACCACTATAAAACTGTGTGTAATGTACTGTGTATGCTGTCTTTGGTATGCTGTGATAGTTCTAGATTGCTGGCAAAATTATCTTGTTTAGCTAACTGTGATATTTAACTGAAAGAAAATATATCTCTGAATTAAAAAGGGTAGCCAAGATTCAAATTTGACTTATTCACCCCCCTCTAGGTCACTCTCAATCCTTAAACAAATATTTACAATTGATGTCAGAGGGAGGTTGACTGAAAAAGGCATAACAACTTAGTGAGAATCCTAAGGATTGGAAATAAAGATATATCATGACTCAGAGGGAAAATAATTCCATCAAGCTCACTGTCTGCTCCAAAGAAAATTTTGGAAAATGGAAGAAGAGAGTCAGATTATTCATAAAGGCAGCAGATCCAAGAATTTATATCACAGTGATTGAAGGACTTTTCATTCCCATGAAAGTGTCAGTTCGTGATGCAAACATCAACACACCCAAGACTTACATGAAGATGGATAAGGATGAAATCATTCTGACCTCTATGAACTAGAGGGCTCAGAACATTATAGTAAGTGCAATAAATGATTCCACTTTTCAAAATCTGATTCATTGTAAAACATCAAAAGAAATGTGAGAGTCACTGATAGTCTATATGGAAGGAACTGAAGAGGTCAGAGATGATAGAAATTATATGCTAAATCAATAATATGAAGCCTTCAGACAGGATAAGAAAGATTCAGTAGCTGACTGTTTTGAAAAATTCTTCAGAATTGTGAACATCCTGAAGACTTATGGTAGGAGCTTTACTAACTATGAACTTAATGACAAGTTCTTGAGGTCCCTAAACAAGGAATGTGACATCAAAATCTGTGCTATAAGAGAAATGAGCAATTTAGCCAATATATACCCCCAGGCTCTATTTGGCAAGCTGTTGTCCCATGAGTTACAGCTCAACCTCAGAAAGTCTGAAGAAGATTCAGCTAGAGCACACAATAGAGAAAAGTCATTGGCCCTAAAGACTGAGACTTCTAGGAAGTATAGAGAAAAGTCAACACTCTCAGTGAAACAAGAAACAACATCTGAGTGTACAAAATCATCCTCGTCGGGAGGAGACCAAACTGAGGAGGAACTGTCTTTCTTCTATAGATAGTTCAAGAAGATGTTGAGGAGAAGAAGGTAAGACAACTGGAAGGGTCCAGCTGGAGACTCTTCTTTCAAAAAGATCAATCATCCAGAGAAACCCATGAAGAATAATTCTGGGGACGGGTATGGTTCTTCACAGAACAAATATATTAAGACTAATAGTGTGTTATTGCTGCAACAGGCTATGACATGTCATAGCTTATTGCCCAACAAAAAAAGAGAAAAAGTTGTAAAATTTGAAGACCGGATAGCACAAGAAGCTTGACAAAAGTCTCTTGGCAAAGAAACAATCTACACTGTCTGATAGTGAGTCTGATTCATCAAAATCAGAAGAGGAGGCTCTCATGGGCCTAATGGCTGTTGAAGAAACTCAATTAGGAGAAGGAGGGCAGGTCCTCGAGTGGCAGGACCTATTAAGTCCAAATCATTGCACAACTCTCAGGAGCATTGCACTACTTGTCTGATAGTGGTTACTCTCAGGAGCATTGCACAACTGGAGTGGTGTAGGTCGACTCGGGGAGGCAAGTAGTCGGTCTGCATGAGAGGAGCTCGTATAGAGGTCTCGGACTACGACATCACTCCAGCGAGGATATCGATCTCACTCGAGGAGGTCTGTGGCCAATATGCAGGAGTGGAGCTCGTGCAGGGACTTGGACTTACGGGGACCTACCACTCGAGGGCTTGAACATTGCTGGAGTCTACAACTCTCAGGAGCCTTGCTCAACTAGAGTGGTGTAGGTCGACTCGGGGAGGCAAGTAGTTGGTCTGCAGGAGAGGAGTTCATACAGAGGTCTCGGACTACAACATCCTTTTAAGGAGGATCTCGATCTCACTCAAGGAGGTCTGTGGCCAATATGCAGGAGAGGAGCTCGTGCAGGGACTTGGACTTACGGGGACCTACCACTCGAGGGCTTGAACATTGTTGGAGTCAACAGCTCTCAGAAGCCTTGCTCAACTGGAGTGGTGTAGGTCGACTTGGGGAGGCAAGTAGTCGGTCTGTAGGAGAGGAGCTCGTATAGAGGTCTCAGACTACAGCATCACTCTAGCGAGGATCTCAATCTCACTCGAGGAGGTCTGTGGCCAATATGCAGGAGAGGAGCTCTTGCAGGGACTTAGACTTACGGGGACCTACCACTTGAGGGCTTGAACATTGCTGGAGTCGACAGCTCTCAGGAGCCTTGCTCAACTGGAGTGGTGTAGGTCGACTCGGGGAGGCAAGTAGTCGGTCTGCATGAGAGGAGCTCGTACAGAGGTCTCAGACTACGGCATCACTACAGCGAGGATCTTGATCTCACTTGAGGAGGTCTGTGACCAATATGCAGGAGAGGAGCTCATGCAGGGACTTGGACTTACGGGGACCTACCACTCGAGGGCTTGAACATTGCTGGAGTCAACAGCTCTCAGGAGCCTTGCTCAACTTGAGTGGTGTAGGTCGACTCGGGGAGGCAAGTAGTCGGTCTGCAGGAGAGGAGCTCGTACAGAGACCTCAGACTACGGCATCACTCCAGCGAGGATCTCAATCTCACTCGAGGAGGTCTGTGGCTAATATGCAGGAGAGGAGCTCGTGCAGGGACTTGGACTTACGGGGACCTACCACTCGAGGGCTTGAACATTGCTGGAGTCGACAACTCTCAGGAGCCTTGCTCAACTGGAGTGGTGTAGGTCGACTCGGGGAGGCAAGTAGTTGGTCTACAGTAGAGGAGCTCGTACAAAGGTCTCGGACTACGACATCACTCCAGCGAGGATCTCGATCTCACTCGAGGAGGTCTGTGGCCAATATGCAAGAGAGGAGCTCGTGCAGGGACTTGGACTTACGGGGACCTACCACTCGAGGGCTTGAACAATGCTGGAGTCGACAGCTCTCAGGAGCCTTGTTCAACTAGAGTGGTGTAGGTCGACTCGGGGAGGCAAGTAGTCGGTCTGCAGGAGAGGAGCTCGTACAGAGGTCTCGGACTACGACATCACTCCAGTAAGGATCTCAATCTCACTCGAGGAGGTATATGGCCAATATGCAGGAGAGGAGCTCGTGCAGGGATTTGGACTTACGGGGACCTACCACTCGAGGGCTTGAACATTACTGGAGTCGACAGCTCTCAGGAGCCTTGCTCAACTGGAGTGGTGTAGGTCGACTCGGTGAGGCAAGTAGTCGGTCTGCAGGAGAGGAACTCGTACAGAGGTCTCGGACTACGACATCACTCCAGCGAGGATCTCGATCTCACTCGAGGAGGTCTGTGGCCAATATGCAGGAGAGGAGCTCATGCTGGAACTTGGACTTACGGGGACCTACCACTCGAGGACTTGAACATTGCTGGAGTCTACAACTCTCAGGAGCCTTGCTCAACTAGAGTGGTGTAGGTCGACTCGGGGAGGCAAGTACTCGCTCTACAGGAGAGGAGCTCGTATAGAGGTCTCGGACTACGACATCACTCCAGCGAGGATCTTGATCTCACTTGAGGAGGTCTGTGTCCAATATGCAGGAGAGGAGCTCATGCATGGACTTGGATTTACGGGGACCTACCACTCGAGGGGTTGAACATTGCTGGAGTCGATATCTCTCAAGAGCCTTGCTCAACTAGAGTGGTGTAGGTCGACTCGGGGAGGAAAGTAGTCGGTCTACAGGAGAGGAGCTCGTACAGAGGTCTCGGACTACAGCATCACTCCAGCGAGGATCTCGATCTCACTTGAGGAGGTCTGTGGCCAATATGTAGGAGAGGAGCTCGTGCAGGAACTTGGACTTACGGGGACCTACCACTCGAGGGCTTGAACATTGCTGGAGTCGACAGCTCTCTGGAGCCTTGCTCAACTGGAGTGGTGTAGGTCGACTCGGGGAGGCAAGTAGTCGGTATGCAGGAGAGGAGCTCGTACAGAGGTCTCGGACTACGGCATCACTCCAGCGAGGATCTCGATCTCACTCGAGGAGGTCTGTGGCCAATATGCAGGAGAGGATCTCGTGCAGGGACTTGGACTTACGGGGACCTACCACTCGAGGACTTGAACATTGCTGGAGTCGACAGCTCTCAGGAGCCTTGCTCAACTGGAGTGGTGTAGGTCGACTCAGGGAGTCAAGTAGTCGGTCTGCAGGAGAGGAGCTCGTACAGAGGTCTCGGACTACGGCATCACTACAGCGAGGATCTTGATCTCAATCGAGGAGGTCTGTGGCCAATATGTAGGAGAGGAGCTCATGCAGGGACTTGGACTTACGGTGACCTACCACTCGAGTACTTGAACATTGCTGGAGTCGACAGCTCTCAGGAGCCTTGCTCAACTGGAGTGGTGTAGGTCGACTTAGGGAGGCAAGTAGTCGGTCTGCAGGAGAGGAGCTCGTACAGAGGTCTCGGACTACGACATCACTCCAGCGAGGATCTTAATCTCACTCGAGGAGGTCCGTGGACAATATGCAGGAGAGGAGCTCATGCAGGGACTTGGACTTACGGGGACCTACCACTCGAGGGATTGAACATTTTTTCATGCTGCTTCAAGAATTTGAAAATGATTAAGCGCATCCATATCTTTGAGGGTGAAGAAATCAGAAATCGAACGATGATCTTGTCGACGTCGAGTTGGGAGGTTGGCGTCCAACCATGTTCCTGATAGTTCCTCCAGTCGGAGGAGAGATGCAATCGGGGGTAGCTAGGCTGACATGCAAGGGGGGAGCTGATCTCGGCCGTCAGTGCAGGGGTCCGGTCTTACAAGGGTGCTTATATCCCGAGGCATCGTCCCATCGTTCGAACTGGGTTATCCATGAGAAACAGGTCGAAGGCACGTTTCCCAATCCAATCGCTGTGATCGCTCTCAGCTCTGCCAACTGGCTATAAGCGCAAATGCACGAGCAAGGGGTTATGTCTTTCCGAGGGTCCTCCAGGACGCACTCGCGAATAACATACTCTCTTGGGCCTATTATGGCTCCCTGGATACTGGAGGGAAAGCCTGGCCAGGTTGATCCTTCCTCAAATCCGAGAGGTTGGGGTCCAGACCTGTTCCCGCTAGTTCCTCTAGTCGGAGGAGAGATGCAGTCGGGGGTAGCTAGGCCGACATGCAAGGGGGGAGCTGATCTCGGCCGTCAATGCAGGGGTCCGGTCTTATAAGGACGCTTATATCCCGAGGCATCGTCCCATCGTCCGAACTGGGCTATCCAGGGGGAACGAGTTGAAGGTCAGCTTCTCGGATCGATCTTGAAGCAAAACCTCGAGTTCTCAGAAAATTTGCGATAAAAATAAGATGAACAGAAGAAGAAAAGTTGCCATTGCATATATGTAACAGTATGTATAAACAAAATACATCATTGGCCGCTAAGGATAGAACCTTTTCAGGTCATCCCCGCTCGAAGTACCTCCCAGCTGCTCTCCAACCTGATCCTGGAGATAATAGTCCCTGGTGGCCAAGGCTTCCTGGACAATGAAGGGACCTTCCCAATTTGGATGCAGCTTGCCCATTGTTGCTCCTCTTCCTATGGCGTCTACCTTATTCATAACCAGATCTCCCGCGAGAAAATGCTTTAGGCGGACATTTTTGTCAAAGTGCTTCGCCATGCGCCGCTTGATCTCCTCTTGGCGGATGGAGGCCAAGTCACGAAGCTCTTCTACGAAATCCAATGAGAGTCTTTGGGCGTCCTCATTCTCCAAGCGCCACTCTTCGACACCATCTCCAACTGCTATAACTCTCGGGCTCCAAACCTCGAATTCCACTGGGATGAGTGCCTTAGACCCGTGGGATAACTTGAAAGGAGTTTCCCCCGTGGCCGAGTTTGGAGTTATCCTCAAAGCCCAGAGAACCGAGGGGAGCTGCTCCGCCCAGTTGCCTTTCAAGTTGGTGACTTTCTTCTTTAGAAGGTTGATAATCAACTTGTTGGCGGCTTCCACCTGTCCGTTGCTGCGAGGATGATGCATAGAGGCGAATCGAAGATCCATCCCTAGCTGCTTGCAGAAGTCCTCTAACTCTAAGCTGGCGAACTGCGGCCCGTTGTCAGTGACGATGGCCAGAGGAATCCCGAACCTGCATGCAATCTCCCACCAAATGAAGTTGTTCACGATCTGTGACGTGGTCTTGTCTAAGGCCTTCGCCTCGATCCACTTGGAGAAGTAGTCGATCATGACAAGCACGAACTTCCTCTGTCCGCTGGCCTGAGGAAAGGGGTCAATCAAGTCCATTCCCCAGATGGCGAAGGGCCATGGAGCAGTGATCGAGCGAAGGTGTTGAGTTGGCTGTAGTTGAAGAGGCGCGAAGAGCTGGCACTGAAGGCACTTTTTGGAGAAGGCCTCCACATCCTTCCTAATGGTGGGCCAGAAGTACCCATGCCTTAGAATCCTTTGTTCAAGAGTGCGAGCACCCGAGTGACTGTCGCACTCTCTTGAGTGAATCTCCTCCAGGATACGAGGTATTTCAATCTCTGACAGGCACCGAGCCAGAGGACTTGAGATGGTTTTGCGGTAGAGTTCCCCTTCTTGAAGCAAATAGTAGGCGGCTTTGTAGCGAAACTTCCTCTTGTCTCCTTCGCTGGCAGGTATCTGACTCGTTGTTAGAAAAGAAACGAATGACTCCCTCCAAGATGTCCTTTGCTCGATTTCCATCATATCCCCTTCCTCGATGGATGGTCGGAAAAGTTCAGTCACGATCCCCCCAGCCCGGTGGCCGTATTTGGCAAGATTGTCAGCTTCTGAATTCTCCTCTCGGGGTACGTGCTCGACGAAGAAAGATTGAAACCCACCAATCAGACCTTTCACCTTGATCAAGTACTGCTGTAAAATCGGATCATTCACCTCGAACTCGCCTCGGATCTGTGACGCGACCACCATCGAGTCGGTGAAGGCCCTGATATCTTGAATCCCCAACTCCTTGGCGAGACGCAAGCCGGCCACCATGGATTCGTACTCCGCCTGATTGTTGATAACTGGAAGAGAATCTCGACTGCTTGCTCGATCCTGGTTCCCTGAGGGCTTGCGAGCACGACTCCGGCTCCCACGAAATATCTGCCCGAAGCCCCATCCACAACCATCTTCCAGGACACCGTGCTAGAAGAGCCTTCCTCTCCCTCCACCTCGGCCGAGAAGTCGGCAAAGAAATACACCCCCGCCTGCGCCTTGATTGCTACCCTTGGAGAGTAAGAAATATCGAACTCGCTAAGCTCCACCGCCCACTTTGCCAGCCTGCCAGAGTGCTCCACTCCATCCAGGATACTCCGTAGAGGATGATCGGAGACGACCCTGATAGAGTGAGCTTGAAAATACGGTCGGAGTCTTCGAGCTGAAACCACCAAAGCAAACACCAACTTCTCCAAATAGGGTACCTCGTCTCCGCCTTCCGTAGCACTCTACTAACATAGTAGATAGGGAGTTGCCTCTTGCCTTCCTCCCGAACCAGCACCGAACTAACTACTTCTGTCCCGACTCCTAGGTAGAGGAAGAGATCTTCATTACCCAGCGACCCCTAGAGGAGAGGAGCTTGGGTTAGCTGTTGCTTGAGCTTTCCGAAAGCCTCCTCGCACTCCATCGTCCACTCGAACTTCTGATTTCCCCGAAGGGTCTTGAAGAACGGAGAGCACTTCTCCCCTGCCTTAGACAAAAAATGGCTTAGGCCTGCCAGCCTTCCAGTCAGCCTTTGGACTTCCTTAGGATCCCTTGGAAATGCCATCTCCAGAATGGCCTTCACCTTGTCTGGATTAGGTTCCACCCACTGGGAGTAAGGAGTGACCTTGAAATTTCCCCCTTCCTACACCAAAGACGCACTTGGCCGGGTTGAGTAGCATCTTGTACTTCCTCAGGGTAGCAAAGGTCTCCACCAGATCCGTGATATGCTCTACGATGCTTTTGCTCTTGACGAGGAGGTCATCTACGTAAACCTCCAAGTTCCGCCCCTTCCGCCCCTTGAAGATTTGATCCATCATCCTCTAATAAGTGGCGCCTGCATTCTTGAGCCCGAAGGGCATCATCTTGTAGCTATAGCAGTCATCGCTGGTTATGAAAGAGACGTCCCGACAGTCGGGGGGATGCATCCGGATCTGGTGATATCCTAAAAAAGCATCAAGAAAACTCATCACAGGAAACCCGACGACGAAATCGACCAGCGCATCGATTTGAGGCAAGGGGTAGCAATCCTTTGGGCAAGCTTTATTTGACATTGAAAAATCGATACATAAACGCCAGACCCCTCCAGGTTTTTTCACCATTACAACATTGGATACCCAGCCTGGATACTGGATCTCCGAGACAAACTCTGCCTTCAGTAGCTTCTCCACCTCTTCCTTGATCGGCTCGGCCAGCATGGCGGAGCTCTCCTCTACTTTTGTCGAACTGGGGCCACCGCGGGATCCAGGTTGAGTCGATGACAAGCAACATCGACGTCCACCCCCGCCATCTCGACGGCGCTCCATGCAAAGACATCAACGTTGTCCTGCAGGCAAGCAGCCAGCTCTATCTTCCCCCCAAGCGACAAGGATCCTCCCACCTTTATCAGTCCCGGATCTCCCCCTCAAGAGATCACCTCTATCTCCTCCACCTCCTCAGCAGCACACAATCCTTTCTCCTTCTCCAACAACTCTTCCAACTTCTCCGCGTCACCCATCCAGCTGATGGCGCTGACGGCATTCAAGTAGCACTCCCTGGAAGCCTTGGGATCTCCCCTGATTCTAATCTGCACATCTCCTCTGGAGTACTTCAGGCACTGGTGGTACGATGACGGAATGATCCTGAAGTAGTTGATAAGAGGCCGCCCGAAGATGGCGTTGTAACCGCTCGGTGCATCGACGATGATGAAGCGGCATCAGATCGACGTCCCACCGAGCGTAACCAGTAGTTCCACTGCTCCCTCCACCTCTTTCTTCTCTCTTGAGAAGCCAAAGAGCGGTCCATCTGCAGCTTGGACCCGGGATGCTTCCACCTGAAGCCCGACGAAGGTTCATTTGAAGATGACGTTCACCGAGCTACCATTGTCCGCAAGGATTCGGTCGACGGTGAAGTCCTCGATGGCGGCTTGAATGATCAAGGCATCATGGAAGGAGTTCTCATTACCCAACATATCTTCCTTCGAGAAGGTGATCTCCTCTAATGGTGGCAGGGTCTGCGACGTCGAAGCGACGTTCTTCCGATAAATTTGGTGAAGACTTCCCTTGCGGGAAGCTCCAAGCCCGGCCCCTCCATTGATCACACCTACATGCCCACCTCCTGGGCCATGTATTACTTCCCCACGAGTCCCCAGATCGACTCGGTCCTCGTTACTCCTCCTTGCTGGAGCTTGGAATGCCACCTGCCCCACCGGGGCCTCCTGCCTATGTTGCTCTCTTTCTGCCGCTCCTGCCTCCAGCCTCCTCCTTGCTTCCCAAAACTCAGGGCAAGCCATGGTCCCGTGCCCCTCTACCCGATGAATATCGCAGTAAAGGGGAATCTCCGTCTCCTGGCGCATCGCTCACTGTTCCCTCCGACGCCGCTTGTTATCTTGGCGAGCGATGGCTATTGTCTCCCTTCTTCCTCCTCCTCGGCCTCTCTCCTGCCGACTTCCATTCCTCCTCTTTTCTTGATACTGCTGCCTCGTTGGTCTCCATTGGGGGCGATTCTATGGATACTGGAATCGCCTTTCCTCCCTTCCTCCTTCTCGAGCTTCCGCCAGCCTTCTCTCTTCCTGTCTCCGAGGCCTCTCCTGCCTCCTTTCTTCAGCCCTCCTAGGTTCTTCTCTCTTCCTTCTCTCTTCCCTCCTTGGATCCTCCTTCTTCCTTTCCTCTTGCCTCTCCGGCGTCCTCCTTGACTTTGACCCCGAAGGTCTTGCTCCCTTCCTCTCCATCGCTATCTCCCCATCCAGCCTCGCTAAGAAGTCTTTGTTCTTCTCCTCCCCTCGAACAAAAGTGTTCGCCTTCTTTATCATTTCTTCAAAAGATCTCGGGGGATTGGACCCCACTCCAGGCTGAACAAACCTTGCTTCAACCCGAACTTAAGGGCCACCATCAAGGTAAAACTGTCTACCTCCTCCACCTCCAAAATTTCCTCTTGAAAACGGTCGATGTAATGATATAAACTCTCGTGTTGCCCCTGGATGATTTTGAAGAGGGTTGTCGCTTCCTTCTTCCTCTTCTTCGAAGGCGGGAACCTTGCCATAAGGCCCCGACGCAAATCTGAGAAGTAGTACACGGATCCTGCCGGTAGTTGATGGAACCAATCCTGAGCATTTCCTTTGAGGGTGATGGAGAAGAACCTGCACTTGAAGGCATCAGACATGTTGTGAATGGAGACGACGTCTTCAAACCAGTGGAGGTGTCTGACAGGGTCGTCTCTGCCGGAGTAGTAAGTAAGAACGGGTTCCCTGAACCCTTCTGGAACTGGGGCGGCGAGGATCTCATCACAGAAGGGGCTCCTCCCTCCCTGGCGGTGACAAGTTTCATCCTCGCTGGAGACGTCATACTCGTTGTAGTGCTGAGTATCTTTGAACCTCGCTGGCAACATTGGATCCCGAAAACGGACCCCTTGGCTGCTCGCCGGATAAAGTCGCGACTGCATTGGTCGCTCTTCCCTCGCCCAAGGGGGCTCCTTTCCAGCTCGTCTCGGCGGTGCTTCCTCTTCTAGCGGCGTCAGGCGACGGGGAGAAATCGCTGTGACCTCTGGGAACTGAGCGAAACCGGTGAGAATGGTTTGCTCGATCTTCCTTGCGAACTCTTCAAACGCGGCCGCTGTTACAAACTCGCCACCTCGCGCGACGTCTCCTCCTACTGCTGAGTTGCCGACCAACTCTCCTTGCTCGCCACCAATGACCATCTCACTCAACTTCCAAACTTTCCTCCTTGGCTGCGATCCACGCTCACCGCACCAAGTGTTGAAGCCAGGAAAAATCCCAACCCCAGAATTCAGACCAAAGCCGCCTAAGGTTACTGGCTCAGAAGCTAGATCAAACGGCAAAGATGGCTAGAACGAAGAAACAGGTCAAACAAGACCCCAGATGTTGCGGCAAGAAGGACCCACCACGTACCCGGATGCTCGAAAGGAGCAGCCCCTTCTCAATCAAGGATGGACCGAACTGGATACGAGGGAAGCTAGCTAGCGAGGTCGCAAGGTCGCGACTAACTCTCCAAGGAAAAGGAATCCAAAGATTTAGCTAGTATCCCAAAACTGAAGCGCGCGAGTATCCTGCCGAGGATTTCAAGTGCTCCACCTCGTACCCCTGAGGTCCTATTTATAGGAAAATGTAAGGGGAGGGGGGGGGGGTCATATTTATACCCCACCCCCTGGCGACTAGGCGACTTCCGGGGGGAACTCGCATGGGCTGGGCGAGTATCTCACCTAGTCGCCTACCTGGCGAGTATGCGAGGGGAGCTCGCCTATACTCGCCTAGTCCTTCTGCGATCTTCTATGCTGACTTTGAATCCTGCCTTGACTTGTTGACCTTGACTTATGCTTACCTGGCTGTGGTAGGACCCACTCTCGACGAATACGGGTTGTACATTATGTTTTGTGATTCTACTAGTGCAATTTCTATTGCTAATAATCCAGTTTCGCACAGTAGAACTAAACATATAGAGATTATATATCACTTTCTTAGAGTGAATGTTGAAAAAGAAATATTAGCCTATAGTATACTACAATAGATAGATAAGTTGCTGACATCTATACAAAACCCATAGATGAAAGCAAATTCAATTACTTTAAATTGGAACTAGGCATGTTGAACATTGAATAAATCTTTCAATTAGTAGCAATAAAATCAAGAAATTATATTCAGAATACAAATTTTATCAAAGTCAAAGAATTCTGTCGAGACACCACAATTTTTGTCGACATTATAGACAGTATTATGTCGAGACATCAGAATGTGTGTCGACACAATAAGTAGTCGTGTGCCGAGACACCTGATAGTGTGTCGACACTGATTAGCGACAGTGTGTCGAGACATTATAATTTAGTGTCGAGACATATGGTTATAGAGACCTTGAGGTCTGTGTCGAGAGACATGAACCTTGTGCCGACTTAAGTCGACACAACTCGACAAAATAGGTTTTCCATGTTGACACTGGAAATTTCCCAATATTGAGAAAATTACTAAATGAAGCGCGCCTTTTAACCTTTAATAGACAGTTACTATAAATAGGAGGAGAAAGGAATTGTCGACTAAGCTTACAGGAAATCTTGAGAGAGTGATCGCTGTGTGTCGAGACCTAGAAATTCTTAGTTGACACCTCTCAATCTCAAACTCTTTCAACTTGAATGACACCCAAGATGGACGACAACAAAAATGAGGATTAAAAACTGGTGCGAAATGCCTTCTTCTCCGCACCAGAAGAAATAAGGAAAGTGATTGACCTTGTCAATGAGGCAGGTCTTGAATATCTACTTTCAGAACCCACAAAAATATGGAAGAGAGAAGTATC